>OZ024893.1:48469825-49069825 GCA_964017195.1 Siderastrea radians
ATGAATCATGATTTACGTGAAAACGCTCTTACAGATTTTCCCCTAATTTCGCATACAAGTTGTGTAGGTTGAGTAGTTCAAATAGTTGAAGTTTCATCATAAAGTGTCTGACTAGCTTTCGAGATATTCGACATTATTTAAAATGAGGGGTTGTCCCTTACCGTTGCTATGGTGACAGCTGTTGCTAGGAAACCAGTGAGAAAATAAACTTTGATCATTTGTTGGAAAGGTGGTGTAGTATCAAGGAAATCGAAGTTTATCTTCTATGCGAAATTTTGACTTCAAAAGATACACTCCAAGGCTGAAAAAACTGTTGCGAGCCTCCTTAAACTCGGGCTGTTTTTTTCCCGCGAAGAGGCCTCCATTTTGAATGAGCCCGCGCCTGAGCCCACAATCATTACCGCAGGACATTGACTTGCGCAGTTGTTTTTCAGCCCTGTCTGGTGACGCATGAAATTATGCGCTGTGGAGATGCGCAAAAGGCAATGTAGTCATGCGGGATCGTTGGCGAGCAAACAATGACCTCTCTTTATGCAAAACGAAAATGTCCAAAGCACTCTTGGTCATTTGTTAACTGCTCTTTTCTACTGAATTTTAAGCACACGATTGCCCATATGCTTTATTTTGAAGCAAAACCGAGAAGATGAAATTTTGTAATTAATTTGTAAAATTGGTAACAACATTTGCAGTATCCCAACCAGAACATTCTAAAAAATGCCACTTGTGTCGTTCCTATTTAATTTTTCAGACGACTGTTTCGCAGACCTTTGAGAAATGTTTTTGCAAGGTAACACAGGTTGATCTGTTTGGATTCTCGGTATCTAAAAATATAAATCGCATAAAACTTTCAGGAACAGAATTGTTACCCGTTGCGTTATCTAGGAGCTGCTTTTGGCTTTCTGAAAATCTCTGCTGACCTTATTTCACTCTGTAAACGACAAATTTGTCCCTCCGAAAACAAGAAGGAGCTAAATTTCCATTTTGCGGATGTTTTACAGACTGAAGTCCTCTTTTTTATCACAATTAAATCCGAATCTTTAAGGTGGTTTATACCTCACAGATATTTCGCCAATTCTATATCAGTTGTGTGCTCCTGATTACTTTGGCGAGCAAAATTCAAACAAACACTATAATAAGAACACTAACAAGACCCTGAAGAGAACCCGGCATCCATAATTTTATCGTTACACTCAAGGGGTCGTTGCTGTGGATACTTAATTGTATCCAAAGTTACGCCTTCTGTCATTATCAGAACAAATTACCCAAAATGTGATTGCTTCATAAATTACTACATGGAAATGTTACGTTATAAGCGTTACGTAATATGGTGTTTGAGATCGTTATGTAATACGCAATCTGTCATAGATCTCTAAACGTATACAGTCTCAGGGGGGTTACTCATTTAAGTTCTATACGGGGAGGCTCCGCCTGGAGGTTCAATCCCTTACCCTTAAATATACTAATTTTTACCAAAATGGCACCCCTTTCATATACCTAGAGCAAAATTGCACTCCTTTCTTACATCTCAAGGATAAACCAAAACAATATCTTTTCCTTAACCGCCACGTATTTTTTTTGGGCTTTCATTCGTTCTGGTTCATTTGCTCAAAGGGTGGAAGCTTTTGTGTTTCGAGTTGTCATTTCTGCCAAAATTTGGTACCATTTGATATCCTTCGCTCTAATTACCATTTTTCCACTTTGCAGCCGATTTTGTCACCCTTTCATATACTGAAATGACAGTTGTCCCTACCCTTTAGTATACTGCGAGCTTAAAAAAGGAGCCTCCCCGTATAGCTACTATAGAGCCTACCCCCCGGGTATGCTGTGTACGTGGATAGCTTACCACTGTTTTCACCCCCTGATTTTCAGTTACGTGAGACCAAAACGGACGATATCTCGATATTTTAGATTTTTAATTTTAAAGATCTTAATCATTGAAAATAGAATTTAACTTTAATGTTAACACGCCATATTCAAAGATAACCTCTCTTCCCGGACACTGTAACAGTCTTTCTAAGTTTTAATAGTCTAATATTTAGTCCGTGTAGCTAAGAGTGAGATCAAAAATGATGATCAAAGGCAAAGTTACAGAATATTTTTAATGGATTACATTGAGCTATCGAGGTTTGAAACCGATGAACATAAATTTCACTGCGAAACATTCTGCCATTTCTGCCATGTGACCGAGGACGAGACTCTAAAGGCCCGTTTACACATGCGATTTTGTCGCACTCCGCCTCCAATGCAACTTTTGTCGCAAGTGTAAACTAATGGAGATTTCATTGCGACTTCTTCGCGATTGGAGTGCAGTGTTTGCTGCAATTTCCCAAAAATCGCCTCCAAATTGCGTCAAGTTTCGAACATCCGTTGAAACCTCTGCAACATCACGAAAGCCAATCACACTAATTTACACTTAGGTTTATTACCGCGAGCTCGAGCGCGACGAAATTTGTATTGAAAAGTGCGACAAAAAATTATGCCAAAAATTGCACGTGTAAACCAGCCTTAAAGTTGCACTCTTGTTATACTAGATCGAACTTTTTGTGTGGCAAATTTAATGCAAATTAGTCAAAACAATAACTCCTGCTAGTGTGCGTTTATAGATTCGACACATGAAAAGTTCAAAGTCCAAAACGGATCTTACTTTTTAAACTTCAAAACAAACCTGGACATATTTCAATCAAGCTTTTAATTTCTAAATACTGCGCCTTTGTGTATTAATTTGCGGTGTTTTTTGTAGGCTGGGCTCTATATTTAGCTTCTGTCCAATTGGATCGCCATTTTACAATATTGCCCATAAATGTCGTAAAAACAAGACATTTCCCCAGAAATCTTCGTTTGAAAGTATTGCGTTCAACCTAAGGCCTCCGGAACAAAAGGGTTTAACATTTACATTTAACACTTTCACTTCTCAGATGTGAGCGACAGGGTTGAATTCGTCTGGGCGAGTGTAGATGTTATTAATACATCCACGTGCAGGTAACATCAGAGTTACATAATTCAACAGCATTAACAGCATTCAACGGGGTTGCCAAACGTGTTCAAAAGTTCAATTCAACGATGTCGAATCGTGATGCTGAATTCGTTAGGCCACCTCGCTGAACACACCGCACAGCAAAGTAATATTCAACAATGCCGAGCATGGTGGTGAATCGATATCCGAAGTTTTGCCGGGCCGGGCCTAACAACACAGAAACGAAGTTTTGAAATATAACGTGCGATCAGTCTCTATATTCGTTTCGCGATTCCCTAGGCGACGTAAAAACTGCTAATATTCAATTAAAAAACAAATTAATGACTGTTTAATACCAAGCATTTATTGTCAGTAGATCGTACGATGCACGCGAGCCCTGCGATGGGCACAACATACACACGAAATAAATAAACTTGCTCGAAAAGGAAGGTAATGGATTATCGCCAACTATTTCCCTGCAAAATTAAAGATGCTAAATACGTACGTGCTCGGAAATATCTTTGCGAACGTGATTGCCCAAGGGCCCATATTGGTGGTCACTAAGCGATGGTTCCCTATCACCCGCGGTTAGCGCGACATAACGATCAGCACTAAACGCTAGAAAATAACCCAGTAAAGTCGAGTATAACTGAAAGAGAAACATCTAGAAACGCAAAGCGCCCTAGATTTGAGCAACACAAGCCATATCGAATTCTGAAGTTTTTTTTTCCAGGCGAATAGAACAGAAAATTTAGTATGTATAGCCAATAAAATACAGTGTAGGATCTGATAAATGTAACGTAAAAGAAAAAAAATTATCAGATTAGCCAACACAGGGAAGAGATTTGAAAGGAAAAAAGACTGGCAAAATGGCCTTTTATGGACAGAATATCCAAATGATGGCTTTATTGATAAGCTAATTTTAAAATACTCCTTGGAGTGTTTGATATATATTTTCAAACAAAGTAAAAGAGAAAACAAAGAAATAAAGTTGCCAAAAGCTTTGTTAATTAAGGTCTCCAAACTTTTAATGGATTTTCACAAAAACCTCGAGTCTTCACAAGCGACTACACAGATGAGGAAAAAGAGTCGGGACTTTGATATTCTTTGTAATGCAACAGCTTTTTTTAGAAATCGGGGAGATTTTCGTCCTCACCGATACCTATGCAAAAAACCAAACAAACAAACAAACAAACAAACAAACAAACAAACGGAAAAACAATATTGTTTGCAAACCATTTAATAAATGTATTGACAGTTGTAAAACAGGCTGATTTTCTGTCACACTTATGTAGCCAGTGGAAAAAACGTAAACACCGCTTATGGGATCAGTTCCACATACAGTCTTAACAACTTTCATGAAACAATTATTTCTCAGAGAGATAAAACGATATAGGAAAATTCGAGACAACCATTGACATTGGCATTGCTAATGTAAAAAAAAAAGTTATAAATAACTCGTTTGACAGGATCAATTAAAACAAAGTCAAAAATAACGAAAGTAAAAAATAATATGTTTGATATTGGCTTCACTAATTATTTGACATGAAAATCACGCTAGCTTAAAGTTCGTAACACAAAACGACGAGCGTTTGCAGATTCCTCATAATAGCACGAAATGAATTAGTTACACTGCAAACATGAATTCAACGGTGAATGGTTCAAACTGCTTCAGTCAGCTGAATCCTTCAGCAGCAAAAATTGGGAAAACCTTTGCTTACTGCCTGATCTTTGTTGTGTCGCTGGTTGGGAATTCCTTGATTGCAATAACTGTCCACAAGACGAAAAACAGGCGAAAACCGTTCAATTACTTTTTCGTCAACATGGCCATGTCCGACCTGCTGTATCCAATACTCGAGTTCCCGTGGATTTTAACAGAGTTGTACGTAGACTCCTGGCTTATCAGTGGTCCTTTCGGCCAGGTTTTGTGCAAGACGATATTCTACTTAGCAAATGTCTCCAATTTTGTGTCTATTCAGAGCCTGGTTTTGATAGCAGTGGACCGATTTGGAGCTGTTGTATTTCCCCTACGTTCTCCACTCTTTAGTTCAAAGCGGTGCTCCTTGTTCATTCTCGTCACGTGGATCGTCGCAATGACTGTTTTTTCGCCATATTTATTCGCTTTCAAACTTGTTGAATATCCAGGAAAACTGGTGTGTAAGGGTAGATGGAATGAAGCTTTTAAAGAATCTCCATTCGCGGCAAATTACTTTCTAGCGAAATCTGTTGTGTTTCTTTACTTCCCCATAGCCTTGCTGGTCATAATTTACTGGATAATATTTGTCAAGCTCAAGCCACAGAAGATTCCTTTCGAACAATCGGTCCGCGCTGTTCTTAAGCGTGCGAAAAGGAACAGAAACATTCTAAAGATGGCCATTGCTATCGTGTCCGGGTTTGTACTGTGCTGGGTACCCTGGAGTATTATCAACCTCCTATTTTTCTTTGCATGGGACAGGAGACTGCCCTGTGGTGCGTTTGTCTACTATTGTATTGCCTTGTTGTCGAAAAAAAAAAAACAAGCAAACAAAACCAGTAGTTTCACTAGCAACCTTTGTGGCATCCCAGGTGTTAATGTATGGAATCCCAAGCTAATGGGTTCCCAAGTCTCCACTAAAAATAGTGGGAATAAGGAGGGGAGAAGTATGCATGTGGAAGGGGAAATGTTGTATGTACATGTCAAATAAAATAATAAATGTACTAGCGTTGAGGGACCAACAAACTGCAGTGCAGCCAACGTCCATCACAAGGCAGTACTAAAAAGTGTGAAATGAAATAAAACTCTGCACTAACGTTGAGGGACCAACAAACTGCAATGCAGCCACGTCTACCACAAGGTAGTGCAGGAAATGGCAAAAGTAACAGAAATAACTGAGTAAAATTAAAACAAAGATAAAATTTGCACTAGCGTTGAGGGACCAACAGACTGCGATGCAGCCACGTCCAACACAAGGCAGCACAAATGAAATGAAATAATAAAATGAATAAAATCAAATAAAATATTAAGTAATTGTTACCAAAATAAAATTTGAAATTTAGCACAGAATAATAAAATAGTAGTAATAACAAAACATTTAATAAGAATATTTTAAAACATCATTAAGGTTTAGCTTGTATGTTAAAACCTACAAACAGTTTTATGTTATGTTATATTACAGGTTTAAGGTTTAAGGTTGGGGAAAGGCTTTAGGTTAGAGGGTAGGGAAAGGATTTCCTTGGTTGGTTTAAGCTGAGAGTAGTGTAAACTATCTCTAAGGGGAAAATTTAAGGTAAGGGGGCAAGGCAAAATTGCTTTTTGGTTTAAATTTGAGTTTAGATTAAGGTTTATGGATTCGCGTTAGACCTGAGGGCAAGTAAAAATTTAAATTTGGAGGTAAAAATTATTTCATGTAGTAGAAAAATAGCTTAACTTGTGGGGTTGGTTGAGGTTTTGTAAGGTGGGGAAGGGTTAGGTTAAAATGTTGTAATGTTGCATATACATGTAATGTACATGAGTAGGAGTAATCTTGATATATTACTTATTTTTCGTTCTTCTGTTTTAGATTTTAAAAATACTTTTTATTCCAGAAAAAAATGCAATAAGAATGGTGAAACATTCACGGTAACTTTAATCAATGTTGCACTCTCTTTTTTCTCCGCTTAGGTACAGCCATTCTTCATGGTGAATGTCAAAATAGAACCATCTGTCACTTTTGGAACCAAGATTAGCTTTGACAAAATCTATTTGCCTTGCTCGCTTTTCTCCTTTGGATTGCGGGGCCCAGTTTTGCGAAGTTAAGATCCATTCTGCAATTATACAAGGTGAGCAGCCATTGCCAATGAAAAATAATAAGAGTTTGAAAGTGTCACAGTCTCCTATGGGTTTTTTCCAAAAAAGTGCTTTAATGTCTTTTGGCCAGATGTTTAAAGGATAAAATAAATCGCCATTAAGTAGGTTGAAGAGCTGTAAACGCCGGTTGGAAATTTGTTGTCTGTTGAGAGGTCGGATGTGCGAAGCATAGAATAGTAAAGTTGATTCTTCTGTAGTCTCTGCAGTAGCCATAGTTAGGAAAGAGTTGTTGTGTCTAGTATAGGAATAAGATTAAAATAAGCATAATGAATTTGGGTTATGCGTGGGTGATAATCTGATTCGTTGTGTAAAAACATAAAATCTATTTGGGTAAAAATGAAAGAAAAGGAATTAAAATGAATTTGTTATGGTGTAAAAGGAATGAAAAGGTGTATAGAGTCGAGAGCTAGGGGTATTACTCTGGGTAAGATGCAAATTGGCAGAATGGTAAAAATCTTTCATTTCTATATTCGCTTTAAAAGCGTGTTAAAATAGGTTTATAATATATATGGTCGTAATCAGGTTCTAGTGAGAGGCGCGGCGGCCTAATGGTTAGTGTGCTGGACTCCGAATCGAGCGGTCCGGGTTCGAGACCTGGCCGGGGTTACTGCGCCGTGTTCTTGGGCAAGATACTTTACTCTCATAGTGCCTCTCTCCACCCAGGTGTATAAATGGGTACCGGCGACATAATGCTGGTGGGTAAACCTGCGATGGACTAGCATCCCATTCAGGGGGGAGTAGAAATATTCCTAGCTGCTTAATGCTACCGAAACCGAGATAAGCTTCGGCAGTATGGGCCGCATGGCTCGAGGCTTCCCTTAATCAGGTTTAAATGAGAGGGTGTGGTCAAGCTTTCTGGAGTTTCCTGGTGCTACTTTCTTGTCTCGTTTAGAATTAAAGAAAGAAAAAATCCCTTGGGGGTTGGGGGGGGGGTTAAATAACCCTTTGTATACCTGGGAGTTTAGCTACAGGGGTGAAAGGATGGTACACGGGGTCAAGACAAGTATGGGTGACTTTTCCAATGGGGTAAATGGAGAATATTAATTGCCAGTGGAAGGAAGAGTTTAAGTTAGTACATGTATTTTCGTTCTTTAAATGGTTCAAATGGGGTTAAAAAGCTTTGGAGGGGGGGGGGGGGAAGTTAGGGGTTTAGTATTGTCTTTGGTTTATGAGATGGTTATCAGGGTAAGGCATTTGAGGGTGAATCTTACGGTTGGGTAAGAGGGAATTTGTAAATGGTAGTAAAAATTATATCGTTCTGTAGTCGAGATAAATTGGCTTGTGTCAGGGTTGAAGGAGGAACTTGTTAATGAAAATATAAAACCTGTTCGTTCTCAAATTGACATAAATGGGGTTGGGGGGTTCATCCTGTTTTAAGGTGGGATGAGAGGAAACTTGTTGATGGAGGGGAGAGAGAAAAATTAAATCTTTTTTCGTTCTTTTAATGGTTAAAATGGGGTTAAGCGAGATGTAAAAGGGGAGGGGGTTTGAGGGCTGGGTTATATCCTGTCTTGGGGCCATGAGGTGGTTTACAGGGTAAGGTATTAGGGGGCGAATCTAAAGGTAATAATATGCGTTTAAAATATAATGCAAACTAATGTTATTATTTTTTATTATTTTTATAGGAGTGGGATGGATGGTGTGATAATACAAAAGAAAGTGCATATGATTGGTCAAGGAGAAAAGGTGTAATTCCGAGAAAGGAAATGTATATAGGAAAGAAGACGGGGAATTCGCCTGGCCGGCCAAACAGTAGAAGGATGCATCGACACCAAGGCTCCTAATGGTTGTGAGTCATCAGGGGCAAAGCACAACCGAGCGAGGATGTTTCTAACCCGGTACCTGGTCATTGCCCGACATCCTCGTGCCGAGTCCTTATAGAAATGAGATGAAGAGATTAATAGAGAACATCAAGGAGAGATTACAGAGACCAAAAAGGAGGACAGAAACGCAGTGTAAAAAGAGAGAGTTGCGTTACTTAAAGGTTCCAATATGTAACTTATTAAATCCCTTAAAATATATGCAATCTGATATTTAATATTGGCAAAACCCACACGTGTCATGTGCCGGGGCCAGTTGTAGTTTACAGTATTGTAGTGCGTACGTATATAGCCATCCTCAAACAGCAAAACTGGTTCAAGCCTTGCAATGAACTTCTTACAAACTTCCTGAGGGTAGGAGAGGGGGGGGGGGGGTAAATTTTGAACCTGTCACATAAACGGGGGGTAATTTTTTTAAATACCCACTTTCAGGGAGGGGTAAATTTTTCATATGCCTGAATTGGTTGAAAATCACTGACCCCCCCCCCCTCCCCCCTTAGCCATAAATAACGAACAGTCCCTAACTTTCTGACAATGCGATGACTATTTGGCGGTCAAAGTATCCTCTTTTTCCTCATTTGGTAAAGGCAGTTTTCGTCTCCAGTGAAAAGATGGAAAACAATGTCTTATTTTTAGCTTCTATTGTTCAGAAAACAGACCTTTATTAGCAAAAACAAATTTATGGAATTCAAAAACTTGCATGGCTCGAAGTTTTCCATCCTGTCCCCCAAATATGAAATTACGCTCCCGTACAGATGTTCTTTACTCGTCCGTCTTGTGACTTCCGGTCAAATATCTCTAATTAAAGAGCCATTTAAAAATCGCTGCCTTCGAATTCGATCAGCCTATGCATTTAAATCGGACGTGATGCTTTTAAACAATTAATAGACTGATGTCCGTTTTCCTTTGTGCGTTTAATTAAATTTCGTTAACATTGTCAAAGAAAGAAAGATGGCTTTCAACTTGTGCAGGTTTTTATGCGCACAGAATAACAAGCACGCCGACGGCATAAATTTAGCAACAAAATACTGCTGAAGACGATAATCAAACGCAGAAAGTTCTTTTCTTGATTTTGTTTTTCATCTTTCATGTCTTTTCTTTTCATTTTTTTTTTTGCGAACTTCTAACCATTACTAAAATTTACTAAACACTGACTTTTTCCTCGAAACAGAACCAAAACAAACTGCACGGAAAGGTTTAAATAACCACAGGCATTTACCACTTTCCATTAATTTGTTTTTGGATGCTTGTAATAAAAGATCATCTAGGATTTATATGAAGGCCTCAGCAGCCCAGGAAAACTCTTGGAATAAGATCCCTTTGCCTAAGATTTTTACCAACTTGTAATTTAAAATTAACCAAAAAAAAAAAAGCAAACAAACACATCGAACTGAGTAAGTTTGCACGACTAAAAATTATCCATTAACAGAGGTCCTAACAGAAATTCAAGCATGTGGCCCGCGTGAAAACGGCTGAAACATAGACGTCTTCTCTCTTCTCAACTTTCTCCTTAGTTACATCTGAGAGGAAAGAGCCATTTATTTCCTTTAATCCTTGAGAGCAAAGCAGAAAAAGCGTGCTGAAAGCTTATGAGATGAAGCGAAACCGATGGGCAGTTAGTTGAGTTTCTAACTTGGTGAAAAGCCAACGAAGTTTGCTCTACTGAAATAACGCTTACACGACGATTAAAACATGGAAGAAGAACGCCGCTGACTGATGAGTAAAAGCAAAGGGTGAAGGACAAATCAAGCAACTATTTTGCGCCTTTTTCTTCATTCAAACTGTCAGGAGAGTTACAAGGGTGTAGCAATAAAATACAGTACTTTTCACAAAAGAATTGCGCTATTGTACTTTATTGATCAGCATACACGGAAAATCTAACTATATCTTCTAAGCAAAGACAATAAAAAGAAAAGTTTTAAAATGAAAAAGTATACGACAGCATAGCTAAATTCCAAAGAACGGTTGGAAAGCCGTTCAACATCTTTCTTATATGTTTAAGTACAGGTAAAGTTCTGCTCAAACAAGCTTCTCAAATGTGCGTGCACTCAATCAATATTACTGAAACTGCATTGTAGCGATATTTACAACTCTACTGATTTATCTTCAAGAATCTGCGTTGGGAATTATTTAAAGGTGTGTAACACGCTTAGCTCAACAGAATTACATTTCAGCTATAAACCTTTATTGATTAATACGACGAATCTATAAGTATAGCTTCTAAATAAAGTCAATAACAACTAGAATTTTCAAAATGACAACGAAACGACTGTACAGCTTAATTCCAAAGAGCTGTTACAAACCTGTTAAACATCCGTCTCATGTTAATGTACAGGCAACTGAAGTTCTAAAAAGAGGTTAAGAAAAACCGTTTACGTTTCTTAAATGTGGGTACACTAACCTCTTACTAACTGAACGCGAGGGCCGTGCGAGGTCCGTACAAAAATGACCGAGGGCCAATATTCCCCAGTACGGTCCTGAGCAAGTGAAGTTAGTAAGTAGTTTATTATATGGCATCATTTTTCGTACGAAACAACACTTCCGGTAGTTCATTCAAGTCAATTTCCGGCGCGGTTTCAAGGAAAGAAGCCAGCGACTTTAACAGGCTTTCGAATCAGTTTGATGATCGTTGCTGTCGATCGGCAGAACTGCTTGCGTGGCTCTTGAATGAAAACTGCTCTGCTTCTATTATATGTGTCAGTTTTTCGTCGTCCTGTACAACACAAGAAAGTTTTATTTGAAAATACTTCTTCGTTAAGGGCAGAGACAATTCGGGAAAAAGAAGAATAATGAAAAGGCCGCGGTAAAACTGGCTCACGTGCTTCTCAAACTCTGGAAATTGTGACAGCGTGTTAGTCATTGTGAACAAAGGAACACTCGAACCTAAAAAAAGACACTGGAAATTATCTCTCCATCAAATACTGCAAGTTGTTTGCTTCAGTGGCTTTAAAGAGAACTTTGTGGATGCTGAGAGCAAATTTTCGTCGCACCTAACAAAGTTGTTTTTAGCGCGAGCTACAGCAAGAGCGGGCTTGTGAACACGCTAAAATTATTTTCAAGGATGTGCACTACAAGAGCAAAAATCTCGCTGAGGAATCAAGGTACACTGTTAGTTTAATGCATGTACGTGTAGCTTTAATTTGTTCTTGTGGAAAGCGCTGACTGAAGGGACGGCGAACATTAAACTAGACAAGAACGTGATCGTTTGCTTTATAGTTGCCGGTGAAAGCCGTTTGCTAGTTGTTTTGCATTTTTCATTCTTTTTCGCCGTGAGGTTTTCTTGTGAGAAACGTACTCTTTTGTTAATGCTGAATTTTAATAATTGTTTAAGTCTTGGCCGATGTACTTGGGTCTTTACAGCTTAAATACAGTCTATAGCCGTACAAAAAAACAATAAGCAAACACAGTCACTGAAGAACGTTGGCCCAGTCGGTAAACTTAATTGAAGATCGTTTTTTCTAATCAGACGTGTTTACCTCGTTCATTTGTTTTGTACCAGCTCCAAACCTTTTCTTTTTTATCTTCTTGCGTTTTCACAGTTTGAATTTTGCTGTAGCGTTAGCACGAAAAAAAAAATATCCAAAAAGGACCATTTCCATGGTAATGGTCCGTACTGTAAAATCCCGACCGAAGACTAACCAATCAGAACACTCGATTTAGACTGAAGAATTCCTTGCCATATAATAATGAATAATATTACAAGACAACTAGCATCTTTAAAATTCTTTCGAGATTCTACTACTGATTTATCGACACTGACTGTCTGGTTTGTACAGAAGTTTTATTCTACAAGAGAAATGTGAATAGTTCGCTGTGTCTTTTTGTGACACGAGTTTTTAATGTACTCGACCCTGCGCTACGTTAAACACTTCAGGAGTCTTTGAAGTCCCTGGCGATAACTGCTACTGAATATAAAACAGATGCAAGGGTTGATGGCACAATTCAAGCAAGCCATACAGAAAGCGATAGATTCATAGAGCCAAAAGCCACAAGGCAAATCTCGGGCAAAGAATAATAGTAAGACGATAATACTAAAATGTACCCAGCATAGTACCAACCCTACCACGATAGCAATGGCTATCTTTAGCACGTTTCGATTCCTTTTGTTGCGTTGTTGCTCAGCGTTGACCGACTGCTCACCTGGAATCTTCTGTGACTTGAGTTTGATGACGATGACGGAGTAAAGTATGACCAATAAGGCGATGGGGGTATAAAAAACACAACATTTAAGGCTATAAGGTAATTAGCAAAGGATGAGGACAGTCCGAAAACTTCATTCCAATCGGCTATGTAACAATACTGCTTTCCATTATCTTCTTCAACCAGTTTAAAGGCGACTAAATATGGTGAGTAGACAGCCAGCGCAAAGATCCACGTGGCGAGAATGAAGAAGGGGCACAGCTTTAGCTTTGAACTGATGAGTGGAGAACGGAGAGGGAATACCACAGCTCCAAATCGTTCCACTGCTATAAGGACCAGGCTCTGAATAGACACAAGACTGGAGACATCCGTTAAGAAGGAGACCAGCTTACACAAGGCCTGACCAAGAGGACCGCTGATAACTAGCCACTGAGAGTCCATGTACAGGTCTGCTAGATCCCACGGAAGCAAGAATATTGGAAACAACAGGTCGGACATGGCCATGTTGACAATAAAATAATTAATAAGTTTTCTTAACGCTGACATCTTACAAACAATTATTCCTATAAAGGAATTCCCGACCAGCGAAACAGCAAAGATCAGGCTGTAAACAAAGGTTTTTCCAATTTTTTCTGCTGTAGAGTTCGGCAAGAAGGAGCAGCTTGATCCATTTACCGTTGTATTCGTGTTTGACGACTTTTGTGATAATAACGGTACTTCCGCTACAAATTTCGTATATCTTTGACAGCAAATGTTTTTTTTTTTATGTTCTACGCAAAATGTGCGTGTGTTTTGGCTTGCTGTGATTGTTTCTTTCTATGCCGCGCATTTAACGATATTCAGTTTTTGATGGTATGTTTTGACCTTGGTCCTAATAAGCCGTTTTTCTTAAGACTGACGACGTCTTATATGGTTATTAATTGGAGCCAGCCCAGGGGCGCTTTCCATTTAGCCAAAGTTTTCGGTTCAACGTATTGAAATGCGCCAATCCATTGGAAATTTTCCGAAACAAGCGGACGACCATCAGAGGTACTCCGCAGGGCAGACCATTCAACAAAACGAAGAAATGGTCTTAAGACAGCAGGCGATAAATTCACTTTCTTTTGCTTTAAGCTCAACAAGGAGGTTTCTCTATGCGCGTACAAATAAACAACTCTCTCAGAACACGAGAATCTCTCTTATGTTGAGTACTATTTTACGATTTCTTTATAACAGTGTCGGATATAGTGATGAATTAAAGCTAGTCCAGGGCCCGCGTCAATGAAATACGCGGATTTGCTGGAAATTTTACGAAACAAGCGGACGACCATCGGAGGTACTCCACTGCACTTTTTTCCGTTCTGTCCGATTGGAAGGAAACATTACAGTTCGATTTGCACAAAATTTCTATTTCTGCTGCTTGCGCTGAAAAGTTTACTTGTCTCCGTACTAACTACTCACTGTAGACTCAGAACAGTATAGCGACCTATTTTTATTTTTTTCTGTCAAAACAACAGCAAGTGGATGCTATTGAAACAGTCTAAGCCATTTCCGCTCCTTGACAATGTTAAGATTTAAATTACCGCGTCAAAACTCTCCCCAATGACAGAAATTAAGAAGTGGCAGTACATCATCCATTTCGGTTGGCTTCTTCCGCCAGCAGTGTTTCTGATTTACCAATGAGATTGCAACTTTGGAACTGTAAACAAGGGTGAGGATGTTTGTTCCAACTGCAATATATGTACTGGATGATGCTTTTATTGATTTAAGCGTAGCGCGCCTGTGGAGCACCATTGCTAGGCAAATTTGGTAACCTATCAAGCCAGGAAAGTTTGTTTGGTAGTGACGTAATAGTCATGTGATCATCCGTCCGTCCGTCCGTCCGACTGCACCACAGGGGCCCAATATGAGGTGGCATGCACTTGATATAACCCTGTGCTGTATCCCGCGTTTTTGGCGCGTTTTTCGCATGGTGACCCGCGTTGTAGCAAAACAAGCAAAGACAACAAAAGTCAAAAACAATTTTATTAATGGAAACAAAAACTGCAAAAGAATACTCAGTTGTCTTTTTGGTGGAAGGCGAAAAGTTCAATTTAAGGGAAAAATTCAGGTGAAAAGTTCAATTTGCCTTAGGGCTTCATCCGTTGTTGTCAGTTCTGCTGCGAACTCCGTCGGCACACCGCTTGAGTTCTCAGCTTTTCACACCGGTCTCGACGCCAAATATAGCAGAGATAGCGCCTTCTGGTTTTTTCTGTCCACAACCGTGGTTTTTGCGGCGGTCCAAACAGCTTTTGCCAAGAAAAACACCATTTTCACTTGACAGGCAGCTTGCCACGGGAAAAGAAATAAGTAGTAAAATTAACATCTGGCAATATCGTTAACGCTCGTGGCCTGGTGGACTAAACGCCGGTATACGACGCCGTCGACTTCGATACTCAGCGGGGACATGACTTTTTTCTTTTTCTTTCTTTCTTTTGTTATTTTTTTTCATTTAATGACTTGAATGGGCGGAAAATTGTACCGTGCATTCTTGTGTAAAGAAGCCTTTGGAGATTTCTTATCCCCCAGAAATTGTTTTCTAGCTATATATGTTGTATTTTATTATATCCCCATGGCCTTGCTGGTCATACGTTACTTCGTCATCGTCATCAAGCTCAAGTTACAGAAAATTCCAGGGAAGCAGTCGGTCAACGCTGAGCAACAACGTGCCAGAAGAAACAGAAACGTGCTAAAGATGGTCACTGCTATCGTGGTAGGGTTTGTACTGTGCTGGGTACCCTGGACTATCGTCCACCTACTTCTTTTGTCTGCACGGGAGAGGCCATGGGCATTTGTCTATCACCCACTTCATGGCCGTCTCGAACTGTGCCATCAACCCTTGCATCTGTTTTATTTTCAGTGACAATTATTGTCAGGGACTTAAAAGACTCCTGAAGTGTTATAAGGCAGCGCAGGAGCAAGTGAATTGAAAAATGTCATCATAATAAGAAGAAAAAATAACTTAGCGAACGGTTCGAGAAATGTCCATCCGTTAAAAAGTCACTATCATGCATTATGGAAATTCAACCATGTCTGTTTATTAGTTCTTAAACCTTTTCTTGTAAGAATCAGCAAAATTTTGAGAGCACTGCAGCTAAGCTTCGCAATCGGAATGAGAAAATTATGTAAAATAGGCATATTCCAAACTATAGTACTTCGACTAATAATAAATAATGGTGATTGTTCCAATTCATCCAATCTGTCTAGTGTAGAAGAAATATCCGGGAGCTGAATTTGGAAGGACAGCCTTGTACAGTTCAGGGAGAAAAACGAAAATTCACCCGCGTGTGTTCAACCTTCACGTTCTACATAAACTTTGAATTTGGTCTTTTACGTTGTAGTTGTGCACAGAACGGCAAAGAAATGTACCAACATGTACGCACTTGCAGATTCATTGTTTTGCTAATTAAAGCTTTTGTTTTTTGACGTTCTCGTCAGCCATCACCATCGTGTTTGCTTGACCTCCCTTATATTTAATACTCTACTTGTTGTTGTCTTTACTTAAAAGCTACACTTGGATTCGCCGTGGAATATAATCAATAAAGTATATAAGCGGAAGTCTTTTTGTGTCAAGCACTGGCTTTTTATCTTCTAATCCCTTCTGGCTCTCCTGACAGTTTCGAAGAAGAAAACGTTTATTCTTCCTTTATACGTTTTCCACGCAGCACTCTACTTTTTCATTGTCTGTTTCTCAAAACAGAGCTTACAAACGAAAGAAGGCTCGAAATGATATTTCACTCTATGGAAAAAGTTGAATTTTTTTCCATCTTAATACATCGAGGTAATTGAAGAAATATGTTTATAAGTTCAGTACTAACTGATATTCCAAATAGTCTGCTAGCAGTCCCTTTCTGGATAGTCAGAGGGTGCGCAAAATGGCCGAGCGAAAAAGCCCAAAGTCGCTATCAACAGTGCGCGAGACTGGAGCGAGGAGAAAAAAACGAGAAGACACTGGTAGGTGATCCAGTTTAACGCACTTCTTTTCTCTTCAGTTATAAGTTCCTCCTAATATAAGTTTTTGATCTTCGTTATTGGCACTCGATTCAGATAGAACTTTATTTCTATCTTTTCCTACTCTTGTAATAACTGGCATATATCCTAGAATAGCAATTTAACCAGACGCTCTACTTATTCTTTTCTTTTCTTTTTTTTTTTTGCAGTCGTACAAGCGTGGACTATGTTACTGCTATTGTTATAAAACTGGACGAAATGATACACAACTGAATTGAAATATCCATGTGTGGATGTAATGAAATATGGATCTGAACTTAATTGTCACATTTAGGCCCAGCATGTTCCTCGAGATATCGTAGCTCCTTTGTGCAGTCTTCATATAATTTTGATACTGTTGAGATGATATGATGGATAAAATGTTGCCATTAAAAGACAGCTCCTTGTAATAACATGAATAACTTCAAATTATTCCATTAGACAACTCAAGCATTTATTCCTGCATCTTCAATCCATAGTGTGAAAAAGATACTTTCTTGAAAATGACTGCAACAAAGATCTTTGAATAACTGTAGCCTGAAGGCAAAATGTGCTGTGCGTAGTAACGAGTAAAACAAAAAAATAATAGCTATTTTTCATGCGGGGAAAAATACTTTACAGTTAAAAACTGACGAACCTGCAGCCCTAAGTACTAGATAGTTTCCTTTAAAGCGAAATTGCTCGACGACACCGACGTATGCCCTTTGAAGGTACCTTAATGTTTTTCAACAGTTAAGCCTGACCTAACAGCTTCCTTAACACACCAGGAAAATCGTTAATAAGCTGCGCTTTCATTACGACTGACTAAGAAAACATATTTCAAACATATATCTCTCGATGATAATTATTTCGGACGCAGTTAACGAAAACTATTCACTGAAACGCCCTTTAGAAGACAGTAATGTTGCTCTTTTAGCTTTGTTTTGCTGTTTTAATGGATTGTTTTTGTAGAATTGAAGAAAAAATTGGCATCAGGTGCAATTATCATTTTGAAACAAACTGCGTTGTTTTTTTTTTTCAGCAAATAGATAAGGCAATCCTTTAGAAATGTGGCTGTCATGTGTTTTCTTTGTTTTCCTGTCGAAGTTTGCTTGAAAAACTGGCGTGGATACACATCTAATTCTTCTACTGTTGGTTCTTTCCAATGAGCGATTTGCCATTTACGTGGCATTCTTTTACTAGGTTTTTCTTCACCTCATGAGCATGAAATGCATTATTTCTGTTTTGGCTAGCATTTTCACCCAAAACCAATAATATGGGTCTTTCCCCCGTAACAACGCTTGCGGACGTCACTGAACAAATACCTGCCGGCTGTGGTTGATCCCAAAATAAACCAAGTTGGACTACTAGGGACGAATGAATGGACTCTCATATTTATTCTCTCTTTTCTGTAGTGTTGTCATAACTGTCTCTTTCTAACGCACCTTATCTTTTCTTTAAATTCACTCTTTACAGATAAAAATTGATTTCAGTTTCCCTCAGCTACACCTGGTCAAGCTTCTATTAATAATAATTACCAGATCCGCTGTTTAAAGGAAGACACTGCTCTGTGAAGATGGGGATCATATTAAACATAACTCTTTCTTTAATTCCTGCTTTATAAATAAATAACGAACGAGTAAAACTAGAAAACAAAAGTTTTTCTTGTAAATTAAAAAGGTAAAAAGTTAAATTTACAGTTGCAACCCAAAATTGCCGCCGTTCAGTCGACAAGTGGCGCCTTAGTTTATTTAGCTCTCGACTTGTGGACTTTAAAGTTACGCCTTCTGTCATTACCAGAACAAATTGCCCAAAATGTGATTCCTTCATACATTACGGCATGGAAATGTTACGTTATAAACGTTACGTAATATTGTGTTTGAGATCGTTATTTGTTAACTGCACTTTTCTAATGAATTTTAAGCACACGATTGCCCATTTCCTTTATCTTAATTCTGCATCTGTGCTTTATTTTGACGCAAAACCGAGAAGATGAAATTTTGTAATTAATTTGTAAAATTGGTAACAACATTTGCAATAACCCAACCAGAACATTCTAAAAAATGCCACTTGTGTCGTTTCCTATTTAATTTTTCAGACGACTGTTTCGCAGACCTTTGAGAAATGTTTTTGCAAGGTAACACAGGTTGATCTGTTTGGATTCTCGGTATCTAAAAATATAAATCGCATAAAAATTTCAGGAACAGAATTTTTACCCGTTGCGTTATCTAGGAGCTGCTTTTGGCTTTCGGAAAATCTCTGCTGACCTTATTTCACTCTGTAAACGACAAATTTGTCCCTCCGAAAACAAGTGGGAGCTAAATTTCCATTTTGTGGAAGTTTTACAAAAGTTCTCTTTTTTATCACAATTAAATCCGAATCTTTAAGGTGGTTTCTACCGCACAGATATTTCGCCAATTCTATATCAGTTGTGTGCTCCTGATTACTTTGGCGAGCAAAATTCAAACCAATTACTGCATGGAAATGTTACGTTATAAGCGTTACGTAATATGGTGTTTGAGATCGTTATGTAATACGCAATCTGTCATAGATCTCTAAACGTATACAGTCCCCGGGGGGTTACTCATTTAAGTTCTATACGGGGAGGCTCCTCCTGGAGGTTCAATCCCTTACCCTTAAATATACTAATTTTTACCAAAATGGCACCCCTTTCATTTACCTAGAGCAAAATTGCACCCCTTTCTTACATCTCAAGGATAAACCAAAACAATATCTTTTCCTTAACCGCCAGGTTTTTTTTCCGGGCTTTCATTCACGCCGGGCCAGCAGAGGGCACGAAGCTGCACGCTCGGAAAAACTTTTGCGTCTTTTATCCGATAGAGCTCAAACTTTGCACAATGATAGAACTTTTTATTCCAAACAATCGTATCATTTTTGTTTTTTTATTTTAACGGTTTTTGGCGGGGAAATGACGTCACGGTGCAAAAGGCAAATTTTCAATTGTCTCTTATGGCACAAAAAGTATATGATTCTGAAAGAACTCATTGAGATAAAGTGAAATGCGAAGAAATTATTGAAAAAGCTCGATCCGTCTTGAAGATATAAAGTTCGGAAGTTTGAATTTTCCGCCATTTTGTTACTATTTTTAGAACATTTATAAAATTCAGATCTTTATATCTTCAAGACGGATTGAGGTTTTTCAATGATTTTTTCGCATTTCACTTTATCCCAACAAGTTCTTTCAGAATCATGTACTTTTTGTGCCATAACAGGAAAACGAAAATTTGCCTTTAGCACTGTGGCGTCATTTTCCCGCCAAAAACCGTTAAAATAAAAAAACAAAAACGATACGATTGTTTGGAATAAAAAGTTCTATTATTGTGCAAAGTTTGAGCTCTATCGGATAAAAGACGCAAAAGTTTTTCCGAGCATGCAGCTTCGTGCCCTCTCCTGGCCCGGCGTGATTCGTTCTGGTTCATTTGCTCAAAGGGTGGAAGCTTTTGTGTTTCGCGTTGTCATTTCTGCCAAAATTTGGCACCATTTGATATCCTTCGCTCTAGTTACCATTTTTCCACTTTGCAGCCGATTTTGTCACCCTTTCATATACTGAAATGACAGTTGTCGCTACCCTTTAGTATACTGCGAGCTTAAAAAAGGAGCCTCCCCGAATAGCTACCATAGAGCGTACCCCCCGGTATGCTGTGTACGTGGATAGCTTACCACTGTTTTCACCCCCTGATTTTCAGTTACGTGAGACCAAAACGGACGATATTTGGATATTTTAGATGTTTAATTTTACAGACCTTAATCATTGAAAATAGAATTTAACTTTAATGTTAACACGCCATATTCAAAGAACCTCTCTTCCCGGACACTGTAACAGTCTTTCTAAGTTTTAATAGTCTAATATTTAGTCCGTGTAGCTGAGAGTGAGATCAAAAATGATGATCAAAGGCAAAGTTACAGAGTATTTTTAATGGATTACATTGAGCTATCGAGGTTTGAAACCGATGAACATAAATTTCACTGCGAAACATTCTGCCATTTCTGCCATGTGACCGAGGACGAGACTCTAAAGGCCCGTTTACACATGCGATTTTGTCGCACTCCGCCTCCAATGCAACTTTTGTCGCAAGTGTAAACTAACGGAGATTTCATTGCGACTTCTCCGCGATTGGAGTGCAATGTTTGCTGCAATTTCTCAAAAATCGCCTCCAAATTGCGTCAAGTTTCGAGCAATCGTTGAAACCTCTGCAACATCGCGACGGCCAATCACACTAATTTACACTTAGGTCTATTACCGCGAGCTCGAACGCGACGAAAATTGTATTGAAAAGTGCGACAAAAAATTATGCCAAATATTGCACGTGTAAACCAGCCTTAAAGTTGTACGCTTGTTGTACTAGATCGAACTTTTTGTGTGGCAAATTTAATGCAAATTAGTCAAAACAATAACTCCAGCTGCTAGTGTGCGTTTATAGATTCGACATATGAAAAGATCAAAGTCCAAAAGGATCTTACTTTTTAAACTTCAAAACAAATCTAGACAAATATTTCAATCAAGCTTTCAATTTCTAAATACTGCACCTTTGTGTATTAATTTGCGGTGTTTTTTGTAGGCTGGGCTCTATAGTTAGCTTCTGTCCAATTGGATCCCCATTTTACAATATTGCCCATAAATGTCGTAAAAAGAAGATATTTTCCCCAGAAATCTTCGTTTGAAAGTATTGCGTTCAACCTAAGGCCTCCGGGACAAAAAGGGTTTAACATTTCCATTTAACACTTTCACTTCTCAGATGTGAGCGACAGGGTTGAATTCGTCTGGGCGAGTGTAGATGTTATTAATACATCCACGTGCAGGTAACATCAGAGTTACATAATTCAACAGCATTAACAGCATTCAACGGGGTTGCCAAACGTGTTCAAAAGTTCAATTCAACGATGTCGAATCGTGATGCTGAATTCGTTAGACCACCTCGCTGAACACACCGCACAGCAAAGTAATATTCAACAATGCCGAGCATGGTGGTGAATCGATATCCGGAGTTTTGCCGGGGCCTAAAAACACAGAAACGAAGTATGAAATATAACGTGCGATCAGTCTCTATATTCGATTCCCTAGGCGACGTAAAAACTGCTAACATTCAATTAAAAAAACAAATTAATGACTGTTTAATACCAAGCTTTTATGGTCAGTAGATCGTACGATGCACGCGAGCCCTGCGATAGGCACAACATACACACGAAATAAATAAATTTGCTCGAAAAGGAAGGTAATGGATTATCGCCAACTATTTCCCTGCAAAATTAAAGATGCTAAATACGTACGTGCTCGGAAATATCTTTGCGAACGTGATTGCCCAAGGCCCCATATTGGTGGTCACTAAGCGATGGTTCCCTATCACCCGCGATTAGCGCGACATAACGATCAGCACTAAACGCTAGAAAATAACCCAGTAAAGTCGAGTATAACTGAAAGAGAAACATCTAGAAACGCAAAGCGCCCTAGATTTGAGCAACACAGGCCATATCGAATTCTGAAGTTTTTTTTTCCAGGCGAATAGAACAGAAAATTTAGTATGTATAGCCAATAAAATACAGTGTAGGATCTGATAAATGTAACGTAAAAGAAAACAAATTATCAGATTAGCCAACACAGGGAAGAGATTTGAAAGGAAAAAAGACTGGCAAAATGGCCTTTTATGGACAGAATATCCAAATGATGGCTTTATTGATAAGCTAATTTTAAAATACTCCTTGGAGTGTTTGATATATATTTTCAAACAAAGTAAAAGAGAAAACAAAGAAATAAAGTTGCCAAAAGCTTTGTTAATTAAGGTCTCCAAACTTTTAATGGATTTTCACAAAAACCTCGAGTCTTCACAAGCGACTACACAGATGAGGAAAAAGAGTCGGGACTTTGATATTCTTTGTAATGCAACAGCTTTTTTTAGAAATCGGGGAGATTTTCGTCCTCACCGATACCTATGCGGAAAAACAAACAAACAAACAAACAAACAAACAAACGGAAAAACAATATTGTTTGCAAACCATTTAATAAATGTATTGACAGTTATAAAACAGGCTGATTTTCTGTCACACTTATGTAGCCAGTGGAAAAAACGTAAACACCGCTTATGGGATCAGTTCTACATACAGTCTTAACAACTTTCATGAAACAATTATTTCTCAGAGAGATAAAACGATATGGGAAAATTCGAGACAACCATTGACATTGGCATTGCTATTGTAAAAAAAAAAGTTATAAATAAATCGTTTGACAGGATCAATTAAAACAAAGTCAAAAATAACGAAAGTCAAAAATAATATGTTTGATATTGGCTTCACTAATTATTTGACATGAAAATCACGCTAGCTTAAAGTTCGTAACACAAAACGACGAGCGTTTGCAGATTCCTCATAATAGCACGAAATGAATTAGTTACACTGCAAACATGAATTCAACGGTGAATGGTTCGAACTGCTTCAGTCAGCTGAATCCTTCAGCAGCAAAAATTGGGAAAACCTTTGCTTACTGCCTGATCTTTGTTGTGTCGCTGGTTGGGAATTCCTTGATTGCAATAACTGTCCACAAGACGAAAAACAGGCGAAAACCGTTCAATTACTTTTTCGTCAACATGGCCATGTCCGACCTGCTGTATCCAATACTCGAGTTCCCGTGGATTTTAACAGAGTTGTACGTAGACTCCTGGCTTATCAGTGGTCCTTTCGGCCAGGTTTTGTGCAAGACGATATTCTACTTAGCAAATGTCTCCAATTTTGTGTCTATTCAGAGCCTGGTTTTGATAGCAGTGGACCGATTTGGAGCTGTCGTATTTCCCCTCCGTTCTCCACTCTTTAGTTCAAAGCGGTGCCCCTTGTTCATTCTCGTCACGTGGATCGTCGCAATGACTATCTTCTCGCCATATTTATTCGCTTTCAAACTTGTTGAATACCCAGGAAAACTGGTGTGCAAGGGTAGATGGAATGAAGCTTTTAAAGAATCTCCATTCGCGGCAAATTACTTTCTAGCAAAATCTGTTGTGTTTCTTTACTTCCCTATAGCCTTGCTGGTCATAATTTACTGGATAATATTTGTCAAGCTCAAGTCACAGAAGATTCCTGGCGAACAATCGGTCCGCGCTGTTCTTAAGCGCGCGAAAAGGAACAGAAACATTCTAAAGATGGCCATTGCTATCGTGTCCGGGTTTGTACTGTGCTGGGTACCCTGGAGTATTATCAACCTCCTATTTTTCTTTGCATGGGACAGGAAACTGCCCTGTGATGCGTTTGCCTACTATTGTATTGCCTTGTTGATGGCTCAAGCAAATTGCGCTGTAAACCCTATTATATGCTTCGTATTTAGTAGAAATTACCGCCAAACCCTTAAGAAACTCTTAACCTCTTTTGCGAATACAAACAGAATTCAGCCTTGCCAAGCGAGAAAGCAGTGTAAGTCGTCTCAACGTGTGATTCGGAAGGAGAAAAGGATGGTCGATGATGAAACCCAGAGGGACGGAAAGCTAGCTATTACATAACTTCATAAACTGAAGGAGAAGAAACGTAGTTGAACCGGTTATAGCATGTATGGAAGAAATGATATTGCCATACGTGTAAATGCTGCAAGAAGCTCGTGTTGGAATCAGTTAGGTCAAGTTTATTTTTCGTTCAGTTTGCTTTTCATGACGAGACCATTTTTTTCGCCATGCTACTTGAATTTATTATGCCATTACTCTGCAAATTCTATAATTTAATTGCTAGTAACGGTTAAAACAGTTTGGAGACCATTTAGGCAATCGCAACTTCCAGTGTTCCTAGGCATTTTGCCAGCTTGATTTTATGCGCATAACATAAGATTTTGGAACTGGGGGAGGGTATCCGAGGGCATGCTCCCAAGAAAACTCAATCCTCATCTAGTATACGCAAAACAGCTTTTATCTTGCTGGGTTAGAAAAAAAAATTAAAACAACGATGCAAAATGATTTACTTCCCTCCCCTCTCCTGGAATAATTAAAAAGAACAAACAAACGATAATAACGAGAAAGAGCAAAACAAGGAAAACACCCGATAAAGAGATAGTGCAGAGCAATTTGTAAGCCTGTGCATATTGGCTAAAAGATACGAACGCCCCTGACTGTTCATTAAAAAGCAACTAGGCTCGCTCAATTTTTCTATGTTCTTTTCAGTCCTGCATAAATAAAAGAAAGTTTAAAATAAACTAGTAAAACAAAAGTAAGGTGTCTTATAGGGAATCATATTTCTGTAAAGGCCTCAGACGCTTGAATATTATTAATGAGATGTGTTCAGGCATTCCTTTCCCTTACACTTGATTGTTGGCACGAATTCTTGAAAACCGCCTGTGAAAAAGAGGAAGCCTAAGAAATAGCCTGTTCCAGGCGTTCAGATAGTGGAGCGCGAGCGAAAAATAGAGCGAGCGAAAAATAAAGCGAGCGAAAGAGCGGGAAAAAACGAGGGGAGACTCCTCTCGTTTTTTCCCGCTCTTTCGCTCGCTCTATTTTTCGCTCGCGCTCCACTATCTGAACGCCTAAGAAATAATTAAGCTTTTCAGAAACGACAGTTCTGCAATATCGTACCAGGGTCTTCTCTCCGTTGAAAATGATGACAAGAGAAAGCCAGGCACATAGCAGGTCACGTGATCCCGAAAACAATAAGGAATAGCCAATAGTGAGTCTTCCGCCATTTTTTTGGAGACACACTCTGTTCTCTCGCTGCCACCTTGAATTAAGAGTATACGGCCTGGCGGCGAGGTTGGCTAGTTCTGTAAATATTTCTGGTGCTGTGCAACATAATTGAATAAACTTATGTTATACAATTTGTAAGTGTTCTTTCGATCTTTGGGTGTATAATGGTTTTGTTCTGTTTACAATTTTTTTTAAATTCAGTGGCGAGCAATCAGAATGGGGTATAGCTCGGTAGTTGAAGCTTTCTCAGTCTAGAGACCAACACCTTGCTACCAAGTTGAGCTTTTTCTTTTTTCATTCATTCTCAGTTTCAACAAAATAATGAAAAAGCCAAGGCCTTCTTCTCTCCTCTCAGCTACTTTCCACATTTTTATTTCTATCATAACTCTCCGCCACGTTAAATCATCGCTTTCTCTAACAAGAAATAAGAGTTTTGAACATTTTTTTTCAAAACAAAATATAGCCTTGAATTCCACCAGGCGGCGAAAATATAGCCTTAGTAAACAAACTCTACGTTGTCTTTACACCCACGTTAGACCCTGCTCCTCAAGGCATTCTGACTGTGACTTGTAATCGCCGGTTGTCTAAAGAAAATAGTCGGATGAGGAAGAAAGTTATTCTGTCATGTACATATTGCGGACCCAGTTTTGTGTAGTACGCATGAGCATGTGCTTGGACGCCATTCTCTACCCCATGCCAGTACCCTTGACTTTTGCGCCTGACTGAAGGAGATAATATAAGTGATGTTTGGAAGCCATCTTGAAGAATAAAAGTGCTTGCTGTGTTCGCCGAAAACATGTGCCTTTCTGCGAGAAGATACAGTTTATTCTGACTTATGAGTCACATGATATGGTTTAGATACAGTAATCATTTCCTTAAAAGACTCGATTGGATAATTTAACCAACCAGTCAAAATTTGCTTCGTTTCTATTGTACCGTCACAATTTTTCTTGCCCCCTTTTTTCATTTCACTATTTTTTCTTCACCAAACTTGCCTCACAGAGATACTACTGAGGCTCCGACTATCCGCAGCCCACGTGTTGCTCTGAAAGCTTAGAACACTGAAGACTAAGAATTTCTACTGTACTCTCATTTTTCGGTAGCATAATTTTCAAAACATCTTACGTTTATAGGTGTTTTATATTTGACACATTTTTTGTGATTTTAAGCATAACTGGCGTAATTGCCGTAGTAGCACAATCGGTTACTTGTACGAGCACAATTGATATCAGTGCATATGTCTCGTTTTGGGCAGTATTATGATTCTGTTAGAATGACATGTAAAGGTTCTAGGGTACTCTTTACTACAAGAAAAGTGTCTTACTAAAACGACCTTAATGGAAGGTTTGAAATTTATGTAGTGGAAGGGGGAGGGAGCTTTGGTGAGTTTTCAGTTTTGCCTTACATGTCTAGAGCCCTCACTCATACCCCCTGGTTACAGGGTAATATGTCATGACCCTCTTATGACAAGGCATATTGCTTTGTTCATTCCTCTAACATCCTCTGTAGTCAACAACCAATCAACAACAACAATCCATTTATTAACGTCAATGCGTGGGATGGGGTTGCCCCGCATATCCGAGCCAGAGGCTCATGTATAAAACGCATGACGGAAAAAAAACATGAAATACAAAATTTACACTGAATGATTTAAACAATACTTTTAGGAACGAAAAATTTAAAAATTAAAACACAAGTAATGATAATAAATACATAAATAAATAAATAAATAAATAAATAAATACATAAATAAAGGAATAAGACCTCAAGATAAGCAGAAATTACACTTGCAGCTGGCCTTTAAGTTTTTAAAGTCAAATGTCCTCAGCTTCGTGCAAAAGTCTCTCAACTTAGTCGATTGTAGTGGTACCAATGTCTCATAAAACATTTCCTGACAGTATTGATTGCAAACTTGGTATCTTTCGGAGGGCTTATTTTGGGGTGTTTAATTGGAAGCTGATTTAATATAAAGGCAAGCCTCCTTAACAAAAAAAAAAAGGAGAAAAAAAGAAACAGAGCCTTTTTACGTGAAGAACAAGGACATCAACAAAACAAAAGATACAGTAGTTGGTACCGACCTCAGGACAGGTAGATAATCCTTACTTAGTTTTTTCTTGGTTTATCGTTAGATTGAAAAGTAGTTTGGTTTTCTTGAGGACACCTAGTCTACTCGAGAAGCTACCGTGAAGAGGCGTTTTTACCTTTTTTCTTGGGAGATTAACTCAGGCCTGTACGACTCAGTAAGGCGCGAAGTATGAGATCAGGCCAGCCTAGTACCCAGTCGTTCTCTTCTCGCTCATCACTCGACTTCGAGCAAAAATTTCGTGACATCAACGACGTCATGACGTTTCGCGCCAAGCGGCGTGAGCGGGAGGCTAACGCCTGGTTACTTAAGGCTGGGATCAGGCTAGAACTCAGAACAAATTCTGATTTCACTTACGGTTTTACTTCTTCCCATTTTTTTTTCATTCTTACACTTTTTCTTTCTTTGGCTTTCTTCCATATATATAGTCTCACATATATTTCTCTACTTTTTTTTTTACAATTTTATTCTAGTATTCTTCGGACAGCTTAAAAGCAATTATCATATTGTTAATTAAGGTTAAGGTTAGATGTACTCTAAAACGTTTTTACGGTACGAAAGGAGCAACGTATCAAGAAATAAGTGACTCCCTACAAACTAAAACAAAAGAAGTTTCTTTTTGCCGGTATCGTTTTAAGTTAACTTGAGTTGTTATATGCAAAATCTCAAGTTTTATATTTAGCAAATTGTAAACAATTGTAATCATGAAAACTATTTTTAAATAGTTTAAAAACCCAAGAATAGTGTAAAAACCCAAAAGTAAATATGAAAATGCAAGTTTACTTTACTTAATTTATTCGTAGATACAGCAACACTTGATTCTTATTTATAAAGAAAAATTATCACACTCAAGGAAAAGCATGTCATAGCTGCTGCCGAGATGTCGCGACCAACGGCCGACGGTAATTAGCTAAAGAGGGGTGATATTCTAAAACTCATGTAAAACAAAAGCCTTTCTGAACAAAAAAGTCTCCATGAGTAAAAAATTCCATAACTGATCCACAGGATAAAGAATACAGTAGTATTAGTATAGAGTTAAGCGTTGTCTCCGTTTGTCTCAAATTTTAAGATAAATACGTAATGCATGAAGGTGTATCTTCGTTTCCTTATCTTTAACCGTCCATTATTTAGCGGAACTTCCTAGAACCCTAAAAATTAATTTACTTTCTTGCATTTAAACATGAAGTTTAAAATGAGATCAAATCCCCCATGTGACACTACACGTGCTTAGCGTTTACTCCATAAAAAGAGTCGATATGTTTTGGTTAATATAGATCTCAAATGATTCACACTGCCGGTTCAATCTAATTGTAGCTTTATTTCTTGTCGATTCTTGAGAAGACAAAATTCATGTGTATTACTACCTTGAAACAGATTTGTCTGAGATTCACAGTTTACATTATTACGCCGTGTTCAGTATGCTTTTTTGGTTACCAGAACACTGGAAACAGAGAAGTCATCCACGATAAGCAAAAAATTAAAGCAACTGACGCGGCTAAACTCAGAGAATAGTATAATGACATTCCGTGTGAAGATCGTTTTACAGTTTTGCACAGCCATACAGTTGAAAACAAGCGTATTAACTGGTACATATACAAGTTCCAAGTTATAATTTTATCGAAATGCATTAGCAGTTTCACAAAGTGCTAGCGAACGACAGTACTGTTTGGTTTTAATATTAGCGGGAAAGGTTGCTTCAGTGTAAAGCTTTGGGTAATAGGGCCGTTCGTGAATGGCTAGTTCATAATTTAGTGTTCTGAGAAGATTGAGAAAAAAGAAGGAATATTAATGGCGCAAAGCGAAGTTGGCGCAGATCGTCAAAGGGAAGAGGCGACAAAATAAGTAGATTCCATAAAACAATCTCACAATTCGCAAAACAGCTAATTGTGTAGTGGCACCATTTCTTAAGGCGAAGTTGCATTAAATATACGCAAATTCTCCAAACGTAAAAACAGTAAGCAACGACTTTTAGAGGTGAAAAATAAAACCACTGCCTTATGACAACTAAGAACAAGTATCAGCTAATTAATTATTTCCAGTTCTTGCACGTGGTGATTCGTAAACCATTATGCTTTTCATCTTTAGCTATAATAGATCAGCGTGAATTTGTAAGAGGAACGAAAAAACTTGAATAAAATCGGCAAAAATGAACACGACAATCCACCTTTTTTTTTTCCGATATCCTTCTTTTTTTTTTCGCTGGTCGGAAATTCCTTGATTGCAATAACAGTTTACTCAACGAAAACATAGAGAAAACTGATAATTTTTTTATAATCGACATAGCCATATCAAGAAAAAAGTTATCAGAAAAATAATGAGGTTGCATAATTAAACAGGGATCAGGTGTCACGATTTGCATCAAAAATGTAGTTTTTGTACTGCTTTAACTAGTCGATTTGTATACAGATCACGAAAGTCAGAACTGTTGACGAAACAGTAAAGGGGCTTATGTGGGGTTTATCCTAGAAGATCACAAAGACTTTCTCCGAATTTGCCAGTACAGTTCCTCATAAAAAAAGGTAACTCAAAGTTACTCAATTTAGGGTACAAGCTGCAAACCTTTTTATTGCCTAAATCGTCATTTGGTATTTTTTGCTGTAAAAAAATTATACCTTCCTGTAAAGTAAAGAGTTATGTGAATGAACAATTTTAAGTGATAGACCCCTCGATCATAGGCAGGTCAATATTTTTCAGAATTTCTTTGTTTATCTAATTTTTCGTGCAAAAGAATACGAGTGACCGAATCACTAGCCAGGGGAAAGCCGCGAGATCCTGAGAGATCATAAATATGAAATAAACTAAACTCTGATGATTTTGAAAAACAAGTTCCTTAGTTTCAACTTCCGAAATTTCCAAATTGCAGAGATTCAGTGAGGAGTTGTGCATATTTAAAGGTAACAGCTGTAGTGAAGAGAACAGGTAGTTGAACTTCAGAGTTCAACAAATTTTTAATATACGCTCTTCTCAGACAAGCCCCATCAAAAAGCAGTAATATAGAAAACAGGTAGTTAAACTTGACGCTGTTCGACAAATTTTATGCAAAACTGTTAAATTATCTTTGGAGAAGGCCATTACGCACTTATCAGACAAGCCCCATAAAAATTATGAATTTTGATTTCCCTGGTCTGTGTAGAGACCTTTTAAAAACGAAATTAATGCGGCTGTATTTTAAATACAAATTATGACTCTTGAATGAGTATTTTTCTTTTTAAATTTATGCAAACCTTTTTAAAGCGAACTTTTGCCTTCAAAAGATATACAGACAGTCTACCAAAATATAAACGTCTGTACATTATTCGTTAATCATTCGGTACTAGGCCCAAAATAGTTTTTTTGGCACCTAATACAGACAAGGAGGAAAACTAAAACCGTTTAATTTTATGTCACCTAAGTTGATATAAGGTAAACTGACCACTCTTTTTGACAGGTGAAACACTAGCAACCGTAGAAGAGATTCAAAACCTGACGTTTCCAGTGTTAGTCCCACGAACTAAGAATTTTCCTTTTTAAGTTATTTTAAAAGGCCGTGCATACAAGGACTGTTAAACAAAGCCGATCTACACTAGTAGTAAGCTAAAGCTAGTTTCTTCTGAAACGTACATCAGCTTAAAAAACCGTAAAATACGACCTGTTATATTCCATATCACTCGTCTTCCGTCGTTCGTTTAGGTGATTATTTTGAATAAACATCAGCTTTCATTGGCCCATACTTCGCCTCTTATATTTCTCTCGGATATTTCTGTGTAATATAACCTAGTGATCTTTAGGCACGTTGTGGACATGTGGCAGATGTTATATGATGGGAAATCCGCTTTTTGCGTAAAAAACCTTTCCCTAAATTGACTTCATTTTTCTTGCAGACAGGCCGGCTTTTGATTTGGGTGGACAAAGAACACTGTTGTATAAGCATTGCTTGTGTGTGCTGTGACCCTAAAAAACAACAAAAAACAAAACAAAACAAAACAGGCCATTTACACTGAGGGAAAAAGCAACAGTGAGAAGAAAAAGCGCCGGGTTGAGAATTAGGTTGAGGGGTATTTGATAATTCTTTTTCTTCGCCAGTAGAACTACGAGGCAAGCCAAATGATAATGCCAAAACAAATGAACAGATTAGTGCAAGAGAATTGCTTCACCATACTTTATTGTCTTTCCTCTTCGAATGAGATTATACACACCTACAGACAAAAGAAAAGGAAAAGATTCCAAAACAACACAAAAACGACTGTACAGGCAATTTTCTAGTAAAAGACGGTTTGAAAACCGTACTGCATGTTTCGCATATGCTTATTTATAGGCAGGGTTACAAAGAACAGTTACAAACTGTTCAACAAATTACATCAAATGAGCGTACACTAAATAACATTTCACAGTAAAACAGGAAAGTGTTTCGGTCTGTATTATATAATGTTGTTTGTTTATGTACAAACTTTTGGTCTGTACACTAGTATCTCTAGCATCAACTATTCAAGCTTCTTTTCCGGTGAAATTTAGTATTTTCAGTCTCTACATTTCGTTTAACTCATGCGATCTACTTCCTAAATACTAGTTTCAAAATTTACTGCTCGGACTCCTCTACTGAGCAAAAACATTTTAAGATTCTCTTAACACTTTGACGATAGATACCACTGAAAATGAAACAGATGCAAGGGTTGATGGCACAATTTGAGAAATACATAAACTCGGCGATTGTAGACAAATAAAGAGAGATGCCACAAGCAAATCTTCTATTCCGTGCAAAGACTTGTAGCAAGTTCACAATACTATAGGGTACCCAGCACAGTACAAATCCTAACACGATAGCAATGGCCATCTTCAGGACTTTTTTGTTTCTTCTGGCGCGTTGTTGCCCAGCGTTGGTCGATTGCTCGCCTGGAAAGATCTGTGTCTTGAGTTTGATAAGGATGGTGGAGTAAAAGACGACCAACAGAGCGATAGGGACATAAAGGAATACGACGTATAGTGCTAGAAGGTACTTTGAATGGGAGGACCGTCCGTACTTTGCCGTCCACTGATTGACACAAAACATCAGTCCTGAGTCAAATTCAACGAGTTTCTGGGCGACTAAGTATGGCGAGAAGAATGCCATCGCGACGATCCACGTGGCCAGAATGAAGAAGGGGCACATCTTTGAGCTGATGAGTGAAGAACGGTGGGGAAATACCACAGCTCCAAATCGATCCACTGCTATGAGGACCAGGCTCTGGCTTGATACTGCCGTGGAGACATTTGGCAAGAAGGAAATGATCAGCTTACACAAGGCCTGACCAAGAGGACCACCGATTTGCCAGGAATCCGTGTACAACTCTGTTAGGCTCTTCGGGAAAACGAAGATTGGTAACAGCAAGTCGGACATGGCCATGTTAACGATGAAAAAATTGATCGGTTTTCTTAATCTTTTCGTTTTGTAAACAGTAACTGCAATCAAGGAATTCCCGACCAGCGAAACAAGAAGGATCAGGCAGTAAGCAAAGATTTCTCCAACTTTTTGAGCTGTAGGATTCGGTGGATTGGAGCATCTTGTGAAGCTTGTGAACGACCCATTTATCGTTTGGTTCATGTTTTCCGTTTTTCCGCGACTTCCCTTTCTCCTCTTACAAATTCACTTGGCGATCAGAGTAAAATACGGCTCTATTTATGCTAAACGTGGAAAGCCTTCTGGTTTACGAATCGTCATGCGCAAGGCATTAGAATGAACAATTAGCTGAGTAATCGCCCACATTTCTCACGTTGCTTTCATTATTTTGTTTAATTTTGTAATTTGTTTGCTTTTTTGCTCAGGGAAGATGTCATTTTAAATTTGATTCTAGTTGTTCCCCACTGCAAAATTGTTTGAACGCAACCACCTCATGAAGTTGCAGATTGTACTCTAAATTAAGCAGGCGCCTCTGTGTTCAGCATATTGTTAAGCAAAACTGCCAAATTATCTTCCGAGAAGGAAATTATGTTATCTTCTGAGAAGCCGCAACAAAAATTAAACATCTTCTCTTTGCTGATTCTTAACTGTGACTTCCTTGTTCTGTAAAGTGACAAATACAATCAAACTAAATACGGCATAAGTGGTGTACACTTGTTTAAAGGAAGCAGTAAACATCAATATATTTTGTCTATCCAAGAAACAGGAAAAGATTGAACAGTGTAAAGCATTTTTTATCTCCTGTCACCGAAGCCTATTAAGACAAGTGGGCAATATCGCGGCGAGTTTAGCTTCCTCGAGTAAACTGTGTGCATCTGAGGAAGCGAAAATAAATATCAATCTGAGGAAAATGCCAAGAAAAGTGCCTTAAAGAAAGAGATAATTAGAAAAAAATACGGAAAAAAAATGATACTTCACCAGTGAAACACAGAAACAATTAATACGCTTCATGCCTGCGGGGTGAATAATAAGCGAACGCCAAGCAAATGCATTAAATGAAGTCATTTGGCAAAACAAAACCGCAGGAGACTATTTCTGCAGTAATAATCCAATCGTCGATAAAGTTATGCTTTTAAGTTTAAATGAACGAACACCATACATAGGCATTGTTAGCACGTTCGATAGAACCACAAATGGATTTGATTAGTATTTATCAGGGGTAACCAACAGATCTTTTCGGTGGAATAACTGTTCGAAAGGCTTCAACTTCTTTAGCCGGAAAGTTTGATTTAATTTATAATTACATTTTTTACGAAAAATGGAAGTTTATGAAAAAAAAATAAAGTTTCTTTTGGCGAAACATTACCTTAAGCTTTCATAACAAATATGTATGTCATTTAGACTGCGAAGTAAGGGAAGCTTACGTTGGCCAGCTGCGAAATTCGGGGGAAGGGATGCTGTTGCCTGAAAAGCCCGTTTACACATGCGATTTTTGATGCGATTTTTGTCGCGCTCTCCAGTGCAACTTTTGTCGCAAGTGTAAACTAGCGGCAATTTCGCTGAGTGCGATTCTGCGATAAATCACACTGAAATCGCCGCTAGTTTACAGGTGCGATGAAATGATGCAACTTGAGCGCGGCAAAAATTGCTTTGAAAAGTGCGACAAAAGTCGCATCAAAAATCACATGCGTAAAATGACCTTAAACTTCTGTGATTTACATTTGTAGCTCACTAAGAAGCCAAATAAATCAACCTTTGTTAGCTAGTACAATATCCCTTTAAAAAACAACTGAGAAAATAGAAAATTTTGAAAATAGTTTTGCTGATATTTTCTTCTTGGTTGCCCTTGATTCAAGTCAGTCTTTCAAAAGAGTGACTTCTCTTTCAGTAACCGAACTGACTTCAGTGGTTAGCATATCAGAAACTTTCAGTGTAACTCCAGTGTGTCTACTATAAACGACGACACTTTGTTGAGAATTAATAGCTTAGTTTTTGTTGATTTTTCTTTGTGGATATTGATCTTTTCTTTGTGTATGCAATTACAGCTGTTTCGTCAGCTATCTGTCAGATATGACGTATCCTCTATGAGCCCTGATAAAAAGTTATCAATTATTGACGGCGACTGTGGTTATTGATTTGAACTAAACAAGTTGTACTCCTGTAAACAAAAGTAAATTTTTCCGCTGATGATGAAAACAAGAAAAAAAGGTTATATTATAAGGGAACATAAAGAGATCGAGAGAGAACTGCATGAGCCTGCAGTCCAAATTGTGGAGAGCGAGGTAAAAACGATTTTGTGCGGAATAAAGGGCTACAGGCCTGGGGGGGAGGGGACGAAGCGATATTTTGCGCCAACCTGATGCAGCGCTAGAAATGTTTTTTTTTTCAAGCACCACCTTTCGTCGAGCTTCTCATAATCTCAACTCCTGGAATGGGCAACAAGAACTATTATTTTTCCCTTTTATTTATGCGTTGGTTAACCTTTAAGCCCCAATATTAACATCCATATTCTCCTCACTATTCTACTTATATTTCGTGTGTTATTAGTTGGGAGAATTTGACAAAAATCAAGACATTGATCATTGGTGATAATTTCCTTTATTCTCATGACCTGTATGTTCGATCAAGTAGTAACACTGTAAGGAGAAATTAGATGTTTGTCACTAAACTGGGGCTTAAAGGGTTAATTGAACCTACAAATGGCGGCACGCAATTGGCCATAAGAGTCGGCAGCAGTAGAAATTAACGTAGAACGATTTATTGATCGAGAATCTAGAAAGTGATGAAAATTTGTTTGGAAAACAGCACTGCTTTTCTTGAACAAAAAAAAAAACTAAATGTTTGCACCTGCTACATCTTCTCATATATAAAGTGATGACATAAACCTTGAAGGAAATGGGGTGATAGAAGTAACAACGTGGAAAGAAATAGAGAGGAGAAAAACGACGGTAATTCTTTTGTCAAAACTGAGAGTCAAAAAGGAGTACATTCTATAGAATTTGAAATTCAGTATTCGCAATTCTCGTTCAATATAAAATTGTGTTGTACATGTATTTACTGTGAAGCCCCCTTTTAATAATTAACCCTATTTTGCCTGGGCTTTTTTTGTGTTTCTGTGCCCCCCCCCCCCCTCCTTCCCCACCCCCATAGATTTCGAAAAATATTAACGTTCTCGTGATGAAACTTGGCACATTTGTAGCACGTCATTAACTTAACAGATTGGGCTTATGATGTGTTAATTATGACGTATCATGACGTCACAAACCAGCCAGTTTGAATTTTGAGGCCGTCGTCTTGAATCCCAAGCCTGCAGTCATACTGCTGACAATGACGACATCGAAAAATATATAAATTTGTTCTAAGAAACATACTTAATCAAAACAAGCACACAAAGTAAAGAATTACCAAGGTGAAAAAACTGAAAAAAAGACTGAAAAAAACACAGAAAATAGTCAAAATACACTTCTGAGTAGAGGGTTGCTATGGAAGCGTCAATCATCATAGACACCTTATTGAGACAGAAAACGTTTCTCTGTTAAATTTTAGGGAGAGTCAAGAGATCTGATGATTATTCGTCCAGCCGTTTAAAAGGCACAATTCGTTAAAGTCAGCGCGGGCACAATGTACCCAACCCCCCCCTCCCCCCCCAGGCTAAATAGGGTTAAAATTATAGTCACACTCGACTTTTCTTTCTCTTTTGGGTGGGGAGGGGAGGGAAGTGATTCTAACCATCTTCAACGGCTAGAAAAACGTAATACGTTGTGGATTCTTCCTTCGACGCTCTGCGCGGCTCTCTTAACACCAAGTCCACTTATGTTTTCAGAAAGCGATTTCGTTCCCACAACTACCGTGTAAAGTCCATTGTTTCCCGTGACAAGCTGCTGGTGTACAATGTACAACAAGGTTGGAAACAGCTCTGTGATTTCTTGGGGTGCGAAGTTCCAACAGTTGCCTTCCCACATGAAAATATCCGGAATGGTGCAATATCGAAAATGTCCATGTCAGCGACAAGAACTGGCCGCCAGATCAAATGTGAAATACAGAAAAATGTTTTGGTAGCCATTTCTGTTGTAGTGGTTATTGTAGCTGCATTTTTGGCCATTTATTGTTGTTTGTAAAATCTTATAACAAAAGCTTAAAGTTGCCTTACACAACTGACACTGGAAACGAAACTTTTCTCACAATTCTCACAATTGCTCACAATGCAATCATCATAGACACGTCATTGACACAGGAAACTTTTCTCTGTTAAACCTTAGGGAAAGTCAAGAGATTTGGAGATTGTTTGTCCAGCCGTTTAAAAGTTATAATTCGTTAAAGTCAGCGCGGGCACAATGTGCCCCTTCCTCCTCCCCCCCCCCCCCCAGGCTAAATAGGGTTAAAATTATATTCACACTCGACTTTTCTTTCTCTTTTGGGTGGGGAGGGGAGGGAGGTGATTCTAACCATATTTCCTTTTTACAAAAATCACATTTCCGAATTTCGATCAATTTGCAGAGCTTTTCGGTTTCTCTTGAGAGAATGGGATACACTAAATAAGTTTTTCGCGTATCTTCTCGTCTCTCTCTATTGTTCGGCGGAACTTGTTACATCTGGATTTTAGTCTAACTTTCTCCAAGCAATCTATAAGACAAAACATCCATTCTTTTTTGCAAAGAGCTTACCATTGTGGGAAAGGATATATGTTGCAAATGAAACTTTTCTTAACTTCGAGAAATGACAGTAGGTCTTAAGGGTGTAACCCACTACTTAGTAAGAAAAAATTTTTGATTGGTTTTGATAACGAAACCTATATCAAAAGATTGACAACTGAGTGCGTCGGTTGCCATTAACTCGAATGTATTATATAAACCTAAATACTTTTTTAAGTACCGCGTTTCGAAAATCTTGCAAGGTACTCAGGGTTTCCTATCAAGAGCAATTTTCTCCTTTGATCCACAAAGTACCCTGAAACCTTTCACAGGAAACGATGAAGTACCATCGAATCGTTTCCATAAGTGCAAGTCGGATGAATTCATTTGCTTAGTAGAAAAGTTCGCAATTGAAAGTAAACAAGTTTTTGTAAGGTCACAATTTCCAAGTAAACTTGGAAAGTTTTCTGCCATCTTTAAGCATGATAAGCTCTTCGGAGGCCAATTCTTTTAACGTTACCTGGAATATTTCAGCTTACCTGGAAGGCGACGTGACAAATGTACCACTTGAGGTTAATTCAATCATAACGATCATTATCAACAGCATCACATGTCCCTTCACAGTTCTCCTCAACGTGTTAGTGATAATGGCCGTGAAAAGAAGGCCAAGACTTCATAGAAACGCCAACATCTTGCTGGCCTGTTTAGCGGCGACTGACGCATTAACTGGTCTTATTGTGCAGCCATCGTTTACCTTGCAACAAATATCCCATTTACTCGGTATGGCCAATCATGAAACATTTCATCTTTTTCACAAATCTTCTCTACGAACAATGTCTGTTTGTTCCTGTCTTCATCTAACTCTGGTAACTTGCGAAAGACTGATAGCAATCAAATTTACTATGCACTACCCCAAAATTGTTAACAAGAAACGTGTTATGGTGGTGGTGATTTCATGCTGGATCTCGGCTATTTCCTTTGAGGTATTCAGAACTATATATGAAACCAGTAGTAAAATCCACTTTTTATTTTTAGCACTTTTTTTAATTTCTTGTATCCTTTTCATTGCTTCTTCGTACGTGGTTTTGTATCTTGAAACCCTACGGCACAAAAAAATTATCAAAACTCAACAGCTGCCTCACGAAGACGTGGAGAGATTTGTGAAAGAGGACAAAGCACTCAAGACAACTGTGTATGTAGTCGGTGCTATTGTTTTGTGCTTTCTGCCGGCCGTTTTCTTGCTTTTACGTACAGTTTCGGGAGTCCCGAATGCGGGTTCTGTTGTCTCGTGGATGCGAACTTTTGCCATGTTCAATTCCCTCCTTAATCCATTAATTTACTGCTGGAGACAAAAAGAAATTAGGAAATTTGTGTTTCGAATTTCAACGCAAGCCGTGCGTCCCTCTGACTAAAAGAAGACCAGAAAAAGAAACTGAATATTACAAACGGTGTCAGACTCCGTCAGAAGACCTCCACTTTTACTTGGATCCACTCAGCCGACTGATCTATATCCATAGGATCGTCCAATGTTTGAATCGAGATTGAGCTGGGACTACACGTCTTAGTTTATCATCATCATCATCATCATCATCATCATCATCGTCGTCGTCGTCGTCGTCGTCGTTGTCGTCGTCGTCGTCATCATCATCATCATCATGTTTGCTAAGTCTGAGTCTGATTCTTTGCATGATCTTAAGTTACTCATGACCTAGTCTCTCAGTAAACCAATCATGGGACGTGTCATTATCATGAAAACTTAATGACAAAGAAGTATTCCGGCTTGCTGTTGAAATAAGAATATTTCAAACTACGTTGTACATATTGCTATAGCATTCCGGGCATAGTTAGACTGTACATTTACTCAGACCAACTGACTACAGCTATTAAATAATTTCCGTTTGATTTTTAACCGACGAAGTCGAGTTAGAGCAGTCGTGTCAAGAGGGTCGACTGGTTTGGTCGGTCAAAATACGTCGTGTAAGGCTCACAAGGTGTGTATTTCGCTATGGCCCACGGGATGAGATGACGTATTCTGCAGTTAAGCCCATCGATTAGTACACACACGCACGCACGATAGGACAAGGGTCCACATAAAAAGTATCGTAGGTATAGAAGGACACTTCCGCCGAGCAGTGTTGGTTTTGACCGGACTGAAATATCTGTGCAATACTAGTGAAAGAAAGCAAGGAGGACTGATAATAACAGGAGGTGAAGTCCAGTGGCACTGTTGATGCTGGTGGGACCAAAGTGTTGCTGAGACATCGGAAGGATAGAATCGTTCTCAGTAAAGGTTATGAAAGGAACATTCTAGTGTATGTTGTTGGGGTTATGTTTATTACTTGAAAATGTCTAGCTGCCAACGTTAAGAAAGGTTATTGGCAGGTGGGAAATGAATTACGACACGAGGCTGGATCTTCTTGGATAGTATACTATAAGCGGCACAGAAGGATATACCAGTTAGTCTTTTTAATTTTTCTGCTTTACGTTTGATTTTGAACCGATTTGTTCGATTTTAGAGTTCGAGACACTGACTTGCTGACTGCGGAAGAGGAAACCAGATTTAACGATTACGTCATAAGACATGCTTTAACGTGTTTGAGATAAAGCGACGACTTCGCTTTTTACTAATTTCTCCAGATCGATAGTCATGTTTGTATAGTGCCATATTCACAACAGTATATAAATGCTTCGCTTACAACTCTTGATAACGGCATGTTCAGTTGCGGGCAAAATTCATCTTTAAATTTTAATTTTAATTCAACAAAATATTCAAAGCAATAAGACAGATGAGCTGAGTCATCCGATTTTAAACATTACGTCATTCGGTAACGCAAAAGACAAAATACTGTCACAATTTTCGTCACGCCGGTTAGCACGTTGAGATTCTGACGATGTGTTTGTCTTTATCGATAATCATGTTTTTATAGTGCCCTATTCACAACAGTATATAAATACATTGCTCACAACTCTTGGTAAAAGCATATTCAGTTGTGGACAAATGTATATCAGCATTTAATTTTTTAGTTTAATTCAACAAAATTAAATATTCAAAGCGATAAGACAGATGAGCTGAGTCATCAGATTTTAAACATAACGTCATTCGGTAACGCAAAGGCTAAAATACTGTCACAATTTTCGTCACGCCAGTTAGCACGTTGAACCAAGTAAAAACATTTGTCGAGGGTGGAGTGGGTCAAAACGACTGGTAAATGTCTATAATGCGCTTTCTTGTAACCTGTACGATAGAGCATAGCAATGATTTATTTCGTATTTGCATTCACAATTTGGCTTAAGGAGCCCTTGACATGATTAAAGGAAACTGTGCACAAAGCGTGGTTCCCAGGTATGGGGAAAAGTTCAATTCTTTTGGGCTGTTACGGTGCCCATACTGATCAATCGTGAAGATGTGGTTACTTTTATACTGGGAAATTTGTCACCCATTTTTTGAAATGCGTCTGTTTTGAGAATTTTTGTTCCGGGTTTTGAGGAAGACCGACCAAAAGACAGCGAAAAATGATCTTGAGTGAAGAATGCATAGTCTGTGGAGCTATGTTTGGTGAGGAGAGGGTGAATAATTCAGTTGACCTCCTTTCCAGGGTATTGGTCGCCTTTTTAGTTGGTCAAATTTAAGCGTTAGTTACAGTTACACACTTTTACTGCAACTTGCTGTTACAGATGCTTGAATGTTATTGAAGCTGCAGTCACGCACGGCTCGCTTCCTTTCTTTTCGAGACGAACCAACACTTCGTCGGTTCTGCACGCATTGCGGGCCTATATTTATTTAAGCGAGAACAAACCTGGTTCATCGTAGAAAAGGTAAAAGATTAAAACATTCTACATAAATTTTAGCGCCGACATGTTCTTAACAGGTTCCGGCTGAAAATTTGGGCCAATCTGGGCCTCAGCCTTCTTATGAAAAAGGTTCTATAATGAGAAGAAAGGTTGTACATTAGTAGACTCTCCCGAGAGAGAAAAGAAACAGAACGATTGTGCTATTAGCTTGTTCCAAGAAACTAGCTGTCCAGTAATTGTCGGTGCTTGATTGTAGCTAGATTAAAAACTAGAATAAATTGTATAAGAATGCATGATTTTGCAGCCGCAATAATCCTTCAGCTGGTGTAAATAACCCTTACTGAGAAACTTTCGATAATAAAACAAGTAAAAAAACAAGGAACTTCGCAATTTGTTCACTGACAAAGTCTTTTGTTAACTGCCGGAATGCTAAAGATGCTCTCATTCACCTTGCATACATATATGACGTTCAAAAGGTAAAACTTGTTTGTGAGTACCTCGTCCACAGGTCTTTTCAGTGAAGTGACATCACAGGCACCCCAAGCTCAGAGTGAGGGTTAGCGGGTTGATTACGCAATTACAACATGGCTGCAAACATAAGGATTTGTATGGGTTTCCCGGTAATAGATTCAAGAAGATAGTATACGCAACAATTCTCAATAAAAAGCCTAACCTTATTTCCATGGTGTGGTTCTTGCTTCTGGTGTGGCTACTTTGTTGTTTTATCGCGATTTAAGCGATTTCTTTAATTCCCGTGTTTCCACTCCCAAAGAGAAGGCTGTGGTGACATCGTATCCACAGCTAACCTGTAAAGTCTATTGTTTCCCGTGATTTCTTGGGGTGCAAGGTTCCAACGGTAGCATTTCCAAATGAAATATCACATGTAAAATAGCTAAGATGTTTTGTCAGAGACAGGAATTGGCATTCAGGTGGAATGTGAAATGCAGGTGGAATGTTGACAATCTCTGTTATTGTGGTTATTGAAGCTAGATTTTGATCCTCACAGTGATTTTAATTTTGTAATGAGAACACAAAACTAAGTATCGAAGGAGTTTGTATTGCATCCTATTGATCGTACAGGAATCAGTTGAGGGGGAGATTGATTCGTGAATATTAAACGAAACTTTGAAACTTGAATTACAACTGTTCTGCTCGGTAGAGCGGAACGAGTAGCCCCACTAGAATACCAAATGGCCACTGCTGGCGTCGAATACTCACGGAGTGGACCAGTGTAATTGTTCCGTATATGTGGTCAATTTTCATGATCTTTTTACGCTAGATAATTTTCCCTACAAATTGACCCCCCACCCTGATTTCTTTAGAATGGCCAAAAGACGAAGAGCTTTGACAATGTACGTTATAACGAAATTCATGGTCAATGAAAGTTCAATTGCAGAACAACTGACGTCAGCAATTTGGAAGATGAAAACAATGACGTTAGAGGAGTGGGAGCCACCAGAGACACCAAAAAATAAACCGTCTGCTAATTAATACACTTGAGAACTGCTGGAACAGGCCATTTCCGAGTTGCCTTAAGCCTCTGTTTGAAAGCGAGGCCTCGTGCAAAACCATTGATATGAAAATGTCTGAGTTTTATTTGCAAATGAATGGAAACTAAAATACATTCATCTTGTTTTAAAACAGAAGCGAGGGTCGGAAATGGCCTATTCAGTTTGCGCTTGACAAGTCACGACACAAAGATCGTATGCGAGGAAACGGCACGCTAGCTATCGTGGATACGAAGAGAAGTCATGAACGTTATTTGTGCAGGAATGAATAAAACTGGCACTAAATCAATCACCAAAGCTTTGCGTCATCTTGGATTCACGGTCTTTAACTGGGAAGAGCACGTCTTTGATTTCCTAGATCACTGGTTTGATGTTTTTAAAAATGGCGCTGAGCCAGAAGTGAAACGAGTTTATCAGAATGCTGATGCAGTCGTGGATATACCTGGAACGTTTTTCTGGGAGGAAATACTGGAAGCTTTTCCAGACTGTAAAGTGATTCTGAGCGAACGAGACGAGGATTCATGGGTTAAAAGCATAGGAAACCATCTTGAAATATCACAGGCTTTAAAATCTCGCACGGCGGCTATATGATCTCCAACGGCTAGAAAAACGTATTACGTTGTGGATTCTTACTTCGACGCTTTGCTTGGCTCTCTTAACACCAAGTCCACTTATGTTTTCAGAAAGCGATATCGTACCCACAACCACCGTGTAAAGTCCATTGTTTCTTGTGACAAGCTGCTGGTGTACAACGCACAACAAGGATGGAAACCGCTCTGTGATTTCTTGGGGTGCGAAGTTCCAGCAGTTGCCTTCCCACATGAAAATATCCGAAATGGTGCAATATCGAAAATGTCCATGTCAGCGACAAGAACTGGCCGCCAGATCAAATTTGAAATACAGAAAAATGTTTTGGTAGCCATTTCTGTTGTAGTGGTTATTGTAACCGCATTTTTGGCCATCTATTGTTATTTGTGAAATCTTATAGCAAAAGCTTAAAGTTGCCTTACACAACTGACACTGGAAACGAAACTTTTCTCACAATTTTGGTCAATTTTCGTAATGAAAATAAAAACAACTGAGTAACGCAATAGTAATATAGCTATGGGTCATTTGCTGACAGTCAACAACCTAGTTACTTAGTAGAAAAGGTGAAGTGGAGCGGAACTTTGTGTCGTAAATAAAGTTTGAACATTTAAATTTCTTGTGTCCTGCCTGATGGCGTGGAACGAGCAGTCCCGCAGGCAACCACTCGTGAAGACCCATGTATCCATCCGTAAAATAGGAGTAGCTTTTCTTTTTAGATATGCTAACAGGTGTGTACATAATACAGGTACGAGTTCCTCCCGGTTCCCCCTTATGCCTACCTTGTGCACAATAAATTTCGCCATTATGACAAGCCAATATTTCGCGAGGCTTCATTGAAAACTTTAATTACAGGTGTCCTGCCTAGTGGAGTGGAATCAGTACCCTGCTGAAATGCCAACATATCCACAAAATCGGAGTAAAGCGGGATAACAGCACCCTACAAACGGCCCATCCGATTTCTTTGTAATGGCCACAACCCGAAGAACTTTGATTTTTTTATAACGAAATTTATGATAACTACTGAGTTGAGGCGCATAACAATTGACGTCGGCTATTTGGAAGAAGACAACAAAAACGTTTAAGGGTAGAGTGAGAGGACACCAAATAATCAACAGTCTGCTAACTAATGTACTTGAGAGCTGCTTTTCACTTAAAGGCAACTGATCCAACCTTTACTTCAGTCAGTGAAGGCTTGGCATAGGAAACGGAGAATGCATATGCATTCTGGACAAGTGTTCCATACAATATATTCTTGAATGTTCTGGTGAGCTCAACTCAGCCATTGGTTTCATGCCTAGGCCTGGGAGTGTAGATAGGTTTCTCATTCGGATCGGGGAGGGGAAAAGAGCATTAGTGGGCGGGACCGGGGTAAGTTTTCACCCCGCCCATTCTTGGGAAATTTTGGACTGAAAGCCTTTTATTTTGTGTGGTGGACAAACACTGACCTTACAAATCGAAAATACGTCGCTGGCTTTTCGCGAGATAGCTGGTTTTCTTTTAAATAACGTTACTATTTTTTCATTCCCATTTGGAGGGGGGGTGGTGGGGGTGGAGGACGGGCACCTCTGCTACAGGATCTTAGAGAATGTAATTCTCTGGGGGTTTTCAAAAAGAAGGCGAAAGCTTACTTTTCTTCTTTAGTCTCCCACGTGGCAACCATGTCAATCAGTTGATTTTTGTAGCGTATAATATTAGGATATTTTTATAATAGCTTTTTAGCATATTTGTACTGATGATAGTATGGATGTGCAAAAAAGAAATAAATAAATAAACAAACAAATAAACAAATAAATAAATAAATAAATAAATAAACCGTCCCGTCCTCGTCCCCAGTCTACACACGGCTCGCTCCCCTCGCTGATTTATTTTCGCGCCTTTGCCCCACTGCGGAGACTGTTCCCAGGCTAATAAATAAATAAATAAATAAATAAATAAATAAATAAATAAATAAATAAATAAATAAATAAATAAATAAATAAAAAGATTGCCCCTGGCAAGCTACCCCCTAACGCGGTAGAGGGCAAGTTTCAGTTTGCACTTGAGTCAGGTCACGACACAGACAGACATCGCATAGAGCACGCTAGCGTGAACGAGAAGAGAGATCACGAAGGCTATTTGTGCAGGAATGAATAAAATTGGCACGAAATCAATCACCAAAGCTTTGCGCCATCTTGGTTCACGGTCTTTGACTGGGAAGAGCACATCTTTGAGTTCTTGGGGCCCTGTGATTTCTTGCGGTGCGAGGTTCCATCAGTTGCCTTCCCACAGGAAAATGTCAAAGGTAAAATATCGAAAATACCCATGTCAGCGACAAGAATTGGCCGTCACGTCATATGTGAAATCACGTGACAGAAAAATCTTTTTTGGTAGCCATTTCAGTTATCGTTATTGTTATAGCTGCATTTTGGCCATCTATTGTTATTTGTGATTACACGACAAAAGTCGCCTTACAAACTGACACTGGAAGTCGCCCTACAAACTAACACTGGAAATGGAACTTTTTCTCACAATTTTGGTAGTGAAAAGAAAAACAACTGAGAAAAGCAATCGTGATATAGGGGTCAGTTGTTGACAATTAACAACCTGATCAGTTAGTACAAAAGTTAAAAATGGAGCGGGACTTTGTTTCGTAAATAAATAAAGTTTCAACATTTTAATTTCTTGTGTCCTGCCTGATGGAGTGAAACGAGCAGCTCCAGGCGACCACCTGCAAAGAGTACTCACAAGTATAGAAGACCCATGTATCCATCAATAAATTCGGAGTAGCTTTTCCTTTTAGATATGAGAAGGAGGTGTGTACATAATACAGGGACGAGTTACTCCCGGTTCCCTCCCTCTTATGGCTCTGCATATATTCGCGTACTGATGTATTCTGTAAGTTATTCGCGACGTTTACGTCCTGGCTAGTGGAGTGGAACGAGTATCCTACTCAAATGCCCATGTATCAATAAAATCGGAGTAAAGCGGGGAAAAGCACCCTGCAAACTGCTCATCCGATTTCTTTATAATGGCCACAACCCGAAGAACTTTGACAATGTTATAACTAAATTTATGATCACCACTGAGTTCAGGCACATAACAACTGACGTCAGCTATTTGGAAGAAGACAACAATGACGTTTAAGTATAGAGCGAGAGGACACCAAATAATCAACAGTCTGCATGCTAACTAATGTACTTGACGGCTGCTTTTCAATTAAAGGCAACTGATCCAACCTTTACTTCAGTCAGTGAAGGCGTGTCATAGGAAATGGTGAATGCATTGTGGTGTTTCACATAATGTATTCTTGGATGTTTTTTTGTTCTCATTCGGGGTAGGGAGGGAGGATGAGCATTAGTAGGCACGGCCGGGATGAGCTTTTTCCTCATCCCCTATATATCAGAAAATTTGAGGACTGAAAGCCTATTATTTTGTGCGGTGGTCAAACACTGACTTTACTGATCGAAAATGCGTCACTGGCTTTTCGCGAGATTACCGTGGGGTGGAGGGGGGACTCCCTAGGAAGCTACCCCCTGATGCCTTTAGGGCAGATGGCAAGTGCGTGTCAGGAATTCAGTTTGCCCTTGACAGGTCACGACACAAACAAACATCGCAAAGGTCGTGCTTGAACACGAAGAGAGATCATGAAGGTTATTTGTGCAGGAATGAATAAAACTGGCACTAAATCAATCACCAAAGCTTTGCGTTATTTTGGATTCACGGTCTTTGACTGGGAAGAGCAAATCTTTGATTTTCTAGATCACTGGTTTGATGTTTTCAAAAATGGCGCTAAGCCAGATGTTCTTCGTGTCTACCAGAATGCTGATGCAGTCGTGGATGTGCCCGGAACCTTTTTCTGGGAGGAAATACTGGAAGCTTTTCCTGACTGTAAAGTGATACTGAGCGAACGAGACGAGGATTCATGGGTCAAAAGCATGGTAAATCAACGCGAAACCGGACAGGCTATGAGATCCCGGATGAGTCACCGCACTGCGGCTATATTATCTCCAACGATGAGGAAGGTTCAATATATTGTGGATTGCTACTTTGACGCTTTGCTTGGCTCTCGTAACACCAAGTCCACTTATATTTTCAGAAAGCGATACCGTATCCACAACCACCGTGTAAAGTCCATTGTTTCCCGTGACAAGCTACTGGTGTACAATGTACAACAAGGATGGAAACCGCTCTGTGATTTCTTGGGGTGCGAAGTTCCAGCAGTTGCCTTCCCACACGAAAACATCAAAGGTGAAATATCGAAAATGTCCATGTCAGCGACAAGAACTGGCCGCCAGATCAAATGTGAAATACATAAAAATCTTTTGGTAGCCATTTCTTTTGTCGTGGTTATTGTAGCTGCATCTTTGGCCATCTTTTGTTATTTGTGATTATGACTAATGTTGCCTTTCAGAACTGACAGTGGAAGCGAAATTTGTTCTCACAATTTTAGTAATGAAAATAACAACAACTGAGTAACACAATAGTGATATAGGGAACTTAGTTAGATATTAGAAATGGCAAAAGTGGAGCGGTACTTTGTTTCGTGAATAAATAAAGTTTGAACATTTTAATTTCTTGTGTCTTGCCTGATGGAGTGGAACGAGCAGCCTCAGGCGACCACCCACACAAAGAACTCACAAGTATTGAAGACCCATGTAGCTAACAAAAAATAGGAGTAGCTTTTCCCTTGAGATAGGCTAAGGAGGTGTGCCTGACATAATACAGGTACGCGTTCCTCCCGTTTCCCTCCCTCTTATGGCTCTGCATATATTCGTGTGCTGATGTATATATGCTGTACTGTTAGTGACGCTTAAGTCCTGCCTAGTGGAGTTGAACTAGTATCCTGCTGAAATGCCCATATATCAATAAAATCGGAGTAAAGCGGGGTAACTGCACCCTACAAACTGTCCACCCGATTAATTCCTGATAATGGCCACAGGCCACCCGAAGATCTTTGACAATGTTATAGCGTAATTTATGATTACTACTGAGTTCAGGGCGTGTAAGAAATGACGTCAGCTATTTGGAAGAAGAAAACAATGACGTTAGTTGTGTGAGAGGACACCAAATAATCAACAGTCTTCTAATTAATGTACTTGAGGGCTGCTTTTAAATTAAAGGGAACTGATCCAACCCAGGAGAATACATACCGTTGTTCCATGCAATGTATTCTTGGATGTTCTGGTGAGCTCAACGCTCTCATTCGTTTTGTCCTGGGAGTGCAGACAGGTTTTCTCATCCGGAGCGGGTAGGTGGGGGGATGAGCATAAGTAGGCGCCAGACTTTCACTTTATACTCGACCGGTAAACTTTCTCTCAAAATTTGGGACTAAAAGCCTCCGTTATTATTTGCAGGGTGGTCAATCACTGACCTTGCAAATCCAAAATGCGTCACTAGTTTTGCGCGAGAGATAGCTGGCTTTCTTTATAACATAACAAGAAATTCTGTAGAATTTACAGGCGGCCGATAGTCTCTCCCCCCGCCTCCCCTTTTCCTAAGGAAAACAAAAACTTTAGTAGTTCTTGGTTTCCGGTGACCTGTTATGGACAATTTGCACTTCCGGTATGTAAGGAATTAAGCCTGTGTAAACGCTGACCCTCACCAAACCAACTGTCCTCAAAAACAGCGACATAAACATTTAATCGCTTACCTTTACTTAACTTCTATACGCAGCAACACTCAAAACAACAGAATTAGACTCCTCTCTAGCATCAATTTTTTCGCAACCACCACAACTACTTGAGAAACAGAAGTAAAACAGACTTTTAACATTGGCTTTCGGTGACCTGCTTGTCACAATTAGCCCTTCGCGTACTAAGACGTTCTGTCACAGTATTCCCTTTAAAAACATGATTTAACACGTCTGCAGCAATTGTATTGTACTTCGTTAATAAATTCCCTAAAGTTTTCTGCGATCATAGATGGAAAATTTATAACAGCAATACCATTCTCGTTCAGTAAGCCTCATGTGCAGTTGTATCTGTTGGCCGCGCGACACCAAGAGGACTGAGTTCCAGTGACGGACGAGGACGAGAGACGACGACGAACGACGAACGACGAACGACGAACGACGAACGACGAACGACGAACGACGAACGACGAACGACGAACGACGAACGACGAACGACGAACGACGAACGACGAACGACGAACGACGAACGACGAACGACGAACGACGAACGACGAACCGCTCTTGGGGTGTGAAAGTCCATAACTAACGTGTGAAGTCCATTCTTTCCCGTGACAACCTATTGGTGTACAATGTACAGCAAGGCTGGAAACCGATCTGCAATTTTTTGGGGTGCGAGGTTCCATCAGTTGCCTTCCCACACGAAAATATCAAAGGTGAAATATCCAAAATGGCCATGTCAGCGACAAGAATTGGCCGTCACGTCATATGTGAAATACAGAAATATCTTTTGGCAGCCATTTCTGTTATCGTTGTTATTATAGCTGCATTTTTGGCCATCTATTCCTATTTGTGATTACATTACGGATGTTGCCTTGCCAGAACTGACACTGGAAGCGAAATTTGTTCTCACAGTTTTGGTAATGAAACTAAAATCAACTGAGTAAGGCAATCGTGATATAGGGTTGTATCGGGTATGTATAGTATATGCTGTACTGTCAGCGACGCTAAGTCCTGCCTAGTGGAGTGGAACGAGTATCCTGCTAAAATGCCCATGTTTCAATAAAATGGGAGTAAAGCGGGGTAACTGCACCCTACAAACTGTCCACCCGATTAATTCCTGATAATGGCCACAGCCCGCCCGAAGATCTTTGACGATGTTATAGCGCAATTTATGATTATTACTGAGTTCAGGCGCGTACGAAATGACGTCAGCTATTTGGAAGAAGAAAACAATGACGTTAGTAGTGTGAGAGGACACCAAATAATCAACAGTCTTCTAATTAAACGCTATTCAGAGCAGGCTTTTTTTGGTCTTGTGGCCCCCCACCTCTTAACTCCGAGAATATTAATTAAAAGCTATGACAACGAAACTTAAAGGAGAGATCCACTAAGGTCTGCAACCTCTGCTGATGACGTCATATAACCTGCGATCAGGCTCTATTTTCGTTTCGCTCGGTGAAACTTTCAGGTGGGAAGGGCAAAACGACGTCATAAGACGTCACAATAACGTTTTGTTTTCAATCGGCGGTCATCTTGGCTCCACCATCTTGGAATTCTTAAACTTTCCAAAAACCGCCAAAATTGATCAAAAAGTGATCAAAATCAATAAACTAACATGGAAATGATCTAAAAATGTAAAATTTGCTTCAAAAAAGTAATGATTTTTTACTAAAAGAGGGAAATTCAAAATTCAGAAAAACCGCTTGTCAAACAGTGGTTGCCATGGTAACGTCAAACTTAATAGTAATGTATACATTTTAATTATTTAGATATTTATGTAACATAGAAGAGCCAATTAATTTTTGGAGTGTTATTAAACCATTATTATTATTATTATTATTATTATTATTATCATTATTATTATTAGACAAGGACTTGCTACACCAAATTGTTCCCAGATAAATTTTAGGAAAAGTCACCAAGTTTGGTGGCTTTAGCTTGCTTGTTAAAAAAGTTATAAACGTCCAAAGTCCGTGTGCGCAGAATCCGCCCCCCCGCCCCCGGGTCGGAATAGGGATAAGTGTACTTAAGGGCTGTTAATTGCTGGTTTGCATGACGGTGACGTCATAAGATTCTAAAACCAAAACTCGCTAGGTCTGCTAAGTTTTTATCCTCAACAGGTGTAAGATGACATAAAAATTTATCTTTTTATAAGTTTTCAGCTCGGCAGCGTCCTTCGTTTTTAAACTAGAGCATTTTGAATTTTCGAGTTATCCACCGTACGTGACATCGAGATGGCGCCGTGACAAAGCTGTCTTGTTTGAAAAAAAAAAAAACTCTGCTTAGGATTTTTAGCAGTTTGAACATTTCAAGTATTAGGTGAGGTGTTTACGTGGAAGTATATTAGCTCACGAGCGAAAAGTAATCGCTTTCATAGCAAAAGTGAATTCCAGGTGTTTTCTTTGATATCCGACCGCCATATCGCTACACCAATATGGCGTCTGCATACTGAGCTCTATACATTTCTGTGGAACGTTTTGGCAAATAACTCAAGAACGCTGTACCACACAGACCTGAGACTTGGAGAAGTTGTTTATTTATTAATGTTTCATAACATTTGAAATTCTTGGCTTCTTTTATTAATTGGTTTCGAATTTATTTGTATGGCGTGACAGTGCGACCCGGCAATTCTGAAGGGAACTGATCCAACCCAGGAGAATGCATACCGTTGTTCTATAGAATATATTCTTGTATGCTCTGGTGAGCTCAACGCTGTCATTCGTTTCATCCCCTCAGGAGTACAGACAGGTTTTCTCATCCGAAGGGGGGGGGGGGGGTGGAATAAGCATTAGTAGGCGCCAGACTTTCACTTTATACTCGACCGGGGTAAGCTTTGTCGGAAAATATGGGACTGAAAGCCTATATTATTTTGTAGGGCGGTCAATCACTGACCTAACAAATCCAAAACGCCACTGGTTTTGCGCGAGAGATAGTTGGTTTTTTTTTTTAACTAGCATAACTATTACCCCCTGATGCTTTGAGGGCAGAAGGCAAGTGCGTGACAGGAATTCAGTTTGCGCTTGACAGGTCACGACACAAACAGATATCGGAAAGGGCATGCTATCGTGAGTACGAAGAGAAGTCATGAAGGTTATTTGTGCAGGATTGTCAAAAACTGGCACTAAATCAATCACCAAAGCTTTGCGTCATCTTGGATTCACGGCCTTTGACTGGGAAGAGCAGTTTGACTTTGTGGATCACTGGGTTGATGTTTTTCAAAATGGCGTCAAGCCAGATGTACGTCGTGTCTACCAGAACGCTGATGCAGTCGTGGATATGCCCGGAACCTTTTTCTGGGAGGAAATACTGGAAGCTTTTCCTGACTGTAAAGTGATACTAAGCGAACGAGACGAGGATTCCTGGGTCAAAAGCATACTGCAAACCAACTTGAAATGGTGCACGCTATGAGATCGCAGATGAGATACCGCACTAGGGCTATATTATCTCCAACGACGAGGAAGATGAACTATGTTGTGGATTCTTACTTCGAAGCTGTGCTTGGCTCTCGTAACACCAAGTCCACTTGTGTTTTGAGAAAGCGATACGGTATCCATAACCACCGCGTAAAGTCCATTGTCTCCCCTGACAAGCTGCTGTTGTACAATGTACAGCAAGGATGGAAACCGCTCTGTGATTTCTTGGGGTGCGAGGTCCCATCAGTTGTCTTCCCACATGAAAATGTCAAAGGCGAAATAGCTAAAGTGCCCTTGTCAGAGAGAAGATATGGCCGTCACATCAAATGTGAAATACAGAAAAATCTTTTGATAGCCATTTCTGTTATAGTGGTTGTTGTAGCTGCATCTTTGGCCATCTTTTGTTATTTGTGATTATAACAAAAGTCACCTTAATATTCTCATTTGTGATGATGAATAAAATCGCCTTACAGAACTTGTCAGAACTGATCGTGACACGGAAAACGAAATTTGCTTCACAATTTTGGCAATTCTAATCACAACAACTGAGTAACGAAATAGTGATGGAGGGGTTAATTGTAGGTAGTTAACAACCTAGTTAGTTAGTAGAAATGGTAAAAGCGGAGCGGGACTTTATTTCGTGAATAAATGTTTAAAGTTTGAACATTGTAATTTCGAGTGTCCTGCCATGCATACCTGATGAAGTGGAACAAGGAGCCCCAGGCCTCCTCCCGCAGAACCTCCTCCCGAAGAGGCTCGGTGGGGCGTCCACTGTGGTCGAACGTCTGAGACAGTTTTTTTCGTTTTTATTGGTAAGATTTATTCACGTTGCAGTCGAAACATGAGCATGGATATAGAAAATAGTGGGTGAGTGTAAATATGTTTTCATTCCTCTCAAACAAACGAGTTTCTTTGCAATTTTAATGTTCCAAACCTGAACAAAATTACGTTTACAAATTGCGCCGACAAAACTTTTTAGTAAAGTTTGAAACAGTTTAGTCAATCTACAGGATACTGATTAAGTATCAAACTAATTTGCAGAACTTTTCTTTGTTTTCCCGTTTGACCGCGGTGAAGGTGGGGCGTTATTGGATTTCCGCTGCACGAAGTGAGTGCTTTTACACCTGTACTCAATTTTTAAGCTGATTCCTTACGTAAGAAAAACCCCTTTGAATCTGGCTGTGTTCCTTGGAGAGAGGCCCTAGGCGACAGCCCGCACAGAGTACTAACAAGTATTGAGGACCCGCGTACCCATCAATAAAATCGGAGTAGCTTACCTTATTCATAATTAATTTAGCGATTTTTAGCAAGCCAATATCTCGCGAGGCTTAATTGAAAACTTCAACTGATTACAGGTGTCCTGCCTAGTGGAGTGGAATCAGTACCCCGCTCAAATGCCCATATATCAATAAAATCGGAGTAAAGCGGGGTAACAGCACCCTTCAAACGGCCCACCTGATTTCTTTATAATGGCCACAACCCGAAGAACTTTGGCAATGCTATAACGAAATTAATGATAACTACTGAGTTCAGGCGCATAACAACTGACGTCAGCTATTTGGAAGAAGGGAACAATGACGTTTAAGGGCAGAGTGAGAGGACACCAAATGCTAACTAGTGTACTTGAGGGCTGCTTTTCAAATGAGGCTTAGCATAGGAAATGGAGACCGCATCCTGTTGTTCCATAAAATGTATTCTTGGATGTTCTGGTGAGTTCAACTCAGCCATTCGTTTCATGCCCAGGAGTGTAGACACGTTTTCATATCTGGCAGGGGGGGGGTGATCATAAGTAGTCGTCAGAATTACGCCGACCGGGGTGCGGTGTTCACCACGTCCTTTATCGGAAAATTTGGGACTGAAAGCCTATTATTTTGGTCAATTACTGACCTTACAAATCCAAACTGCGTCACCGCTCTTTCACGAGATAGCTGGTTTTCTTTAGCGACATTAATATTTTTCATTCCGAGGGGGGGTGGGTGGGTGAAGGAGTTTTACCCTAGGATTGCCCCTGGCAAGTTAGCCACTAATGCCTTGCGGACAGAAAGCAAGTGCGTGACAGGAATATCCTATTTTAATTTGTGTTGGGCAGGTCGCGACACAAACAGACATATATAGAGTCTATATAGTAAGGGAAGAGCTCACCATCGTGAACACGAAGAGAAAACATGAAGGTTATTTGTGCAGGAATGCCAAAAACGGGTACTAGATCTTGCGGTCTAAATGGCAAATTTTGGCCTCTTTTTCTAAATCCACTAGGTTTTTATGCACGGGTTTTCATCATATCATGACCAATTAATACTGGTCTTTTACAGATCATAAGGAGGACAGTGTTCTTTCCACAAGTTGTCCATGGGTGAGAATGTATCAAAATGTTTCACTGTTATTTTGACGTCATCACATTTACATCACTTTTGTCAAATAATCGCTATTGAGCCTGAAATGTGGGTAAAATATTTATTTTGAGAATATACACAATTATATAATTGAGTGGGAACACATTTACCTATGGTGAAAAAAGTTGCAAAAAGCCAAACATTCTCCTATGCTACAGCATTACTGCCCCTCCATAGACTGAGAGAAGTCTTGGCAACTCACAGGGACTGCAGGAACACAACAGGACTTATAGATGTGAACTCAAAACACTTCAGCCCATGAGCTCTTCTTGCACAATGGTGCATTTTGAGTAATCACCAAAGTGCAAAATCTTTGTGTTGGAATTCTAGGTCAAAAATTGTTCATTTGTGCACTTTTCATGTTATATGCTCTTAAACATGTTGGTGAAAAGAATTAAGGGTTGAAGACATTGTAGAATGTCTTGAAGGTGAAAATTGTTTCTCAGTGATTGGCTTTAACCCTTTAAGCCCTAACAGTCACGAAAATGAAATTTCTCTTTAAATTATCTCTACTTGTTTAAACATTCAAGTGATGAGAATAAAGAAAATGATCACCAAGGATAAGATGTCTTGATATTTGAAAAAATTCTCCTCACTAGTTCCATAAGAAATGTATGGAGAACAGTAAGGAGCATACGCATTTTTATTTCAGGGCTGAAAGGGTTAAATTTGTTGCCAATTGCTATAGGCTGTCCACTTTTGTCTTCCATAAAATATATTTTGCCTGTTGTGTGCTGCAAGTCCTGTTGATAAATATACAGTCCCACTATTACCCAATTTTATGATGTAATCTGGAAGCTGTACAGACTCTAATTAGGCGAAAATATTTTGTCACAGTAGAAAATATAGAAAGGTATGCCAAAAATTTTGTGATTGTGGGGTCAGTGGTTCAAGGCTAGGTTCCCAGGGAGTACTCAGCAGAACACTAAAACTGGACTTAGACGGGTAATACTTCCATCTTTCTGCCTTTAGATTGTAAATGAAACTGACATAGTTGTTTGAGATAAAACTGGGAACCCGAGGTTTGCAGATTTTTTTTATCAGGCAGTCCAACCAAATATTTCTACCCAAAACAAGTCTACCAGAAAATTTCTAACCCAAAAAAAGCCCAAATTACGTATTTCAAAGCCAAAAAAGAAGGCCTTTGCACATCCCTGTCACTGAAATATCTGAGCACCCCCTCCCCTCAACCCCAGTCCCCCGAGGATAGGTTGGTCTCTGCAATGTTCTGTTACTTCCTTAGACAAGAAACTTTACTAGGGGTACTAGGGGAGAAAATGCTGGGAGTAAACCTGGATTTGACTTGCATTGCATTCAGGGGGGAGGGGGGGGGTGGTGTAGGTAGTAAATACTCCTCATTTCTTCATGCTTCACCTTTGCCCGCAGTTTGCATAGAGTGACTAGGAGCAATTTCACTCAAACTCTCCCCCAGATGGAATGCTGGCATTTACTGGTCTCCATACATTTCTTGGGATACTTTTGTTGAGAGAATTTGTTTAACATGACCAGTGTGTGCCATAATGCACTGAAATGATAAGGAGAAATTTGATGCTGATCTCTGTCACCTTGTCATGGTGGTGAAACTTGTGTGCCTTGCTGATCCCAAGAGCTACGCTGGCTGGGGCAGTGGTCCTTAGCAGGTCTGCCAGTTGCTTGACAGGTAGAGACAAGTTCTGGAGAGTTGTCACTTGATTTCTTTCGTTCTATACTAATGTAAACACTACTCGCCCAGACTAGCTTCTGCTATTTGTGGGATAGTGTAGTCCTTTTTATTTTACTTTTAAAATTGAATAACAAACTAAACTAAACTAAACTAATGGTAGCCCTGGCCTTTCAAATCTGAAGATTGGGCTATGGGCTCAAAACCCACTCTCATAGAAATAAAATGATGAAGAGAACCACATGAGAGAGGCCTTATGTGCTACATAGCAAAAAGGAGTTAGTTGAAGGTGAAGAGAGAATGATATTTTGTAAAGTTTTTTCTTTGTCTAAGCAACCGAGATGCAGAGACCAGCCTGCAGCCTTCATACATGTGTTATCTACGTGATACTTTCATACGTAAATAAATACTGTAGCTGTACTTGTCCAGCTATGCAGAGTTCATATTAGCCTGCTTCTCACAACTCTGTTGTGTGAATTTGTATATTCCTACTCTTTGTACAGACAGTTCTGTATGTCCCACTACAAGGCCTACAATATAAGTACTTATGATAAACATACAGGCAGAACTCTGAGCAATTCTGTTCTGGCATTAGCCATCTGCTGAAACCCACGTCAACAACACCCTTTGTAAAAGCTCCATTACGCTGCAAGGGAACTTGCTTTAAGGGAGGAGGGTGAGAGCAACATAACTATTCCTAATCATGAATTTGCAGTTCCAATGAAAAAACTATGTTTTCATAAGAACTGACAGAAACTTCATTTACATAGGTGAAAACGATGCTTTATGTTCCATCATTCTCTGATTTTCTTCTGTCTTTGTTACAGATTCATCCCAATCAGTACTTTAGCCCTAACAAATTTATGTGAAGAGGGGGGATTTATAGAGAGGAGTAATTACCACAAAATTTGTCAAATTATCAAGTAGCAAGGGGTGGGGAGGGGGGCTAATATTGCTTTTACTGTAAATGTGCCATAAATTGTAAGAGTAATATTAAAAAAAGGAAAAAGCTGCATAAATTAAACTGTTTTCTTTAACTCTCCTTGAGTGTTTAAGATTATGGACATAACAAGCCTTTAGCATCTTTTAAAGCCTTAAGCATCTATAAATTGCACATAAATTGAGTCTGCATTTGTAAGCAACAATCCACAGATTAAAATGAAATTTCAATTCCAATAAAACTGTTCTTACAGAAGTGGTAGCTTTCTAAAGTATGCCAGTGCTTGAGCTGCACACTGGACACCAATATTAAACACTGGGTGTACAGGAGCCAAAATGTTATCTTGTCCACCCACTACTGTTAGGTTTGAGTGATGCTTGCTGACGAAGTGTTGAGCCACAGAGAGACCACTCAGACAGTAGCATGTGTGGTAAAAGTCTCGTGATTTACCAGGTTTGTCAACTAATCCTCCATGATGAAGTTGACAGTTTATCAACAGATAATCTTGAAGAGCTACTTGATCAAACATCCACTTTTCATTACTTAACGAACTTCCTTCACCACTGGCATCAAAAACTGTATGAAGCAGTGGGAATACTCCACCTTGCCAAAATGAGTAGCAGCCATCCACCAGTTTGTTTGTTCTCCCTTGGAAGCCACCCTCCAGTCGCATCTGACGGCTAGCTACCCACCGAAGCAGGCGCTTGTTGTCAATTACGTCTTGTTTCCCTAGCAACACCAGTGCAGCATATCCACAGAACGTATAGCCCCCATGGGCTTCTAACCCAGGCTCACCTGAAAATCCACCCTCATAGGTCTGGCATTTGGCGATCCACTCCGCTGTTCCCTCAAATAAATCTGGGGTCAAGATATTTGTCAGGTGTGCTGCAACCACGGCACAGTATGCACCTCTGATGTCAACCTCGCCATCACGATGCATTGTAAATGCACCCTCTGGTGTGCGGCAACTTAACAAGAATGACTTAAGCTTTGGTCGATCTATTATGTCATAGGCCTCTTTAGTTCCCAGAATGCACAGCGCACAAACCGCTGCATACGTTGGGGCAAGGTGAGGTATTTGCTGAGGACCCCCTGTAAAGCCTCCAGAGGAATCTTGACAGCGCTTGAGAAAATCAGCGGTATGAAAGCTTTCTTCCGGAGTTATTGGTTCACTGAGAAGTTCCAGCCCATGTAAAATCCAGTAACAAAGCCACGGTCTGCTGGCGTCCAGACATTCGTAGGCCTCCGACAAACGATGCAGACCTCGCTTGAGATAGTGAACGTGTTTCTGACGGAACAAAGGGACTTCCGGGTCTAGATTTACCACACGTAAGTAAGCAGAATAATTTTTGGCCACTAACTTTTCTACTTTTTCTTGTTCTTCAGACGTCACGGTGGAAAGCCCGTCATCTTTGAAGCGCAGATCGTCGATATTCTTCACCGAGTGATACGCCATTTTGTAGGCGAGGCGAAGGCGGGTTGCTTGGTACCAAACTTCTCACGGTATGAACGGACGTCACGAGAATGTCCATATTTGGAAAGTAAGAAAACATGGAGAAGCGCGCTTTTTCCAAGCCGTGAAGTGTAAAACTCGCCCTATTTTTGTCTGTATTCCCTTCTTTTATCGCCCGTAAAATGGCAGCCTTGAAAACAACACGGAGACAGACGAGTTTTGAAGCTATCAGCTCTCCATTTTCAGCTGTCTTCACATCGGTGGGCGTACAACAAAACGAGAAGGCATTGAAACTTGCCTTCTACAACACGGCAGCTCTTGTTTTCGTGGCTTTAAGTAGTTGTGCTGCTGTGGCTGTGTACTACGTCTTGGAGCCTTTTCTTCGTCCTCTTTTGTGGGCTGCATTATGTGGAGCGTTCTTGTATCCGTTCAAGTGGAAACTAACTCAAGTTGTTCGAGGATTTCTTCGTTCTTTGCGAGAATCAAGAACTCCTCTGGTTGTAGGAGCGCTGATGGTTCCATTTCAGTTGGCCAATAAATCTTCAGACTTCGTTGGATCTTTTGTTGTGCAAAAGATTCGTATCTTCATCATGTTTTGCTTTGGTGCAGCTATTGTTTACGGTCTCTACATTATTCAACCGTTTAATGAGATTGTCTGGGTTTTAAAAGGATCTGGAGTCGTTGTACACGTGTTGTTGGATATATTTTATAATCCCTATTTGGTTAGTAGTCTTTTTTATTGGTTTCAATTCTTTATAGAGCTTGTTTTTATGCATTTAATAGCTTGTAGCTCTTGACTAAGTGGAAGGGTGAAATACGAAGATATTTGGCTTGAGTCAAGCGGGTCAAATATTTTGCGATCCAGGCGCACGTTTCTTGAAAGACCCGAAAACAGTTCTCAGGCCCAAGAACTTTTCAGGTCCCTTTTTGGGCCTGAAAAGTTTTCAGGGCTTTCAAGAAATGCACGCCAGGCTGATCTAACTCAGACACTAAGGTATTCTGGGACACTACCCATTCTTGGGGAACCAAGAAAAGGGATGTACAAAATTAGATAAGCAAGTTCCAACTTACGCCTCTTCCCCCGAGACTACCCATTGCATTTTTTTGCAGATCCATTTGCATGTTTTGGGGAAGCATGCTTTATTCATTTTGTCGAGGATAATGATGTCTCTTCTGTTCATTAAAAAACTTGATCAGAGAAGGTCATCTTCACCAGCCAAGGACCTTTTGAATTTCGGCATTTTGTATCCCATGAGTCGTTTCAGCTTTTTTTAGTATTGACCTCTGAAGCAGAACTTTGTACCTTCAGCCACCTGATGAGCCCATTGTTCCACAGCCACACAAGCCTTTCCTTTCAAAGCCTTGAAAATAGCTTTCTATGTTGAAAATTGATTCCTGAAGTATTGAAAACCCTCCTTTAGGCTATCTCAGCTTATCTGTGAACAGCACATTGTTCAATAAAATATTTACATTTTCTAACATCAGTTTGATGTTGATTGTTGTTATTTTGTAGGTATGGACAGTGATAATTGGCTATGTTCTAATTCTGGCATTCTTTTGGACACCAAGCTCCTCAAACATCATTTCACTCTTCTCTCTGCCTGTCTGGATTATGTTTCTTCTCCATCTTGTATCTCTTACTGGATCTTACAGAATTCTGTTTTTCATGGTCCTTGTTATGTGTTCCATCATTGGGTGTTTCACAAGCATCTCTGAAGGGCAAGATCAAGGTATAAAATTATCATTTATTATTTGTTAACCCTTTAAGCCCCAATAGTGACAAGTATGTAATTTCTCCTCACAATAACATTACTTGTTCAAACATGCAGGTCATGAGAATAAAGAAAATGATCACCAAAGACAAAATGTCTTGATCTTTAAGCAAATTCTCCCAACTAGTACTATAAGAAATATATGGAGAGCAATGAGGAGAACATGCATCGTAGTGATTATCACTGCACATTTTGGGGAGGGTGGGACAGCGGTACAAACTTTACTTAACATTCTTTCTCTACTCATTGAGGTAAATAAATGGGTATTGGAGAAAGAATGGGGAAATTGTAGGGAATTCAGTGACAATGCATTGTTGCTGAATTATGTGCTACTTGTATAGTTCTGAAAAGATTTACACTAAGTAGGTGAAAAAGGTGACTATTTTTTTTCATTTTTTGGTACCCACAGTTGATGGCAGAGAGGACTGGAAGAACAAAAGGCGAAGTCTCTTCAGGGACTTATCAGTAGCGGCCGCCGCCTTGGTAACCTCATTACCAAACTCCGAGTCAAATGACTCGTCTGAAGAGAGTAAGAAAAAACTATCACAAACGTCTGCTGTGACTCACACTGATAGTAAAGATGGAAAGGATATTGTTGAAGGACAAGCACTCTCAAGGCGCCGAGGATTTCAAAGAACAAAGGAAAAATTAAAGATCAACAAGGAGGAAAAATACGCAAACAAAAGCAATGTGTATTTTGTGGCTCTTTTCTGGGGAATTCTTCTATCACGACTCTGGCTTCATTGGGACTTCATTGTGATTCTCTTGATACCAATCTCGTTTTATGTGCTTAAGAAGCTTATATCATATTGGGGTTCATCAATCAATTCAAGTGCACCTTGTATGTTTCTCCTCTCTTTGTGGGCAAGGTAGCATTAAGTAATAGTCATTGTAAATTTATGAGATTAATATTTTAAACTATTGTAAATTTATCTGTAATTTTTATTTGTATTATTGTTATGCACTGGTGAGCATTTCCGTATGGAACCCGCGCAATACAAATATTAAATTTATTTATTTATTTATAAGGTTTAAGAGTTGGGCTGATGAGAGAAAACAAGCACTGATTCCATCGCAGCTTAGTGGATTGTTTAAAGGAGGAATTAAAGTTGATCGTACGGTAAGTTGATAGAAAACAAGCCCAATCAGTGTGTGGTCATACTGCATGTATAAAACAAAATTGAAGGGTGTTCTGCAAAACTACACATCTCGGGGATGCAGACTTTGTTTTGACATTAGTAACAGGCCTAGCACTTTTTCAGTCCAAGTTGAGGGACATATGAAAACAATTGAAATGCAATTGAAAAATAAATGACATCTCATTCAGCCATCTCTGAAGTGAGAATTTTATTAAGACAAAGTTGGCAGCTGTGCAAGTTTACATGTAAATAGATGTCAGAGTACCACCGTTACACCGTTACACCGTGATTTTGTTACAATTTGCCTTTAGTGAGTCCCTGTGACTCGCCCCATGAAAAATAATGAGTCCCATCTATCAAGTGCTTGAAGTTATACTTTGTTGTTTTGTTTGTTTGTTTGTTTGTTTTGCCTCAGCTATTATCATAAATAACGGGCTTTGGTGAGCTTTGCCAGTGCGGGCTTTATTCCAGATTTGATAAGACCTTTTTCCCAGGGTGCTCTCGATACCACTTGATCACAACAAACATGGTGGCATTTGGAATAGATCACATTTGTCAATAATGCAAGTAACGGCTTGAATGTTTTCCCTCAGAAATTACTTCTAGATATATTTTAGAGCCAACCAATATTTTCCTTTTGCGGCAAGTTAACCCATTGACACCTGAAGCGTCCGAAACCGCCCGTGCGTGACAACCCCTTAATTCCCTGAAGCGCCCGAAACCGCCCCGGTAAAATCATGTGTTTGAAAAAGCCTCTACCCTCCCCTCCTTAAGGATTTTGGTTCCCCTATTGTCCTATTGTTAAAGGGGACAAATAAACCAATCAGAATATGTCTTTTGCGCATATTTTTGGAGCTCTTTCGGGGTACTAGAAAGACTTTTTTTCGTCCCTCGATTTGTGATGAAGAAATATGGCGCAGCATGTTGTTTACGCACGGAGAGGTAGTGCAATTTATGGTTCTTTTTCGCTCTATACGGGAAAAAAAAACCTCTCTGAGTCTCAAAATGAAAGGCAAAAATTTTGTTTTAGATCAGTGAATGTTTAGGACGCTTTGAAGTGGATAGTTTCCTAGTACAAAGCGATGAAAAGTTTAGCCGATCCGACAAGGCTTGAAGACCGCGTGGAGTCAAATTTTGCGAGCAGAAATCAAGACTTGTGAATCTTTCCTTTGAACAATTAGTCCAGGTAATGAACCTCTTTCAGTGTAAATTTTATTTCCTATGATGTGCTGTTTAACTCACTGGTTCAGCAAACTATTAAATTTAACCATCAGATCAGAAATGACTGTGCTTCTTGCGCTGTATTTTTTGTGTACGAATCAAAAGCAGTCGCGCTTAATTCTGTTGCGCCATCTGTGTTTTAAAGCATGCTTTCCCTCTTCGATTCGTGACTTTTTTCTTCAGTTTGCATAAAATTTTCTTTTCTGAAGATTCTTTTTATTTCTACAAGCATATTTGTTCAATTCTCACAACGAAAATAGATCTAAACATGCCAACAGTTATTTGCATAAGCTTCCATTTTGACCCTGAAACCTGATCCTTTTGTGGCAGTGATTGTCTCAAATTTTCTTCGTTTCATGTTAAAATTTCGCTGCTATAGAAATAAATGAAAACTGGCTTCCTTTGTAATGTCAAATGAATGGAATCTGTGTAAAAATTTTATGGAATTATGCTGTGATTCCCGGTGGGAGTATTTTGAACGGTAAAGGAACAGCATAGGAATACGTATCTCTGAGCACGTGTTTGCCTTTTGTACCAAGGGATTTCTGAGCGTTTTGCAGATTTTCTACTAAGTTAAACTTCTCTATTTTCCCTTTGGTGTTGAAAAAGTGTTTGGACTAAAAGTTCTGATGAATAATAATTGTGCAATAGATCAGGAATGGACACGGCTTTTCTGATGAGAATGACAACTGCAAAGTTTACTGTCTTTGCGATTTTGACGGCAAATGGCGCGCGGTTGAAAAAATTCCTTAAATCTTGTTTTGGAGCTAAATTTGACAATATACTTTCGATCCTGACAAATTTTTGTAATTAAAAAATAACTCACTAACTATCCATGGGGAAATAAAACGTAACAACAAAAGCTGACAATTTGTCTTTATCTACTGCGCATTGTGTTAATTTTTTCAAGTCGTTTATTTCGACTGAATGCTGAAAAATGTTTAGGAAATTGGGGGTGGTCGCGCGTAAATTTCCTCAGGAGTCAATGGGTTAAGTTATAGATACTAAATTACACAAACAGGACATTTGATTGATCGTGGCACATTCGCATTTGTGCGTCCTTAAGGACACATGCCATATAATTATTATTTTGCGTCTTTTAGGATTTTTTTGCGTCAGAGACTTAGGACGGTGATACAGTGTGGCTGCCTTCAACCCAGGGCTGTCATTAAGTCACCTGAGTCATTGATTCACCTGTTGCCTTGATCTTTACACCCGTAACGAACTTGTTGGTTTGTGTGTATATTATACTAACAAGGGGTCAACGCCCGTAAAGTTAAGGTCCCATCAAGCACACTCAGCCATAACAGGTGTTACAGGTTATGACCCTTAACCCTTAAAGCCCCAACAGTGATGAAAATGAAATTTCTCTTCACATTATCAATACTTGTTGAAGCATTCAAGTGATGAGAATAAAGAAAGTGATCACAAAGGATGAGAAGTCTTGATATGTAGACATATTCTCCTCACTAGTCCAATAAGAAATGTATGGAGAACAGTAAGGAGAATGTGCATTTTTATATCAGGGCCTTACCCCTTTGACTCCTGACTTTTTCGGCAATTTTCAACCATAATCGACATGCACACGTAAAATAGCCTCTTACAACTTTCCTTTTGCAAGCAATTAAGAGTTTTCACAAACCATTTATTGCAATCCACTGAAAAGTAGGGTTTACTGAGAAGTTCGTGGTCGTTTATATCGTCTTCCAGCTAAAGCTCTGCCTGTTGTAGCTGTCAAAGAGCGCGTTCGCTCTTCACGTTATCATTAGAAGGCATTAGAACATGTTTTGACTCTCAGTTGTTGCTTGAATCTCAAGCTGAATAATTGGACAAATTTGCCCACGAATTGACGCTGCTATCAGGCACTTTACGGCAGATTTGGCGAATCTCTTCCTCGAAATAAGAAACCATTTTAAAGGTATTTGTAAACACAGAACGAGAAAATCTCGAAGAAAATCGGGTCTGAAATAGCGAAATACTCGCTGAAAGCAAAACAATAATAATTGAAGAACGTAAATACCTCATATAAGAGACATAAGGTGTCTTAAAACACAATATGGGACCTTTCGGAACCTTTTTGGGACAAAACATACACCTAATATGGAAGCGCGCATAAATGCGCGCTCAGGAGTCAAAGAGTAAAGGGTTAATGACAGTTCTGCTACCTATGATGGTCATTAAAGGTGGTGGCAATTACTGGTAACAAAATAGACCTTTTTCTCTCCCCCAGCTTCTGTCAATTATTTTCCAGGCTGTGCATTAGTTTTCCTTTATTTTGGCTACTAGATAAACAGCATAATGGACAAGTCCATGGAGAACATTATAAGCATCTTTATGGTGCTGTTCCTTATCGTGGCTTGCTCACTTATAACAGTTTTCTTTGCAGTCCAGGTGAGTCATTTCTTTCTTATTTTAATTAGTAAACATTCCTTTCTTATTTTAATTAGTAAAAGAAATGATTTGCAACCTTTTAATTCACAGACTCTGCATACTAGATGTCTTGTTTTCTCATCTCAGTATAAAATTTTGACAGTTCAGGGTATATTTTCCTTGTCTTACAGTTGATATCACACTTGCAAACTTCAGAACCCAGGAATTTAATCGCCAATAATGACTTGTCAGACATCACAAATTTTGATTGGCAGTTTTGGCAATCAGAATCACTGGTGAAGTTTTACATCTGACTAGCAGGCACACCTAATGATTTTTGCTAATTGCTGCTATGAACAAAGAAGACTGCCTAGTGTATCACTGGCTAAAATGATACCCTAAAACTTGGCATGTGAAATCAAAGATGCTCAGATGTACAGTGCTTTGTAGAAAACAACAACATAATAGTTTCTTGTACCAAAATTTACAGTTCACAAATTTAGAATCAGTAACCAGTCATCTGACAGCTTGAGGAGGCTTCTATAAATAAATATATCATCATCATCATCATCGTTGTCGTCGTCATTGTCATCGTCATCATCATCATCATCATCGTCATCATCATCATCATCATCACTGTGGTGGTTGTTGTTATTATTCTACCTATCTGATGCTTTTACGCCAGCCTCTTTTTTGACCAGGACTTTTTATGCAATCGTAATATTTCAGTCTGCTGGTGGAAATGTGAAATAATTTGTATTAAAACTTTTATTACTTATTACATGATCAATGTAGGTTCATCATGAGAGTGCCCAGCTTGTATCTGTGAGTGCCAACTTAGTCAACAAGGTCATGGCTGACAATCCCCAGCTTGTCAAGTACGTATCCGTTACTGCTTTAAAACTCAAGTTATGTCCCTCTCTACCTCTCTCCTGCATGTAGCACCTGTCACCATTCTGCCACACCCACCCCTCCCTGGCCTCTCTTCTTCCAGGGCAGAACCAGTTCTACAACTAATTATTATTTGACTAATCTGGCTTTCCAACTAAGCCAACAAAACTGGCTGTATATCTCTCATTAATAATTCAATTATCCTAAATATTGTGCAGTAAGGCGAGTGCTTCCCAGTAAACATATCAGCATGAAGCTCTGCCTTAAACAAGTCACTGCTGCATGTTCACTATAATGTGTCATTAATTGTTTGAAAACATTAAACTGGATGTTCTGAACTTAACCGGTTGACTCCCATGTCACCCAAAACCACCTGTAAAGAACCATTGTCCTTGTTCAGTTTGTGATGTCTTCACTAATTGAGTGACAGCAGATGTTTTTACCAACTGATGCACCAAGCACACTTTTAACAAATTATTGTGCTAAACTAAAGCGTTCACTTAGAATACACTGTAGACCAGAGTTACACAAAGGAAAAGGAAAAAAGTTTCCTTGTGAAATTGATGCAAAACTTGGCCTTGGCACAGGTTGACACTTCTAGTTGAATTTGCCAAACAACGTTGTGTTGCAAGAGAAATTTAGTTTCCATGGCGCAGAGGAAGTTATAGGCGTTTGGACTGCGATTTGAGCAGACAGTTGCCAATTGAAGCCTTCATGGCCTAAAATGGTGGTTTTTCTGTAAAAGGTTGGGAGTTAATGGGCTAATTTGAAAGTTATACATGTAAACTTTGATGTTGATGATCAATTTTATTATCTTATCAGTTGGATTCAAGAAAACAAAGAACTGAAGAATACTATGGAACAAACAATAGAAAGGGCGTACATGCATGGAAGGAAATTCATAGCAGCCAAGGTAATTAAACATGATCATAATTACTTGGTTCTGAATGTCTTTAACCCTTTACACATGTATTTTAACCCAGTAATGGAGACATTTAATTTGGTTCTAACTTTTGAGTCTGTGGATGAAATCCTATGGTGTCACCTTTTAAATGAGACCTCTTCAGCAGTACTTTCATTTGGTACTACTTATATTTAAGTATTTTAAAAAATGAAATTTGGGATTTGTCTTGAATTTTGATTTTAGGCACTCTTGGGAGTAAAAGGGTTAAAATGTTTTAGTTGGTCTCATTTAAGTTTGGTTTTTGCTGTGATACTCTGTGCTCAGTACATTTTTATTAATTCCAATTTGAAGAAATGTGTTTTGTTGTAATTAGATCTGCATAAAATATCTCAAGGACTTAAGGATGATGCGTCCTTTTGCTACTGTGCATACATTCTGCGCATCTCGGGTCTGGTTCGAGATATTCGGCTTTTTTTGGAATTTACCCACTAACACAATGGTATTTTTGCGCAGTTTATGACTATGTATGTGGAAAAAGCAGATCTTGCCAAGGAGTATCGGAATCCAAACAGAAATTGTGGGTAACCATGCATTTTTCTTAAATTTGGAAAGAAAATGCCATACATTCTTTGTATTTTAAAGATTTTTTAAAATGATGGTTGCTTGATTATCTCTGAAAATGCATGGTTATTTTTTCTTTTTAGATTCCAGTAAATCTTGCTATGATCTACCTTTTCCCCATAGTTGCAAAAATACCTCAGTCTGTTTTAGGACCCACCATCCTTACATTATGTTGTAAATGAACCCAGGAGTCATAATCATAATTCGGTAAATTGTGATCGTCCGTGAGTGTAGTCCTCAGAAGGACTGTTTGAGGTGACATTGACTGACGTTTTGACAACCTGAGCGGAAGTCAGCATCAGAGTCAAGTGAACTGTGAATCGTCAGTAGATGTTATAAGTCTCTGGTCGTTCTCCTGATTGGTCGACGATCTCGTGATGTTATTGGTCGTCTGTCAGTTAGGCCGTGATGTTATTGGCTGTGAAGACTGTTAAATGTGATTGGTGCGTTTCGATCCGTCTTTTGTTAGTCAAATGTCCGTTGGTCTATTGTTAGTCAAATAAGTCGGTTTGTCTATTGTTTGTCTGTCTTGTTATTGTCGGCAATCAGTCGTTTGTAAGGTGCAGGTAGCTGTTGGCAACGGTTCATCGATGTTTGTTCTAAGTTAGTAAACCAGCTTTCCAGAGTGATTCGTTGATAGTAGTCCGTACTGTAGGCAACACATTCAGCAGAGTCCCAGTCGATTCTGTGGTTTGTTTTTAAATGGTGCCCAGCAATGTGATTGTGGATATCACCATTTCTAGTCGCTTGTTTGTGTTCAGTCAGTCGGACATTCAAATTTCTGCTGGTCTTACCAATATGAGTGGCCTGACAGTCGCAGCATTTGATTTTGTAAACTGCTCCCAGTCTGTCGTTCGTTGCGTCTTTGTCTTTAACGTTCATCAGTAGCTGTTGTAAAGTAGTGATAGGTTTGTGAGAAACGCGAATGATATAGGGTTGTAGGATTCGTCTAGTAGTTTCAGAAGTCCCTTTGATGTAAGGTATGGTTGCAGTAGTGACAGGTGTTGTGTTAGTGTTCGTACACTAACGCGACACGAACACTACGTACACTAACTACGAATTATTAGAATTTTGACAAAACGTACGTGAAATTATTCCCTAATTTCACTTGTCACCATTTGGTTACACATACTAATAAGTATTTGTTTTGCAAACCATCGACACTCTAGTTTTTAGTTTAGTCTCACTTCTTATGTTTTCTTAGCTATAAAATCTAACGTAACTTACTCTTGTACTGTGTAGGTTCAATCCATGTTTGGTGACAGCAACTCCAGTGCACTTCAAGAACAAGTGCTTGATCTCACTGATCGTATTTATAACTCATGGATTAACTGGGTAAGGAAAGGCACTGACAGTAGTGCTGTAAATATAATAACAGCCGTCAAAGCACCATATCAGTCCAATTGGAGGTGAAGAGTTGAAAACCTCTAGGATTTTAAATAATGTTTACAAGTACTTTATATACGTAATATTGAAAGATTGTCAGAGCACTTAATATGATCAACTTAATTAATAAGATCACTTAATAAGATCAACTGACACTACACAGCAAATGTGGGTCAAAATAGTTATTTCTCATTATACTACTACATGCCGCAAGCCATTCAATATGAAATAGTTTGTTAATGACGAGGGAGTTACATGTAGTCATCTTATAACAAACTATGAGCCCTGTTACAACCAACATGTATTATTTACTAAACTAGAATGATACTGTCGCAAGTCTAACAATTACAATCATGTGAACTAAACTAGTATTTAATCTTAAAAAGCTTCAATGTTTAATTTATTGTACCAAATGTAAAAAAAAAACTCTTTAGATGTGGCCAAAAATATGTGGAAATGTACTTCCATCTAATGCAGTGACACTGGACATCATGTGTCATCGAGGAAGAGATACAAAAAGCATGTCCAGCTTTAATTTCCAAAATTAATTAAAAAGCTCTTTAAGTGAAAAAAACAGTGAACAAGAAGACTTATTGACAATGATGACTATCTCCCACAGAAGGCTTGCAATGTAAATAGTCACGAAATGTTGCATGACAATAGAGCCTCTCTATTGTGCCACCAGAATATTGATTTCTGACTAGTTCATTCCTATGCCACTCAGTAATCAGAAATTAATATTTTTTGTCACTCCTTTTGGCATTACATATTCGTGGTGGACCCAGAACTACTAAAGGGAAATGTGGAATTTTGATGAGAAATTAGAATAGTAACTGTAACAGTGTAGCATTAGGTTGTACCCTTAATTAGTAATGCCAGTGTTTTGATGGTGCACTGTTTGTCTTTTCATAGGGAAATTCTTCTGCAACAAAGGAAGTATCAAAGAATGGAACAATCACAACAGTTGAGAAACCAAAGAGCCTCAACATAACTGCCATGTTCTCATGGACAAATATTATGAATTTGTTTAATGTTTTTGACGTCAGAGTCTCTTTCTCATTAATAAGAGAAAACCTTGGAACTCTTCTTTCTGTAAGTAAAGCATCAACATTCCATTACCCATGGTACCTTATATTTTAAATCAGAAAAAAAACATGAATAGTTCAATTGTTTTTCAAAGGAAACCAGTCAAATGTTAGCTGAAAAAAGTCGTAATGGTAATATGTGAAATCTGTTCAGTTAATTTCCCTTTAAATCTAGTTTACTTCACTTGGGCTTGTGTCTTGAGTAACACTGATATTATTGTTATTATTATTATTATTATTATTATTATTATTATTATTTTATTATTTTTAATTTTTTTCATTTTTTATCCTGAGGGGTCAGGTGGGGTATAACATCTAGGTTTAACCCTTTAAAGGGGCATGGTCACGCTATTTTAGTTCACTTTAAAAACCAAATAGATGCCCTCACATCAATGAACACCCACAAATAATGGTCTAGTTTTGTTACCAAAGACTATGTTACTTCACTGAAACTATTTTCAGTCGTCTGTTGCTACGGATGGCACGAATGGAAATGGTTGCAACTTGAAAAAATTAGGCTAAAATTTTCAAATTCTTTCAGTGTGTTGACATTAAATCGATATGAAATGGTCATCTGTTCCTTTAAATGTTCAAACACAATGTTGGGCATGGATAAAGTTAGCTACCGATAATTTTAGCACAGTTTAGAACAAAAATCTGCGAAATCCTCGTGACTGTGCCCCTTTAACTCCAATGAGCAACAACATCATTGTACAAATTCTCCTTACTGGTCTTCACAGATTTAATTGATTACTAATTGAGAGAATTCTTTCAAACATTAAGGCAATTCATCTTTGGTGGTGATCATTTGCTAAATTCTCATGACCTGCATGTGTTATAATACACTGATGTGATAAGGAGAAATTTGATGCTGATAACTCTTAATGCCCCTAGGACTTCTTTTAGTTGGTCTTGATTTTCACTTATTGTAAAATAAATGCTAGTGAACAACTTCTCAGGAACCAGCCTGTATCTTGGTTAGCTTGTGAAAAGTTAAATTGAAAAGCGTTATCGTTGCATTTACTTTCAGCTGCTTGAATCTGTGTGGATCTTTTTGAAAGGAAACATCAGTTTTGCATTTAACCTTGTCACTACTGTTCTCTCCATTGTGTTCTTCAGTGGTGCATACCTTCTGAACACTGGCTTGTCTATGGTAAGTTTGATGCCGATGCCATATTAAGCCAGCGACACAATTTTATACGCTTGTCAGGGTGAATTTTGATTGCAGCAAAAATGGGTAGGTGTACCTGCTGCCGGTGTCACAGCGGATTGGGATCATATCCGCTGGCGGATTTGCACCCCCGGTCCATATCTGCTAGCGGATATGGACCCTCTCTCGCGGATTTGGGCCCCCCTTCAATAAGGCAATAATTTCCTTTTGAAACGGCAAGTTTTGAGAAGAAGGCCTTCAATCTCCCGGAACGGTTTTAGAACGAGGAATATACATCTTATTTTTGGTTTCAAGCGCGGCAGCTTTTCAATAAATTAGCTTTTACACTTCTACATGTAGCACAGCAATCTGCTGTTTACAATTACCGTGTTTTAAAACCCAAGAGAAATAGTTTGCTGGCAAGGCTGAATAGCGAAAGAGTCGTTTCGGTGGTTTATATACTAATAGCCAGATTTTCTGTTGAAGTTACTTGGTAGCGTAAGTTTTGACAGGGAGTCCAAATCCGCAAAAGGGGTACAAATCCGTTAGCGGAAGTGCACCTACGGGGTTTCATATTCGCTGGCGGATTTGAACCGGGGGGTCTATTTTCGCTGGCGGATTTGGACCGGGGGTCCAAATCCACTAGGACACCGGCAATTTTACCAGCAATTTTAATCAGCACAACCAGGTATCGAAAATCTGACGTACATGTCAGATATTGGCAATCAGATTCGCTGCGATTCTGCGAAAATCGTCGGCAATCGCTTAGTATGTCGGCTCCCGCGAAAATCGCTAGTGATCGTTTCTCCGCGAGTAGCATAATTATATAGTTGCCTAGCGTGTCCCTGGCTTTACATGTATCTTTCTGACGTGCCGCTAGACAATAGTGTTAGGAGTCCTGTCAGCCAACAGCCTTCAGTGCGTGTGTGCCTTTTCTTTCAGATCATATTTGTAACTGCATTGTTCTACTTGTTGAGTTCCTCTGGGGAGCAATACAAGCCAGTTGAATGGTTTGGCAAATTGTCAGCTACTGGCACGGCTGGATTCGGTGATTCTGCTTATGGAGCCATCAGGTATGTATGGATACAAACTTATTAAATAAAATATTATTACTGTAAATAGTTTGAACCCAGGAGTCATATCATGAGTCGGTGAAGTATGATCGTCCGGATGAGTAGTCCTGAGAAGTACTCTTTGTGATGACATTGACGTTTCGACAACCTGAGCAGAAGTCATCATGAGAGTCAAGTGAATTGTGAGTCGTCAGTAGATGTTATAAGTCTCTGGTCGTTGTCCTGATTTGATGTCGAACTCTTGACGGTATTGGTCGTCTGTCAGTTAAGCCGTGTTGTAATTGGCTGCAAAGACTGTAAAACATGATTGGTGCGTTTCGATCCTTCTTTTGTTGCTTAAATGTCTGTTGCTCTACTGTTAGTAAAATTAGTCGGTTTGTCTATTGTTGGTCTGTCTTGTTGTTGCCATCATTAAGTCGTGTGTATGGTGCATGTAGTTGTTGGCAACGGTTCAGTGGTGTTTGTTCTAAGTAAGTAAACCAGCTTTCCAGAGTGATTCGTTGGTAGTAGTCCGTACTGTTGGTAATGCATTTAGCAGAGTCCCAGTTAATTCTGTGGTTTGTTTATCAATGGTGCTCAGCAATGTGATTGTTGACATCACTAATTCTATTCGCTCGTTTGTGTTTAGTCAATCGTATGCTCAAATTTCTGCCGGTCTTACCAACATAAAGGGGCCAGGCAGTCACAGTATTTGATCTTATCAACTGCTCCCTGTCTGTCGTTTGGTTCGCTTTTGACCTCAACAGACGGCACTTTTACTCTTTTAAAAACACTTCCATTGAATTGACCACTAAACCGTCAGGTCGTAGCCGCGTAGCCACGTAGCCACGTAGCTAGGTAACCACATAGCCATGTAGCCACGTAACCGCATAGCCACGTAGCCGCGTAGCCGCAAGCCACGTAGTCGTGTAGCCACGTAGCCGCATAGCCACGTTGCCTCGTAGCCAGGTAGCCGCGTGGCCAGGTAGCCTCGTAGCCAGGTAGCCAGGTAGCCAGGTGGCCGCATAGCCGCGTAGCCACATAGCCGCGTAGCCGCATATCCACGTAGCCAGGTAGCCGCGTAGCCACGTAGCCGTGTGGCCGCGTACCCACGTAGCTGTGTAGCCGAATAGCCGCGTAGCCACATAGCCGCGTAGCCGCATATCCACGTAGCCAGGTAGCCGCGTAGCCACGTAGCCGTGTGGCCGCGTACCCACGTAGCTGTGTAGCCGAATAGCCGCGTAGCCACATAGCCGCGCAGCCGCGTAGCCACGTATCCACGTAGCCAGGTAGCCAGGTAGCCAGGTAGCCGCGTAGCCACTTAGCTTCGTAGCCACGTAGCCGCTTAGCCGCTTAGCCACGTAGCCGCGTTGCCACGTAGCCAGGTAGCCGCGTAGCCACGTAGCCACTTAGCCAAGTAGCCACTTAGCCGTGTAGCCACGTATCCACGTAGCCACGTAGCCAAGTAACCGCGTAGCCACGTAGCCAGGCTGCCGCGTAGCCCCTTAGCCACGTAGCGGCGGAGCCAGGTAGCCGCGTAGCCAGGTAGCTGCGTAGCCACGTAGTCGCGTAGTTATGCAGATAGTGAAAAGACTTTGTAACTATCGAAGTAAAAGACTTTTGTAATCCATAAAGAGCTTGCATAAGCCTCATAAACTGAAGGGTGCGTAGCTTCGTATCCTGATTTTTAAGAGGCGTAGACTCAAAGTGACAGGGTATTCTGCAGTTACTCCATAATAATATTTAAAAAGTAGTGATAGGTTTGTGAGCAAAGTGGATATTGTAGGGCTATAGAATCCTTGCGATACTTTCAAAAGTCCCTTTCATGTAAGGTATGGTTGCAGTAGTATTAAACAGGTGTCGAGTTAGTGTTCGTAGCGTTCGGTAACGGTTCAGAGTTTCTTTACGTGTTTTGTCGGCTGTAGTTAATTGTTCTTGTTGAAAACGTTGTCTAAGTACTTGATTTCGTCCGTTAAGCTGTCAGGTGAGTCACAAACTAGTTGCGTGTGTCTTATCAAGGTCTGTATAGTCCTTGCTTTGTGAGAAGTAGGGTTGTAAGATGACTGGTCGAGTAGTCTGTCCCATGTGTCGGTTTTCTGTAAATTGTCGTCCGTAGTTTGTTATGGTTACGAGTAACTAAACACTCTAGAAAAGGTATTTTACCATTTTCGAAGTTTTCGATGGTTAACCGTTGAGGTGTTCGTGAAAATCGTCGAATTCTTCTTTGTGTACAGCTGCGAAGGTATCGTCAACGTAGCGTAGCCAGAGTGGTAGTCTTCGTTTACAAGTTGCGAGGGCTCGTTCCTCGATGTTTTGCATGACGATTTTTCTACAACAACGGAAACTGGTGAGCCCATAGATGTTCCCTGCAACTGTTTTTAGTGCTTGCCGTTATACTAAAGTAAGTAGAAGTAAGACAAAGGTTCAGTAAGTCCATTGAGTCGTCTGTAGGTAGCGGTAGTTTAATAGTAGAGTTGTTGATGGTAGTCGCAGAGCAGTCTAGTGCCAGTTGATGTGGAATACTAGTGAACACTGGTTTCATATCAAAAGACACTAGTTTGTAGTCGTCAGGTACTTGTACTGTCATGATTGCCTCTGTACAGTTCTCAGTCGACTCTAGGTTGTGTTGAGATTCGTTGGTCAAAGGTTTCAGTATAGTCAAGAATTTTGACAGATGGTAGGTAGTCGGGGACAGAACAAGGCAATGGGTCGCATGGGTATGTTTTGTTTGTGCAGTTTCGGTGGTCCGTAGAGTTTCGGTGGTTGTGGTGCACGGCACCTCAATCTGTTGTAGCGTTGAATGGCAATAGCGTCAGTTTTCTTGAGGTCAAGTTGTCGTTTTCTGTCAAGTTTACGTTGAAGTGCTGGCGTCGGGTCTCGTTTAAGTACTTCGTAGGTCTATTTGTCCTTAATAAGTACGCCCATTTTGTCATAATAGTCTGTCTTGTCTATAACAAGTCACTCGTCGTTTGTCGGCGGGGTGTACGACAATGTGTTTGTCGCTTTTCAGCCGTTTCAGTGCTTGTCGTTCGTCTTTAGTCAAGTTACTGTCAGGTACAGAGGCTGATTGTATAGTAGAAGCTATTCCCCTTCTGCTGTTGTCCTTGGTCGATTCTGATTGCTCCACTTGACGAGACAGAACCGCCTCAACACTACATACAATGGTCTTGGTCGGTATACGTTTAGGCTTCACCGAGTGTTTGAGTGCGTAAGAGAGTACCTGTATCTCAGTCTTCTCTAAGGGACAGGAAGAAATATTCCTGACCCAGTTGTCGTCTGTGTTTTGTCGTTTTTTGTCTTTAGCACGACTGAAAGCCAACAAAGACATTGTCATACCTTTCGGCACTTTCTATTGATTATTCTTACCTATGCAACACGAGTGCTTCCGTCATTTTGTTTAACAATGTCCAACGAATTTATGTGTAATGTAAGTTGGTTTTTAATTCAATGTCTTTTTTTTGTTTCATTCACAGGGGTGTTTTTGGAGCAGCAGTTAAGATGGCAACATTCTATGGCATCTATACATGGTTCACCCATACGACATTTGGTGTGAATATTGTGTACATACCATCAGGTGTGTGGCTTGTTCTTTATCATCCCCTTTGGAACAGCATGAACTGAAGCGGTGTGATACAGTAGAACCCCGGCAACTCGAACTACCCCGCTAACTCGAACTAAGTCTCATTTCCCTTGGGATTTGACCCCGCTTTTCAGTCATTTTTACTCGGTTAACTCGAACTCGGATAACTCGAATTCCCCGCTAACTCGAACTAAATTTCGTTTCCCTTGATCAAAATTTACTCCGATAACTCGAATTTCTTGTTCTTGCAACTCACCATGCACGGATGCCCATTGAAATATCCCATTAGCTCTTCTTGCCGTGTAATCGGTAGAAACACCAAAACTAACACTACAGCAATTTGATTTTAATTAGTGCAACGAACAGATCACGTATTTGACAGTCATTTCCCGAGTGAGAGTAACTGAGTTACATTCACAGTGCTGTATTTTCATTAGAATGCATAATCGTTTTAAAGTTTCTGACGAGATAAGTTTAATTTGCACTGTACTGTATACTGAAGTGCTAAAAAATCGGTAAATTATCAATTATAAACATGGCAAATTGAATATTCAATCGACTCCGATAACTCGAACCCCCGCTAATTCGAACTGTTTTTCGTTTCCCTTCAGAGTTCGAGTTACCGGGTTCTACTGTACTTACAACAGCTTACTACAGTATTGTAATACAATGAATTACTATTGGAACAATGATTGTACATGTACAAGAGCTTTACTCAAAAGATGTGCTTGGAACTCTTTAGATCCTCATATCAGTAGTTGGAAGAGTGGTTAGTTGTTACTGTGCTTTAGTGATGAAAATGAAATTTCTCTTTACATTGTCACTACTTGTTCAAACATTCAAGTGATGAGAACAAAGGTAGTGATCACCAAGGATCAGATGTCTTGATATTTAGACAAATTCTCCCTACCTAGTTCCATGAGAAATGTCTGGAGAACAGTAAGGAGAATATGCACTTTTATATTTAACAATTATTCACCGTGGTGGAGGTGAATAGTGTTGGATGTTTCAGAACCTCGTAGCGACCAGGGAAATATCTACGACTCTTCACTGACACTGAGGTGAATAATTGTTTTAGTATATTCCAGACCGGTGGATAACCAGCACCAAAGGGTTCCTTTTATCTGAGAAATGAGGAAAAACTCACGCGCAAAATCCAGAGCGATGCTGTGGGATGAATGACAGATACTATCCCAAGTTTGAGTCGCCAATCAGAGGGCGCGAAAAGCACTATCCACTGGTTTGATATGTGCTAATATATACTAATCTTTACTGAAATGGTACCCCTTTCATATACCTAGAACAAAAATTTCACTTCTTTATACATGTACCTCAAAATAAGTCAAAAACCAGAATTAAGAATTTTTGTCACTAAAAGGCTCTATTACCTTTTGTATATTTTTGCATTGTGATTTCTGCCAAAATTGTACAAAATTTTAAGTGTTTAGACTTAGCTGCTATTTCTTTCAGTTTAAGGTGTATTTTGGTGACCCTTAAGAGTCGTTTACTTAACCGATGAAACAGTATTTAACAGTTAGTGTCTGTTTGTCAAATCGAACAAGAGATACATGCGACAATAGAATTTGTGTGTAATAGTGCCCATTAGTTTAGTCTCAAATTACACAGGTTCAGTAAAATCACTCTAACATACTGAAACAGTTAACTTTCTACACCTCTCTATACTGGAAGTGCAAAGAAGGCAACCGTTTTGGGCTTAGCCTCCCCATAGAAGCCAATACAGCGAGAGCCCCTCTTGGGCTGGTTTAATTCTTCAACGGCATTATGTTGCATTGAGAGACATAATACGAAACCTAACAAACCCAGAGGGCCTGTTTTGGGTAGTTTGCTGAAGAGCAACACTGAAAATCATGATTTTTCCTTCAGCATTTGCTGCTGTGACAGCTGTTGTTCCGTTTATTGGCACATACTGGGCTGCAGCACCTGCTGTACTTGAACTGTGGCTTGTCCAGGGACGTGGAATATTGGCTGCTGTGCTAGCAGTCTGCCACTTCTTACCAACTTACTTTGTAGATGTTGCTATTTACAGTGAGATCAGTGGGTGAGTAGTTTTATTTTATTCTGTAATCTAATTTAATTTTTTATAAAGGTGTCGGGGGTTTCAGAATACACATGCAGTATTTATCCAGGATCCCGTCACTCCATCGCCTTGATAAGAACCTGTAAGCCAGTCGGCGGTGGTTAGCTTCGACCACAGACTGGGGATCATCACGTAATCCATTTCTCTCCCATATCGGATGTCGCCTTATCAAAACACAGCTGACAACTGCGTTCGCCACGTCCACATCACTTGTTGTGTTGTGTTGTGTCATGTTGCTTGAGTTCATTGCGTTTTTGCTGAGATGGTTTGTGTTGTTGTGTTCGTTGTATTGGTGTAGTTTCCTGAGTTTGTAACTGTTTGAGTTGGTCATTTAGTTTTGTTGGTTGATTGTTTTTGAGGAACTAGTTGTATTGGTTTTGTATTGGTATTGGTTTTTGAGTTAATTGTTCGTGTGTGACCATTGAAATGTCCTTATAAATTTGCCGCAATAAATTTGACTGTCTTTTTCACGAGATGCTCTCAGTGAAGAAGGCTTTCTTATTCACGAGATGCTCTTAATTATAGAACTGAGGCCATCCTTAAACATCTAATCAGACTCTATACGCGCTAAGTTATTTACATAAATTACCCCCACAAATGTCTAGAATTTTTTCCACCTTTTTATGTTCAGTTTCATGTTAAAGTCACTCAGTGTTAAAGTCACTCTGTGCTTAACATACTAAAGGACTCGCACCGCAATAATTTTTATTTTTCTTATAGTACACACATGCTTTTTCCCCCACAACTCAAAGGACGTGTAGAACTTCTTAACGATACTGACATCTCGACCAACACAACCAATTCGACCAACACGATCAGTTCTGCCAGCCAGGCCAGTACAACCAACCCGACCAACTCTACAAACACAATCAACTCTACCAACTCGACAAACTCAACTAACTTGACAAATGCAGTCGCACACTGCATTAAAACAGTAAGGGAACTGAAGGTCACAAGGCTAGTAGTTAAAGATTAAGCGAACTGTGCCGTACTAACGTACTAAACGGGCGAAAGGAGTGCAGATAACGCAGTTAGTGCCGTAGTAACGTACTTAACATACTAAAGGACTCGCAGATAACGCGACTAATACTGCCACACGTACTAAAAGTGCTGAAGGAATTGTGCCGTACTAGCGTACTGAGGGAGTTGCAGATAACGCGACTACTGCCGTGATAACGTACATAAGTACTAAAGTAAAGGAACTGTAGATAGCGCAACTAGTGCCTTACTGACGTATGAAACGTATTAACGGAGTTGCAGATAACACCGCTAGTAAAGGAATTGAAGATAACAGATAACAGTATTGGTGCCGCACTAAAGTATTAAATGAGTTGAAGTTATCGCGACCGTTGCCGCACTAACGAACTACTAAACATGTTAATGGACGTGCAGATCACGCGACCGTTGCCGAACTGATGTTCTAAACATGTTAACGGACATGCAGATAACGCGATTGTTGCCGTACGTAACGTACTTAACATGTTAACGGACATGCAGATAACGCGATTGTTGCCGTACGTAACGTAACTTAACATGTTAACGGACATGCAGACAACGCGCCTGTTGCTGTTCTAACGTAGTAAACGTGCTAAAAGAATTGAAGATAACGCAACTGGTGTCGCACTAAGGTACTGTAAAAGGGAATTAACGGATCACGCGATTAGTTCCATACCAAGGGAACTGACGATAGCGCAAATAGTGCCGCACTACGTGTTAAGGAAATTGCAGATAACGCATCTAGTATTGTATGAGGGGAAATGCAAATAGCGCGAATAGTGCCTTTCTAACGTGACGGTGTAGTTCAGTCGGGCTGGACGAGTTAGTTGTGTTGGTTGAAAGACCCCCCCCCCCCGCCAAAAAAAAAAAAAAAAACGAAGCTTTGTGCTGTCGACCCTGTTGTGTTGTCCATCAACTTAGGTTGCGTCCAGGTTGTTGTCGAGCCTAATGTCGTACTCAAAAGAAACGCAAAACCACGGATAAGAAACGACAACACAAACACGTAAATTATCGACACGACCGAACGTACGTACAACACTACTGCAACATCGACGAAAACAACAACACGAAAAAATAAAGTCAACGAACTCGACCAGCCTATTGTCACTTACACTCGACTACAGCTGCATGCCAGATTGCATATGACAGCTTTGTTAAGCAGGCGTTCGTGGGGAAGGGGTACGCGACGGGCCCAAATGATGTTTGTATTGGAGGCGAGGCGCTGGTTACAACTGTCACATTTTGCACCAACAAAAACTTGCAGGACACGAAAATATGTCTTTGCTCGGTGGTTCGAGGCCCAGTTCCTGCCATCGTGTTGTTTCTTTAGACAAGAAACTACCCATTTTGCCTCTCTTTACCCAGGTGTATAAAATGGGTACCGGCGACATACTACTAGGGGTAACCCTGCGATGGACTAGCATCAACCTCGTACCCAGGGCCTTCTCCTCGTTCAAAATAACGGATCGGAAAAACCCATGGCCAAGGCTGCTAAAGTGACTCCAAAAATTCTTTAGAATTTTGTCACGTAAACACGGTAAAATGTCTTCGTTTTGTTTGAACAACGGTTTCCGATTGCAGAAAACAAACAGGGCCACCATATGCTGGAAACAACCTCTGAAAAAGTCATTTCATCATGTGTCATGTGACAAAATACTCCATGATTCTTGGAGTATTCCAGCAGCCTTGGCCAGGGGTTTCTCCAATCCGCCATTTTGAACGAGGAGAAGGCCCTAGGAACGAGGTTGGACTAGCATCCCATCCAGGGGATAAGCTCTCGCCGTGTGGGCTTCCTTTGCTCCTGCACAACTTTCTAGTACCTACCTTTATTGACAACTAGTAACGTGATGCTGTGTTATTTGACAGTGAAGGCCATCCTTACCTAACTGGTTTAGCTGTGGCTGGTGGGATCTACTGTGTTGGTCTTGAAGGAGCCATCATTGGTCCAATAGTGCTCTGTTGCTTGATTGTTGCTTTTAATGTGTACAGCAGCATGCTGGGTGGTAACAGTCCTGTACCGCCACCAGATGATACTCAAGGAAACATAGAGGAAGTTCAATATAAAGATGATCAGAAACAAAGAGCTATGGCACTGACAGTATCATAGACCATCCTATTTATGGTATTTAAAAACAAAACAAAACAAAAAATATATACACTGTATGCTATCTCTGAGTTTAGGGAGATTGTCATCAAGAGAAAATCAGGAACATCTAATCAGGGTAAATTTCTCTTGTCCTGAATACCACCCCCTTGAAAAATGTTCCAGTTTGGACATTGCTTTTTAAGATGATAACCATTATTTTATGCTTTTGGAAAACATCATTTTCAGAATAAGATAGCACATAAGTCATAGAATTTAAAAATTTTCTCCAGGTGTTTGCAAGACAGTATGTGACGTCACATAGACGTGACTACCAATACAATCTCCACCAGTCTATAATATTATTGTGTCTCTCGTGAAGCTCACTTTGTTCAATTGATGTAACACATTCCATTGGTGAATGTTATTTTAAAAAGCGTTATAGATTTATCTATTATTTAAACTTTGGTTGAATTTTAACAATGCCATGTGCTTTACTATTGCCACTTGCAGAAAGCTTTTATTTATTAGTTTCTTGTTGGCTTCCACGAGAAATGACAACTGGCTAATTAAAGTGAAAAAAGGTACCATAAATCCCATATTAAGCCCCCAGGGGCTTTTTTATTTCAAGTATGTTTGAAGGGGGTGGGGGCACTTATTTAAGTTAGCGAAATGCCAATAGGTTATCAGTTTACAAATATTTTTCTTTGTACCGTAAATCCTCTATTAAGCGATACCGTACATGTACTGTGATCAATTAAGCGTTGTATTCGTGATTAATAACAATTCTATTTAGAGAACTGTTAATTTGTGCTGGGATTGGTAGACTAAAAATGTGCGATAAAACAGTTTGTTGTTTATTGTTTTGGTTGTTAATAAATAAAGGGGGCTTATTAGAGAAGGGGGGTTAATGGAGGATTTACGATAAGAGGCATAGTAGTTATTCTCAAGTTTCATGTTCACTGATCTTTCAACTCCTTATATCATAGGTCTTGGAATTGATTGTTCAGATGAAAATGGAAGACATAAAAAAGTTGCCAAAAACTAATAGAAAAACTTTGTTTGAGTGGCAGTGGTACATTGCACAGCACTCTGACCTACTGGAATTATCTGGAGTTATCTGGAGTTATAAATTTCATTACATATATTAATTATTGCAGAGGATAAATTAATATTGAATAAATTTCAATGAAATTACTTGACAAAGATAAAAAGAGTTATCATACAGTTGATAGGTGTTACTTGGAAATCGTTAACCACCCAGTCAGGTCCCTGTCAGTGTGTATTCTGCTACGTTCACAAACAGTGATACTTCAGTCAGGGTATAAGCAACCTCAAGGTGTTTGTTCTCTGAAATGTTTTCTGTACCCTGACAGTAGCTACACAAGTCAGCACACACAAGGGAAACTGGTCGGTGGGATTTGTCCAGATTCTAGTTTAGAGTATTGCGTTGTGTCAAGATTATCTACAGAAGGTCCAGCAAAAATAGTGCCAATTACTTAGTATTGTTTCCATACCAATCTGGAAAAAAACAAACGAATTATGTGATCTGACAGCATTTATTTTGGGGGGGATCCTTTTTTCCAGGGGAAGGAGGAAGGCCTAGTTTGCACATTGAAGCTACTCGTTGTAGGAAAACTGTGAAAAATGCTTTGGCCCAAGGGGCTCAAAACTAACACAATTAAAACAAATTAAGATTACAAATACTTTATTAACATTATTTAATAAAATTACATGTTTCTTTTGGAAAGTGAAAATTTCAAGGAGCAATACCAAAGTCTTACACATTATTTGATACAGCTGTAAAAGCTAATTTTGTGACTAATTCGAAAAACTACATTATTGTTTCTCTGAATTAACAGGGTTGACTCTGTTCATTTAAACATTGCCTTTTTAGAAAAAATAAAAATTAAAGTACATTATGAAAATTTTTGTTGTTGTAGCTCTGTGTTGCTTATACAAAGAATGATTAAAATAAAGTAAATTCTCTGTTTGTGAGCGTCATCTCATCAACAAACCTGCAAACGGAGACATAAATTAGGGGGTTAGTTTCTAAAGAAACTATGGTGCTGGATTAGTGCGGTAGTGAAACACAAAAATTTGGATTTATCAACTAGAAGGATTAACGACAAAAACGCCAGCTTTTGAATTTCCTTGTGGTAGCCAATAGGTCATTTCCAAGTTGCCTTAAGCCTCTCTTTGAAAGCGAGGCCTCGTGCAAAACCATTGATGTGAAAATGAGTTTTATTTGCAAGTGAATGGAAACTTATGTACACGTGTAGAGTTTCGCACTTCACCTTGTTTTAAAACAGAGGCAAAAGGCATCTCAGAAATGGCCTCGAATATCGGATTATCCCGAGATGTGCAGAACGTGTGCACAGTAACAAAAGCGGGCACTGTCCTAATACGCAGCTGATAAAAGAAAAACCTGAAAAAAATTCAGGCTTGAACGAGATTCAAACTCATGACTTGTGCAATACTGGTGCAGCGCTCTACTAAAACCAAATGAACTATCAAGCCAACTGGGAGCTGGTCATTTGTGAATTTGTATATATTAATCCCACAGGTGGTAGTTAAATGAATGAGAGTGAATATGTAAAATACTCATACATGTGAACTACCGATGAAATATGACATGATGGCGACCATCGTAGTTTATGATATCAACTTAAACAGCCGATGAAAGAACAACCTGAAAAAAAACTTGGGCTTGAACGAGTTTCGAACTTGTGACTCAATCACACACATTAAATTGTAGTTTTTTAATTTATTTTTTGATATGGTTACTTTAGAATGTAGGGTTCCAGAAAATATCCATACTCACCCCATGGATGGCTATTGGAAATTGCAAGGCTGGGCGGGGAGGTCTCAAAAGCCAAAACTTTTGAAGTAAGGTATGAGGCTAAAGTAGAATTTCCAGGGGGTGGGGGAAGGTTAAACCAAAAACTTATACGTGGGGGAGGTATGGATATTTTCTGGAACAATACAATTACAAACTATGAAAAACAGTCAGTGATAATTTTTGGAAACTCCACTAATTCCCTTGCTGCCGTTATTACCTTGTCATTTCACTATTGATGCGTGGGTGCTGTTCATTCTGTGTCCATGATTCATGTTGTACCCCATCCTTCATCCAGTAGCTGTAGTTTATATTGGTTGTTATTTGCTTGTGGTAGATTTCATTTGGTCCTGCAAAATCAGAATTTTGAAACAGTCACTTCATCATCTAAATACTGATCCATGACTCAGATTAGCTTAAACTGCCTTAACAATATAGTGGGGGGGGGGGGGGGTCATATACACCCCAAGGTGTATTCTTGAGTTCTTTTAGTCTCAAGTGGGGTGCAGTTCTCACTATTGGCAACTGGTTGGAAATAAGACGTGGTCTTTGAAGTGACAGGAACTACACAAACCTTACTGTGCAAAACAATCTTAGCACAGTAAGTGAGAATTCTAGGTCTGAAAATGGAGTACGAACAATGATTTGATTTGAAATCCTAGTTCTGTGCAAGCAGTCCACTAACTAAATGCTACAAAAATCCACACTTATGTCACTCCTAAATAGCGCAACTTTATATTGATTTGAATTGTTGGAAATATATTGTCATCCTTAGTTTTGCTTCGCCATTAGGATCTAACTTATATAAAATCAAAACAAGAGCTCGAGATCGGAAGGACCAATATTTGAGCTTTGTCATGGAAAGTTTTCGATTTTTGGGATGAAGGAATACATCCTACAACGTCAATTACTTTGCTGTTTTCTTAGGCTAACTTAGTGACCACTAGTTGTCGTAGCTCAACTATGACTAAACTGACTGCAGATCAGCGTCGACTTAACATGTAAAGCTTATCGTTTATTGTTGCAAAACAAAGAAACACGATATCGGCAAAGGTAAACAGCTTCCTCGCAGCAATCAACAACTCTAAATCACTATTTACAAAATGTAAATATCTGGCAAACACACGAAGCATTAAGTAAAAGTGAAGTTTTGCAGTCAACAGGAAAATCTTACCCATTTTTGGTCGGATGTGTTTGTGCAGGCGCTCGGTGTATTTTACGTAAGATCCGTTCGCTTCCGAGTTTGGATAGACCGGCTCGCTAAGCGTTGTTCTTTGAGCTCCAGCGGTGGATTTCGCTGTGTCGCACTGATCTTTTGGTGCTGGAGTTGTTCCTGGTCTAGTAACAGCAGCTTTGATTGGGTCTTGTAATCCCAAACGCGTTAAGTTAAAGAAAGACATAGCTAAAAGCACTAAATTGCCGACTAAAATATAAGTAAAATTGGCAACAAACAGGTTCTAAGCTCACGTGTTGCCATGGTAAGCGACCTCGTTCTCGTGATGAGAGACTGGGGTCTAGCGCTAACAAAATGGCGGACGTACATGATGAGTTTCTGCAGAAAATTGTGTCGAATTTTCCGCCTGGAATATCGCTTTCTTTTGCTTATGGCTCAGGGATATTTAAGCAGAAAGGAAATGTGTCTTCAAAAAACATGCTAGACTTTGTTTTTGTGCTCGAGAACTCTCATCAATGGCATAGAGAGAACTTGAAACTTCATTTAAACCACTACTCGTTCGTTGGACGGCTAGGCTTCAATTCTGTAGTTTCACTGCAAGACAAATTTGGTGCGGGTATGTACTACAATACGCTTGTGCCAATGGAAGGAAGGGTGATCAAGTATGGAACTATCAGTCGCGAGAACTTTCTTCTAGACCTCAACAACTGGAAGTGGTTATATTTGTCCGGTCGTCTTCACAAACCAGTCAAAATCTTACAACGGCTAAAAGACGACGATGTTTTATCAGCTTTGAAAGGGAATTTAAACAGTGCTGTCACCGCGGCACTCTTAAGCCTCCCAGAGTGCTTCACAGAAGAAGAGCTTTTCCTAAGCATCGCAGGACTGTCATTTGCTGGTGACTTTAGAATGGTTGTTGGAGAAAACAAGAATAAAGTACAGAACATTGTTAGTTCAAATATTGAACCCTTTCGGAGTCTTTATAGGCCAGTTCTTTTGAATTCAAGTCAACTTCATTTCAATTCCTCTTCTTGTAAATATCACCAGAACCTAGAAAGCAGTGTGACGTTTTCTCAGTTGAAGACATTGCCCAGGAATCTACAGCAAAAAGTAGTCAAAGGTCTCGTTGGTAGAGAAACCAACCTAAGTTTAATCGAGGAAGCATTAGTCAAGGCTTCTAGAGATAGATCCAATTGCTCACAGTTAGTTAGGAAAGGCATAGCATCTATTGTGAAAAGGTCCAGCATTACACAAAGCGTCAAGGGAATCCTTACTGCTGGAGGCCGCAAAACCCTTACCTACAGTGCTCAAAAAGTTACAAAGATGCTGAAAGGAATGTTTATAAGATAAGCAAACTTTATTTTGCAGAAATTTTATACCAATGGAAATTTTTCATTCGATGATCAGCTTTTCATTGCTATAGTTACAGTTTGCCACTCTTGTAGTAGTAATATTTTGATCAGTAATTGGGTAAAAAATTCAGGCAAGGTTTTCAAGTACTTTTAAGGACAGTGCCTCCTTTTGTTAATGCATACACCTTCTCACATCTCCATTCCCTAAGGAAGTTTTTTAAGGAATTTGCCCTCTAATACAAAGGTATAATTTTTGTGTGGTTTATGACTGACTTGTGGAAAAAGCAGATCTTTGCAAGCACTGTCAGAATCCAAAAAGAAAATCGGGGGTGAAAGCACACAATTTTTCAGAGATAATTGAGCGTAAATTTAGAAAGAAATTGCCTCACATTGTTTGTATTTTGAAGATTTTTAGAATTATGGTTACTCAATTATCTCTGCAAAATGTGTGGTTACTCTTATTTTAATTTTTAGATTCCAATAACCCTTGCTTTTCCCCATAGTCATAACCTTTGCAAAAATAAGTCTGTATGAGGACCCACCATCTTAAAGGTCTGGATGACTAGACCATAGGCTAAGTTTCTGAAAAAGGAGAGCAGTTGTTACATCCAAATAGAGCGATCATATAAAATTGAGATTAGCCATTGTACACATTTTTGCAATTGAAGGCAGTGGCGGATCTAGGGGGTGGGGGCCTCATTTCATCTCCTCCAACTTGTACTTGCCTTTTTACTTTGAAATATGCAGGTGCGTTTCATTAAAAGAACAAAAAGAAAGAAAAAAACGTAAGCCAGTACATCAGTTTTACCAGAAAATCTTATTGATTAAAAAATCCCTAAACCTGAGCTGCCATGTTTTGGCTTTTTTGAAGGTATCAAGTGCTACACATTTATTGACAGCTATTTCTTAAACAGAGAATGTTTAAAATGGGGAATCTTCAAAATGGGGAATCTTTAACTCGTGTAACAGAAAGTAGTGGTAAGCCACATCCTTTGCTTTTGAATAAATAGTTTTCCAATTATTTTCATAGTCATCTTTGTGTTTGAGTGTCCACAGGCATTTTTCTAAAAATAATATTATTATAAGAAGAACTAACTATTGTGCCAGCAAAATGTGGCAATGCTTGTTTTTCGCAACTCTCATTTTAATTTTGCATTGACACAATCCAGGCACAATCGTGTGTTCTTGATACAAGAACGTGTCTTGAAAAACCAGTGGAGACCACAACTCCTTTGTTGTGGTCTTTTTCACATGGCAGGTTATCCGCTGGATAAGATCTGCAGGGTTGGTGTACATACTGTGTCTATGAAAGTTGTACATATAAGACCTCCTCCATTTACCCATAAGTACTTCTTATACGGTAAGTGCACAGCACATCACACAAACAGAGGATGGTAAGCCTGTGACCACCACACAGCCCGCTGATGCAATTCTAAAGAAAATGAATTTGCGAGTTGATGTGTGTAGTGGGGTTGGACGGGTTGATGCGAGCTGGTCCAGGAAAAGCCATTCAGCTTCGTGCAAGTCATCTGTTCATTTGGCGCGTGCACGCACTGACTATTAACAATTATTTTTTGACATTTTGCAACAATATTAAGCATGAAAACAGTGGTGTGATGAAATACTTATGCGCCCAGCACTCCGTGCACCATGGCCTCTAGCTAAATATTTTCCCGTCTGGCCCTTCCACTCAGCAGGAGCCCATAACCCGGAGCGCGCAACTGCCCTATGCCGTAAAATCCCTCTTAAAGCCCTGGACTTCTACAAGTTCGGAAGGGGTTTTGGGTTGGCTTATAAACGGGGCGGGGTTATTTCCGGGGGAAGGAGGCTTGAAAGCGGTATAAAAAAAAATTGGTTAGGAATGAGCAGATAAAAAATAAATCAAGACTAACATATAGTGCTATCCAAATACGATCTCCATTTTCTCAAGTCTTTGGGCTTTGAAGCCTCATGGTCTGAATCGGGAATTTAGTTCAACACCGTTATTTTGAACAAATTTGGTTCAATACTATTTGGAACATCGCACTCTACTTGCCTTTTACTTTCCTAACTTTCAACTTGAAGTGACTTTTTATGGGTAAATGGGGGGCGGAGGGCTTATAGCCGGAATGTAATTTTTGTCAAGCCCCCTATCTGTAATGGCTGTATCGGTTTATCAAACTAATAAAGCTAAAGACGAAATTTAGGCCTTTAAAACTGACAAAAATTAAATATAAACTCATATAATTACTGCCTGTCGTTTTACTTTGTGTTTCTGATGTGTTTATTTTGGCGGTTTTACTCGCAAAAGCGATATTTTCAAAATAACGGTCGGACTCCGTCAAGTTATTTTGAAAACACCACTTTTGCGGGCCTTAAATCGCCAGCTAGGGAGGGTAAAAATGGAAACACAATTAAAGCAAAATACATGGCAGCAATTGTATAAGTTGCTATTTCATTTTCGTCAGTTTTGAAAGGCCTAAATTTCGTCTTAGTTTTGTTAGTTTGATAAACCGATTCAGCCATTATGAATGCACACCACCCCCCGCAAACAGAGGATAACAGATCTGTGTGATATGTGTAGTGGTATGATAAATATCAAGTTCCTGTTGCCATTTTGGAACCCTCCCACTGAAAGTTTCTGAATCTGCCCCTGGAAGGGTGTGGAGCGGGTGAGGATATCGATTCAAACCAGGGCGGGAAAAGGTTGGGCGATGAAACGAGCAGTCCGCTCTTCAAGCGATGTCTGATGCGGAGAAGGACTGGCACGAGCACTCTTTCCGTACTTCAGGTGCGTTTGGTGGCCGGCGAAATTTACCTTTCAACAAACCGGAAATCTCATTTTCTTTCTTTATTTTTCAGCCAGCCGTGCACTATGATTAAAACGTTTTTTCACAGTCCTGGCTCACAGTTTGAAATACTTATGCCTGCGTGGACATTAGTCAATCTTTTTCACAGTAAGTTCCCAAAAAATGCGCTCAATTTGAGAGTGTCGAATGCTTGCTCTTGCCGAAAAACATGACATGGTTGTCTTTCCTCGTCTCTTTTAAAAAAGATCCAAATTACTCCACCCTAAATCTTACATATATTAAAGGCCGATAAATTTTACATGACATAATAAAAAATTAGCTGGAGATATTTGGAGATAGTGGCGTTTTGCAACTTTAAACTTTGCCTCCTTGCAACGCGCCATGGCGATGATTCGTCGCAACGCCGCCAACTGTATGTAAACAAATTAAAAGTGAAATTAAATTTGCAGATTTCTCCTCCCTTTATCTCACAAAAACAAAGCAAAGAAAACCGTCTAAACTGAGGAGCAATTCTATTTGTAGTGCCTAAAGAAACAGACAAGCATAGGAGAGGTTTTGGGGAAAAAGAAAAAGAAGCGCAGTGTTAATGTTGATTTGATTTAATCAATTAACTAGGGACGTGTCCTGATTAACCTTACACGAGCTGCACGAATTATAAATACGCGTCATGCCACGCGTCATCCAAACGCCATTTTCCATCTTTTCACTTTGCTCTGCTTGTTTTTAGACAGTTTTTTTAACAGCGATTAAGGCGGAAAAGACAAAGAAGAGATAAGGACTCCTTATCTCTACCCAAAGTTAACGTTTTTCGGAAACTATTAATAGATTATTAGGATTTTGAATTTGGATCTTTGAATTTTGAATTTTGGTCTAGCACCCAATTCGATCCCAGTCCACTGCATCACACCCTTTTGCTCGGACACGCTCGTTTCATCGCCCAACCTTTTTCCGCCTTGATTCAAACACTTTTTGACGATTACACGCTGGAGAACTTATGAAGTCTATAGCTACTAATGAAAAACATTCATTTTTATCGCAACATCAAAGCTTCTCAAGTTCAATAAATGATCAATAAATGCTTTTGACTGTCGTCAACGTGGAAAGCATTTACCGAGGAGTGTAAGACTCTTAAGACCACCTTTACACAACTCCGCTATCCAACAAACCAAATCGATTCAACAATTAAGAGATTCTTAAACAACCAAGCCATTGACAACAGGTCTAGTGTGCCAAAGGAAAATTGTAGCGAGGAACCCATCATGATCACCATCCCATTTAAGGACCAAAGATCAGCTGACGGCACCACGGGCGGCCCAAGCTCAAAATGAGAATACGATCGAGTTGCGAAATACGACCTTAATCGCTATAAGACTTTGTATGGGAAATTCACTTTGGTTCTCAAAATACTAAAATAACCTTATGAATGTGGAAATAAGTTTCACTTACCTTAACATGGGGTTGTCTTTGTGTCTTGTGTGTAATTTGGGCGCAATTCGTGGCCGTTTTAGGCGAGTTTTTGGTTCGGTGTTGTTCGCGGACAACACAAAGACAACCCCATGTAAGGTAAGTGAAGCTTATTTCCACATTCATAACTTTATTTTAGCATTTTGAGAACCAAAGTGAATTTCCCATACAAAGTCTTATAGCGAAGGTCATATTTCGCAACTCGATCGTATTCTTATTTTGAGCTTGGGCCGCCTGTGACGGCACAAGGAAACAGCTACAGTCCTTGAGCAGCAAAATTGGTGTGCGTCTGCAACCGGTGTTCACGAGAACACAGGAGGCGTGTTAAAAACAGGCGGAACCGAAACCAAAAATCATCAGCCAACAATGCGTTGTGTATTTATTTAAATGTGGTCTATGCGATATGGACTATGTCGGTACGTTATACCAACCGACACCTGCATCAACGTGTTGCCGAAGACAGTTCTTCTTCAATTGGCAAGCACATGCACGATGCCTACGGGATGTCAAAACCGAATTTAATTAACAACTTTTCTGTACTGAAAAAATGCCAAAATAAATTTGACTGCTTAATTCACGAAATGCTGATTATCCAAGATCTAAAACCAACTTTGAACGTGCAAACTGACTCTGCCCGCGCTAAGTTATTTACATGATCACAAGGAAACAAAATGTCTACTATTGTTTTCACTCATTTATATTCAAACCATGATGAAACAGTCACCTCGCCTTGATAATGATGGTAGAACCATCGAAACGTCGGACAGCATTAGTTTTAAAGTTCAATAAAACCAAAAAATGTGAAAAATTGATCACTTGTGTTAAAGTAGGTGTGCTTAGCCTCATAAATGGTTTGTTACTTTATGCATTGACCGCCCCAACCTGATGGAGTTTGGCTACTAATGGTCGAGGGTCGTGGGTTCCGGTCGTAGTAAGCTAACACCAGATAGTGCTAGTGCTCAAGCAAGTAGTTTAGTTAAGGGGGGAGACTCTTCAGTCTACCATATTGTTGCAATGGGAAATTCCTAAGCATCATATCTTGGAAACCCTAACTTCCACATATAAGCTGCTTTGCCATGTTTGTTCCATGGGAAAAGGTGTACAAGATTTTCGAGTCACAACCATATTTGTCAGGTCACGTGACCTGCACAGAAAAAAGCCTAAAACTCAAACGGCATATAGTTATGGTTATTGAATATAGAGCCAATATTTAACAATCATCAAGATGCAAAACTTGACGTATCATGTATGGATTTCTTGAAATCCACGTTATTATAAAAGCTCAGTATGACGGCATACGTATGTGTATTTATACATTCTGTACTGTAGTTTTTCTTGTCCCTGTAATAACAGTAATTGCTTACGTCAGATTATAAAGAAGGCTGAATTATGTCCTTTACCAACTCTACCTCCTTTCCTTCGAGTTTTAGGGATTTTTCTTTTTAAAGCGTGGTTGGGGACTGGCACTAGCTACGCACGCACAAAGTGGATTTTTCAAATTCAGATGTTCATCCTCATGCACATTCTCTTCCCCAGAGCCCACAATCCTTTTAGTCTGCGCCAGGGATCGAGACCTCTGGCAGGGACCGTAGAGACCGAAGCAGGCAGTCCGCGAATCACGGACTTCCAGCTTTTGTGCGCAGCCTCAGCAATTTGAAACAATAACGGTTACTATCGGTTACAAAAATGGGCAGCTGTTGCGCTTGCGAGTTACCTAGCCCCTGCCAGAGGTCTCGATCCCTGGCGGAGACCAAAAGGATCGTGGGCTCTGGGGACGAGAATGCCTTATACATTCCACCAATCTAGTGGCATAAAACGCTGCAAAAGAGCGCATGGCAAAATACCATCCACAAAAACCCTTAGCAACAACGCCAGATCTTTAGTTAAGAGTCTCCCTCTTTAATAATGAACTCGTTTTGTAAATTAATAATGAATAGTCCATGGAAGTTATAAATCATCTTTTTTAATAGACTTTATTGCATACAAAAAGTAAACAATACAATACAGTGGAGTTAAATTATTAGTAATCATTGTAACAGCTCAGTTTCCGAGATTTTTAAAAACATACATAAATTTTACTCCACCTTGAACTTACAGTGGCTTACATCTCCGAGATAAGCTACTGACAAAGGAGGAAATCAGAACAGTTTAAAATAATTGTGTCGATAAGATAAACTGTAAAAATGATATGCCTTTGTTCAAAAAGTCGCAGGAAAAAAACGTGGATAAAACCCTAGTACTTAAGTGTCGCATTAACTGAATGTTTTCCAGCTAAACTTTCTCGTGTTACATTTTTCCTCGACATTTCTAAACAAGATATAGTTTGAATTTTCCTTGAAATCTTTCAAGTATAGCTTTATTTTCGCACCCAGTGTTTTACGATGTTTCTTGAAGCAACTATTGGGCTCAACAGGGATTTGGTGCCAGTGCCAAGGTTCAGGAGTTGCATGGTACTGGCAAGTTAACACAACAAGACATTAAAGCAGTAGCAATCAGCTGAGAAAAAACAGAACGTCAGTCATCCCCCCCCCCACCCCGACTCAAATGCCCTGAATTGGAGGCACATATTAAAGAGCCTTACGAAAGAAAGCCCTTTAATAGGTTAACAGTTTTCTTCTAGTTTTGGAACCAAGGAAAAAACTGAGAAAACAAGTAACTTTTGCTATTTTTTTTCGCCAATAAAAGGATTTAACACGTAGTTTTGTGAGTTAAAGCTGAATTAAAAGAAAATCCACACACGAATGAATCCAGCCATCAAAGTAGCTTTTACAATTTTTTTTCGCCAATAAAAGAATTAAGGTGGCTCGATTGGGTTTTTGAGCGACGATACCTCTCAACTTTGAGCAACTAGCGTACCACAGTGAACAACCCAATAGAAAATCGATCGTTACTGCTGACCTAAGGAAAGATGAAAGTTTTAAATGAGGTAAGTTTCATCGAAATCGGAGTAACCATAGCAACGTAATGATGTCATCCCCCATTTTACATGAGAACCGATTACTTGTCACCAAGAGATAATTCTGGAAAGCGCTCGACTGGATCTTCGACTTGACATATTTGTATTCACGTCTGCAAAATTTGAAGAATTTCTATGAGAGCGTTTTCGAGAAATTTTCGGGTGAAGTTTTAGGGTGTTAAAAAACAACAAAAACAAAAAAATTTTGATCTGTTATTGAAAAGTATGCCCACAAAGGCTTGATGAAATAACATTTTGGTTTTAAATGAATGTTATATCATCTAATTACTTTGTGTGAAAATTTTAGGGAAATCGTGCTGTTTGATCTTTAGAAACGTTGGTTTGAATATGAACTTGTTGAGTGTGTTACTGGGCTTTTTTATCAAAAATTGACACTACACTTATTAAAATGGTTATGAATTAAAAAGCGGTAGATGAATTTTTTTATATCTTTGTCCTCAAGGAGAATAATCAATATTCAATACAATCCCAGCGTTTCAAATTCATTGAAACGTTATAAAGCTGTCAATTTTGAGCCAAAACTCAGGAAAATGTTGGACTGATTTTCACGCCAGTGGCTTGTTGCTCTCATTATGCATCTCTATTGTTTTAAATAGGCGTGCAATTGTAAATTTCACTACATCATGAATTCATATAACGCTTGATTGCTTTCCGAAGATGTTCCGGCGAAAACGTGCTGAGACTGGGATAAGATTGTGGGAGACCCACGTCTACTGGCCTGTTTAAATTTTTCGTTGACTCCTTGCCATAAGAATCTGGAACACTGACTGAGCACAGCAGCTTTCCGTTTGCGCTCTCTGCTAACCGAAGCTTGCCCTTACTGCTAACCTTGAGGTTTGCACTCACTGCTGTCAGCCTGTCCATTGTTATTGTAATGCTAACCTGGTACATTAGCACGTTTTTCGGAACATCTTCGGAAAGCAATCAAGCGTTATATGAATTCATGATGTACTGAAGTTTACAATTGCACGCCTATTCGAAACAATGGAGATGCATAATAAGAGCAACAAGCCACTGGCGTAAAATTCAGTCCAATAATTTCCTGAGTTTAGGCTTAAAATTGATAGCCTTACAACGTTTCAATGAGTTTGAGACTCGGGGATTGTATTGATTATTGATTATTCTCCTTGAAAGCAAAGTTTTAAAAAAATTCATCGACCGATTTTTATTTCATAATCATTTTAATAAGTGTAGGGTCAATGTTTGATAAAAAGGCCGCGTAACACAATTAACCAGTTCATATTCAAGCCAACGTTTCTAAAAATCAAATGGAACGATTTCCCCGAAATTTTCACACAAAGTAATTAGATGACATGACATTCATTTTAAACCAAAATGTTGTTTCATCAAGTCGCTGTGGACATACTTTTCAATAGCAGTTCAAAATTATTTTGTTTTTGTTGTTTTTTAACACCTTAAAACTTCACCCGAACATTTCTCGAAAACTCTCTCATAGAAATTCTTCAAATTTTGTAGACGTGAAGACAAATATGTCAGGTTAAAGATCCAGTCGAGCGCTTCCCAGAATTATCTCTTGGTGACAAGTAATTAGCTCTCATGTAAAATGGGAAATGACGTCATTACGTTGCTATGGTCACTCCGATTTCGATGAAACGTACCTCATGCAAAACTTTCATCTTTCTCTAGGTCAGCAGTAACGATCGATTTTCTATTGGGTTGTTCACTGTGGTACACTAGTTGCTTAAAGTTGAGAGGTATCGTCACTCAAAAACCCGATCGAGCCACCTTAAACACGTAGTTTTGTGAGTAAAAGCTAAATTAAAAGAAAATCCACACACAAAGAAAAATTCATATGCAGCCAGGTTGACACGTGACTCCTTTTCCTTTTTTTTTTCGCACTTCTGAATTGGTTGGCTGCAAAGCGTGCAAAGAATGCGCTTTCTGCTAATCAATATTCATGACTTTTGTAGAATTTGCCACAAACACGCGGGCTCAGTGGTCGAGTGAAGTTAGCTCGTCAGTTCCGAAGACTAGTTTATGCTTTCGAGAGAAGTCTTAAGACGTCTTAATGTCCCGAAACAAAGGCCAAAGTTATAAGCAAATTCAACCAAAGGTGAATATTAGCTACCTTGCAATAATTTCCCCATAAGAAAATTATTTGGAGGGTAAAAGTGTCGGTTAGGTTCGCACGTGGTTTATGAGTGTTGCTTCAAGTTTAAATCCAACTTCAAACGTTTTTCTTCTTAAGTAGCGTCTAACATTACTACGTTGTTTGCGAGTTATTATTTGGTGTGTTTGAAAATTGAACACTTGAACTGATCATTTGTATTGCTTGTTTTATATTTTTAGGGACTGAAATATCAAACTTAGAGAGGCTGGAACGGAGTGAAAGAATCTGAGACGAGAAACATAGCTTCACTAAAAGGTGAATATTAGCTGTATTGTAACAATACTTAAGTTTCTTCGTAGAATAACAGTAAAAACCTTTGCTCGGTGCGGTTTAATACTTTGAGGTGCGACGGAGTCCCTTAAAGTTGAAAAGTCAGAAAGGTCGTACCGTTGAAAACCACATCCAGCGTGGTCTCATTTTTAGTTAAGTTAAATGAGAGTTTCCTTTTACTTATTTTAAAAATAGAGCATTTGAACTAATTAGTTTCATTATTCCTGTCCATTTTCAGGAAAGCTAAGAAACTCGAGGAGTCTAAAGGAGAAGAAAAGATAACAAAATTAACGGAAAACAACGGGCGAATCAGGAAAGAAATCGACAAAGATAAGAACTTTAATTGTTCTGAACAAAGCTTTAGTATAATGGTGGCTGAAACAATTTAGAATGAAAAGTGTTAATTTTAAAGAAATGCACATTGATCTTGCTGCTGGGAGATGTTGAAGTGAATTTATGTAGCAGAAGTGTGTGTCGATCTAGCCTCCAATTGTCTGAATCTACATTGGCCAAATTAATTCAGGACTTTAACTGGATAATGAGTGTATTCTTCTGGTAGAAATACGCAATGACCTCGCTGCTAATTGTCTGAAACTACACTCTTAATTGACAGTTCTTGGGTTGGGGCCAAAAGTGAAATAATTTGTGATAAGTTTCAACTCAGCCACCATTCAAACGTTGAGCGATCGGTCGATAACATAATGATTCAGCACTGCTGTGCTTGAATTCCGGCATTTCATTTTCATGCAAAAATGTCGCAACAAAATTGTTCTTCAAATCAAATAACTTCTAGCTGTGCACAAGTGCGCTTACAATCAGGGAGACTGAAATCCAACTGTCTTGATGTTAATTGGTCGTTTACAGATTGGATCTTTCAGCCTGAAAAGGAGAACGCTTGGCTTTTTCAAAACATTTGTACTATTGATCGCTCAACGTGTAGATGCGGTATAAACATTGGATTTATTACTTTAAAAGTCAGTGTGGTGAAAAATGTGGGAATTCTAAGTTGGCACTTACAGTTCATCATAACAAAAAACTCACGGATTGCAGCTTTGCTGACATCAGCCTAAAGTTTGTTGGAAAGTCAACTTCAGTGCTAAAAATTCAATTTCACAAGGAAGTACAGCCTCTGATCTTCTCTTTGAAATGAGTCAGAAAGTGCAAAAATGTAGACTGACTGCTTTCTTATCCATGTCTAACTGAAAAAACTTAACAAAATGGAATTATTTATTATCGAATAGAGTCCAATTGTCTCGTAGATTTTCGCATGATTTGTGGATTTAAATGCTACCTCCAATCTAAACAACAATCCAGAAAAAATCGGATAAGAAATAAACAACTTGTAAGCTAATTTGAACGTAAATCATGACTGCTAAAGTGTGCCAAATTCTCTCTGATTTTGATCATTAATTTTTGAAGTTGTCAAACTAGTGGAAATTTGTTTCGAACTGAATGAAATGAAAGAAATATTTTTCGTACCCTGCAACTTTGCTTGGATCTCATCTTTAAAGGAGCCATGCTTGGATCTCATCTTTAAAGGAGCCATCCGCGTCAGTTTTTCCAGTGTTATTTCAGATCATAAACTGAAATAAATGTTCTAAAAATAGTAACAAAATGGCGGAAAATTCAAACTTCCGAACTTTATATCTTCAAGACGGATCGAGCTTTTTCAATAATTTCTTCGCATTTCACTTTATCTCAATGAGTTCTTTCAGAATCATATACTTTTTGTGCCATAAGAGACAATTGAAAATTTGCCTTTAGCACTGTGACGTCATTTCCCCGCCAAAAACCGTTAAAATGAAAAAACAAAAACGATACGATTGTTTGGAATAAAAAGTTCTATCATTGTGCAAAGTTTGAGCTCTATCGGATAAAAGACGCAAAAGTTTTTCCGAGCGTGCAGCTTCGTGCCCTCTGCTGGCCCGGCGTGTTTAAATTTTATATTACCAAATTTTATCTGGAACACAGTATCAAATAAAACTGTTACTCAGTAGCTTTCATTTGGGACTACATTCACGGGCGCCAAGTCAACATCACAGGAAATCAGTTCTGCCCAGTAGTTTTCATATCACTGAATGGTCAAATTTCATCCGAGGACAGACTCAAAAGTTAGAACCACCTTGTACTGCATAGTGAACGCTGTCACCTGAAATGTATGCAATATTTTTCATTTGAATGAGGCTCTTGAATGGTTTATGTTTAGGATTTATCAACAGCACGATAAGCAGCACCACGGGAAAATATCACTTAATAGCATTAGTTTGAACGAATCCTCTCTATAGTTTCTTGGCATCCACATACTTAAAAGTTTAAACCATCCTAAATGACAACAGGTTTGTCTGAAACTGGAGTTGAAAAGTTTAAACAAAGATTGGCTTCAAGCAAGTGATTTACAATGACGTAAACTGTATGTTTACGGATATTATATAAGACTGTCAGTGCCTTCAAAATATGTCCACGCAATCGCCACATCAAGTAATTTATTTCCAGTAGACGAGAGAGCAAATGCATTACTCAAGCTTGGATCTAAGTTATAAATCCATTGAAAACTGTTGTAGTTCATAAATTTGTTCAAAACATTCTTTGGTTTCACATTTTGGAATAATTGGATATGATAGAACGGATATTAACGAGAAAACGAATCTTGAGGAAGAGCGCTTGTGCTCCCTTGTCTTCTTGGGAATTTAGCTTATAAAACCCTGATGTCTGGTTCAGAGGGACGATGGTACTAAATTTAAAAGCGATCTATATTGACCAGTTATACAGACCACAAGACAAACCAAGCGGCTTTTGTTATTGACCAGTTATGCAGACCCCAAAACAAACCAAGCGGCTATTATTATTGCCAAAACGGACGGTTCTTCGGGTTTTTTCAGTGTTTTGCAGAGCAGTTGTCGTCAGCTTGTTCTTTGATTCCAAATTTAACAAAGTTTAAGATTTTGAAAAAAGCCCTTAGCAGACACAAACTCACTTTTTTGTTACACAGTTGTCTTGGCTGCCGCCGTTTCAATTTTTTGTCATCAAAACAAAAACAAAAACAGTCACTATTATTCATTCAACAAACTCCAATCTCCAAGCTCAACGCAAAAACGTTGAGATTTTGAAGCAATTCAAAGCAATTAAACCAAAATGCAGTTGTTGCAAAATCATCCTTTTTTATCGTTACCATTTTAAATTCTACGAAATCGTGCTGATTTTGAAACAAAACCACTATTTAGTCGGCATGTTTTGAGCCAAAACAATAATGAAATGCAATATTGTCTCATTTCTATAGTGTTAAATTTTTTTGCAACTTATGCGTCCATAAACACTGCACCAGTTGTGAAACTTGCAACTTGATTTTGAGTTATTAAAACATCGGTTCTTACGACATCTTGCGGATGAATTTTTTTGTATCGAGTGCTTGCAAAAGCTTATTAAACAACTAAAAACACAGACAAAAACAAAAACAAACCAAACCAAAACTGACACGGTCGCGGGGGTGATGACGTATAACTTTAGAAAGAATATAGCACTGTCACTTTTCGTCTTGGTACAACTTTTTATGTCTACGTAGTAGGTTGGGAAATTGTGTTTGTGATGGAGACCATTTAATTTCACACACAACGAAGAACTTGAGAAGTGATTTAACAGTTGTCTTAATCGCAGTTCATTTTTATTTTCCTTTAATGTGGTCTGTATGACGTGCAAAGATATAAATTTTGAATCGATAAAAAGACGCATGTTTAGGAGCAAGGCTTGAAACACTGAGCTTCTTCCGAGCACCAGACATTGGGTTTTACAAGCTGTTACGTACTTGTAATTATAGTTATTGTGTTGGAGGAAAAGACTTTTTCTTACTGGCAATCGATGTAGCACAGGATGAAATATTTTAGATTAAAGTTTCATAGGTAAACTTGACTAGTACGTAAAGCACCAGAAAGAACATGGAGCCAATTATCTGCAGCCATTACCTACCAAATTTCAACAATTGCTCCAAACGCAAATGCTCGCTAGTTTGCTTAGAAACAAAGTTATTAGGTTACGTACAGCACCAGACTGAAAACGTGGAGCCAATTATCTGCTATTGCCTACTAAATTTCACCAATTGCTCCAAATGCCCGCTATTTTTGGTTAGAAACAAAGTTCCTGGGTTCAAAAAGTTTGTTTTTTTACTGTGCTGCAAAAATGTGACCGACAGGAAAAAGCCTTGTTATTATAAGCAACATTGAAAGCTATGGACAATCTAAAAATCAAGGGACGATCGAGAATATAACCACTAATAATGAAAGACGTTTATCTTGAATTTTGTTTATAAATTTGAAAGAACATTTTCGCCAAAAGATTTCATAGCTTGCCATGTTGCTTTTAATATCCTCCATGTATACAACATTTCGTGCAAGAAATCAGTTAATCTGTTTGTTTGGAAACATTCGACTTAACCAAAATTCGTTCGATTTTGTTGCACGAAATGTTTTTTTTTTGGCGAGATTAAATTTATTGACGATACCCTGAAATTTTTTTACGAAGAAAAAAATTTCAAAGGGTGTCCCGTTAAATTTTTTTGCCAAAAATGTTGCCACGGGAAACGCTGTGCAAATTTTTTCAAATTTTCCCGCCAAAAGACTTAGTATATATAGGAAGAAAATTTTGTCACACCTTTTTATTAGTTAAATGGTTTTCACTTAACTAATTAACTTATTGAAAGAGCATTGTAAGGATAAATAAGAGATCTAGAGAGAGAAAAAAGAAGACAATGAAATTGAAACAACTGTTTGAACTTTTTATTGTTGTTGACTTCTAATTATTTATTACTTTAAGTACAAACTATTGAAAAATTAAAACAAACGGCGCATGCGTATTTTGGGCGCCCGTATTTTTTCTAAGTCTTTTGGCGGGAAAATTGCAGGGGGTTAAACAGCGGTTACCATGGCATTAGTCAAGACAAGAATTTGCATATAGTTGAATGCAATAAATAGTTGAACGATTACACTTTGTTGTAACAACAAAAAATGCTTTAATAAATTGTAGACAAATAAAATGAAAGTGTTCGTGAAATAGATTGCTGAAAAACCTAGACTGAAATGATTTTGCCGGGCAGCCTGCCTGCCTTTTAAAGAACATTCTCTGAGAAGAAAGAAATGGGGTACAGTACGGTACAACTTGCTTACGACTGCTGCATACATGATGTTCTTGTACCTTGAATATTTCTTTCTCGAAAGCTTCACGAAAATCGTAGCCGTGACCAATGCAAAATCATAACAAATTGTATACAATTTTCGCATTTTGCGAGCTGAAATGCAGCATGCTACAGTTGGAAGCAAATGTAGTACCGTGTACTAAAATTTGACCTTGTTTTTATGATACAGTGCAACGCAGATACAACTAACACGTTTGATGATAACTGCGATAAACGGTTAAAATTTAAAGTATTGATATAGCTGTAAACGTTTCGCTAGAAAATCGTTTATCAACATACGGTACTGAATGACCTGTTGGTTTTGTTGAGAAGTCACGTGGCCTTTAAAATTCTCACTGTTAACTGAGTGAAGTAGTCAAAATTAAAACTAAAACCATGAAACAGCTTAACTATTTCAAACAGAAATTTCAAATATGCAAAAATGTCAACGTTTGAGCTCCCGCTCACATCGTGACTGAACATTATTTAGTGAAATAGGATTGCTAAACAATCACGTACTCTGAAAACAGAATAATGAACTAAAAATTCAACTTGGATTTTTTTTTCTGAACCACACGATCTGAGACACTGACAATAGAAAGTTATTACAATTAATGCTTTTATCGAGACATCGTGATTTGAAGTTTTCGTTGTAACAACCTGATAAAATTGTCTTTTCTTTTTAAGCTACTGTTTTGCTGTACGTTATTGTTAAAAATGTTTTGTTTCCTTTGTTTTACATCATCCGTGAGTTTCACAGGGTCTTATACCGAGCCAAATTTGTACCAAAATATTCAGGGGCACCCTCCCATTTTTACTAATAAATGGCCTCTCAAACCTTAAAACCTCACTAGAAACTGGCAAAAGTCAACATATAGTGCGAAAACAAACAAATTAAAAGGCCTAAGAGTTGTAAAAGTTGTAAATTATAAACTTCCAATTTGTCACTAATCCGATAAATGTAAAGATTGTAGACTGTCTGAAATATTAAAAATGACACATGTATATCAACAAGACTTAAGTTCGACCAGCCTGAAAATTTCCAGATAAAATTTTAACTGAAAAACCAGAAAAAATGCCCTTAGATTTTCACTGCGAAATCGTGGCACAATGGTAAATCTGAGAACTCGGTCTAAACAGTCGAGAGTTGAAAAGAAAACTGCCAATTAATCTTGCGTGCAGCTGGGCATGAATCACCTCTTGTTGAAACCTCACAAGCAACCCAAAATAAAGCTGAAAATTGGCAAAGAACCTAAGGTTTGTGAAATCATATCTGAAATTGACTCTGGCTTTTTGAAATCTGACAAATTAGAAATTTTAACCGGAAAGGGACAAAAGAAAAAAATATTTTGACGGGGAAAAAACATGTCGCAGCCTTAAAGAACTTAATGAAAACTGCACGAGACAACCAAGATTTAAAGTAAAAATGTGACAAATTATCACCTTTTAAATGGTGGCTGAAATCTTATTGAAACAGCGAAACAAGAAAAGTGATTTAAAGTTTGTTTACGAAATCTGATGACTGAACCCTTGATGAAATCTGACAGGCAGACAAAATTTTAAGTGGAAGCGGTCACGATAACCTGTGAAATGTCACCGGAGAAATCGTGACTGAAAGTTTAAGGTTTTCGTTTTCCTTGATACTACACCATCTTTTCAACATATGGCCAAAGTTTATTTCTTAATTGGTTTACTAGCATCAGCTGTCACCATAGCAACAGTTATGGACAGCTCCTCGTTTAATTATCTTGAAACCGAGTCAGCCACCTTATGACGAAGTTTGGAGTATTTAAACTGCACAACCTACACAACTTGTATGCGAAATCCAAATACCTCGATTTATCAGTTTATGCAAAGTACGAACTTTTTGACTGATTTGTGCTTTACTTTAGCAGTTGTAAATATCTTAAAATCACAGCAACTTACTGAAGCTTAACCCTATTCACACCAGAAAAGGGAGGGGGGGATGATTGTGCCCGCACTGACTTTGGACGTTTATAACTTTTTTAATAACCACGCTAAGCCCACCAAACTTGGTTACCTTTCCTAGAATATGTCTGGGAACAATTGGGCATAGCAAGTGCTTGTCCATCAAGTGCGAAGTTACCATGGCAATCACTTTTTGACAGGCTGTTTTCTCAGAATTTTGAAAAATTATAACTTTTCCGAAGTAAGTTTTACTTTTCTTAAAATATCGTTTTCGTGTTTTCGTGTATTGATTTTGGTTCTTTTTCGGTCAGCTTTGGCCTTTTTCAAAGGTTCTCGCAAAACCAAGGAATCAAAAATGGCGGATCCAAGATGGTTGCTGTTTGAGAACCTGACCTAATTTTACGTCATATGACGACAGCAGCTTATGTTGCAGACCTCAAAGGAAACAATTTTGGGCGTACTAGCTGCCCTTCAAGTTTCGTTGTCATAGCTTAAATATCCTTGGAGTTAACAGGGGGGGGGGGGGTGAATCAGACCCCCTCCCCGGTCCCAGAAGACCAAAAAAGCCCGGTCTGAATAGGGTTAATGTACATTTAGAATGATCTGCTATCAATAAAAATCTCTGAACTTAAAAGAGAAAATGTTAGATTTATTTTTCTTGAAATACTGGAGACAAGTGCAGGAATGACCAAAATCAGTCCGTAAAAATGATGCATGATGTACTTCAAAACGGTCTAACAACCTAGTCCAAATTCAGCCCTAACTGCAAGAACCCCTGAATTGCATTCACGAGTTAATAAATGTGTTATTCCAATATTTCGGGCAGCAAGCCTTTTCTTCCTCTGGGAGTTATACATAAAATGTTGAACGTTACAAAGTTTAGGATGGTTTTGGTTTATGGTTTTGATGATACTTTGCTGATACTGTACTGTCTCTTTTCTTCAATATGCTAACAGAAAACTCAACATCGTTATCCTCACTGAAACTTTGACTCGCAATTTTATGCAATTTGTGCTGACAGATTCCCAAATATCCTATATATTCTTAGTCCAAAATCCTGTCTTCACTCCTCCGTATTCACCACTTCGTTTCAGGAAAGGCAATCAAATAAATAGCTTATTTTTTTTTACCGACAAATTGAGTCGTAGCCTCAATATCCACGATGAATACCCACAATAAACGCTGAACAAATCGTTTCTTAAACGCAGCCGCCGTTTCTTTCAAAAGCCTACAGCGCCACAATCTGATTTGAGTACAAAGAATAAGGGCTTTATATTTTAACTGACAAGTCATGAACTAAAAAACACCAAAATTTGATTTCACATTGGAAAAATAGATTCATACTCTGCTCCCTAAGACGTTCGAAACAAGAAGTTCGTTATACCTGGCGTTGCACTGTTTGTGTTAAAAAAAAAAAGAAATTTCTAACTTAATTACCATCAATGCTCGCACATCGGCTGGCGGCTGCATGTGAATATAAATTGCACTCTATACACTTCACGACTCTTTCGCTAAAAGACCTCCCCTAACCCAAATGCCTTCGCATGGTCTGTCTAGCGCGAAGAATCCACGTTCTTGTTGCCTCGCGTCGTGTGTGTTTGCGGTCGGATTTGTGCCTTTCTCAACGAGTTTTAAGAAACACTCAAAACTCCTTAGCAGTTTATAGCTGCTTGTAGTATAGGTACATGGCTGCGTCTACAGATATCCTTTTAAAAAAGTGCAGCCGTCCTGCAGGCATTCATGGTAAAACCCTTGCTGTTCTTTGCAAAGTAAATGATTCTTCACCTTAAGTTCTTGGGTACTTTTGATCCAATTCTTTCTTGCTTGAATTGATTCTGGCATCTTATGCTTCCTTGGCGTTTCCTGTGCAAGTAAAACAATTATCAGGAAACAACATGTGATACGACATTTAGAGCAACAAAAGTATCAGCATTCTTATGCTCTTTCTCTCCCATTTTGGCTTTTCGACTTCCGTCATTTTTGCACCGTACTCTTCCTCGATTATTACCCATGGATTGTCAAGAGCTGAATGTATGCTATCACTGCAGTAACCCACGTAAGCCCAATTTTCTGTACATATATCCAGGAAAAAGTCACCAAACTTTGTAGCTCCACTTTAAAAAAAACGCAATTTGATGTGACATCATGCCAACTATATTTCGAAAGTCCAACGGGGAGTTTCTTTAACTAAACCAATTTTAACCCTCTGTTATATTTTTAATCATTTTGGCACCCTTTCTTAAATTATTTTTGATTACTTTTCAGCTCGTTTTGTTGCTTCCTGAAGGAAATTACTAAAGCGATCCAGCCTAGGAACTGTCCAAAAATCATAAAATAATTTTGAAAGGTTGTTTGAAGCAGCATTCTTAATGGTGGACTTCAAAAGAAACTTGCACTTTTTATCTTGAATTTTGAGTTTCATTATTCTCATAGCTTTAATCTTGGAAGATACAGAGGGGAAGGGACTTTCGTTGATCTAACCCCGTTTCCGCTTCAAAGAGACTCAACTTACCTTTTCAACAACGCCCTGTTGAACGTGAAGGCTTTTCTGGTTGGTTTTCCCATCTTATCCCTTGCATTTACCTAAAGAGAGGTAGGAATGATGTTATGACATGCTTAACGTAACAAGAAAAGCAGCAATGTGGCTGGGGGTACAATATAAAAGGGAACTGAGTAAGGAATAAGTAACAGGCGCCTCAACGTAAGATGTTCCATTCTTCAGTATTTCTCTTTTCTTTAGGGGAGGTGAGAAACCAAACTAATGGTTTCCTGACCGTTTTAGAAGCCAAGAGCAAAATTCAGGGGCAAGGCTTTCCTAAGTTCAAATGAGCCAGTCTTACCACTGCTTCTTACGAAATGCTACAGTTCAAGCTCGATTTTCTTGACATTTCTCTGTGGTCCCGATTTTTTTCAAGAACATTTACGAGTGATGGTCGAAACAACTTTAAGCTAAAAACTTATGACTAATTCTTTGGAAACAGGCTTTTTTACTAATATAAATGTTTCCGCAGTGAGAGCTGAGTGAGAACGCTATTAAAAATATAGTTTGCTCTACTAAATAATAAAATAGCAAGATGATTGTTTACAAGAATTTTGCGTGATGATGTGATTCAGTTTCCGTTAACTCAAGATATTCATTTTTTCTCGATTACCTGGACTATGTGCTACTACAGAGTCACACAGAACACATCTTACCTTCTTGAACTGGCCCGGTTGTTCTTGAACTGGCCCGGTCGTTTGCAAAAGGAAGGGAAAAGAAGAGCTTTATTTGCTTGGCTAGCTATGCCAAATGTCATTCTTTTGGGTGCAAAATGTAGGGGGAAAAGAATTTACAGGAATCAACATCGTCAAGCCAGGAAACTAGACTGAAAATGGACGATAATTCTCGACAGCTTAACTAGGCCATTGAAAGATATGGACATTCTTTTCCAGACCAAACTGAGACGTTTGTAAATGAAACTGATGAAATAGCCCTTTCCACAGTTAACTTTTCTCATTTGCATAACAATCTATTGGAACGTGGATGTGAGGCAATTACGGGCAATTTTCCAGTTTCTGCCCGAAATTGCCTCACATCCATGTTCAAACAGTACATTGTAATGCAAATCAGGAGCCCTAAAGAAAGCATGCTTTTGGAAAACCGTGAAAAAAATTCTACCAAAATCTTTTTTTACCCGAAATAAGTCCACAGAAAATCTATAACCCCAAAACAGGACCAAATCGCTTATTCCTAACCCAAGAAAGGCCCTCTACCTGCCTTTCGATCGAGAACACGACTGATAAAAGTAAACTGAATTTCACATAGCCTAAAATACAGCGACAATTTAAACGAACGTTAATATTCCAGAAGGCAAATTCCCGGGGGGGGGGGTATTCCCTATAGTGGGGCATACGGGAAGGCTCCGCCCGCGAAAGGGGCGCCTTTTTTAAGCTCGCAGTATGTAAAAGGGGAGGGAAAATTGCCATTTTGGTATACGAAAGGGTCACAAAATCGGTTGCAAAGTGGAAGAAATGGTGGCTAAAGCGAAGTATATCAAAGGGTACCACATTTTGGCAGAAATGACTACGCAACTGAAAAAACGACTGAAAATCCGGGAAAAACGTGGCGATTACAAGAAATTCCATTGTTTTGGCTTATCCTTGAGGTATAAGTAAGAGGTGCAATTTTGCTCTAGGTATGTGAAAGGGGTGCCATTTTGGTAAAAATTAGGTATATTAAAGGGTAGGGGTTTGAACCTCCGGGCGGAGCCTCACCGTACACAACTCTATTGAGTGCCCCCCCCCCCCCCCGTGGAGCAAATTTTACTCCAGGCGTCTGCCGATCTGAGCAGTACTTCTTACTATGTTAATCATCTATTCGTTTAGCCAGTGGTAAACACCAGTGTTTCAAGTGTTAGACGGCTACAAAGGCATTAAGACTACAATAGTCTCTCGCCATCTCGAAGGTACAAAGGAAACCAAAAATTGTTCGGAACGGGAATTCGACATAGCCAATGGTTAAAACACGTGATGGACTAAGGGAATCGAGTTTTAGTTCGAGATAACGGCCGCGAGCGGGGGATCGAGATAGAAAGGGACCAATGCATTAGATAAATGCTACAAATAAGCGATAAAACCATGCAACTACTTGAAGCTAAAGTTACATTACCTGGAGATTTTAGAAGACAGTTGCACTGTTGACGGTTGGTCATCATCGCCACGTGTTTACATGTTATCGCTCAGAAGCAAACGTCTTCGCTTGAAAACCGAGGCAGAAGATGGCAGTTCTTGGTTTCGATAATATTACTCCCCTTTAAAAATCTTCTCAAGTTTTCTAACCCAGTTAGGAAAAATTTGAGCCCCATTTAAGTCTTAGCTATCCTTCGCTTTCCACTCGTGGTAAACGTGAGAAATAAAATGGAATAATATATTCATGACTAATTATCTGCAATTCAAATAAGATTTTGTTTAAGGCACATTCATCCTCGGAGACCCAGGGGCAGATAGTCGGGGCGAGAGGCAGATAAAACTACAACCTCGGACAAAACTCTTGAGACAGATGATCCGCCTGTTTTCCAATATCAACGCCATAACTGCACACCGCGAGTCATGTACAAATTGCCCCCTCCCCACCCCCGTATAATGTTGTTTTTGCCGTCATGCTTGCCCATACAAATCCCTAAGGTCTTCACAACAACATTGAAAGAGGGGAGGGGGAGGACAGATACTTATGCAGTAGTGTGAGAGGTTTAATTAAAAACAATAGGAAAATACGTGTATGTTTTCAATTTGTCTCAAGCAGTTTTGTCCGGGATTGTAGTTGTCACTCGTGCACTGCTTACTGACTATCTACCTCTGGGTCTCCGAGGATGAGACACGTTATATTCTGAGGGGAGAGGAACGGTTTAGGGAGGAGGGAGAAACAGCCCAAAAAATAGCGGGAGGAGGGAGAAAGGACGCATAAAAATAGGGAGACGGGAGAACCAGCATGAAAAGGGAGAAGGGAGAATCTCTTTAAAAACATGACATGATGAGTCATTAAAGCCTTAAATAGATCTTAATATAAGAAACTGTACAGATCTGTTCCCCGTTAAACAATTATATCGAGAGAAGACTGGGTGGACCCTGGGTCTCCAATACTATTTTGAGCCCATGTTTGCGGTATTTTGAATGGTCTCTTTTGTTATGCAATTTTCGCTAGAGGTCGCTAGGGAATTTCTCGCTTCATTGTTTGGCCATTTCAAGATATTCTGATTGACCGTGAGGGGGAGAGGTCAAATCGGAAAATCGTGAGGCGTTGAGTTAGTGTTCGTCAAAGCGTGAGATCTTAGAGATCTGTGTGGCTCGAGGATCAGGGTCAAGGGCAAGGCCATGGTGAGTGCGAAATTTTTTGCCTTTAAAGTTTTCTGCCTTTCCGGCACTGCATGTGTGTTTAGGTCTGTTTAGGCGTCACCAATAAAACGAGTTCTGCTTTCCGATTCGGTGCTTCCATTAGGTTCCCAGAAATGTAAAACAATACACAGCAACTTAATTTTAAAACAATATTTTATTTTTGACCTTGGAATCACTTCTGCCATCGATAACGGCGCCATGTTGTGATCTTTATAGCAATTCAGTTGGCTGTCTCTCAAACACTGACATGCTCTGGATGTCTTTTGGAACTGTGTCACGTAAAACTCCGAAGCCTTTTTGTGCAAAAACAATTCTACTGCAAATTGCTTAATAAGAATAATTTGAAGGGAAGTCAGTAAACTAGTAAACTAAACTGACTGACAATGTAATCGTACACATTCTTCGTTTTAAGATCTTTATGGATTTCGTTTACTGGTTGATGTTGCGTTACCTTGCTGCTTTAATGTACAAATCCTAACTTTTTCCCGCTCATCAACAAGTAAACATTTCTAGTTCAGCCACAAACAAAAAAGTTGCGATGTAGGCAAACCGGCTTAAGGCGACTAGAAAATTATCAAATTTACCGACCAAATCCTTGGGATCAGTTGCTTTGCTAGAAAGTATGCAAAAGTAATTCCCATTTTCCACGTATTAATTTGCTGGCCTCGACTGTATTCATAGGTAAGCTGGTACTACATGTTAAATCTAGCAGTCTGTAGGTATTCAAAGTCTTCAAAGAGCACAAAGTTCTTTAGTAAAGTCACAATATTGGAAGGAATTTAGACTGCAAGTGTAGTATTACGTACTATGATATAAACCCGTTAAAGCACTAATCAGGGAGAAAGGTCAAAAATTAGGGAGAAGGGAGAAACGGCCAAAGAAATTAGGGAGGAGGGAGAAAAATGAGTTTAAAAATAGGGAGATAAGATATTTACCTGCCCGTTCCTCTCCCCTCTATTCTCGTGTAAGAGCCAATCTCAAACATTCACTGAAATTTCCAAGACTGTAAGTCGGTACCTTAGGCGAATTTTTTCAAGGTTATTCAAAATTTAAGTTTGTGTAAAAATCATTTTCCTATGACGGCATACTACAAAATCCAGAACTGAAACGGTGGGTCTTACAGGTCACTTTCCATGCACAAGTCATAAGTACAGTTCCTTGTGCTACTGATATACAAACAAGCTAAACAGTGTCCCTAGCCTAAACCAGGCTAAAACATCTTCTTAAATGCTTGTGGACATAGTTCAGTTTGTGTAATTTTCAGTTTGATTTATCAGCAGCACAGTGACCTGTACTTGTGACAATGTAAAGGTGCGGATGTAGTTTAGTTTTTTAAAACCAATATTCGACGCAGCCTAAACTTACAGGTACGCTGCTTATGCTTATTTATCCCATGGCATAAAGAATACAGCCAATCAGAGATCTAGAAAGCCGTTGCATAGTCTGCAGTATGCAACGGGTCGTATTCACGAAAAAATCTCAGCGTTCTTCGCGGCCTCCAAATTTTCCCGAAGAAAGTGGAGCAGCTTTGTCATCTTGACAGGCGAAGCGGATTTTAGTGTAAACAACTAAAAACTGGAAGAAAACCCGAGGTTTAGCCGCCGCCGATGACGGGCTTTGATCGCTTTAGGATTTGTTATGCAAAGTAGCTGAAGGGGGATTGAATCCCCCCTCAGTTAATATTAACAGTAACTTAACGCCATGATTTGTTACCTTAAGGATTCATAAGAATGAAACGAGGTGTTAGCTTCTTGCTGCAAAACATGACGATGTTAACAGATAATTACAATTTATTGAGACCTGTTGACAAACAGAGAAGAGAGAAAAAAAGGAAAATAAAGCGCGCAATTTATAATCTTCTATCAGGCCCAATTTTAGCAGCGTTCTTTATATTTCCTCTTATTTGGTCGTCTGCTAAAAACTTTTCTTGCTCTGCGGTTGCCGCGGGCCCGTTTAACCGAACGGAAATAGAGTCTGGCCGTAGGTCACGCGTAATTTTTCGCATAAGATCGAGAAATTTGTTCGCTTTTTAACATCCTTTGCCAGGCACTTTTTTGCCCTACAACGTGAAAGCCGGCGTGGATCAAGTGTTCGCAAGAAATTTCTTGGCTTGGTTTCGTTGAATTTCTTTTGTCTGTCCCTTTGTATGACTAATGCAAACAATATCGCGGTGAAATTTTAACCTGATTGCAGCTTATTTTTTATCAAGTAACTAAACTGATTTCTACTAAAAAACAAACAAACAAACAAAGACAGTAGTTACTTCGAGGGCACAGGCGGGACAAGTACCCCGGCTTTTGTCGCTTGCATAAGACATAAGCCAAAGAGGAAGCCTGCTTGCGAGATAAATTTCACCGATATCTCTGCTACTGTTTATTTGACCTTGTTGACGTGACTGGACATCGAAGGCCATCGGGGCATCGCTTCGTTGGATCCTGGGCATACATCAAAGTAGCATTAACCTGGGTATTGAGTATTTCCCCTGCTTTACGTGGTTCTCGATTTGTTCTGTGTAAATTTGCCTGGACCACTAGCGTGAATGATTCCGAGATATTAATACTGATTCAAGCCGGCGCGCGTTGGGTGAGATGTGTACGTCAGCTGGGTTTATATTTTACGCCGGGTGACCCTTTATAAAACAAAGTTTCCGCAAGAGCGGAGTTATCAAGACGGCGCCTTAACCGTAACGTCAGAGGAAGAATGAAAGTCTTCAATAACACCTTTGCTTAACCTAACCTTTGCCATAACGTTTAGTTTTATTTACATTCTAGCGTCTCCGATAAAAAAGGGGTTGCTTGTTGATTCTGATTAGGTTCGGCTCATGTGCACATAACGAGCAATCTCTGTTTTCGCTTAGGCCACAGTCGACCAATTTAAAAAGAACGCGCCGGAGCCAGCGCGAAAATCGCCCGCTGCGTAGAATCGTGACGCGCGCGCGATTGATTCCCTTGGGTATTTATATGCTGCGAAAGCAAAATTAGCCGTACAGAGCAGATTAATTTTAGCCGTACCCTTGGGTATATGCTTTGTAAAAGAGCACAGAGCAGATTAACTCAAAGGCAAAATTAACCGTACCCTTGGGTATGTGCTACCTAAAAGGGCACAGAGCAGATCAACGCAAAGGCAAGATTAACCGTACATTTGGGTATGTGCTCCCTAAAAAGGCACAGAGCGGATTAACGCGAAGGCAATTTACTTGTGTCCTTGGGTATGTGCTACCTAAAAGGGCACAGAGTAGATTAATGTGAAGGCAAAATTAACTGAACCCTTGGGTATCTGCTACCTAAAAGGATACAGAGCAGATTAACGCGAAGGCAAAATTACTTCTGTCCTTGGGTATGTGCTACCTAAACTGAACGCCACAGAACAGATTAATGCGAAGGAAAAATTAACTGAACCCTTGGGTATGTGCTACCGAAAAGGGTACAGAGCAGTTTAACGCGAAGGCAAAATTACTTGTGTCCTTGGGTATGTGCTACCTAAACTGAAGGCGACAGAACAGATTAATGCGAAGGAAAAATTAACTGAACCCTTGGGTATGTTCTACCTAAACTGAAGGCCACAGAACAGATTAATGCGAAGGAAAAATTAACTGAACCCTTAGGTATGTGCTACCTAAAAGGGCACAGAGCAGATTAATGCGAAGGCAAAATTACTTGTGTCCTTGGGTATGTGCTACCTAAAAGGGCACAAGGCAGATTAATGCGAAGGCAAAATTACTTGTGTCCTTGGGTATGTGCTACCTAAAAGGGCACAGGGCAGATTAATGCGAAGTAAAAATTAACTGAACCCTTGGGTATGTGCTTCCTAAAAGGGCACAGAACAGATTAATGCGAATTAAAAATTAACTGAACCCTTGGGTATGTGCTACCTAAAAGGGCACAGAGCAGATTAATGCGAAGGCAAAATTACTTGTGTCCTTGGGTATGTGCTACCTAAAAGGGCACAGGGCAGATTAATGCGAAGGAAAAATTAATTGAACCCTTGGGTATGTTCTACCAAAACTGAAGGCTACAGAACAGATTAATGTGAAGGAAAAATTAACTGAACCCTTGGGTATGTGCTACCTAAAAGGGCACAGAGCAGATTAATGCGAAGGCAAAATTACTTAATATGTCCTTGAGTATGTGCTACCTAAAAGGGCACAGAGCAGATTAATGCGAAGGCAAAATTACCTTTATCTATGTGTATATCCTCCCTAAAAGGGCACTGAGATTCAACTCGAAGTTTTTCCCGCCAAAACTACACGGTGAGTCACACTTCAAAGCAATTTCTTTTACTGCTTCCACAACAGGGCCAAATTTTGAGGAGCGAGCCAACCCGTCTTTCGCACACTCTCGCTGCCGAGGCAATCTGGCATAAAGCTCAAACGACGACACAACAAAACTATGGCTTGATTGTGTGTTGAAGTCACAACCTCGCTTGGTGGGCTTCCGATGTATTGATGCTACAGTGCATTTCGGCAGGAAAGTTGTGAAAATTTCGCTCATAGCAAATTCATCTTATGCCTTAAGCCGTACGCAAGTTTAGTGACTACCTACCAGTGCTATCCTGGGTCCCGATTATAGCCAGTAACTCTGGAAACATGCGGAAAGCTACCAAGGATACTCGGACGACGCGCGATCGACGCCATAGCTCTATTTTATCGAGCCTACCTGTGACACAGTAAACTCATTGTCCTCTGTAGATTGTTATTTCCGCTCAAGTAGAACATTAATGATTTTGTAGCCTTTTAACTTATTAGTCTTCAACACCAATCAGATCTACGAATTGAGTCTCTTCCTGTGTGAAAGCTTTGTATATGTTGTACATTGAAGTATGGTACATGGTAGACAATTGATTGTGGCATAGAGGGATAATTGATGAGGGAACGTCATCAAACAGATCAAACTCAGGTCAAACTGATTGGCGAGCCCGGTTTGCGAGTACATTAGGCCGTACATTATTAGTGTTCGGTGTACACTGGGTGTACAAAACGTCGAATTTCAATTTCACATGAAAGTTGAAATGCATCGCAAAATAATACCTTGTCACAAACAGAAATGTATGCGACGTTCTATTTGACTTGTCCCCGTACAAGATACAGTACTCTGTTTCCCAATGTATAGTCATTTCAAAACTATAAATAATGCGTACATCAAGGCATAGATTTTGTCGTTCGTTATGTAGACCGTCAATCAAAACGGACAAGTTTTGGTCTCAAAATATACTAGTACGCATCTAAATCATGCGTTTTGTTACTGACCGAAGAAAATAGTTGGCGAAATGTATTTACGACAGTGATTGCACAGACATATGCTTGATGTGTAAATTAACATGTTACAGTAGAATGTCAATTTATTATAACACCCGTGGAACCGAACTAACCGCAAGATCATTAGTAGATTGACAGCATCTCGCGCCTTGAATTACTTCTTGCTGTGAAATCCTGAGCTCACCAAAGCTCCCCATCCTTTTAAAATCTGGAATTCTTGGAACCATAAGTCGAAGAGGAAAACAAAATCGAACAATGTAAGACGGACAAAGAAGTTGAAGAGTTTACCAAAAAACAAAGAAACCTGAAAACGGTGAAGAACACTGAGGTGAGTCAGAGTGGCATGAGATAAATTAGTTATGTAATGCTTTCTCGTGGTATACCGTGAATATCCCACTCGTGACTTGATTTTTCTCTGTATACACACTCGCCTAAAGGCTCGTGTGTATACTGAGAAAAATCAAGTCACTCGTGGGATATTTCACGGCATACCACTCGAAAGCATTTCATAATTAGTATGTATAGGAAAATATTGTATGGGACAGTCCCTGGGTACGAGTTAGCACGCGCTCTAATTTTCTACCTACTAAAAAGCTATCAGCTCTTATCATGATATAGCCAATACCTGGATATGCGCGCTCTGATTGGCGCCACTCTAACACGCAATCAGCGTATATCCTATGAGTAGAGAATTAGTGAGAAACAGGTGGCATAAATTGCTTCTTAGAACAGGAAAGTTCAGTGTAACATAGGTTGTTTAAACGTTTTGTAACGAGCGCTGCGTCGGTCGACCACCACAGCAACCAAACCCAGTTCTCAAATAACTTTATTACTACACTCAGCAGACTTCTCTACAGTGCAAGATCAGCGCACCGAAAACCCCAATTCGTTACAACGCGTAAGTCCCTTTTTATACCTACTGTTACGTGTACTACTTCGCTAACTGTTCGTGATATAACCGTCCCGCATATCTACGTAAACTATTCGCAATCTTAACGATTCCTTACCGCTCGTGCACAACTGTTCTGAAATACCTGTTTCGTTACAGTTTATTAAAGCACTGGCCAAACAGAGGCGCAAGTCATCGCAAGTTTTCACCCTGAGGACTCGCATACACTTCCGGGGCCTTGCGATGTCTTGCGTTTACTTTGATCGAGCTCAAATGTGTCCGCAAGTAGGCCAAGCTTTTCACTGTTTGGCCGCCAAACGTAAGTTCCTGCAACTGAACACAAGTCAAAAGTCGTCATAGAAAATGCATTAGCCAATGAAAGACGAGGTACTTTCGCAGGTTTTTCAAAATGGCGTCAATTACCGAAAAAGATCTACGTGACTAAAACAAAATCCTAAAAAACCTTAATACAAGAATTGCGGAAACGATAAGCCTTTAGCTCTTACTCGAGCCCTGCTGAAGACCAAGTTTGGAAAAAGAAAACAAAAAAGGTAAGAAAACAACAGAATCGTAATGTTAACAAAGGACAGCGGAAAATAAAGGAAGAAAAAACAATTCAAGTTTTTGAAAGAAAAATACACAAATCTTGAAGGTTGGCTGTTTTCTCCAAAGAATACCGCAACAGAGAAATAAGAAATAAAGCTAAAGCCGAACCAGAGGTGAGACTGATGGAAGCAAACTTGTGTGCACTTGCGTATATCTTGCGAGTCTATATATCAGTATTTCGGCAAGGAAACGTAAGTTGTAATTTTCAATCTTGCGTCTACTTGTGACTCTGTTTGGCCATGGCCTTCTGGCAAGTTATCAGGATTGTCAAGTTTTCGAGCCCGTCCGCCGATTTTTGATATTTACGGACATGGCCTCTTAAAATTTCAGTTAGTAAGTTAACCGCAGTGTTTAAGAGTTTTTAAAAAGTATCTTAAGATTAAATGTTTAAAGTTTTGAAATAACACCCCGCTCTCTCTATTTAAAACCCTCTCTTATAAGCCCCCGTTCATGAGGCCGGAAATAAAATAATTTTCCCCCTCCGGGTTGTTGTCATGTTGACATGTTACGGTGTGATGATGCCATTTCACGTCACCATTTCCTTGCAAGCATTTGGAAACTCGAAACTGTTTTTGTCTGAGTACTTTCAACTTTATTGCGTTAGGAATTCATTGATTGCAATTGGGTTGTTACGATGATTTTTTACTCTATTGGACTACTTACTATTTATTAACAATTTACAAGCTAGTTCATTGTTAACTAAACTACTTGTTTATTATCTTAAGTCCCTGACGGTAATTTCCACCGAAAATAAAACAGATGCAAGGGTTGATGGCACAATTCGAGACAGCCACGAAGTTGGCGATAGAGTGATGGAGTCGAATGCCACAAGGCAGTCTCCTGTCCCATGCAAAGAAAAATTGGAGGTTGATTATACTCACGGGTACCCAGCACAGTACAAACCCTACCACGATAGCAATGGCCATCTTTAGCACGTTTCTGTTTCTCTTCGCGCGTTGCTGCTCAGCGTCGACGGAAGGTTCTCCTGGAATCTTCTGTGTTTTGAGCTTGACAACGATGATGGAGTAGAGTATGACTAACAAGGCAGTGGGGACGTAAAAAAATACAACATATATGGTAAGAAAGTGATTTGTTTCGGTTGAGGACTCTCCAAAGGCTTCATTCCACTGCATGCTACATGACAGCTTTCCATCAGCGTATTCAACAAGTTTAAAGAAGAAAAAATATGGCGAGAAGACAGCTATCGCGACAAACCACGTGGCGAGAACGAAGAAAGGGCACCGCTTTGAACTGATGAGTGGATAACGAAAGGGAAATATAACCGCTCCAAATCGATCGACAGCTATCAAAACCAGGCTCTGAATAGACACAATGTTGGAAACAGCCCATACCATGGGGACCAGCTTACACAAGGCCTGACCAAGAGGACCACTGATAAGCAAGGACTTCACGTATAATCGTGTTAGTTTCCGCGGAAGCACGAATATTGGAATCAGCAAGTCGGACATGGCCATGTTGACTAGGAAATAATTTCTAGGTTTTCTCAATGTTTGTGTCTTATACACAATTATTCCTATAAAGGAATTCCCGACCAGCGAAACAACAAAGATCAGGCAGTAAGCAAACGTTGTTCCAATTTTTTCTGCTGTGGGGTTCGGCAGGAAGGAGCAGCATGATCCATTCATCGTCGTGTTCATGTTTCCAAGCTTCTGATAGTTCTGTTGCTTCTCTCACTAATTCGCCTATTTATGCTAAAGGTGGAATATTCCTTTGGCTTACGATTCGTCGTTTCTCAGGATTAAATGACCAATTAGGCAATACGCCTCCTTAGTTGACAAGATGTTTTCTTTATTGTAACTATCAATCGATATAAACAAATAGCATAAGGCTAATGAAGCCGAATGTTTTTGAGGATCATATTCTGACGTGGTTGAAAAACATCACGCTTTGTCTCAATGAAAAATACACCTGTTACAAAAAAGTTGGCATAAACGTGGTCAGATATTGGAGGCTAAAAGTGTTAACGGTGGATATGATTGTTTTGTAAAGCTAGAAGAGGTATACCCGGATGAAAGGGAACCGATTTTTATGGACGACTACGATAGCAGAAAGAAGAAATCCAGTAGTAAGCTAGAATTAGAAATTTGAGAAGAAGGCGGTACATTTACCAAGCTACCAAGCTAGCAGAAATAATAACCTAATCAAGCGCTTAAACACGATGCGAATTCATAAGTGCTATTCAGATGAGCTATCACTTATAGAGCTCGATTCATTCAAGTCAGCTTTCTATATATGAAAAGGTCAAAAAATAAATAATAAATGCGTCAAGATACCCCCCTTGGTAAAACTTCAGTTCTACCTCCGTGATATAGACAGGTGCACTGTCTATATCACGAAAGCCTTTTTACATTAATAGCATGCCCCAGTCGGTAGCTATATAAACTTAGCCGTCATTTGAGTCGGCGACGATTATTAGTTGCAACTGTAAATTAAAAGTCATGGAATTTTTCCTTAGTGTTTTTTTATTTTCATAAAGCAAGAATAAGGAAAAAATATTATCACGTTTAGCTTGAGCCCTATCTTTGGCAAGCAGTGTTTTACGATTGACAGCGGATGTTGTAATTAGTAGAAGCTAGACCAGTTGCTTATTGCTCTTTTATTTTCATAAAGCAAGAATTAGGAACAAATATTATCACGTTTAGCTTGAGCCCTCTCTTTGGAAAGCAGTGTTTTACGATTGACAGCGGATGTTGTAACTAATAGAAGCTAGACCAGTTGCTTATTGCTTTTCAATTTTGATAAAGCAAGAATGAGGAAAAATGTTATCACACTTAGCTTGAGCCCTACCTTTGGAAAGCAGTGTTCTACGATTGACAGCGGATGTTGTAATTAATAGACGCTAGACAAGTTGCTTATTGCTTTTGTATTTCATAAAGCAAGAATGAGGTAGAAATATTGTCACGTTTAGCTTGAGCCCTATCTTTGGAAAGCAGTGTTTTACGATTGCCTGCGGATGTGGTAATTAATGGAAGCCAGACCAGCTGTAGCTCAGGGAAATTGAAATGATATTTTCGTATCTGCTAAGAGTGATTATAAAAGAAAAGCTAAGAAAGTTAGAAAAGGAAAATTATGAGAAGAGTAGAAACAAGGGATAATAAAGATAATAGAGCACATCCCCTATATACTGGACAGATCAATCGACTTGATCAAACTACAGCCAGCCATGAAATGTTTTGTCATCGGTAACTGAGCGTTGTTAATCAAAGAGACCTCATGTAAGCGGTTTTGGCTGACAGTGCTGGCCGTTCATATAATTTCTGCGCTTTATAAGACTTAATAGAATAAGATTTTTAGTATAGAGTTCAAAGTGGTTATTGACCGTCACGTTTTTCACCAACACCCTGTCACAAATAAACCTAACAAAACGACCGATAGCTTGCCACGAGCCTCCCTGTAGCTAAGCTGTTCAATGTGAGAAAGGCCATAGGTTTGATTTCCGCGACATAAATGGTCGATGCCATTTTAGTGACACTTAAAAGAAATTTTCATCAATCATCGAAATTTTGTCCTATTAGAAAAAGAAAAATGTATTTAACTACCTATCCTAGAATCGAACCCAGAACCTTTTGCGTGCCTAACATCACCACTACACCACTACGTTGATCCGGCAAATTCATGAAAATTTTAATTATATTTGCTTCTCTTAAATAATACATCTATAACACGTGACCCTATCCCTATCCCTAACCTAAACGTGAAGCTAACTTAGGTCGAGCCTAATCGTTTTATTTAGGCCCGATTTTATCTGATAATAATAACTTTATTTCTGCCCAATCCAGGCATAAACTAGGGAAAAAATGACATCCATTATTACGAGAAGCTTGGTTACCAATGATGGCAACGACCGTTAAAAATGGCATCGACCGTTTACGAAAGGGAAATTAGCTCCGCCGACGCGTTACGATGAAGTTTGTAACTATAACTTAGTAGTTCGCCACGAGTAGTCTTGTAGCTCAGTGGTTAGAGCGTCCGGCCGGAGTACGGAGGGTCATAGGGTTCGATTCACGCCAGGGTCTCAGGGTTTTTCTTTGTCCCACGCTCGTGACATATTAATTATTGAAACTTTCGTATTTTTCTTCATCTTATGATTGTGAGAAATGACATGCAGTTTGTTTGCTTTTAAGGCTGTTGGGTAATATTGTTAGTTTGCTTCTTTTCTGTCTATTTTCGCAGTCGCTGGATTCGGTTGTTGTTTGCCGTGAATTTCCCACGCAAGATGTTTTGGTGTTGTGGGATGCCCTCTTTGCTGATGGGCTCATGTTGGACTTGGTGGATTATATCTACATCAGCATGTTGGAGGCTATCAGAGATAAACGCACGTATTTTTACTGTGAATAGTCCCCAAGTTCAAATTTAAAAAAAAATCTGAATTCTTGTGTCACCTTAAGGTATCATGGTACCCCAAAATTGACCATGTTTTCGAAAAATACACTTCTGTCATTTTAATCACAAGGTATTTTTTCATTTGTTTTGTATTTAGTTTTCAATGTTTCTTACAACTGATATGCTTATCATTAATGTCAATGATTTTCCGTTATTCTGTTCGAAATTCTGCAGGCAGAATTTATCCAAGCCTATTTAGTACTATAGGATATCTTATGACGGTTTCTGAAAGACCTTGTTAGAAGGATCTCAAACCTGGAAAAAATGAAATATGTTTTTCCACTCAAAAGATATAACGGTTTGAAATTTGAATTTCCTGCAATTTTGTTGCTAAAAATAACTTAGAGGGATTACGATGGGAATTTGGCCTAGATGGGGGATTGACTCTCTTAACCCTTTATCCTCTTTTGATATAAGAAAAAGATACAATGCATAGTTGAGCCACTTGATGGCCTCGAAATTAATTCTTTGTGAGATGAAGTTAAAATGTAGGCCATTTAGCGCTAAATGCTTTAGCTCCAATTTTCGTATCTCTATTGTGTTTAGGTATGCCAACCATACAATTTTTTGTGGGGGTTGATGCAAAAATTACCTGTTGGAACAGTAGCGCGTTGGCGATAAAATTTTGGGCCGTTAAAAAGATCATTCTTTGCTAGCGAACTGTGGCCCTTCTTTGTTCTAAGGCTGTCATACGAAACATATTTCAACATAATCTTTACATGAAGTGAAGAAGTTATTGATTCTTTCACAGGCAAACGAAAGAAAACCTCATTGCATCGAGTTTGCAAACTTCAATGTCGTGTTTTCGGTAGGGTGATGTTTGGCAGCAATTTTTTCCCTGGATTTCAAAGAACATCGTGAAGTCTAATAAATAAGACTGACATTCCCTTTTTCCCATCATCATTTTTTAACACGCCGGGCCACCATGAGGCCTGAAGCGGCACTCTAGGAATAACTTTTGTGTTTTTAATCCAGTGGAGCTCAAACTTTGCAACGTAACAGACTTCTCAATTGCAAACAATCGTATGATTTTTGTTTTTCGATTTTAACGGTTTTTGGCGGGAAAATGACGTCATACAAATGACGTCAAAACTTTATTTTCACCCGATGACTGACTTATTGCGCGATTTCAAAAGGATATGATGAGACAAATTCAAATATGACAAAATAATTGAAAAAGCTTTATCGGTTCAAAAGATACGACAATCTGAATTTTGAATTTCCCGCCATTTTGTTACTATATTTAGAACTTTGGCAAATTTCAAAATGCAATATCTTTTGAACCGATAAAGCTTTTTCAATTAATTTTTCACATTTGAATTTGTCTCAACATATTCTTTCCAAATCGTGTACTAGTTTAGTCATACGGTGAAAATAAAATTTTGACGTCATCTGTATGACGTCATTTTCCCGCCAAAACCCGTTAAAATCGAAAAACAAAAATCTTACGGTTGTTTGCAATTAAAAAGTCTGTAATGTTGCAAAGTTTGAGCTTCACTGGATTAAAAACACAAAAGTTATTCCTAAAGTGCCGCTTCAGGCCTCATGCTGGCCCGGCGTGAACAGACAAGGTCTGATGTAAAAACATTGAAATGAGTCTGGAAACGTAAGTCTTTACACCAGTATTTTATTTTGAGCCCTTCACAAGAACAGAAATTATAAAGTCGTGTTCACACCACAATAACAAAACACATTCTTATTGATGCAGCCAAGGTCATCAAACTCTTACATATGCACCTGGAAAATGAAAAACACAATGATTAATATTTACAGCGTGACAACTTTCTCTCACTACAGTGATCGATCCATATTATTATATTATTTAACCTTAATTAGAACATAATTTCACGTCACAAAGGCAGGTCAAGAGAATGAATGAACCAGGAAAAACTTTTCTTGATAGATCTACAAGTTGTTACCGACTTGTGATTAAAAAAATATTGGGAGAGCTGCAAGGGACAATTTAAAATGATGATGCCATTTGAAATGAAATTACTCAGCTAAGGCCTTAAAAGCAATACGTTTAGCTTTCTCTTTGATCTCAGATAATAAAGTACACAATGTTAAAACTTATATCGTAGACATGAAAGTGAAGGAAGATCTGGCCATCGGTTCAATTTTGTGTCTGAAGTCAACTGAGTTTGTGTTCACGTTGACACAAAACTTCATGGACGAACGCATCTCCTAAATATTTTAAACTAGACACCATTTTGGACTGGTTGAATACCTTACAATTCGACATCTTCTTTCTCACCAGAGGGATTTATCTTCGTGTGTTCAGTTTTGATGATTAACGCTTATCCACCTAGGCAAACTGATGTCATGTAGCGTTCGGCCAAATTTCCTCAAGACAAAAACTTTGTCGGCTTTAAAATGTCATCGTGTTCTATGAATTTTCCTGTTTTACTGGTTAACCGAAAGAAGAGAAAGAGATGTTTAACAATTTTGGAAGAACGTCGATAACTAGTTAGAACCCAGTTAGTTCTGACCCTGAATATAAAATTTTATTTCTTGTCTTAAACTGTTTTTCGTTATTAAGATGACAGTTTTTCAAATTTGGTACACAAAAAGTTGCAGAATATTTGTTGGTGATACGTTAACCTCAAATTTACGCTTGGATGCGAGAGGAGAAAAACAAGAATAAAGCTACGTTTCTTACAAGTAAAAACACGACTTTGTTGTGATTAATCTGAGCAGCATGCAGGATCCTTCTTCCTTGCCTCTTTTTCAATCTGATCTTCCTTAAAAATGTTCATTTTCTCTGAAAATGAGTGGAAAATATCAGTAGTTATTGTCACATAGATAAGTCTCAAATATGAGCAATCCCAGGCTTTTAATGGCTTTTAGTTCCCGTATTTTAGGCTGTCACCTCTTATAATCAATCAGGTATTTTCTCTTGAAAGCTATTGGTAAATAGCCTTCACCAGTATAAAAAGTCTTACTACTACGTTCGCACGTTTAATGTTTTCTCAAATTAAATCTCGTGAGAGAAAAGAACTGACTGTTTTTCGCTAAGAAGCACGATCCAAACAAGAAAACCCCTAGGGGCATTAGATCCTGCCGTTGTTCTTCCTCCCCTCAGGGTGCCAAGTGGTGTAGCGGAAGTTTGCGACGAATATTTGTTTTGCCGGGTGAAAACCGGGAGTCTTGGGCTAGTGTAGAAGGAAAAAAAATGGGTATTACTATACCCCAACCTGACGGCGGGGTAAAAAAAATGGAATTTGTTAGCTTGGCAGATTCCAATGTCGCTGAGGGTGGATGCCTCCACAAGTTTTTTTTTGTTTACCTGCGAATTTTTAGCTGCACCTGCTGTGTTCAGTAGCTGTGCGCAAATCTCTTTTAGACACATTTTGACACAAGTTTGGTAAGAATTGGTTGCTATGGTTACAAGATAAGACCTCATAAGTAGCAGGTTGTCAAGCTGTTCTTAAATAAAAATGGGCATTTTTACCCTTTTTAGAAGAAAAAGCAGTGCAAAATATTGACAGAAGCAACGACATGTTTTGTCACGATACCATATTCTATCTGTCTAGCATAAAAAAATTTACGTTTCCGCCCTTTTTTGATAATTTCTAATTTTGGTTAAATTCGTGACGTTACAGGCCCCCAGCAGCGCCACATCCCATAATATCTACCTCATCTTGTAGAGGACATCACAAAATATTGAAAAATAAGAAAAAATTCAAGTGGGGGGATCCCCCCCTCCGCGTACCACGGTGGGGATGTGATTGTGCTTGTACGTCCGAGGGTTAAAAGGACACTGGATATCACTCGTTACCCTTAATCTTATCATTATCTTTTGTCCACAGACAAATACGCGAGCATATTCTCGAACCGAATGAAGGACATTGTGCAGATATTCTACACCGGCAAGGTTCAACTGAATTCTTTGTAAAGTCAAGTCTATTTCTTTTTTTCGTTTTTCTGTCGTTGTTTTGTGTTTACGAGCAAAAATTTGCATAGGCAAACATTATAAGCAAAACAAATTAAATTTCTCTGACTCACTTTTAAACATCCCATGTTCCCTGCGAATCAGCTGCAGGTTATCGTTGAATTTTCTCTGTAGCTTTTCTGCGTGTGAAGAAAATAATTGGGAATTAGTAACTGGTAGAGTGACACCTTTCCAAAACTGACTGGATTTGTATAATAAGCAGCTATTTTGAAAATTAATTGTGCTAATTCATTTTACAGTCTTGGAGGAAGAAAAAAAAAAACGAAAAGCCCTGGCCAAACGGAGTCACGAGTCCACGCAAGTTAGGAAATGTGAACTTGCGAACACAGACTTGCGAAGGGCGGCCAAACGGACTTGCACGTAGACACAAGTTCAACGCAAGTAGCAAAAAAGCCATTTCAGTGCAGCCTTGCGAGCGCCCGTACTAAGGAAAACAATACTGAAGTAACTTGCTTCGACTTGCGTTGAGTCGCCAAACGGTAAAAAAACTTGCCTTCACTTGCTTAAAAATTTGAGCTCGATCAAAGTGGACGCAAGTCATCGCAAGCTATCGCAAGTCCATGCAAGCCGTGGCCAAACGGAGTCGCAAGTTATCACAAGTTTTCAACTTGCGATAACTTACGACTCCGTTTGGCCAGGTCTTACAGCTATTTTGAAAATTAATTGTGCTAATTCAATTGACCGTCTCGAAGGACGAAATAAAAAACATGAGCGTAGTAAAAGTAACCCCAAATTACAATATTCGCTTTATAGTATAGATTCTCTTTGACTTAACTCTCTACTCACACGAGATCCCCCCAACCCATAGATACATAATTATAGAGAATATGGAAAAATCCTTTGTCCGCACAAAAATGATAACTTTATGTTTTCTTTCCACCTTTCCACCTCCCTCACCCTGCGAATGATGAACTGATTATTGCAGCGTTTTACTGTCACTGTCCTACGAGGAACTTAAATTTCAAAAATTTGCTTGGGTGTGACTAAGTTTACCTACTTTTCAATGCCAGATCACGTCGTTTCAAGTAAATATAGTGCGAGTTCACCGCAGAGACAATCAGAAGAGCAAAGATGATAATATAGGTAGTCCTCATGATAAATGGCAGCAGAGAGGCGTAAAATCATCTTGCCCGATTTTCTAGAAAGGAAACGAAAAAAGTTGTCGTCAGTGAGTTTGTATTCCCTACAAATGTCGCATCCAAAACAAAAAATCATTTTTGTTGCAGGATGCCCGTGAAAGGAATATCGTGTGGCACTAAATTTTTGCGGGAGTTTTATTTGGCGGAATTGCGGTGCTTTGTGTTTTGCAGGAACTAATTTTTGCGATTTTCTCGAAGTCGCGTTCAAATGGAACTAACAACATTCTCATTTTTTGGAGTAAAGGCCCAATATAAGGAATCGAAATACAAATAAAACATGGGATGTCACTCTATTCAACTACAATCGATCAAAAATAACTAGGGTTCCACTTGATGTATTATCTACTGAGTTATCTCGGACATTTTCTCCTTCAAATCCGTATTTATATTTCTACAGTGGAGAAAATTTTTGCGGCGAAAAAATCTGCGGTAATTTTATTTTGCGGGAACGTATTTTTGCAGATCGCGAAAAAGCCCGCAAAAATCGCAAAAATTAGAACTCGCGAAAATTTAATGCCACACGGTATCCACAGGGCAGCCGAACAACACAACAAAAGGAAAGGTTTTTGAGCCACCCTGCAAGAAATTTATAATCTCCGGACTCCTCTCTCCTACACCAGAAAACAGGTATCCTAGAAGTAAACTGCGCTTGGAATTATTTTAAAAGATGCTGTACAGTTTATCGCCTGCTTGAAAGAATTTACCTCGAACAATTCTCGGGTGTTGTTTTGAACAGGGTGTTGTTTAGTCGTCCCTTGATGTAGTGGGTCCAGTGATGAAAGCATCTCTGCCTTGTGCCATGTCTTACACCAATGGCATTTTTAAACGCTATTAGCGAAAGAAAATTGTGTCGATATTAAAATATCGACTCGCAAAACGTTCGGGATTCCCCTATTCTCTTCCATTGGTAAAAAACGAGTTGGAAGCTCTTCCGATTGGTGTCCGACGACTTCCCGAGATCTCGAGCAATGTTTCCACTGTGAAGTTCACCTAAAGGAACTCGTTCTTGTCCGAGAGGACAATTACCTTGGTTACAGGAAGTGGCTCTTTGTTTCTATTTTTCGTTTTATCTCTCGCCGCGAGGGTGGTGGCTTACAACGATTTTTTTCAGGTTTTTGTTGGCAAGTCAGTTAAACATGTTTGATAACTCTTTGTTAGTACGCACTCGCAATCATTACAGGTTATGACGTAAGATGCGAGCTTTGCCTTCAGTCTGATTTAGTTAGCGAAAAATCCAATGCTCGTGTCAGGCTTAAACATCAGTACCTCTGCAGCAATCAATGATTCGACATCTCCGGAACGTTTGCTTTAATAGTTCTTCAGCCGTGAAGAAGTGAGCACCCAAGTGATGTATTGTGCATGAGTTGTAGGACATAAGTATGGAAAGATTCAAAACCAGCATGCATGTTTTCTTTTTGGGGAGGCGGATGTAGGCTCAGTCTCCAGCCGTGAGTGTCTCGATGCGCCCGCGATTTTCGCCACCTTCACGGCTGGGCGCACGGGTTTGGTTATTGTTTGGACTGACCAATCAGAGACAAGCCCCCTGAAATTTGCGGGGCAGAATGCGCGGCATAATTTAGCGGGATTTCGTCTTTCTCTTGAAATTTCACGTTTTTAGGAGGACGTTGCAGGCATACTTTTCGTATTTCGCTTTTTTTCAAGACGTTACAAAAAAAAAACAGACAAAATTTAAGCGAATGACTTGTAGATTGACTGCATAATTATTAAAATTGTAATGACGTCACGGACATGCAACCAAACCCGTGCACCCAGCCGTGAAGGTGGCGAGAATCGCGGGCGCATCGAGACACTCACGGCTGGAGACTGAGCCTAAGGCGGATGCGGCTCACACAGCAACGGGCGGGATAGAAAATTACTTTTTCTTAGTACAATGAAAACGACTGAAGGTGGGTAGGTCGACAAGAAAAACCTACGCCACTGGCTGAGATCAAAAACTACTTTTCATTCTACCACACCATTTTTAGCTGATTTCGTGACAATTTTTACTCCTGTAATTTTTGTCTGATAATGAAACCGCTAAAGCGGGTTCAAGCGGCTTTCAATTTTATAAATTCTAATGAGGGTTTTCCTTTCAGGCAATTCAAAACGGATACAATTTAAAGCAGACAACTTTGAAAAGCCGAAGGAAGGTAACAGCGCATATGGAGACTTTCGTTTACAGTGAATTGGTTCCGTGAGCGTTGGTTAAATGTTGCAATAAATTAAATGCTTTTTCTTGTGTCCGAAAGTGAGAGGGCCTGTTAAAGCATACTGAAGAGAAAGCTAGCCAGAAAAAGAATTCATTGTGCATGAGCGTAAAGATAAAATGTAACCTTGGTTTATAATATATGCTATCCAGATAATCGACACCGTTAAAGGTGTAAAATAAACCATTCTTTTTTATTTTTGGTATTATTCTCTCGAACAATTAGTTAGTGTCGACCTTTGGCAATCACACGCCTACTGTATGGACCGAAAATGATTTCACTTTAAAAATCTCTTAAAAATTAACACTCAGCCAAAGTGTCTTAAAAATGAATGTCAATAAATGATTAAATTCTGAACTTTTTCCTGAAACAGCGATTACAAATTTGTGTAGCATTTCAAATAAAAAGTGTAATTTATTGGATCGCCACTGTGTGCACTAAATACAAGTATTCGCGAATTATATGTACTGAAATATGGAAGTCTGCGGATAGCGAACCGATTCTGTCATTATTTCCTGCTTAGATGAATTTAAATTCCTACGTGCTCTGGAAAAAGACTGTTCAAAACTTTCCTCAAGCGAGCTTTTTGAGGTTCCACTCAAAACCGAAAAAAATTGAGAATTTCTGAAATCTTTCTTAGGCTTAATTTCCCGCGGGCTTTCTGACCATCGCTGGTTATTCACAGCTCGTATCCTTTAAGCTGCTGCTTGAGTGGGTCGGGTGAATTTTTTAAATAGCATTTGCTGAGAATAGATCTACTTACCTGTTCAGCAATCAATGATTCAATACTCTGCCACGTTCGGTTGTAGTTGCCCAGCCGTGCAGGAGTGAGCACCCAAGTGATGTATTGTGCATGAGTTGTAAGACATAAGTATGGACAGTTTCAAAACCAACATACCTTTTGGGGTGGATACAGTTTACACAGTAACGGGTGGGATGGAAATTTGTTTTTACTTGGTGCAATAAAAACGACTGAATGTGGGTATACCGACAAGAAAAACCTACGCCACTGGCTGTGATCAAAAATTGCTTTTCATCCTACCACAACATTTTTAGCTGATTTCCTGACAAATGTTTACTCCTGTAATTTTTGTCTGGTAATGAAACCGCTAAAGCGGGTTCAAGCTTTCAATTTTATAATTTCTAATGAGGGTTTTTCCCTTCAGGGAATTCAAAACAGATGCAATTTAAAGCAGACACCTTTGAAAAGCCGAAGGATGGTAATAGCACATATGGAGACTTTAGTTTTTACAGTGAACTGGTTCCGTGACCGTGGGTTAAACGTTCCAATCCTTTTTTTTGTCATTTTAACATCTTTACATACACACATCGATTGACATTACTGACTACGTTGCATACGTTACACTACATACATTGCATTACATCACTGTCATAGATAAAGATAAACGGCCTATACACACTAAAAAAAAAAAACTTTCAGCTCACTTTGTTGTTGAGTGTTCATTGACCATATTTGGTCGCAGCAGGTATATATAGGTCCTACTTATAGGTCTTTATAGCGGAGCCAGCGCGCTAGCGCGTCAGCGGAGCTCCATTGCTAAGGAAATTTGGTAATCTATCAAGCCAAAAAATTTTGGTAGTGACGTAGTAGTCACGTGACCGTCCGTCCGTACATCCGTCCGTACGTCCGTCCGTCCGCACCACAGGGCTACCAATACACTTCCTACACTGGATAGAATCCTGTGCTGAATCCCGTGTGTTTTCGGCGCGAAATCGCATGTTGACCCGCGTTGTAGCAAAACAAGCAAAGACAACAAAAGTCAAAAACAAATTTGTTAGTGGAAAAGAAAAGTTCAAAAGAACACTCAGTTGTCTTTTTGGTGGAAGGGGAAAAGTTCAATCTAGGCGAAAGAAATTCGGCGATAAAGTTCAGGCAAAAAGTTCAAATTTGCCTCGTCGGTTCTGTTCAAACTCGGTCGGCACACCGCTTGAGTTCGCAGCTTTTCGCAGCGGTTTCGATGCCAAATATAGCAGAGCTAGTGCTTTTTGGTTTTTTCTGTCCACAACCATGGTTTTTACGGCGTTTCGAACACATTTTGCCAGGAAAAACACCAGCATTTTCGTGCCGATAGGCAGCTTGTCACGAAGAAAGAAATAAGTATTAAAATTAACCATGAAAATAATGTCGAACGCCCATGGCCTAGTGGACTAGTTACCGGCATCTCACGCGACGAGCCGGAGTTCGACACTCAGCGGGAAAAAGAATTTTTTTTCTTTTTTTTTCTTTTTTTTTTTTAATAAAACGACTTGGATGAGAGTATTTTCACAAATTAATAACTGCCAGCAAAAACAAAACAAAAAAACAAAACAAAAAACAGACAAAACAAAAAGGGGGGCTCCGCTTTTAGGCTTGGCTAAATCTATATATTAAATCGCTCCCTTTTGCATGGAAAAAACTCATTAAATCCAATGATGAAGCTGATGATCCATCTATCTCACAAAACACTGCCCTTAAATTCACTCTTAATTTGAAGGACGATACTCTGAGCCTTGACTCAATTACATCCTCAAAACTGTACTGGAAACAGCGATAGAGACTATTCAGGTCTATCCCTCTGCACGAGTCAAATACACTACTCGATTTTCTACTTGCAATCTTGATTGGGATTCAATCTATCTGATTCCGCACCTTGTCACCCTAGACACCAAAACAAGAACTTTTCAATATAAAGTACTTAATCGAATAATCTTTACTAACAAAACACTATTCAAAATGAGGTTAGTCGACTCACTTCTTTGCACCTTTTGTAAAATTTCAGATGAATCCCTCGAGCATCTATTATGTAGTTGTGAATTTACTATAGCTTTCTGGAAGTCTGTTGTTCTTTGGGTTAAGTCTTTACACATTGACATTGACTCTCTAAACGATTGCGAAATCATTTTTGGTCTTATACAAAAGAGGCCTCACTGGCAGCTTTTAAATCATATAATCATTGCTGGAAAACAGATTATTTATCAAAACCGTCTGAAAAACTATGTACCATTACTGTCTCATCTTATAGCTAAATTAAGGTATACAGAATCTATTGAACGAGCAATAGCTAAAAAGAACAACAGACTTAACATACACGAAGGGAAGTGGAAGCCTTTCTATTAATATTTAATGTATCAAAAAGATACTGTACCGCTGGAAAAATTTAAATTTAATTAATTATTAAATTTATTTTATTTTATTTCATTTTTTTTGTGTATAGGCCGTTTATCTATGACAGTGATGTAATGCAATGTATGTAGTGTAACGTATGCAACGTAGTCAGTAATCTCAGTCGATGTGTGTATGTAAAGATGTTAAAATGACAAAAAAAAAAGGTATATGGAGCTGATAGCCTTGCTCCGTTTAGCCAATCAAAATGCTAGAAATCCAATACCGTAAACTGCCTCTTATAAGCCCTGGACTTAGTTACACAACTTCTTAAGGGGTTTTGGGTGGGTTGGCTTATAAACGGAGGGGCTTATAAGCAAAGTAAAAAAAAACGTTTCAAAACGAGCCACAGCAATGTTGATCGAAATATTTTTTTAATTTACTAGTTTTAAATTAAGCTTTCAAACGTCATAATAAATCTTCATTTCAATTTAAGAACAAAAGCAAAACTGTAAGAACACGAACGTAACCGGAACGCAACAAAGCGGCAGCTCAGAGTTCATCTTCGCTACCATTGTTAAAAGCTTTTATGTCTAGCTCACAGCAGCAGTAAGGCTTCCCGCACTTAAGGGGAGGAAATACCTGAATTTTGAGGAAATAGGATAAGATTTGAGAAAGAAATAAAAGGGGGATTAAATTTTTGTACACACTCCCAGACAGGCCAACCCCATGCAAGAGCACTTGGGGTCGTTTGTGGCCTGTTTTGGTATCCGTCTTTTAATTATTAACTTTGAAATTTAATTTTAACTCACCTTCAATTCTTAACAAATTTCAATTTTCTTAAAATTCATCAATTTTCCTCCCCCTTCTCCTTCTTTACGTTTAGTTAAAAAATCGCGAAAAAATTCGCTCAGAATTATGGGAACTCGCACTATGATCCTATGATAACATTTTTGGATTGAGTGAAATCTCCTGGAGATAATTAAGAAAAAAGGCTAAAAACGTTTGGGGAAAAAGGTATCCACGTGTAATCCCCCCTTAATTTGGGACATCTTCGCCGTGGGAAGTAGCAAGGAGTGATAGTCTAGTGGTCAAATTCGAAAAGGGCGTTATTTTTCGAGTTGGCTGCACCCCACGGGTGGCAAGCTGTTCTTGGTATCATTTTGAAGCTTAGAGCCTGCTGATTAGGAATCTTCTTGTTAACTCGTGGAAAAAGTGTCCAAAGGCCTTTGTAACCTGGCCTAAACAACCCATACTCCTTTGCGCCAAAATTTCACAAAATTAGTTGAAATTGCATGTTTGGCAGTTTTTACGGCAGATCTTCATCAAAACCTAACTATTTCTACGTTGTTAGCCGTCTGCAAGCACTTTAACTTTAAAAAGAAGTAAATTTGCTCAATTTCACAAATTTTAGTAAATTTCATGCTAACCAGAGTAAAGGGAGCCAAAATGCAAACAAACGTTAGCATTTCTGCTATCTAGATACGTAAAACCCGAAGAGTTTCAGTCAGACACACTCATTTCACATTTTGAAATCATTGTCAGCACAGAAAACGACAAATTATGCACTGAAACGCACGAAAAGCCTATTTCTAGACACAACTGGACCAAACCAGAAGTGAAAAAGGTATTTCTGGTTTTGACTATCATGCGATAATTATATGTCTTATAGGGATTTCCAATTGTGATGATGCATTTAGCGCACGAAAATACTGAATTCACTCAATGGCTCCACTATCCTTTCTCTCAAGAGGTATAATTGACGAACAAGGTATTAAATGATTTCATTAAATGTAGTTGCTCTTAATTGTTTTAGGGCTCAAATTTGAATTTTGATTAAATTAAATTAAGTCTGCAAATTATTGCTTAGAGATTAAAGCCTGAGGTACTTGCAACAAAATTCATTACCTGGCTGACTAACTTACAAAAGAATTTCAGCCTCTATAAACAAAGCCCTGTTATTATGGTATTCGCATATTCGGCTGCGTGTGCTGATTTCGTGCGCCTGCTGTCACGACCAGCGGTTCCCATTCAAGATGGCTGCCGCCATGTGTTGATATACGTGGAGAGTTAGAATGGCTGTAAGTACACATACCTTTTGCTTCTAGAATCGGTTAAATTTACTGAAATATAGTTCTTCAACTGCATTAGCAAATTTGGATGCCAAACATTAATTGTTATTGTGGAACTATGCCCTGTTTTCAATATCGAGGTGCCATATCGTTTAGAAAAGTGAACTGCAAGAGTTTTATTTGATTCCTTGCTCCGTTGTTGAGAACATTACTCGCATTGAAATTAAGTTAAAGACGATCATTGGATTAAATTAATTGAATGTACTTCATTAATTTTCTTAATTGGTTACATTCTTGAATTACAGTTGGTACATTAGTGGGTATGGCGTTCTCTCTAAATCCGAGGCCATCTACAACAACCTCAAAAAGCTTATGCCATAAACCCAGAGTGCAGGGTCCGCTAACAAACTTCTCCGATGTCAGTTGGAGGACCTTCAAGGAGGTCTCCGACCTTAGAAAGGATGGAATCTCATGAAGTATGGGGGGGGGGGAGTGGGAAAGCGGCCCATTTGGTGTGTATCACCGAAAACGTTACCAAACATACACAGCCAAGAACCTTCTTGAGCGTGTCGCAAAAAAGAGGAAGACAGAAAAGATTACATTGGCAGAGGAGAGCGAAACTGGAACTGCAGAGCTGCAGATTGATTCACGCCCAACAAGATCTTCCCTACAGGCCACAGACATGAAAAGATGTACGATATGTCAAACTGAAAAGACAGACGAAGAAATGATAAGCTTAACCCTTGTGAAACAATGCAAGCTGGAAGGACACTTCTCGAGGCAGCGAAAATTCGAGCTGACCAAAGACTTATTGTAGCCCTGAGTGAACAAGATCCTGTTTGTTGCCATAGAGTTATGCTATCACAGGACTTGTTATAATTACCGGACGTATACAAACACGAAACAAATAGAAGTCATTAAGAAAAATCCAGAAGGCAAGCTTGAATCTCGCGATCAGTATGATGACGCCTTTCAGCTACTCAAGTCTGAGATGGAGCCGAAGCTATTTGCGCGTTTAGAAGTCTTGCGTATGTCTGACCTACGACAAAGATATGTGGAAATTCTTTCCCTTCAGGGAATACAAAACCCTCTGGATCGTTCTGAAAAGCTGAAGGTCAGAATGCAAAAAGCTTATCCGGGTAGAATAAGCTTCTGGCACCCAAGATGTCGTTCTGAGGCTGAAATCGTCTACTGTGATGAGGTATCTAAGGGAGCGATAATTGAGTGTGGTCTTAACCGAAGCATTGAAAATGATATGTTCGTCACAGAGCCGGAGGACGTATCCCTCACGAACCATGTATATCATGCAGCAAAGACCGTGCGGGCCGCTCTGTTAAGCCAGGAGTCATGCATGCCGTGGCAATCATATTTTAACAACATTAAGGAAGAGAATATCTTGGTTCCAAGTGTTGTTTACAACTTACTAGCGTGGATCCTAAGTGATTGCAGTGATCCAGATGAAGAGCCCAAAGAGAAGGTGAATGCAGATGAACATTGTCGGCGACTTGTTCTTTCCATTGCTCAAGACCTCCTATACAATGTTTCAAACGGCAGGCAGAAAACACCAAAGCATGTTGCCTTACCCATCACAATAAAAACCTCACTGGTTCCAAAGAAGTGATCACTTTGTTGAATAGATACGGTCATGGAATATTGCATGATCAGGTTCTCGAGATCGAGACTAGTCTTGCCGAGAACCACTTAGAAGCACAAGAGCATGGTGTAGTTACTGTATTACCTAAAGTTATTCTTCCCAATGTGTTTAGCACGTTTTGCTGGGATAACATTGATCTGTTGGAAGAAACATCATCAGGAAGAGGCACAACTCACTGCACAAATGGCCTCGTGGTGCAGAGGCAAGTCGCAGGATACGAGCTACCACCCGTAGTGCCACAAAAAAGGGGTTCTCGAAGACGCACTTTACGTGCAGCTCCAAGCCAGGTATTGGTAAAAAAATCTAGGGAAGTTCACTGCTTATTTAGACTTTTGATTTGTAATTTTGACGCTCTAAGCTAGGCCTTATAGGGCCGAATCAAAATTGCGCAAAGGTACAGCGCATGCAAAAGGTGGACAAAAATAAAAAAGCGGCACTTGTAGAGATCTGTTCAATTAGCCGAAATACAAAAATGTTACTGACACTAAAAGTGGAAGCGTAACAGGGTGATAATCCAGTGATGAAAAGTATGATTCACTAAGCGAATGCCTTAATTGAGACGAGCGATTTAGGGGATTTTGGAAGTGAGGTGATTTTAAGACCTCTTTTCAGTTATTAACCTTACTGATGAAGCCTTCTTTTCTCTGTTTTTTACCTTGGTGATTAAGCCCTTTTAAGGGGTGTCAGCAAAGATTTATAATAACGTGCATACATGCATCAAGAGTTTCTCGGCTTGGCGAGGGCTTCTGAGCTACGTATTACTAGTTAATATTAAAATTAGTCGTAAAATATTTGAATCAACAGATTCAAGAGTACAATGCCGGTAAAAGATGTGGGCCTGGTGGATATCCTGTAGATCCTGCGCTTCCTAGAAGAACTGCTGATCGCTGCAAGGCTGCAACCAAGGATTTTGCATGGTTCATTTCGCGAATTCCTCGTCCATCCGAAGAAGTCACAGAGTCTCCGCAAACTGTACCGGGTTGGAGCGGGCTCAATGCAGTGGCAAGCAACCAGGAAATCCCATCCAAGAGTGAGGTTGGCTATTGCCAACTTATAGATGCTTCACCAGCAGAGCTGTCAACGGTCTATACATTACTGAGGAAGTCCCTTGAAATGGCAACTCAACTAGGCCTCCAAGACACCGTTGTGGTCATCGATCAAGCATTTACGCAAAGGCCCTAGAAGTACAGTCTGGAAGCAGAAGGAGGAGTTTGAGAGTGTTGTGCTGCGAATGGGAAGCTTCCATTATACGTGCGTATTCCTGTCAGTTATAGAAAAGCGCTTTAGGGACGGTGGACTGAAAGACCTTCTACTCGAGTCTAGACTAGTTGGCAGTGGCTCACTCAACGGTGTACTTGACGGGAAGCACTATAACAGGGCACTGCGCACACATAAGGTTACATTATGATCATCATTATCCTCGTCATCCTCATCATGTTTATTATTTTCTTGCCAGCTTTATCATTAACGTTTTTATTACTGTTGTTGCTTTTGTTATTGCTATTGTTAGTGCTAAATAACTGGTATTAATTGGAAGTGTTGTTGTTATTAACTGCATGACGTTACCAATAGCGATGTCAGTAGTTATGGTTAATAGCCTTTGACCTACACTATACCTAAACTCCCTAAATTTTTGGTTATGGTAAGTTGCTTTTAGGTGGTATTAAAGGCCTTGTTACGGATCAGCTGGCAGACATTCGTAAATGCAGCAGAATATGATCCTGAAGTGCAGTTGCATTGCTTAGACAGGCCTCGGAGACAGCCACGACCAAAATGCAAAACGAGGTAACATCTTCCACAATCCAGGAACTTTATGAAACTCCTGAACTTGAAGAGCTCCGAGTGAAGTATGAAGAATTCAACGAACGGTCAAGACCGAATGAACACACTTGCACTAGGACTGGCAAGATCGTACATTTTATTAACAGTATGTACAATTAAACAGTAAACTGATACCATACCACATCTGTATACCCAAAATATAAATTTAAAAACATAGTTAAAATTCAATATTTTTTCTTTAGTTAATAAATTATGGCTATAAATGTAGACTGCCCTCAGTAACATACCCATAACTCCCAAAGTTTTCAGAGTCGGCACACGGATTTCTGTTTTATGCCTTTAAAGTTCTTCTTTTGCTAAATACTGGCGCTTAAGTATTGTTTCAGTAATAAATTATGTTGTGCAAAAGTAATATAATACAGCCTGAAGTTAGCTGTACTTGGTTTTTAGTTCAAAGAAATCTAGCCTGGTCCAGTCTTAAAAGCTGTTCGCTTTCACTTGTTCAATAAAAAATTATAAAATGCACATAACTTCAACCAGTCCCTGTTTTTTAAAGGAGTTTTAATGCAAATTTTTTTCATTACTAAAACAAGAATTTCAGTTCACTTGGAACTTTTGGTATTCCTCATGCATTAGCAGGTTATTGCTTTTGTTACGCATTGATTAGAATCAGCTTGTTAAGTTAGTGAAAGCATTACCAGTAATCAGGAAAAATTCAAAGTTCCAAGCAAACTGTCTTCCCAATATTCCTAATTAATTCACTCCTTGAAAATTGTAGTTTAAATTCTGTTCAGGTACAACTTATTTAGCAATAAACAGTTCTCAAGACTAAAATTTATTTGTTGTTGAACTTTATGGAACTTTACCCTTCAAAAATTACCGTACTTCATGTCAATTCACACAATCAGTGTGTAGATTGATTAATTTGTATTTTAATTTGGTTTTGATATCAGGTGAATTTTGAGTTCTTTTTAAAGGGAATAGCAGTCAAAAATTATTGTAGAAATACAAATGCACAAAAATGTTTTGTACTAAATTTAGTACAAAATAATGTGATTTCTTTTGGTCAGACAGAAATAAGTTTTTGATTTTTTTGCAGTCTATTTTCATTAATCCTGAGTTTTGATCACCTGCACGTGCATCATGCAAATATTATTGTCTTGCATAGCATCATTGCCTTAACCTCAGCCTTCCATCAAATTTATTGATTCTAGCAGCATTTAAGTTATTGAATATTTAACACACAAAAAAATGTGAAACTTTAAGTTAGCGGTTATAAAATACATGTAAAAGCTGATCATGCATTCCTTAAATAATAGCCAGGGCAATTATTTTTTATTTGTTCCAGTCCAGGTTCAATAATAAAAGCTGGGATTGTGACAGTGTACTTTTCATTTATTTATCATACCTGCAGGCATGTCTAACGATCTAATACAAATTTCAATCCCTGATTGCATGGGAGGGATTTTTTACTTTAGGGACAGTTACCTCGGTAGAAGGCTATTATTTAAAGAAATACAGTTGGAGCACAATCAGCCTTACATCAAGTTGATAATCTGAATTCTCCCCAAGTCCATTTAAAGCAGTCCTTGAAGTACAATAAATCTGGTTACTCAAAGCTTCTCTCTCCAGTCCTCTGTATTGTAATCATGCAGGTCCTTGGCACTTGTATTTTGTTGCACTGTTGAAGGAGTTAACCTTGAAATTTAAGAGACAGAAAAACAAAACAAAAACAAAAACAAAACAAAAAACAATGTTGATACCAGTATTATATTTGACCTGTTCTTGATATCAGCTGCTATTAAATTAAATTTTATTCTACAACAATTATAGCTTATCTTGAAGTGATTTAAATAGCTAAATGATCATGACCAATTTATTACAGAAACTGAGAGGAACAGTGGCAATAATGACATTCCAGGGAAACTGATCTTTGTAAGGTTAAGGCTTGTCCTTTAACTTTTGCAATGATTTCTAAAAAGGTTTCTGTTTTCGGCATGCAAACTTCTTAATTGCCATTTTACCCTTACATACTAGCCCATGTATGATACATCAAAATTCTCACTTAATTTGTCTCTTAATAACACCATGATTGGAGACCAAATTGGAGAAGAAACCCAGCCAAGTCCTTTTCTAGATGATTGTCCAGAAAACACTAGAGCCATATTGGAATTTTGATGTATTGAATGTGGGGTAATTTTTTTCTGCCCCTCTGAAGGGTATTAAGAATTTTTATTCTCTAAATTATTTTTATTACCGTAGGAATTACCAGATCTAGAGTAGCTATAGGGTGCATGTAGCCACTCTTCTGTGCACAACAATTAATGGTGATGAAGCAAATGTTTTGTACTCACACAATATTGCACATGCAGTGCTAGTAAATACCCATACATACCCCATAAAGGGTAATTGGAAATTCTGAGGGGGTTGGGGTAAAAAGGCCAACATTTTTAAAGGATAGTATTAATTTAAAATAAAATATTTGAAGAGGTGGGTGGTTTTGAACTTAGAAAACCTTCTTTGGGGGATATGGATATGTATGGATATTTTCTGGAACATATGCAATGTAAAATTGCTCACCTTTGTCTTGTGGAAGACTCCTGTCTCTTTCACATGGCTGTCTTTCCATGACATTAGTGATAATAATTGTGATCTGCATTCAGTGGAACTCAAACAATGTTTGCATCCTTCCAGGTGGGTCCCTTGGCCTGTAGGGTTACGTGGATCATCTGTGGCTCGAGCATGCTGGGAACAAGTGACAGTTCTTCTCCACAGGTCAGCAGCTTGAGCTACACTGTACTGCGATGTTTATATTCCTGTGTTCTGTAACATAATATACTGATGTGTAGGAGCAAATGTAGCTTTAAATCTTACTAAGCCTCTTCTTTTCATAATCCAAAAAAGTATACACACACATTTATGTACTTTTTGTATCTTAATCACTGGATTGTTGCAAAATCTTCTGAAATTAAGTTACCATCCATCCATCCTCTCATCTGCAAGTGTGAGTTCTGACCTTCCATTCATCCATCCAAAATTGGTTTCCAACCATCCATCATTTCATGCCTCTCTGCTTCCCTTCATACCTGACCCTCCCTTCCTCCAGCCCTTCTCCCTTCCTTCATCCCTCCCTTCTTCCCTCCAACCCTCCCTCCATCCCTCTGTCCCTCCGGCTCTCTTGCCCTTTCCCTCAATTACTCACTCTGTTCCCCGTTCCTTTCCTCTTTCCCCCTTGTTCCCTACCTCCCACCCTCCCTCCCTTCCCTCTCCCTTCACCCTCCCTCCATCCATCCTTCCCTCTCTTTCTCCCTCCATTTATCCCTGCCCATCCTCCCTACCCCACCCATCCCTTCCTTTCCTCTCCCTTCACCTCCTTCCATCCCTAAACAATCCCTCCACCTTCCTTCCTTCCTCCCTCCCTCCCTTCCTCCCTCCCTCCCTCCATTTAGACCTGCCCATCTCCCCATACTCCACCCATCCCTCCCTCTGGCACCATCCACCCATTTCTTTCTGTGTCTTTCTGTCTGTCTCTGACCTTCTGCCTTAGATCTAGATCTGTTGATTGAAGCCTATCAAAGCAGCACAGATGGTATGAAAGTGTCTGATTGCTCCAGCGAATGCTGTTTGCAGTCTTGACACTCAGTTTGTTCCAGATGTGAGTATACAGTGTTTTTGGTGGACATCTTTAGCTTTGACCTAGTAGAACACTCTCTCTACCATTTCGCAGGGGTAGTTGTGTAGTATGCCAAGCAGGCATGTTAACATCTGGAATGTCCCATGTAATCCTGCAATTCAATGGTTCTCGAGAACAAGCCAGGAATGTTAGTAAAAGTGGCAATAAAATGAATATATTTCATGTGGATTATGAGATTTAGAATAAACCAAATATATGAGTTTGAATCCTTTTAAATCTCAGATTTTACCCTGCGCTTTCTTTGCCAACTTTTGCAGTTTTTCAGTCAATGTAACAAACTAAAAGATGGATTTGAATCCATTTTGATCCCACAGACTTTTCTGTGCTTTTCTTTCCTACTGTCGGTTTAAATCCCTTTTTGCAAGCCTCGTGAACATTTCACTCTGTACTTTCTTTGCCACCTTTTTCGGTTCAGCAATCAAGATCAGTTGCATTTGAATTGCATTTAAGCCTCAAGACCTCATTTCCTCAAACAGCAGACAGGGTGAAATTCAGCACGTTGGCAGAGATTTATTAAATGGTTTGAATCCCCTGGTGAACATCTTTTGTTTCTCTCTACAGAAACTTACCTTGGATAAGTGCCAGTACCATTATCACCAAGTTGCAATACAATGAGGCCACATGGCATCTTTACCTTTAATTAACCTAGACACACTTCTTCATCTGAAGAACAAAGATGTAACTGGAAACAGTTTTGCAGATTGTTAATCATCGTTAGTAGCAAAGATGGGTTTGAATTCCAGTTAAGCCTCAGATTTCAGTCTGTGCTCTCTTTGCCATCTCTTGATTGTTGTCAATCAAAAGAGCAAAGGTGGGTTTGAATCCCTTTTTTGGCCTCAGATTTTACGCTGTTTTGTTTTCCAACTTTTGCAGATTGTCTGAAGTAAAATAACAAAGAGATGCATGAATCCCTTAAAGCCTCAGATTTCACTCTGTGCTTTCTTTGCCAACTTTTGCTGATTGTCAATCAATAGCAGTTGTGTGGTTTGAATCACATCACAACTTCATAGACATGACTACTGAAAGCAATCCTTGAACTCTCTTTATTTGTAACTGCTAACGTCTTAGTAAATTTCACCTTTTTGGCAAAGATTATGGGTTTAAATCACATTTGAGTGCTGATCTTTTTCTATGGTAACTAACCTCTGAGGAGTGGTGGCTGCTGTATAGCTAAGGTGGCACCTGAAACTCCACGTTTCAACCTAGACACAATGCTAATCTCAAGAACAATGGATAATTATGTAAGTGTGAACTTTCACAGGCAGTTAGAAATCAAAAGAGCAAAGGCGGGCTTGAATCCCTTTAAGCCTTAGATTTCACTCTGTGCTCACTTTGCTAGCTTTTGCTAATTAGCAGTCAATATAGGTAAGACAGTTTTAATCTCTTTTTAAGCCTCAGATTTCATTCTGAGATTTCTTTGCCAGTTTTTGCAGATTGTCTGAGTCAATATAGCAAAGAGGGGTTTGAATCCCTTTAAGCCTAGGATTTCACTCTGTGCTTTCTTTACCAACTTTTGCTGATCAATTTCGGTTGCGTTTGAATCACATCAGGACTTCGCCTCTAAAAGTAATCCTTCAGCTTTCTTTATCTGTATCTACTATCTTGGTAAAATTCATCATTTTGAAAAAGATTAAGGGCTTGAATCCCATGTGGGTGTCGATTTTTTTTCTCTGGTAACTAACCTCTGACAGGTGAGGGCTGTTGTATCGCTAAGGTGTCGCTCAAGTCGCGCAGTGGCCATTACATCTGGAACTTCACGTTTCAACCTAGACAAAGTGCTTCTCAAGAACAATGATATGCAAGTGTAAATTTTCACAGATAGATTGTCAGGGGGCTGTGAAAGGCGGGTTTGAATCCTTTAATCCTCAGATATCACTTTGTGCTTTCTTTGCCAGCTTTTGCAGGTTGGCAATTAATATCAGTATAGAAAAAACTGTCGTCAGTCTCTTTTAAGCGTGAGGATTCCCCTCTCTGCCTTGATCGTTGCCTGCTCCTGCTGAATCCCTATTAAGCCTCAGGTTTTACTTGGTGTTTTTTCTTTGACACTTCAACTTTTGCTAATTGTCAATCAATATCGTTTGAATCACATCAGAACTTCGTTGTCTAAAGTGTTACCGTTGAGCTCTCTTTCTTTGTAACTGCTGACTTGGTAAAGATTGTGATTTTGAATCCCATTTGAGTGTAGGTTTTCTCTATGGTAGCTAACCTCTAACAGGCGAGGGCTGCTGTATCGCTGAGGTGTCGCTCAAGTCGCACAGTGGCCATTACTTCTGGAACTTCACGTTTCAACCTAGACACAGTGCTTCTCAAGAACAATGACATGTTAGTGTGAACTTGCACAGATAGTTATCAAGGGGCGAAGGCGGGTTTGAATCCCTTTGTGCCTCGGATTTAACTGTCTGCTTTCTCTGCCAGCTTTTGCAGATTGGCAGTTAATATAGGAAAGACTGCTGTCAGTTCCTAAACCTGAGAATTTACTCTTTGCTTTGATCTTTGCCTGCTGCTGCTTTTGCAGATGGTCCGTCAACATGGAAAAGACGGGTTTGAATAATTAAGCCTCAAATTTGCCTCTATGCTTTCTTTGCCAGCCTTTGTTGATTGTCAATCGATATCAGTTGCGTTTGAATCACATCAGAATTTCGTTGTCTAAACCAACCCTTGAGCTCTCTTTATTTGTAACTATTACCTTGGCAAACTCACCATTTTGGTAAAGATCATAAACGAATTTGAATCCCATCTGAGTGCCGATTTTTTTTCCTTTGGTAACTAACCTCTGAAAGGCGAGGGCTGCCCGCTGTATCGCTAAGGTGTTGCTAACTGAGTTGGAGCACAGTGGCCATAACATCTGGAACTTAACGTTTCCACCTAGACACAGTGCTTCTCAAGAACAATAATTTGTTAGTGTTAACATTTGCAGATAGGTTGTCAAACAGAAGAGCAAAGGCGGGTTTGAATCCCTTTTAACCTTGGATTTCGATCTGTGCTTAGGTTCGTTTTCAGCTTTTGCGTAATATAAATCAATTTGGCAAAGAAGGGTTTGAATCCCCTATGAGCCTCTTTTAACTTTGTACTGCCTTCGCCTAGTGTTGTAGGCTGACAATCAATATTACAAAGAAGGGTTTGAATCCCTTGTAAGCCTCAGATTTTACTCCGCTAAATGCTTGCGATTTTTACCATATTTTCAGTCGTTATAGTAAAGATGGTTTTGAATCTCTTTTTAGCCCAAGATTTTACTCTGTGCTTTCTTTGCCAGTTTTTTCAGATTGTCAATGAATACAGCAGAGAAAGGCGTGAATTCCTTGTATCCCTCATTCTTTACTCTGTGCCTTCTTTGCCATTTTTTTGTTTTCACATTGTCATTCATTATAGCAAAAAGGGGTTTGAATCCCTCTTTAGCCTTAGACTTCAGTCGTCTCTGCTTTCTTTTCCAACGTTCGCAGATTGTTAATCGGTATAGTCTGTATAGCAAAGATGGGTTTGAATCCCTTTTGATTTTTTTCACATGCCATCCCTCCCTGGAACAAGTTGCGATTAAGTCAGTTTTTTTTTTCAAATATTTCTACTTACAGTCACAAGCAACTGGCGAAGCAACCCCTTACCTTACAAGTCTTTGGAATTGCTGCATGATGGTCATGACGTCTGGAGCTTCTTGTGCAGCTTAAATACAACACTTCTCATGCAAGAGTCAGAAAGCTTAGTAAAATTATAATGCAAGCCTAATTTAAACTTACTGTTTTCCGATCGAGAATTGTGGTACTTCAGTGAGATGGGTTGGAATCCCACGAGAAAAAGCTATCAAGGGGCTTTCGTTAAAATACAACACTTCCTAAGAGCTAGAAAACTTTGTAACCTTTTAATTCATCATCATCAGTTCGTTCTCCCTGTGAGGAGAATATAATTCAAGCCTAAGTTATTAACTTCTAGTCGAGAATTGTGGTGCTTTCCTTTTGTGAAAATCTCTTAATGAAACAGGTTGGAATCCCATAAACAGAAAACTTAGAGTGTCATTCCTTGCTCTGCAAAGTCAATTGCACCATCAGTTTATTAAAAAAGCAAAGTTGGGTTTGAATCCCTTTGAAAGCTCAGATGCGTAGCTGAGGTTTCTCTGCGACTGAATCCTCTTTGGTGAATAATTTCGTAGTTATAGTGCTGTTCATTGGCTGCGCGTGACCTGGGAACAAGGCACACGATCAGGTTAATTAGCTTTATATAAGAATCATAAAGCTTACCTTCAGCGGGTGAGCTTCTCTGAGTCACTGGGCATATGCTTTTCTTCAAAGTGACCTGGGAACTAAACACACGATCGGGTTAACTTAGCTTCATTTAAGAATCATGAGGCTTACCCTCAACACGTGGTCCGTTCTGTCAGTAACCGTGCATGCGCGTCTCTTCAACGGCGACGCGCCCAAACAAATTGTGTCCAAGAACAGACGTTTGCAAGGAAACAAAAAGACAGCGTGATTGAAGCTAAAACGCAGTTCCTGGAACAAAATCGTCAAGATTAGTTGTTTTGTTAGGACCTTTTGTAGATACTAACTAAAGTGTTTAAATAGAAACCACCATCTCAGACTTGTGTTTTCAGAGTTTTATTGTCAAAGTCAATTCAGTTACAACGATGTGCGCTAAACGTCGCTGAAAATAAACATTTCCTGAAATAAAATAGTAAAAGTTAACTGTTTAGTTAGTACCTCACCTAACATGTAAAAGAAACCACACACACAACCTTGTGTTTTGAGTTTTATTTTCAAAGCAAGTTTTATTACAACGATGTGCCTGAGTAGCATTGCGACTAAACACACCTGAAAACAAAAAGTTCCTGAAATAGAATGGTTGAAGTTAGTAGTCTAGTAATACCTGTGTAGGCATTACTAGACATCCTGGAAAAAAATCGTCTTTTAAAGGGTTAGCGTACTTACCTGGCCTGAAATAAAATAGAAAAGGTTAGTTAGTTTAGTAATACCTGAAAAGGTATTACTAAACGTGTCCCTGGAAATAACTGAAATAATCACCAGTTAGTATTGTAGTCCAGGGTTAAGTTAGAGTGATTTTACTTAACCCGTGAAATAGATACTAAACTATTACGCACTATTGCACGCTAATTCCGTTGTTTTCTTTTGTTCAACTTTGCCTATTAGACAGTAATAGTTGGATATTGTTTCATGGGTTAAATAAAATCACTCTAACACACCCACCCGATCTGAAATAAAATAGAAAAGGTTAGTTTAGAGTTTAGTAATACCTGAAAAGGTGGTATAATTACTAAACATTAGTATTGTTGTATATTTGCTTCGTTTATCTTAAAAAATAATGACACAAGGACAACGCAACAGTTTTTTTTAAGTTTTATTTATTCTCTTGATTAGTTACAGTGATAAATTATGATGAATTATGTAATAGCTTAGGGCGCACTCGTAAATGAAAAAAGGAAAAATTCCTGAAATAAAATAGTTAAGGTTAGTAGTCTAGTAATACCTGTGTAGGTATTACTAGACATATCCTGAGAAAAAAAATTATCGGTTAGTAATGTTTTAAAGGGTTTCCGTATGTACTTACCTGGCCTGAAATAAAATAGAAAGGTTAGTTAGTTTAGTAATACCTGAAAAGGTATTACTAAACATGTCCCTGAAAATAAAATAATCACCAGTTAGTGTTGTAGATAACTTGGCATACTCACCCGTCCTGAAATAACATAGAAAAGGTTAGTTTAGAGTTTAGTAATACCAGAAAGGGTATTACTAAACATTTCCCTGTAAATAAAATAATCACCAGTTAGTATTGTTGTATACTTGCCTATTTTATCTTAAAAATAACGACACAAGGACAACGCAACAGTTTTTTTTAAAGTTTTATTTATTCTCTTGATTAGTTACAGTGACAAATTAAGAATTCTGTAATAGATTGGGGCGCACTCCTAAATGAAAAAAGAAATATCCTGAAATAAAATAGTTAAGGTTAGAACTCTAGCAATACCTGTGTAGGTATTACTAGATTACTAGACATAACCTGAAAAAAATCGTCGGTTATTAAACGTTTTTTTAAGGGTTAGCGTACTTACGCGGCCTGGAATAAAATAGAAAAGTTAAGTTTAGTGATACCTGAAAAGGTGTTACCAAACATGTCCCTGAAAATAAAATAATCACCAGTTAGTATTGTATATTTGCCTATAGTTTACCTTAAAAAATAATGACACAAGGACAACGCAACAGTTTTTTTTAAAGTTTTATTTATTCTCTCGATTAGTTACAGTGATAAATTATGATGAATTATGTCGATTAGGGCGCATTCGTAAATGAAAAAAGGAAAAATTCCTGAAATAAAATAGTTAAGGTTAGTAGTCTAGTAATACCTGTGTAGGTATTACTAGACATATCCTGAGAAAAAAAATCATCGGTTAGTAATGTTTTAAAGGGTTTCCGTACGTACTTACCTGGCCTGAAATAAAATAGAAAAGTTCAGTTACGTTTAGTAAGACCTGAAAAGGTATTACTAAACATGTCCCTGAAAATGAAATGATGACCAGTTAGTATATATTGGTTTATCTTAAAAATAAATAAAGACACAACGACAGCGCAACAGTTTTTAAAGTTTTTTTATTTATTCTCTTGGTTAGTTACAGAGATAAATTTAATATAATGTAATAGATTGGGGCGCGCTCCTAAATGAAAAATTTGACGTCTAGTGAAACCGAAGAATGCTCATGTGTCCTTGAAAAAAACTCAACACCGAATGAAGCTCTCTAGGGTCACCAGACGTGCGCAGGAATCGGAGTGGTTTGATATCAACTCTATCAATACCAACCCTCTCCGTGTTTGTTACCGAATACAAAAGCCGAATCGAAAACCGAATCGAGAACGGAACCGAATACCGGATCAAAAACGCACCGAAAACCGAAGAGGCCGAATGATGCGTTGTACATGAACATAACGCTTGATCCAAGTCATCGCTGTCTGCTTTCCGTGTAGCGTGCACGTTACGTTCGTCGTCCTGGCAAAATTCGTAGGAAAATAAAGGCGGTCTGAGCGATGGTCTGGAACAGGCGTTATCTTCCCGCGTCACGCAACTTACATTAACAAGAGTGATCTCCACATACCTGGTGCAACCTGATCTTAGGTTGAATGTTTTTACTTCGGGTTGATCAACATGGTGCAACTTATGTTACGACTGTCACATACAAGTTTTTTTCGCAGAGTTAACCGCAACGTCATCCATGCCAAACGGTCAGTTTTTTGTACCTTTTCGAGGTGTCCTGAGCTGTTTATCCGAATTGCATAGTTGTAGCATAAGTTGTACCATGCGAATCAGCCCCACCTTACATGGGTTGCTGTCACGCTGTCCTCGTCGCAAGCTCGGGCTCCTCCCAAGGTCCTGGGCACCAGTTTTCAGACAAAGGGGGGGGGGGCGTAGATAGTGCGTTCACTTGTTGGTCCGCGGCGAAGCTGGGATCCGGCCGGCCACTTATTTAATAATAAGACTACAAGCTCGAGGTTTCTATCGGCTGATATCTGGCGAGAGGCAAAGCCCTGAGCCAACTAACAAAGTCGATAAACTTCAAGAGCAAGCAGTCGTAGTCAGCGTTAACCCGGTGACAGATCTATTAGAGCAATGCTGAAGGAAGTGACTTCTCGTATCTTTTTTCTTTTTCCGTGTGCTTTCATCAAAGTATTCCAGTCTTCGAAAACTTAACTACCCCTGCTAGCCAATCAAATTTCTAGATTTCTCAAATAGTCGGTCACCGGGTATGCTGTCTTATTTTATAGCTGTTTTAACTAACACTGTCGATGTCAAGCTTCATTGACGCAACTCGCCCAAAAACTTAGCTAGAGCACAGCTACAAAAACTTGATCAATATAGCTGAATGAGTTACCTGTGCGGAATAGCTTTGCAAGTTGCCAATTGATATTACATCACACTATTCACACTCTTTCTTTAATGAAGGAAAAAATTTCCCTTTTTGTCCATCTTTGCGTTTTGTTGCGTTTCACGAAGTCTGAACGTCAATATTAGTTTAAGTAGCTGTTCAAATCAACTCTACGTGCCATCTACTCTGTCTGCTCTTCTATATAATCTAACTACCGGCGATTTTCTTGAAGACGACGTCATTGTCCTTCATTTCTTCTTTTCATCTTGTAAAATGACGTCTCAATGCAAATCGCCCATTTTCAATTATCATATTATGGTCTTGTCCAGGTGTCTTCTGTCATCGCCGCATGCGCATTGGCAGCTACCTCGCCTACGAGCTGAACTAGTTACCTATGTTGTTAGCTGTGGTCTTCATTCTTCGGCCGGCCGGATCCATTGCCTGTCTTTTCTTGCCGTATCCAATCCTCCATTGTACCACAGTCCATCGCACCAGTCATCATTGGTCATCCACAATGTGAAGGCTACGTACGCCTACCATTTGTAGACGATCTGCGCCTGCGTGGTGCAATGCAGGGCTTCCTAACAGGAGAATCCTCCCACAAGGCAAAATTAACAAGAAGACGAACTCGGACGTCTTAGTGTCAACGCCGCCAGAGCGAGAAATTCCTCTCATCTAACTCTTACCTAATCTTACAGTCTAGAACTTTAGCATTCCATTTCCATTCGCTCGACTTTTCACCATTCTCGTTCCAAGAGCCACAAGTCCCTCTCGTCCAGCGGGACCTGGGCTCGAGGGACAGGCGGCCCAAGGGACAAGAACTCGTATTCCTTGGGAGTTTATGCGCAATCCGTTTCCAGGACCGTCACGAGCACTTCGCTCTCGTCGGCAATTGGAAGAGAACACCTGAGGACTAAGCTCAATAACTATCTATGATGTTGCTCCGATGATTCAGCGTCGTAGAGTGGTCTCGAAGACTTCCTACGCTTACAAATTGTAAACTATGTACACTATCGTGTGTGCATTGTCCCATTGTCCCCAAAAGTAACCTGCAATAAGACTTGCTTTAAATAAAGACGGCCTAATTGAAGGTTACTTTGTAATGTACTCTGTCTGAGACCTGAAAACTAACCTACGATCGCAAAATTGATCATAAGCAAATATCTCTTTTGTATGAACAGCGGTCTGCTAATTTTTTTTTTATCTCAACAGTTATTGTTTCTTAGAACATTTGTAGAAAAATTTGAGATCATTCCCAGAGATAAAAGCAGATCAAAATTGCGAGCCTAAACTATCTGGCTACCTGTAACTAGAGAAACCATTCAACTGGTAAGGAGGGGCCAAATCAGATCTCCCTACATCTGTTGAATGGCCGGCAGTCTCCAGTTTCCTAAATTATGTAAATCTTAATTATTGTCTGGTTGAACCTTACGATGAAGAGCTTCACTTGAATACAGCGCTTGAACTGCCAAGTAAAGTGTAGTGGTTAATTGAATTTATTTCGCGCAACTAATCGGGAGAACCGATGGTGACGACGACGGTGACGACGAAGTGTTTCCGGAAAAATCGAAGCGACGCCAGGAACCGACCGCGAAGTAAACTTGAAAAGAAAAAGAAAACTTAAGCCGAAAATTAGCCGAAGTCGAATGCCGAATAACCTGCAAAGGAACCCAAGGAAGCCTAAGGGGAGGAGCCACACCAACCCAGGGGACCCACTAACTAAACTAACTACAATTCAGTTAAATCGAAAGCCGAACAAGAAGTCCATAGACTCCAAGCCGAACGTGTGTGTATCGTGTGCTTTGCAAGGTTCATCCAGAGCTCTTATTTACCCCCACTACCAACCCGCATAACTAACCAGAAGAATTGAAGCATCTTTAATCAGTCTTGGCTGGCTTGGCTGAGGGTTGCTGGTTTGACGCTGGACAACGTTGGACGAGAGAAAGGTCTGAGTGGTGACATGGTTGTCTGATCTGAATAATTACTGGTAGTGCTGCGGTTCGTAACTGAGCATTGCTTGTGCTGTGACCGAGTCGTTAGAACCTGAAAATGAAAGAATTACACTCATGTTTAACCCGGATACAGGATGGGCGTAATCCTTCTCACCTGCTCCCCCGGGGGATACGGTATGGGCGTGGTCCTTCTCACCTGCGTGCCTAGAGGAAGGAGGCGGGGGGGTGTGGAGGCGGAGCTAGGACAAGGAGGCAGCCAGCATTTGCAGGTTCCGGCCAAAGGCAAGTATCTGGCAAGCGACACCGGCAAGTATCTGGCAAGTATCCGGCAAGCGACACGCGTTTGGGCAACCAGTTGAATGATCTGAAATGATGTTGAGGGATGTTAATCGAACATTCGTTGAACAAAGTTGTATTCAACAATTTTGAAGAATGTTGAATCATTCTGCTCTCTCAAGCATAGCTTAATTTTGTCTTCATTTTCGATGGCCATTTCTCAAAGATAGCAAAGTCAGCCATGATTTCACAATTACTGAACTGAAAAATTAGCACATTGACTTGAAAGACGCCTTAGAGTTAAGAGTTGTCAAATTTCTACGCTGCACTCTCTTAAGTGAATTTTGCTCCTTTCTTCAACTCCACAGAGGAAAGTTTAAACTTTAATAAGACTCTTTTGTTGCTTCAGGCAAGTCAGTTTGTAACTGACACCTCAGATTACTGAACGAAAGTTAGGACTGTTTTAGAGCAGTTTTCAAATGAGTGTCGAAAGCTATGTTTTGTTTGCTTTGGTTTTGCTGTACTCTGCTCTCTGATTGGATAACAACCAATCAGAAGTTAAACCAAAACCAATCGTGACTTGCTCGCGCGCGTTTTCCTGCGCTTGATGCTAAATTGCTTGTATTTGCTTGAATTTCTGATTGGTTCATTTTGTTTTTTGTTTCTGTTGTGATTGGTTGAAGTAATAACTTTGGTTTTAGTTTTAGGACACTGATTTGACAACCGCTCTTAATGGTCAAGACATACTTTAGTAAATGCCGCTAAAGTTTCAGGTTGGGGCACCCAACGAGAAGATTTTAAGGAAATACTTTAAAAAATATTATTTTCTACTTTCTTAGATTATTTCAGAGCTTTTCAAATTAGGCCGCAAAAAATTTTAGTAAAAAGAATCCTACGCGGGGAATTTTTGAGCCGCTGATAGCTCTTAGAAAATGCTAGCTGACCTTAGTTTACACCCTAGGCATTACATGTAATCAGCTAAGCCCCCTTGTTCAGAAAGTCGAAGGTGACGTTTCGCCACAAAACTCTGTAGTTTTTGCTGTAATCAAATCCGAATATCCAGGCGATTTAGGCCCTCCGAACAAATATTCCCCGACACGGACCGTTGGGCGCCCGTGGAGTTTTACTGACGTTGTATAAAGCCACCGTATCGCCGAGTTTTGAACATTTTTTATGCGCAACCCGTTGAAATCAGTCAGCTTTAGTATAAACTACAACAAGACTTACCTCTTGAGAAAATGTCGCAGCTTCGGTGACAAAGCGAACGTTTCCTGTCAACGTGGTAAGTACGGTCCAAAGCCACGTGCATTCGCTCCGACGTTAATCTCCAACATGCCAACATGCTGTTATAGCCTTTCGTTTCCACAGGCAATCTCTGCCATAACAAGAACAAAACTTCAGTTTACAGGTTTTACAAATAAAGACGTACACAAACCAAAAAAGCGAATTTTCCTCGTAAACTCTCGAAACTTAATTCTAACTTGTTTCAATAGAATAGTAATCTGTGAATTACTTAAAATAATTTGATACACCGACCTCAATTGTCTTACCTTTACAGCGGCTCTCAGGACTGGTTTTAAAAGTTTGTCTTTGCTTGAATTTTCAGGCGAACACAGCAAATTAACCTGTGTAAAATACCTCCATAAAGTTGTCCGAAAATTTTGTCTCTTCTTGCAACCGTTTCATCGTGATTTGTGATTGAATTAAATTTTGAACGGGGCGCCTAGCTTGTCAAATAACCCACGTGATTTTAACTGCGTGGTGTAAATACTCTTCTCTGATTGGCTCGTTACTAATTGCAAAGATGGAATATACAAGAAGCACGCAGCACGGACTACAGTCAGTGCGGACAAAAACGGCCAATTAGAATCGTTAGAATGTGCAATGGAAACGTACGTTTGTTTCCACTGTTGCGTAAATTACACGTGCGTACGGGCGTAAATTAAGGTGATTCCGTCGAAAAAGAAGTTGTAATGAGAATTTGTTGAAACTTTGCACAGTTATTATTTTAACCTAGTACATTAAAAAAAAATAAAATAAAAAGGGGGGTCACCGTGTCTGATTTTACACTACAGGACTGTAGTATATAGGTACTTTGCTAGCCTTCGACAGCAATATTAAAAAACCTATCCTTGTATCAAAGACACCCAACACTTTAACAAAGTTATTACTAGCAATGAAATATAAGCATTATTCTTATGGTACAGCAACAATATTAAAGTAAAATGTCTTAAAATTGCCGTAAAAATGAATCTAATGAAATTAAATGGGCAAACCGAGCGTCTGCACGGTTCCAGTGAAACGCCTAAAATCTGACTGTAACAGTGAATTAACCGGATAATTCAAAACTGAATAATGAAAAATTCTTGAAATTTGAATATATCATGTAAATTCGTATTTTACTTAAATAGATGGAATAAAAAAGTGGGTCATCGAGTTCGTTTAGGAGAAAACGACCATTTATTTCTTTGAACAGCTGAGCTATCATAGAAAACCTACCAAGTTCCCGACGCGCGCGCGCTCGTGCGCGCGCAAATCACGCAAAAAATGATGCGCAGAAAGGATGTGCAATGCAATTGAATGGAATCACCTTAACTGGCTTTACGTGCGTAAATATAGAAACGATGTATGAACGGCTTACATAAACGTGAAAAGTTGAAAACTTTCAACTTTCCGGATTTTCCTTTGTAAGTTGTAAATACTCTAACCGTTTGGTCAGAATTATCCTTGGAGCAAGCTCTGTTTTCGTTTCCCTTGGTGCAACTGATTCAGGAGCGACCCTCGTAACAGAATATGAAAGCGACGTTAAAATTCGGCCTGATCGCGGGTTAGGTCAGAATAAATAGTACGTATGTGTGGACGGAAAACTTCCTCCCCAACGGGTATTTAAAAATCTCTCTTTTCGGATATAAATGTTTGAAAGTTGATTGGAGGGGACCTAAGACCGCAATTCCTCAAAGATGCAGCAGAAGCCACACACTACGTACGAAGTCCATTTGCGTAGAGGGTCACAAGATAAAAAGTCACTTCCCTGTTCAAGAAAAATAATGGAGTGTTTATGCTTAGACCACAAGTAGTCTCTTCTTTTGCTCAGTGTTAGTCGAGTATAAAGAACACGCGAGGGAGCTCGAAAATCTCCTGCTGCGTGGAAAACGTGACGCGCGTGTGTCGTGAGCCGGCTCACCACACTAGCAGCTCAACACACGCCCGTCACTTTTCCAGGTGGCAGGCGATTTTCGTGCCTGTTCGCGCGTTCTTTTCACTCGAATATCCCAGACCGGAAAGAGAGAAGGCTCATAATCTAGTTTAGCTAATCTCTGTGGATCGGATGTGGGGCACAGTGAGACACACTGGGGCGACCAAACCGTGAACAAACCTTAGGACAACTTATGATTTTGGAGATGAAATCCTTGAAAAGTGAGAGGATGCTATGTAGTCCAAACTGCTCCTCAAACTTTGCCTCTGGAAAGGACGGAAATTCATTAAACCTATAGATTCTTAACACGTTTTTTGTACAGTCGAACCTCCCGTTAGCGGCACCCTCGAGCATAGGTGTCCGCTCACAGGAGGTTAAAAGACTTAAAAGCATCATGGGGCAAAGGGTGCGTCAGTTATGCCTTCTAAATCGCGAGGGTACGTGCCAACTGGAAATTCTTGGCGATGAGGCTGTCGAAGTCTCTAAAGCCTCTAATAATCTCAGCAAAAGTAATAATCATTAGAAAACTGGTCAAAAGAGGTGCCGGATACAGCGTGGAACTATCTCGCGAGCTAGTATATTTTTCAAAGAGACGCACGTTCATGTGACTGGCTGAAACCGAGAAATTGAAGTGAAGCTTTTGTAAATGAGATACTAGTACAGCAAGAATGTATTGCCTCTTTTCTTTTTCAGTTTTATGCACAGTAATATTTACACATACTAACCCTTCCCCGTCAGCGTTTTTTCCTTAGAAAAACGCATTTTTTACCGTTAAAGCGGTTTTTGAAGTGCTATGTTGCCAAATGCACTAGACTTTGCTACGAAAGCGTTTTCTTACATTTTAGCTAAATTTTGAGCCAGCGTTTGTTGTAAATTGTATTTTCATTTGCTTTCACGCATGCGCATAAGCCAAAATTTGGACTTTTTTTTTTTTTGGCTGGTTCATTTTTAATTTTTTTCTCGCTTCTTTTGCTTTCCTTTTTCTCTCCCTTTCTTTTCTTTTTATCTTCTACCCTTTATCACATTTCTATCCACTGGAAAAGTTTTGGCCTCAGCCCTTCTAAAAACCTGGAAATGGAACATTGATCAACTAGGTGACTTGGCCTATTTTACTATCAACTTTGCAGTCAAAATTGGACACGTTTTTTATGGTATAGCTCTGCCAGAATTTGGTGGATATTCAAAATGGACACACGTATGGATGGATCTGTCCTTGCTGTGTTAGCTGCTTATCAAAACAATCTGGTGACGTCAAATTGATGACGTCACAAGCGGCTCAATGGTTCCCGACTTCAACGTTGGGAAAAACAACTCTTGACGGAAAAGAGTTAATACCTTATTCTCACTAAATTTCGTGAGCATTAAATTTCGCGAAAAAACAAGAGCCATATTTCGCGAGTATTAAATTTCGCGATTTTGAGAGGCAATTAGAATTGGAGTGTATTAAATTTCGCGATTTTTTTCTATTCCTCAATGTGTAGCTTTGACCTCAAAACGGTAACAACATAATTAAACAATAGCAAACAAAACAAGCTAAACGTAACAAAGCATAAGGCATTTCACAATCTGAATACCCGATAGGTACATCTATATTTACACTCTGATAAACTTCGTTGTTATCATGTTCTGTCTGACATGATATGGAGGTCCATATTATACTTCTAAATCGCTGAACGAATCTTCTGAAGAGCTTATAGAAGTCATCAAAATGACTCCTTTGAAGAACTTAGCCATTCTGGTGACTTTTAAAGAACTTAGAGGCAGAGGACAGTTCGGACAGCGAGAGTGATGCAGTGGAAGATAACTGATGGACAAATCAAACAAAAAAAACTCCTAAATATGAAGCTAAGACATGTTGGAATAAATGTAATAAAGCAACAGCTTGAATTTCATTGTTTTATTGATGTAATATAATATTAAATTTCGCGATTTTAATCTTCGCGTGTCCTATATTTCGCGCGTATTAAATTTCGCGATTTTTTCAAATTCGCGAAAATCGCGAAATTTAGTACTCGCGAAATTAAGTGAGAATAAGGTAGCTGCTTTATGTTAGTTACGTAGAGTATTAACTATTTGGATGCCTAAAATTGACCCCATCTTGGATAGCCCATTCTGGGGGCTAGTCATATTGACTTAAAAATCATTTTTTCAGGCCGTGAGGGTTTCGTGAAACAAACAGACAGAGGTGTGGTATAAATTAAGTGGAACTGCTGTCGCTTGAGTTTCAGGAGGTCTATGCCCATAAGGGAGGTTATTTTAGCTCCTGGAGGTTCAAAAAGGTGTTCGCTTACAGCAAAGGGGGGTATAAATGTAGAATTTTAGTAGAGAAATCGCCACTACCGCAGTTTGGTGTCCGCTTACGGGGAGTGTACATATACGCTGAGTGTCTGCAAGCGGTGGGTCGACTGTACTAACGAGGGTGGGAAAAGGTTGGGCCAACCTTTTCCCGCCCTTTTACTAACAAAGGACATAAGCCAGCCGGCGAGGAATACATAAAGTGAGCTTCGCTTAAATTAAAGATCAGTTGTTTGCCGATTTTCATAACTCTTTTACCACACTAGGTAGATAATAGGCTCATATCTAAGTTAACGGATAACGCAATTAAATGCATCAATATAACCAAGTATTCTTTATTCGCGATTTTTTTTTACATTTTCATTATATATAAACACTTCTTGTTTAGTCAGTGATTCTTAGCCTAATATGGGCATTAAAGGGATCTCAGATTTTCTCCAAACAATTTTTTTTTTGCATATTCTTCTTCCTCTATTGTATTTTTATCAATTACGAAGGGAAAGTTAGTTTCTTATGTAAAAGATCATATTTTCATCCGACGTTACAGTTCCCTTCCTACCGCGTTAAGTATTTGTTACCGTAACAACTCTCTGTGTGTCAGCAATTTCGCTCTTTGATGTTTCAAAAATCTCTGCGTAACGTTTTCCATTAGCAGTTAACCATTGAAATCGTCTCAACCTTAGTGTTTTTAAGAATATGGAAAGATAGTTGATTCCATGACATCTTCAGTTCAGGGTTCAGACCTTTTAACAGACTCCCACTTTGACCGAAGAAATCACCGTTCCCATTTAGAATAACGTGTTAAAATGTATGGCTTTTGGTGCGTTATGGAGGGAGAAATCAGATAGATACAAGTTTTACATTTTTTTGACATAGCATTGACCCAATTTAGAGGCACGTACTCGTGCTTTCCTACCTTTTTTCCCCTGAAAGACAACTTTTTAGCCAGTCGGGAACGAGTGGCCGAAAGCATTTCTTTGCGAAAAGTTTTCCCACAAGTTTGTTTACAAACTCGTGGAAAAACTTACTAGACTCACACTTCCTAACTTTGTTTGACGGTATTTGTGACCGCACAGTGACCCAGTTACATATCAGTGGATTACAAAAACTTTAAAACAGAAGACCAAGCTGAAAGTTTCTTTACGTTTGGCTCAGAATTCTACTTTTCCAAAATACAGTTTCCGCACTGCCATCTCTTTACAGTTAAAAGCCAACCCTGGAATTGACCAGATGAAAACTTAAAATTTCACCTTGTAGGTCCCGGCATTTGATCTGTGTTGTGTCAGTGTGAAGATTGTTTTCGTAAATACTGCAAATTTCTGGGGCTTGAACTAAAAGTTGAAGACAAACAGACAGTACAAAATAGCTTGCACGCTCGTGCTTAAATGGCTAATAGAAGGCGATTATGCACCTGCAAAGCATAATTTTAAGCTAATTTTAATTAAGAAACCACTTTGCCTTTTTTGACAGATATTTTTCATATAAAACTATTTGTTTGGTTAATTATGTCTCTCGCAATCCAGTAGGAATCAGTTGGACGTAAACAGGCGCCCAGTGTATGGGAATGCGCTTCCAAATAACACTCTCGTGGAAGTACTAGTTTAGGCAAATTAAAAGGAATAAAAAATGTGATAACTGCGAAGGGTCTGATCGTTGTCAGGTTATCAGCTTTATAATTCCAGGTGTGCGTTTCTCGAAAGCGGAATAGCCCCAAAACTGTGCGGGCACGATAATTCGCACTGTATCTTCTAAAAAAAAGTTTTTAAGCATGAAGTTAAGTTAAGTTAAGTTAAGCATGAAGTTAAGTTAAACATTTCTTATATTTTAAAATTGAAGACAAGTCAAAAGAGCAGCTTTGTAGAATGAGTGGTTCATGCTTTTACCCATGGCTTTGCGGGGCCAAAAAGTTTTCGGAGCTTTCGAGAAACGTGCATCAGGGTAGCTTGTTCTCTCATTTGCCATGAGTTTGGTAAGTGAAATTTGTAAAACTGTTTTCGAACGGGTACTGTATCTCTCCCCTTGACTCTTAACTGTGCAGTTGCTATGCGATTACGTCCTTTTTGACGTCCTTACGGCCTGAACCAGACACATACAAAGCGACAATTTTAGTTTTGTCCAAAGGACACCGAAACATGAAGATATCATCCATGTCCCCACGAGATTCCCCTCCAAATATGGTCAGTTTATTCCACTTCTGTGACAACACCCCACTAATGCCATCTTGTTTGTTTACTTGTTTCCCATCCACCCACAGTGATGCAGTCCTGGACACAGAGTCATAGCTGCCCACGATGTTATGCCATTGACCAGCGGTTACGTCCGAGGAGCTGGACTGCACGCGAAAGAGCTCTCTCCCAGAATCTCCTCTATGCACCCATTCTCCTTTGCCATTGCGCAGTAGCAAGTCGTAACGAACAAAATTCGTCGCATCGGTGGCAGTGATAAGCGGAATTGTTCCCTTGACGTTGTTTAACTTCACCCACATTGAAATCGCCACAGATTTCTTTGGTTTTCCCTTGAAACCGTCTTTCAGAATAATTTTCCCGTTGTTTCCGAAATCTACGGATCGTCCAAGGTCCGCTTCCTCTTTCAAAACACTAGCTTCGCCTTCTAGTAGCCCATTGTTCATCTGTGGTGAGTCATCAAATACTACATCGCCGTCCGAATTCTCAAAGGTCAGCTTAAGCACCGCGCATTTCTTATCAAATTCTTCGGGATTTCCAAGGTCTGAAAGAAGAGATGTTTGATAAAAAAGGAAAATGTTACTACGAGTTAAAGAGAAATCTTAACGAGAAATTCACCCTAAACCTACCTTTTTCTTTCACCACTAAGTCTTTACTTCTTCTGGTGCATGTTTTCGTGCACATCATCCGCAAATGCCCTCACAGTTTTGCAGGTATTTTTTACGTATTTTTAAGAATGTTTGTACAAAGGAGAAAGGGGTGGTCAGGATATTCGATATTCTGTTCAGAATCATTCGTAAATTATCATTCTCATTATTATCTTCATTTTTTCTCGTTATTATATTGTTATCATTACCATTATTATTATTGCTATTATTAATCGATTTCTACTTATTGGCACACGGGCTACGTTTGCGACCTATGTTTGCTAAATTGACTTTCAAAAGTTCTACGTATGGTAATAATACATATGTCCACTTGGTCGATAGTCATCGTCTTCCTAGTTGATGTATCGTTCTTGACCTTACTTTGTGCATTGTAATTGTATTGGTCCAGGAATTGGTGAGGGGCTATAAAAACTCTACTTGACTTTTACATTCATACTAAATATAAATATCAACTGTCGACTTACTGTCTACTTCATCTGATGGGTCTGGTGTTGTCTGAGGGGTCGTTGGTGTGAATGTCCTCGTACTGATTTCTTTAGCTTGGCCCTGCTGAACCATTTGTGCATACCTTCCTTTTATTGCCATGGCTCTTTGTAGCATAGTCGGTGCTGGTCCCGGGCCTCTCTGGAGAGGGTTCGGGAATAGCATACTTCTCGCAGGCCCTGGCCCTCTTTGAAGTGGCATCCGTGCGTCCTGATTCCTGCGAACACTGAACTGACTTGCACGTCCCTCTAGCATGCGGCTTCCTTCTATACCCGCTCCCGAAGGACCTGGGTACCAGGCGCCTCCCTGTACCCCAATAACCGCTGACAAAGTGTTTGCAGGCTTGGGATTGAAGAATGGGAATCCGTTTGAATCTAGATCTAAATCTTGCGAATTGAAGGTCCTACGATATACTTTATTCTGCAGAAGGGTCTTGATTTCTCTTTCGATATCTGTCGCTATTTTGATCGCTTGCCTCCTTGCCATGAGCAATCTGGATAGTTGCGGGTCTGCTGTCATTGTTCTCGGGACAGGTTTCGGGATGGTGGACCGTAGAACATAAGGCAAGTAGTATTGAGGGACGATTTGACCAAGATATAAGGAGAGAGATGGTGCACAGAGGAGGACAATAACGAAACACACGAAAGAGGGAACTTTCGCCATGGAGTGTACTTGACCTATGGAGGCAAAAGAAACCATTGAATTTAGGACAGTGTTTGTATTTGACCTTCCTTTTTCTGTTAGAAACTAAAACGGTAAATAACGGCTAAGAGATGGAAAATGTTAAGCTACTGGAAACTATACGTATATACACCTATTCTTATTTCTTACTGTACATTGGTTTAATCCGGTGACAATTTATTCAATTAAACAATGTAGGGTATTTATTTCATCGGAATATGGGGAAATAAGTTGGGACCGGCAAAAATAAACTGATATGTTTTGGTTAAACGGATATACAAAACAATGTCTTTTTGTAATGTAGCAGTCTACGCAAATCGGGACAATTCAACAGATGCATAGAAACCGCAAGAGGGATAAAAAATAAAGTTTAGTACGTTTGCCCGATTCTATGTTAAGTGTTCTGATTTGGCGGAGGGCGTTTTAGGTTACCTACCTTCCAAACGATGACTGGAAGGCTAATAAAAACCTGAGTCAAAATTGTCGCTTGTGATTGTCTCAGGCGCCTGTTATTGCCACCTTGTCGGTCCTTGGCCCGATTCACGCGCAGATAACAGGTTATTCGAGTACAATGATTGAAAAGAACAATATACTTTTTTATAAAGCAAACTTAGATCCTTCGTCTCAAATGAACTGTAACTTAACCATAACAGGTAAGTTTTCTGGGTCGGATAAACGCTTAATTATTTAAAGGTTTTAATGCGCGTTTAACAGAAATAGCGCTATCTTCACAACAACATAAGGTCATGGATGGAATCAAACACCAAAATTATCACAGGATCATCCGAATCTGAATGTAATTTTGGAGAAAAACATTCCCGTATCGATGGGTTTTTCTGCGACGAACGCAACTGAGAGGTTACCAGTACATCGATTTTTACAACCACGTGTTTACAATTCGAGGAAATTGCAATTGTCACCGCCCCTCAGCTTGTTACCTTACTTTAGGATTTGGTTTTTTATCAGATATACATTTTCGAACTTAAAAGTGCGCATATGAAAAAAAGAACGTTTCGCCAATAGTTTTCGGTTGTAAGTGCAAGGCTCTGTTTCTTCGGTAACAAACCCGTTTTTTTGTACAGTTTATAACAACTGAGAAACTGTTTACGTTTAAAACTTACAGTTTTTGTCTTATTCAGGTTACCAGCGTGTAGAAAAAGAAATTTGAGGAACGGATACATGTCCACCCAGAAGTCTGGAGGTTTGTCTCTCCTCGCGCCTCGTTACGAGTCGTATGAGAAGGAAAACGAAAAACTTTGGGGATTAGAGCAATACTAATGTTATGTACATGCAATATTGAAACTACCTTTGTCAGGGATTATCGGAAGAATCTGGATTTTTTTTATGAAAAAGCTATTCATTGAGAAAATTCGCTAGTAAAATTTCGAGGAGGCGAGTCGCAAGTGCGTTGTCGAGTAGGAGTAACTGTTCCACACGTCAGTCATGTCCAATACACCCGAAATGAGTCGGGTCGTCTGTAGGCGCACACGACCCGCTTCAGCGGAAGTCAGGTCGCGAAATTTATCAGCCTCTTCCTATCGGAAGTGGATATCGAACGCTCAAATCCTTCAACAAAATTAATTAAACGCAAGCAGACCAAAACGAAACTGCCATGCATGCATACCTCGTTCTAAGCGTCCCTCGTAACGCCCCAACTGTATTTTTCTAAGTTTTGGGCGAGATAACTTCCGGTAAAACGGGTGGCGTTTTGCTAGATGGGTCATTAACAACCGTGTCCGATGGAGTCGATTATGACTAAAATGGTGACGAATATGAAATTTTAAAGGGAATGATTTCTCAAAGAAACAGTCCCTAGTCTTTGCTGATCCACTTTATAACGGTTGAACAGGTGTTATAGTACAGGGTATCTCTTAACCCTTTAACCTTTAAGCTCCAGTAGTGACAAGCATCAAATTTCTCCTAACAATAACACTACTTGGCACACACAAAGGGAATAAAGGAAATGATCACCAAAGATGAAATGTTCACCCAACTAGTCTCAGTAAGAAATATAAGGAGAACACTACTGAGGAGAACAAACATGTTGATTTCGGGGGATTAAGGGTAAACTTACTCCGTGTTATTTTTCAGTCGTAAAGGCCCAGTAGTACGGACAACATTTTCGTGCAACTTGTCGCGCAACAATGTTACGTTGCAAGTTGAGATTGTTTTTTGCGCGTCTTACTACCTTCGTGTGCAACAAACTTTCAGATTGCAAAAAGGAAAGCGACGTCTACTTTTCGCAACATGAAAGTTTGTTGCGCGCCAAGGTGGTAATACCCCAACAAACAGTCTCAACTTGGAACGCAACATTGTTGTACGACAAGCCGCACGAAAATGTTGGCCGTATTACTGGACCTTAAAGAAAATAAAGTTACGCCTGAGGTCGTTATTTTCGGAGTGTCGTTAACCTGCATGGCAAGTGCAGAGACAAGAGCGTCGTAGGATTTGCTAACAACCGTCAAGTTTTATCGCCACTTTCGGAGGGACGCTTCGAAACTTCACGGGCGCCTTGGGAACTTTACTTCGATCGTGACGCTTTCAGAACTTTACGGTAACCCATTTGCCAATGAAAAAAAAAGAAGAGACGGAAAGTATTTCTGTACAGGCCATTTTAATTTTTGAACCATAAAATACAAAAATCTTCGTTTCTTCAGTTGTAGAACCTGCGAGAACGACTTATTCTTCTCGCCGACTCCCATTGGTTGCCGAGTTAGGGACCGTTTACATGATACCGGAATGACTTTCATTCCAGAACGAGTTCATTCCATCTCTATGAATTTCTCTGCTCCCATTGGTTGCCGAGTTAGGGACCGTTTACATGATACCGGAATGACTTTCATTCCAGAACGAGTTCATTCCATCTCTATGAATTTCTCTGTATCTGTTTACATGATACGGAGACGAAATTTCGTTCCCGCACAAGTCATTCCGGAATGAGTTCATTCCGGTTTTTAATCCCAATGATATTCTTGTTCTGGTATGATATTTCATTCTGGTATCATGTAAACTGAAAACGAAATGCGTTCTGAGACGAAAACGCAAACTGTGTAGACAGGGGCGAGTGCCGTATGCGTATCGTTTTCAAGATGGCGGACAAAACGGTCGTTTTCAACATGGCTAAGCCGGTCGATTTCGTCATGTGAATACAGTACGAACTTCATTCTGGAACGAAACTCATTCCGGAATGAAACTCATTCTGGTATCATGTGAACAGCCCCTTACTTGCACAAATAACTCAATAAATGAGCCTGCTCGAAGGCTATCGGTTGTACCGGTTTTTCAGCCAGTATAATTATATACAAAACAAGTATGAAAGTTGGCAGCATCTTTATGTTTCAAAAGCTCAAGCGTCTACATTTCCGTCTAATTGTCAATACAATCTGATGTTTCTTCTTGATGCCAGCAGGACGGTGTCACACAAACATAATTCATATGACAGCCTGACATTCCACAGTTTATGAGGGGCTTAGTTATCTCATCACGTTAGACGTCAAGTAAACTGCAACAATCTTCACTCAGCCTCGTAGTTTTGTTCCGACGCAGCTGCATTGACGGCTGCTGCCAAATCTTCCCCTTGCTGTAATCTTTCTCCTGGAGAGGAAGAATGCAACAGAAATTAAGTGAAAGTGAAACATCTCTACAAAAGGCTTTCGTGGCTTTCTCTCTTTCAATCACAAGCTCAAAGCACTAATTATCTTCACTTGTTACCAGTTACAGTCGAAGCTCTCCTTGCGACCACTCTCGTAAGCGACCAATTCTAGGTACGACCAGCATTGTAAAACCTCGTTTGAATTGTCTCTTAGACTCTGTAATTAAAAGCTCTCACACTGTAAGTTACCACTCCTGTAAGCAACCGCAACCACTTTTATGAATTACCGACTGACCTTTTCTTTGTTTTTGAGTTCTCGTAGTGACCAAGCAGTCAACACTTAAAAGCGTTCACTACTTGTCCAAATTTAGAGTAATGCATAGCATGAGCGCTAATAATTCGTTGACTTGTACATGCGCGAACCTCTTAACCATTAACATTAACCAGGAACCATTAACATACCCCCAAGCTTTATGCTAAAAGCTCTGGTAAGCGACTGCTCTTTATTGTTTCATCACGTGGTCACTTACGAGAGGCCATTCCCGTAAGCGACAGTTGCGACCACTTTTTGAATTCACGAGGTGGTCGCTTATGAGAGCTTCGACTGTATTTCTTAAATGATTTGGCGAAAAAGGTTGACGTTCATGTTTACAAGTTACAAAAATAGAGCGGTTTTCAATTGAGTGTCGTCACGGCGTCAGACCATTACCAAAGGAATTACTTTGGCCAACCACAACAGAGTTAAACAACACAGTAAACCAATCAGAACTTGAAGCAATACCTGTAAGTGCCGTCAAGCGCGGGAAAATGTGTGCGCGCAAGTCAGGATTGGTTGAAAAAGTGGCGCGTGATTTTTAACCAATCACATAGCGTAGTAGAGCAAACCCAAAGAAAACGCGAATTATTTTTGATACTTTTGAATGCACTCTAATGTGATCATTTGATCATCAATTGATAAAGGGATCAATTTATCTTTTAACTGTGGTGCATTGGTGGGGAAGTGAAACACAAAAATGTGGGTTTATCTACTGAGTTGATGTAAGGTAAACTGACCACCGAACAGAGATTTAACGCGCTAGTCCTTTGTTAGTCCTTTGCTCTGACGAGGAGCTAACGCTCGAAACGTCAGCTTTTGAATCTCTTTGCGGTGGCTGGTTTCCCTTATGTCAAGTGAACTTAGTTGATATCATGATATCAAAATGACGTACATGTAATATCATCAGCCTCACAATGTAATCAGTTGAAATGTACAAATCATGAAGTTTCTACTGTTTCCCACTAGTCTGTACCCGTGCCCAAATCTGCGCCGCTTTCAGAACACCTAAGACCCTGAATAGACCGCTCACTGTCCACTTTTAAATGAGGTTGAGTTTATTCATAGTGGTCTGCATAGCATGCAGGGGTAAATGGGGAAGGCGTAGGGGGAGCGAGAAAGTGAAAGGAAAAATGGGGCCCCTATTCCCCCAACTTTCTTGTCATCTTACCCCCTCTCCATTCACGCCTGCTATGCCAGCTAATTTATAGCGAAACTCCCGATAGCTTCATGGACCCATGTGAAGCACACATGCCTAAAGTAACAAGTAATTTATTCAAACGTTGATGTCATTACTCACGTATTAATTCAACTATAGCCCTTTGTGTCCTCTTCTCTAATTTTTCAAGTTTCGTTGCAACATCACGCTTTAAATCCCTACAATAATAAGAACAAAGTGAAAAATGTTCTAGCACAATTTCCAACTCATCTTCAATGTTAACCATTGTCTACATCATTCATGTATCTGTACTTTAATCGCAAACTCTCCTTGACCAACCAAAACATGTGTTTTACTCTGTCCATTGTATACAGAAAAGTACAGCAACTCACCAGTCAGGCTTTCTTGGTGCTAAGTTAGCCAGATCCTACAATAGGAAATCACCCAGTACATGAAATTTGTGTGACATTGTGCTTTACATGGAATGGTAAATAAGCAAGGAAAATTTGAACTGTCAAGTTAGTGATCTACACTTTGAGAGCAGAAGCTTTAATTCAAAAAGGCTAGTTAAAGAAAGCTTACTTACATTCTGTACTTGAGTATTGCTGTATTTGAGCAGTTCTTAGTCTGTTTGGTCTTTACTTTTGCACTATTTTTTTTTTCAAATAAATATAACCATTTCCAGAGTGTCTGGGGGTTGTATGCCTTACTTTTGGAAAACAAGAGGGGTTGGAGGGTTATCACTTTTCTTGAGGAGGAAAAACAAAAAACAGGGAGATGGAGGGGGTTACTGAGTGAAATTCCCTTTGCAGCGGGAGTTATCATCATCATCATTGCTTGGCTCCACAAAAAGTGTTCACAATTTATTCCTTACCACTTCTTCTATTACTTTGTCGGCCTTAGCTTTTTCAAGATGTTCTTGTACTTCATCTTTAACTGCGTTAAGTAACAAAATAAGACGTTCTCTGAGAGACATAAGGTACATGATGAGATGTTCATTACAGTAAACCAATAGTTTGCTTTCAAGAATGGAGCAATGATTTAACATATCCTGTGTATTTATCTCATTTTCTTACCTTAAATATTGTGTAATTATTCCAACTGGGAGATAGATCTCTGTTCCTTTGCATTTGAAAATGATGACACAGAGTATTTTAAATGTCATGCAACCTTTTTTATCGTTAATAAAGCTTTCTTTTACACTGTAAAGTGTTTGTCAAAATCTACAGTTATTAGAGGTTCAAATGCATACATGTCTATATTAAAAGTGATTACTACCTCAGCATCTCCTCAGAAAAACTGACAAACTAATGCAAACAGTTTACAGGAATATTCACAAACCTGAAAGAGGTTTTGCATTTGGTATTTTCTTCTCTTTTAATGTTTCATCTTTAGGTGCATAATTTCTAAATTTTATCGCTCTTGTGGGAGGCCTGTGAAGAAAAAAATCATCAAGTAAAGAAATTGGTATTTTTACTTCCAACATATAATGTATATATTTTTTGTTCAACTTGTTATTATTATCTCTAGGACTTTATACTCTACCTGAAAAGGACAAGCTTGACACCTCACTCCAATTGGGTTAAAAACACAGTGAAAACCTCAAATATTGTTAATTGTAAAAACATCCTAAAACAAACATCACTGCAGGAAAGTATAAAAGCTTTCATTTGAATGGTCACACTTAAGGATTTCTTCCACAGTCTCAAAAGATAGAACCACCTTGTACAGCAAAATAAACAGCACCACAGGAAAGTACTGCTCAGTATCTTTCATTTGAATGGTCACTCTTTAGGTTTTCATCCCCAGACTCAAAAGTTGGAACCACCTCGTACAGCAAAATAAACAGCACCACAGGAAAGTATTGCTCAGTAGCTTACACTTGAATTGTCACACTTTAGGATTTCACCCGCAGTCTCAAAAGATAGAATCACCTTGTTTAGCATAATAAACAGCACCACAGGAAAGTACTGCTCAGTAGCTGTCATTTGAGTGGTGACTGGTCACTCTTCATCCAAAGTATCAAAAGTTGGAAACACCTTGTAGAGTTCATGTACAATAAACATCAACACAGAACAATACTCAGCAGCTTTCAGTGAAATGGTAACACGTAAAGGTTTCATCCACAGACTCAAAAGTTAGAATCCCTTTGGACAGTGTAATGAACAGCATAACAGGAAAATACTGCTCAATAGCTTTCAATTGAATGGTCACACTAAAGGGCTTATCCACAGATGTCAAACTAAGAATTACAGTTATTAACTTAAGGACATTTTTGCTAATAAGTAATTGTTTCTGTGCATCCTTACTGCGCACGCAATTCACCTGGCCATGTAATGCCACATTATGCATGCTGTTGAAGAAATGAAGAGAATAAATTTGACATATAGTGCCAGTGGGGATTTTAATATATAATATCTACACACAGGTTTAACTCTCTTAAATGTTCGGTGACTCCAGCGTTTCTTTTGATAGATCACTTTCTTTTTCGATTATCTACGTTTTAACAAAAATTGAAGAAAATCTGTGTTGTGAAAGTTTTCTGCCCACACATCATCGAATTCTGCTATTATTTTAGCTGCACAATGCTGGCAAAAGCCCATCTTAAATGTTGAGTTTAACTGAAAGGATGACATGGGCTCAGTACTTAACCCTAGATTCGATGCGGACCGAATCATTCTTCGATGGTGAATTCTTTTCCTCTAGCTTTGTGGAAAACAACGAAATTTTGAATTGATTTCAAGTTGTGTTGCCGTGATGTCGTCACCTTGCTAGATCGAGCGCGTGGAGAAGAGGATGGATTTGAAGCAAAACATGTTTCTTACTGTTTTTTATTTCGGACTACATCAAGAGATTAATGATTTTTGAGAATGCTTGTGCTTTATGGGCAGCTGAGACTGAAATAGAAACTAAAGGTACAGTGAGGAGATTTATTTGACATGCTACTTTGTGAATAAAGCAAACATGAGAACCTTGATTTACGTGGCAAATTGGGGGGTACCCCCTCAAAAATCTCGGCAAATCTAGGGTTAATAACAGATTTACTTCTGTCAATAAAATTTCACTAAGAAAGTGGGTCTATAGTTAATCATTTTTAATACGTTTTAGCTACATTGTAACAACCACTGAGGCAATGTTGAGCTGTGAGGACGAATTTGTCATAATATTGGGTAGTTTTCAATGAGCCTTATGTGCCGATCAATTCGAAACTTCAACATCCCCCCCCCCCCCCCCCCGGGCATACCCCAGGCATTTGACTGTGCATCGTGCCCGGGGAGGGGGGAATTTGAACGTTGCGTTGGAAGGGTGGGGAATTTGAACCGGATTTATCTCTTGTTCTGATGTAACAGGCCCGTGAATTTTTTGGTTTCTGCGGGTTCTGACGGATTTACAAGATAGAATTTCGCCTTTGTTAGTGAATAACTCTTTGGAAAGGGTCTTTAAAAGAAGTTTGAAGGTGTCATTACGGCGTATCTCTCTCTGAAAGGCATGTAAAGTGCTTGATTGAAGACCAAATTTGTCTTTGAGGAGAGGCAGTTCAGTACTACACCTTTTGCTGTTCATTAGCGCAAAACGTACATTCATTTGTGCCAAGCAATGCATCAATAACTTGTATTGTACTTTCTTGAACACCGCAAGCAACATCATTGGTGCGAAACGACTTTCAATAGCGATATTTAAATACGCGCGAGCATTCAACAGTATCAATAGACAATCAACTAAATGACGGGACAATCATTTGGGTGGAACGTTATTTCATGTGCGCGCAATGAAAATTCAATAGCACCAATTGACAAACGGTTGCATTTATTGACAATCATTCAACCAAAAATGAAACTTCATTAGTGTTATTAGCATAAACATAGGCAATCTATAGCGCGTTTGGACAATCATAGCCATTCGAGATTATATTCTTTAGTGCGTTTTGACAATCATTTGAGCGGCTCAAAATACAATAACACAAAAGAAAAAATCAATACTACTTGTCATTTCTATTTAAATTTCAGCCTTCGATAAACTCTCTGTTAATACAACGGGGTAGATATGTTTGCATAAAACGGAACCATTGCCCACTTTTAGCTGGAGTGATTGTTCCAATATTTCGATTCAAAGCTTCCAAAAGCAGCTGTGTGCGGTAATGGCCCAGAGCAAGGCCCCGATTTCTTGCTTCATCTCGATTATTCATTTCTTGTTGTATTGCGGGACGACTTATATCTGCTTTTACCGCTGCTTTCAAGGAGCTTATTGCTTGTTCCACGATGTTTAGAAATGGACTGTAAGGCGGCAATTTTTTCAGCTCAGTGTTTGCACCTGGATTGACTGGATTGTGATGGGCTGGGGCACCATCGTAAATGAAAATGACGTTTTCATCTGGGTCAAGATTTAAACGTGTCTGTGCCAGGAAGTCGTTAAATTTCTGCGCATTCATTCCTCCAATGATTGAAGAGTGGAAGACAAGGCCATTAGTCGGTGAAATAGCGAGTGCAACCGTCACGTTTCTTCCTCTTTGACCACAGACTTGCCTGTAGGCCCTTTCTCCTCTTCTCGCTCTGCCTTGGCTTCGAGAAGTCCAAATATTATATCCGCATTCATCTATAAAAACAGAATGATTTACAGTACTATGGCAGGGCCCATAAACCAATTGGCATAAGCATATCGTTTCTCGATGACATCGGGTCTGTTTCTTTCTGCTGGGAGTGGTCTGCTTAGTTTCACACGAAAAAGCATTCCGTCTAAGGTCCTTGCCACAGTACAGTCGTGGATTTGTGGTTTGGCGGGAAGACGTTGCCGTAATTCTTGGTTTATCTGGGCCAGCGTTAGTTGACAATTCTCATTTATGTACAATGTCATTGAGAGTGTCCCTCATCTGGTTATCGACACGTACATTATTTGGTCCTCCCCTTGGTCTCTCTGCAATTCTACCTTCCCGTACATATCTGGCAACTATACTCCTGGCTGTGGAACGATTAACACCGATTGTATCGGCCACCATGAGATAATCTTCATTTGTGTTTTCAAAAGCTTGAATAATCCTTTCGCGTTGCTCTAGGATGATGCGATTTCTACGAGGCATTTTGGCTGTTTCTGGAGCGACAGAGAAATTGAACTGACGAAAACTTGCTTTTATACTGCAATTTCATGCTGAATCTTGAGCAATCTTTTTTGTTTTAGCTATTTTTTGATCCATGAACATAGAAAAATACAAAAGTAGTATTGATTTTTTCTTTTGTGTTATTGTATTTTGAGCCGCTCAAATGATTGTCAAAACGCACTAAAGAATATAATCTCGAATGGCTATGATTGTCCAAACGCGCTATAGATTGCCTATGTTTATGCTAATAACACTAATGAAGTTTCATTTTTGGTTGAATGATTGTCAATAAATGCAACCGTTTGTCAATTGGTGCTATTGAATTTTCATTACGCGCACATGAAATAACGTTCCACCCAAATGATTGTCCCGTCGTTTAGTTGATTGTCTATTGATACTGTTGAATGCTCGCGCGTATTTAAATATCGCTATTGAAAGTCGTTTCGCACCAATGATGTTGCTTGCGGTGTTCAAGAAAGTACAATACAAGTTATTGATGCATCGCTTGGCACAAATGAATGTACGTTTTGCGCTAATGAACAGCAAAAGGTGTAATTGGTGGGGCATTTGAACGGCTTTCTTGCCCCGAGGGGAGGAAATTTGAACAAGCCAATCTTCAAAAGTTCAAATGCCCGGGGGGTTGCCCGGGGGGGAGGGGGAATGTTGAACTTTCGAATTGATCGGCGCATTATTTCGAAAAGGAAGTCAGTGACCAAAAAATGTTTTTGCATTTCTGACATAGGTAACTCACTATCTGACTGTAGCAAAAGTATGAAAAAAAATCTTTGTTGTAGAAGATTTTCCTGCAAACACCGTCATGGTTTATCCCTTGGAGTAACAAGGTTACTGACAAGGTTGGTCCATGTCCACTGTTAATGTACAATGTTAGGAGTTTTCTGAAAATGTCTTACATGTACAGTCGAATACGGGGGAGGGGGGGGGAGGGGGGAGTCATGATGCATGACTGCATCATGCAGTCATATGCATGTATCATGCAAGTTCAATTTGAGCCTTACGAAACGAATAGGCTGTGTATAAATCACTTACACAGGTTGTGATGTGTCATCTAGGGGTCTCTTCTCTCCTCTTGAGGAATCGCTATCACTGGGAGTCTGTAAATCAACAGTAAAAAGGATTCACATACACCACTGCACAACTTATATTCCAGCTACTGTAATGATCGCTACTGTAGACCTCTACTGTACTGTACTGTATGATTCACAAAAAAGTAGCTGATAGTGTGAGTGACATAATTCTCGTATTACATGCTGATCTTAAAGACAGTAAAAAATTGACGAAGTTCATCTTCTCAGCTACCTGCTTATCAGGTAATCCACTTTTCTTTCGCAACGCTTTTAACCGATCTCTTCGCTTGAAAGCTTCTTCTTCCAAACTGCCTTCGACGGCCGCCATATTGAATCTGAATGTTGCAAAGACTTATGGGAGTAACAAGAAGGCTCACGGGAAATATTTGGAAAAACCAAAATGGCGGACCATTTGGTTGCTAAAAACACTCCAAATTAGCAAGAAATTTGCTCGATCAGTCATAATTCTGAAACTCTTTAAATATTATCCCTGGGAATATATAAAATGGCTTCTAGTGATACTGTTACCTTGGTAGGTAAAGCCGATTGGAGTTAAGTTTGAAAAATGGTTGACATCGCGGGGCAATTTTCTGCTCGTTCTAGCTTGAGGCTATAATCCGTTGCTATCTAAGAATTGCCACAATATTACTGTTGATGTTTTTATTTTCTTTATGTTCTAAGGCTTACATAAACTACTACTGTCGTGAAAAGTACTACAGACATCTGCAGAATGCCTGTCTGGAAAGCCTGAAGAAATATGGCAACGACCCTGTGTTGATATTTTGGAAAGCTTTTGGAGTTTTGATGGAAGGTTTGTGTTCCGATAAAGCAAATTAAATTAAATGTTACAGGTGTGAAAATAGATTGGAATTTCAGCTACTGGTAGTTTAACAAATTGAAATATTACCGCAGTGGATTTGTAGTTGGAGGAAGGGGTGGGGGGCGGGGGAATTGTTTTTGGAATTTCCCCTCCCTAGCGATTTTGCCCCTCAAGACATCATACAGGTTACTGAATTCTGTGGATGGCAATTTCTCTGCAGAAAAGTCAGGGCTTGCACTCCAGCATACGCTGTATTGTGGAATATTGGAAATACAGAACAAACATTCTTTGTCAGTAAATTAATACTGTAATGGTTTGAACCCAGGAGTCATATCATAAGTCGGTAAATTATGATCGTCCAGGTGAGTGTAGTTCTGAGAAGGACTGTTTGAGGTGGCATTGACTGATGTTTCGACAACCTGAGCGGAATTCTGATGATGACTTCCGCTCAGGTTGTTGAAACATCAGTCAATGTCGCCCCAAATAGTCCTTCCCAGGACTACAATCACCTGGACGATAATAATTTACCAACTTACAGTAAATTAATGTTGCCAAATTTTAATTATTCAAAGTAACAAAAGTAATAAAGTTAAAAGTAGTTATACAATGCAATAACATAATTTCAGTATGTGTAAAAATGCCCTGACCTTGAACACCCTTAAATGTTGAAAGGCCTGTGATCCATTCAGATTGCCAAGGAAATAACCATTAATTTGTTCCACTATAAACAAATGTAAGGTCCAGTGAGTCATTTTCACTTAAGTAATATTCCAATTGTAACAGTGTGTAATAGCCAATTTAGTAATAGTGCGTACCATTTAGTAGTTTCTGGGTTACAGTTCAAAATCCTTTTCATGTGTTACATGTAAACTCCTACATGTTAGATTCTCTATTTTCAAATTTACTCTCTCAAAAGATAATTTGTGCCTACTAAATTTTGGCATAATTACAATAATTTATAGACAGAGCCTCAGAGGCAATAAGAGAATTAGAGGTAATCAAAGACAAGCCAGATGTTCTGCTGTGCTCCACCATGGCGTTGATTCACGCACACAAAAAAGCTAAACTTGTAGACAGAGAAGCAGTTCAAGAATTGGAGACAAGGTTGAGGCAGGACCGACAGTCATGTGGTGAGATGGCACTGTATTTTGCTGGTATGTTCCTGTGGCACACTGGGCGTCATGATAAAGCACGAGAGTATATTGACAGGATGATTAAAATGGCCAGTGGCAATAAAGAGGTAAACTATTTAATTTTTAAAGTAATTGACAATTTGCTTATACAAAGACAAGCAAACACATACAAAATTGATAATAGTATAATGGTGATGTTGTCAAACATTGCTCCATTTTATTGTTCAATTTTTACTTGTCTTTGTGTAAGTATTTAGAATAATAAATGTAAGATATAAGAATGACTTGTGTAGTTTGTACCTATCCTGTTTATACAACCAGATTTTATGGTGTTTAAAGATCATTGCATTTTAATGGTGTTGACCATAATGTGCCTAGCCTGAGGAAACAGCCGAAGTTTCGCTAGGTCACCACTTGAGCCCTCGCAAAACGACGTCTGAGTAATGAGTGCAGAAATTCCATACTGATGATGTGCACTTAACCCACATCTTGGCAGTGCTTCTGATTGGTTGTGCCGTGTGGGAATTTTCTTTCAACCAATCAGCAGCACTACCAAGATCTGGGTAAAGCACGTCATCAGTATGGAATTTCTATGCTCGTTGCTCAGACATTGTTTTTCAAGGGCTCAAGTGGTGATCTCGCGAAACGCCGGCTGTTTTCTCAGGCTACGTTGTGCCAGGAAACCATATTACACGTCAATTGCAAACTACTAGAAAAGCTTTCCTCCTAAATCTAAAGCAACAGTGTTCTCCTTATCAGGCGGTAACCGGTAAAATTTACCGCTTGTAGCACCGCTTGTTACCGGTTAGAACCACATGCTAAGGCCTGGATTACACATATCCAAAATATTTGATATAGATATACTATTGGATTGAATTGTGAAAGGATTTCTCGACATTTCTCCGTATGTTTCTACGTTTATAAGATGTTAATCCTATCTTTTCATTGTTTCTCCGTATTTTAGTACGTTCCTAAGGTATTAGTCTTCTGGGCGTTTCCGTACGTTTAGTACGTTCATCAGATGTTAGCCTTTTCTTCTCGACGTTTCTCTGTACGTTAAAATCAATTCCAAAAATATTAGTGTTATCTTTTCGCCGTTTGTCGGAAGGTGTTGTTAGTTTTATCTCCTTGACATTTCTCTGTAAGTTAGCACGTTCATACGCTATTAGTGTTATCTTCTCGACTTTTATCCGTAAGTTGGTATGTTCGGAAGTGCTGATATAGCATTATTTCCTCCCCGGAGATCTTCATTGGTGCCTTTCGTGAGGTGTTTACTTCTCTTCTTGGCGTTTCTCCGTACGTTAGTACATTCATAAGTTGTTCAGTGTTAAGCGTTTTCTTCTCGACGTTTATCTGTACGGTTTTTGAAACCTGTTTGAGCGGCTAGTTTCACGGGTAACATTCTGGCTCTTATGACGGCACTTCGACTTCGGGGTGGAAAAGGATTTTCAAATGGGCTGCTTTACCGGTCTGGAAAACTGATTTACCTGTTGCCCTGAAAATTGGGGAGAACACTGAGCAAATTCAATAGTTATAATAATAATGATAGTTGATAATAATAATAATATTGATGATAATAATAATAATTATAATAATATTAATAATAATAATTATAATTATTATTATAATTGTGTTCACTACAATTGATTCTCAGGGTCTTCTTCTGCGTGGTTGGGTTGATATAACCAGTGGAAAGGAGTCCTATGCTAAAAAGAGCATCAAGATGTTTGATGAGGCACTCAGTGGGTGAGTACCCCTTTCGTTTTGAATTTTATTCTGACTTACAGTAAGCATAATTTCTCTGAGTCCTTTAATCCTTGGGGGACCTTTATATAAGAACCAACATTTCTATATCCAGTTGGAATTGGAATGTACATGTAAGGATCACAGGTTGGGCAGTGTTAACACTGTTAGGCGTTAGTAATACTTTTGAACTGAACAAGTGAACATAGTTCAGTTTTCAAGGAAAAACTGCTGCATACCTTAATACAATGTATTTATTTATTATTTTTTATTTATTTATTTTATGTATTAAACTGGATGCCCTGGTTTATTTTAATTAGGTCTGAAGTTGTTAAAAATCTGGATGCCTTACTTGGAAAGGTCAGTTTTATTTGTTAAACTATTTTGTGAGAAGACTGTGCATAGCTCTCTAAAAATTAAACCCCTATTGCTTTGCAGGACAAATTTTAATTTGTAAAAGGCCCTCTCATCATTAATCCCCCCTACCCCTATTAAACTTTAAACTACGTATACTGCTGCTTTAAATGTTAAGGAAAAAAGAGATGGAGGGTTAGGTTATAGTAAGTGAATCATTGTCATCATCATCATCATCATCACCACCATAATCTACATCGTCATTTTCGTCATCATTGTTATCATCATTTGGATTGCCAAGTATTAGTGAAAAAATTGGTGCTTGATCCTGTGGCTTACATAAATTTTGGATCCTGCGAAAGGAAACCTTGTTTTGTTTTGATTGCCAAGTAGTTTACATGTATAGTGGTTTCTGAAAAAATTCTGTGAAATGTTAACAAAGTCAGGAGAAAGGTAATATAGCCAGGCATTGCATTTTTTGACAGGCCAAGTATCTTGAGGCAAAAAACAACTTCAGTGGGGCACTGGAACTCATCAATCAGGTCTGCATAAATCATCACCCTCTAGACTAGTTAACATACAGCAGTCATACATTTATGTTTAAGACTTAAATAAGTATTTTCTGCATTTGAAAGCTTTACTTGAGTGCTTTTGAATTGTTAAATTAAAACATCTAAAAGGGCAGGAAATTGTTGTAACTGTCACACAAATGAAGGTAATAGTCTTGTCTTTCTAGTGTACTGGTAACCTGTTTTAGTTGTTCTGTTTTATCTCCAAATTGTTCAGTCAATTATCAAAAATCTCATGGCAATTTAATTTATAACTGGCACTTGTCTTGGACATGCCGGTAATCTCCTGAAATTTTTTGCCGTGAAAGCTTTTAAGTAGAATTTTGAAATCCACTTGCCCAGTCGTGGGCCAGTAAATTTCAATTTTCACCTACCCCACATAAATATCTGCTGTCCAATAAGAAAGCAACATGCCTTATCAACTACGGTAGTTCCTATCTAGGTATACTGTCTATAATGTTAAAAAGAGTGACGGGCCTGTACGTGACTTCCACGCGTGTGTTTTAGCCTTTTAAAATGGCATCCAGTTGCATTATATACCGATAATAGCAAAAGACTGAGTTATTCCTTGAAAACCTGTGTGCGGTTTGAAAATTCAATAACCAAGATTTAAAATTCTATAATATAATTATTTTAATATTTATGATTGACTGTACTCATCTATAGGCAGTGGTGGGATACCCAGACTTCACACCTGCATTGATTGAAAAGATGAGGCTACAGCTTTCTCTGCAAGACTGGGATCACACTCTGGAGACAGCACACAGGTAAAAATAACCAGACACAAAATTTAATGAGGTTTGCAAACAAAAAATAATGAGGTTTGGAAATTAACTCTTTTCAACTTGCTACATGTTAATTGTATTGAATCAATTTTTAATTAAGTATTGAAAGTAATTCATTTCTGTTTTGCTTTTAATTATTTTGTTTGCTTTACTGCAAGTGCTTTGTGATTGGTTAAAATTATTGACACTCCACTTTCTCAACCAACGAGATATACAGTGTATAACCAAAGCCAACCATGACTTACTTACAATCATGCATTTTTCCACGTTTGCATTACGTGTACACGTGTATTTTCTTTGAGTTCTGATTGGTTCATTGTGTTGTTTGTGCCTGTTGTGATTGGTCCGAGTAATAACTTAAATTGTTTTGGTTTTACAACACTAAGCTGAAAACTGCTCTTTTATTTGGTGTTTGTCTTTATTTTCCAGGGCTCTGAATAGCAACAGAAACTGCATTGAAGCACAGAGAATGGTCGTAATGTACACACTCTGCCGAGAAGGAAAATATAGTGAGGTAAATAAGCAAAAACCGTTTTCATAGAAGGCATTTTAACAGTGAAACTCCTTTCACACTAGGTGGCTGGGCATACAAAGTGTAATTATATTTTTTAAAGGTTATTATGCTATAAATTCAAAAGTGTGGATTTTGGATGAGAAATGTAATACTTGAAGGTAGGTGTTGCTAGATACATGAAAGTGTACAGTGTGTAACCAACCAATTTTATTCAAGACTTCTTTACAAATATTATATGAAAAATTTGTGGTTCCACCCACAAAATATCTAAGCTACTTGAGATGGGTTAGGACCATTATGACATTATCTGTTACTGCACTGGGTTAAAGAAGAATAAAATAACAGAGAAATTAATAATGAACTAACAGAAAGATTTTGTACATATTTAGAATCTAAATATACAGGATAGCATTAAGGTGGTTGAGGCATTAGCCTGTCTACATTCATTGGTGCATTTAACATTTGAGCTAGGTCCACAGTGAGATCTTGTTGTGATCATTATTTGGGCAATTGCAGTCCTGGACCACTGCTCAAGCAAAATGGTGTGAGTCAATTCAACAAAAATGAACAAGATTGCATGAACAAGATCCATTACAATGTATAACATGTATTTTGAATCTTGTCTCACAATGTTCTTGTCATCATTGTGATGCAGGTTACAGTACCTTGTAAGTTGCAATGCCAGAGGCAGATCGAGGGGAGGGGTTGAGGGGGTTGCAACCCCCCCTTTGAGCAGCATTTTTTTTGTTATTTTGTTCGATTCTTCCTAAAAATAATAGAATAAAATTGGTTTTTACAAAGTTGTTTACAAAATAGTGTACAACCCCCCCTGTTCAGAAATTCCTGGATCCGCCCCTGAATGCTCTTTTTATTTTAAATCTTGTGAGAAAGTTTGTGAGAGTGTGCAGATTATTTTTTCCCATCCACTTAATGTAAAGTCAAAAAGTTAAAATGTTGATAAAAAAATTATGTTAACAATGTCGTATGAAAACCGGAATTTTTATCATAATTAAATCCAACTCTTCTTTCAGGCATCAGATAGGCTAGGAGAGTTGATTCAAATGGTAGACAGGTGCGAGCCACGCAATCCCTTTCTATATCATGATTTGTCACAGGCATTCAGCAGACTGGTAAGATCTGAAGCTTCATCGAAATTTTTCCCCCACTTCCCTACAACTTTTTTGTATTTTGCTGCCAAAAGTATACATACAGTACATGTAAGCCTGATGAATCCAGGAACCTTGAATGACGAGAAAGAGGAAGGAGAGTCATTGTGTGATCTTAGCTGAGTTATTATAATTATTATTTTTGGCAGCAAAATACAAAAAATAATGTACGTGGAGAAGGGATAAATTTTCCTTTTGATAGCTTAGTTGATTCATTGATGGATTGATTGACTGATTCTTTGATCAATATTGATAATATCAATAAATTATAATTATGGTAGAAAAAATTAAGATAATAAGCATTATTGCTAAGAGGAATGGCAATGCGTAAATTAGGTCGTCAATCTAATATTTTGATTTTAAACTGTGTTCCAGTTTCTCAGTGAATTGCCCTAATATACACTGTATTTCGTCAATTGATATATGTAACCTTCCTTATGGACTTGTACTCTTTAGTGTGGCAGAAATGATCTGGTGTTACAACAAACACTGACGCTTGTGGAAAGAGCTCAGAGTCTTGCTGCAAACAATGCAGAATATCAGACGGAGGTAAACTTATGGCTTCTTCCATAATTAACAACCACGTCGCACCCCCTCTCTGTGAGATTCGTGCTCTCGAAAATCTAAGACCCCGTCCACACATTTCCGTTCATTTGAAAACGCAACTTTTCCTTTGCAGATTGGCCTTCCGTCTTCACGTATCCGGTGAAAATGGTGACCAAAAATGCAACTTTTTGAGAACGCACTCCAGAGTAGAAATTTTTGAAAACGCCGTTTTCGTGTTTTCTTATGGACGTTGAAAACGGAACTTTTCGAAAACAATGACGTCACAGCACTGGATCCAGTCTACCCCGCGCAAAAGACGCGCGAAAAGTGTATTGCTTTTGTTTCACTGCTACTTGGGCTTATTTCAAGCCTAATAGCATGTCTTCACTATATTATTGAATGCCACGTTAAGTAACAAGACGCCTTCACATGATGCTGCTTTCACTCTCGGTCTCGAAAATAGGAAGCGTAAAACGTCTGAACAGAGGTTGACAGGCAAGTCCTTGAAGGTTCTAGGTGTGACCAGGCCGTACAAGTGCTTGGTGCAACAACTTTGTCGGCCAAATAGTCATCCCGGAGGAGTGGTATTAGCGTTTTGGGATCGTTTAGCGTTTTCGTGCGGACGGGCGAAAACGATTCGAAAACACTACGCGTGGACGCGAACTTTTTTTGAAAACGGAGAAAAAAATTGTTCTCAAAATAAAACGGATACGTGTGGACGGGGCCTAACAGTCCGGCAAGGGTTTCAGTACTTACATTGTACTGTTGTAGGATACAGATCCCCCTTTTGAAAGGATTTTAAGAATGGTGGCTTGCCAGTTGGGCTATTTTGGTAGGCAAATTCTTCCACTGTTTCGTACATGTAGTTCTTGTGATTTTTGTGACATTAAGTTGGTACATTTCTCTCAGACTGTCACAGTCCACTTACCTGTGTGTGTAGCTCTTTCTTCCCCTCAATGTTAACTGAAACAATATTGGTTGTTGTAAGTGACTAATACAACAATGAGGAGACAGACAGGGAAAGTGTTCCAACAAAAATTGTGTACGAAAATAATGAATATGTGATAAGCACTGAGGGGTGAAGAATTAAATGTAAAAAAGATCATCGCAGTTATGACACAAGTTATGCAGGTGCGAAAAGAAAGCCTTAAAAAATCAGGCTTGTACGGGATTCGAACTCTTGACCTCTGCGATACCGGTGCAGTGCTCTAACCAATTGAGCTAACAAGCCAACTGGGAGCATGATACCTGCATAAAAGAGATTGTTAATTACTGTTTAATGTCAACAGCTTGGAAATCAGCTTATCTTACATCATCGAATTCGGGAAGCAATGAAAGCATTTCGCACTGCCATGAAGCTTGATGAAACAAGTGTGCCAGCATTAACAGGTCAGCAAACTGCACATTAATAATAGCCTTGCAGGTGGTTTGAGGGTGTTTTTATCGCGGAAAAACCCCGGAAAACGCGGAGTTCGCGATCCCAGGCGCCATCTTGGACGCGCGCGAAAATTGGTCTGGGGTGAATGACCCCTCCCCCCCGCTTTGTCACTCTTTTTCCTTTTTTCTTATGTCACTTGCCCCAGACCGATTTTCGCGCGCATCCAAGACGGCGCTGGGAATCGCGATCTCCGCGTTTTCTGGGGGTTTCCGCGATAAAAACACCCTCAATCACCGGTAAGCAGGCTACATATTAATCAGAGTTCATTTGCAGACTGAACCTTGGTGCTCAAGAGTTTTGTCGATCTCTTCATCTGTAAATATCGACTGTTGAGTGCGTGCTTTCGTTCTGTTTACACAGTGTGACTGTACCTTTAATAACTTGGAAGGAGCGCGCCTTAAGTCTTGTTCTAAGGTAGCCGAGGGTTGAGTTGGTAGCTGCAAGCACACTAGTTAAGCTTAATGATTTGTAGTTCTTCTGACCAGACCATAGACATAGATATAGCCTCTGATGCACGATTAAAGTAAACGCTGTACAGCTTGTGGGTCGTGGAGAAAATGAAAACAAGGAGAAATAAAAACCTGATTAAAAACTATGTAGAGCTCGTAAGAATAAAATAAAGATAAATGACTTAAAACTATCTACAGCCCCTAAAACAAAAAGAAATGTCTAGAAACTATTTACAACTCATAAAAATATATGTATATTTATTTTGGATGCCTAAATTATTAATAGGCTGTTGAGGCTAAGTTACGTTAAAATTTAATTCCTTAAAAATGCCGATTTTACCTAGCCTCTTTTGTATATCCTTGTGTGACAATCATTGTAAATAAAGAAACCATTCCCGTACTTATAACGCTTGACAGTTTTGCTTTCAAACGGAAAACCTTTAATACTGAACGATCATCAACCAATTGCAGTTTTTATTGCAAAAATAAGGCGATCGCACTTGACTTCTTCAAACATCTTTAAACCAGATTGATCTCTAAAAACGCGGACTTGAGTACTTAATTAAAGCTGCCATAAAACTCTCATTAAACTCGATGAATGTCAGCAATGTAAAATTAATTTCTATTTCTGCATTCATCGATTTTTGTGAGAGAAATGATCAGGGTTTTAACTAACCGATAGTTGAGACAAATGTTAATGGCTGAAGTAACAGGTGAAATGTTAATGTTGTTGACAGCGTGAACATGTATAATGATGACCGCTATTTTATCCTCGCAAGCTGCTGTAAAAATAGCTGAATGGTTGTTTAAGTGCTTTGTGCATGTCCCAAGTTCTCACTGAATACAGAAACAGCATAAATGCAACCATAAGAATTCCATGCAGTATTAATAAAAAGAGCTAAATGTACTCTAACTTCCCAAGTGCTCTTCCATGCAAATAAACGCAATTGTAATTACCGGAAGTTATCCATAGGGACGTAGGTGATTTGATCTGGAAGTTGACTCTGCTGAAGCTTACAGCTGTACCATGCCTCGGGCAATCAGAAGGTCAAAGTTTGCTTTCACATGTAGTTGTAAAAACGTGAGGGTTGAGTTGGTAGCTGGAAGCACACTAGTTAAGCTTAATGATTTGTAGTCCTTCTGGCCAGACCATAGACATAAAAGCCTTTGATGCATGATTAAGGTAAAAGTTGTACAGCTTGTGGGTCGTGCAGAAAATGAAAACAAGGAGAAATAAAAACCTGATTAAAAACTATGTAGAGCTCGTAAGAATGAAATAAAGATAAATGACTTAAAACTATCTACAGCCCCTAAAACAAAAAGAAATGTCTAAAAACTATTTTACAACTCATAAAAATATATGTATATTTATTTTGGATGCCTAGATTATTAATAGGCTGTTGAGGCTAAGTTACGTTAAAATTTAATTCCTTAAGAATGCCGATTTTACCTAGCCTCTTTTGTATATCCTTGTGTGACAATCATTGTAAATAAAGAAACCATTCCCGTACTTATAACGCTTGACAGTTTTGCTTTCAAACGGAAAACCTTTAATACTGAACGATCATCAACCACTTGCAGTTTTTATTGCAAAAATAAGGCGATCGCACTTGACTTCTTCAAACATCTTTAAACCAGATTGATCTCTAAAAACGCGGACTTGATTACTTAATTAAAGCTGTCATAAAACCCTCATTAAACTCGATGACTGTCAGCAATGTAAAATTAATTCTATTTCTGCATTTATCGATTTTTGTGAGAGAAATGATCAGGGTTTTAACTAACCGATAGTTGAGACAAATGTTAATGGCTGAAATAACAGGTGAAATTTTAATGTTGTTGACAGCGTGAACATGTATAATGATGACCGCTATTTTATCCTCGCAAGCTGCTGTAAAAATAGCTGAATGGTTGTTTAAGTGCTTTGTGCGTGTCCCGAGTTCTCACTGAATACAGAAACAGCATAAATGCAACCATAAGAATTCCATGCAGTATTAATAAAAAGAGCTAAATGTACTCTAACTTCCCAAGTGCTCTTCCATGCAAATAAACGCAATTGTAATTACCGGAAGTTATCCATAGGGACGTAGGTGATTTGATCTGGGAGTTGACTCTGCTGAAGCTTACAGCTGTACCATGCCTCGGGCAATCAGAAGGTCAAAGTTTGCTTTCACATGTAGTTACATAAAAACTTGAGGGTTGAGTTGGTAGCTGGAAGCACACTGCTAGTTAAGCTTAATGATTTGTAGTCCTTCTGGCCAGACCATAGACATAAAAGCCTTTGATGCATGATTAAGGTAAAAGTTGTACAGCTTGTGGGTGGTGCAGAAAATGAAAACAAGTAGAAATAAAGACCTGTCTAAAAACTATGTAGAACTCGTAAGAATAAAATAAAGATAAATGACTTAAAACTATCTACAGCCCCTAAAACAAAAAGAAATGTCTGAAAACTATTTACAACTCATAAAAATATATGTATATTTATTCTGGATGCCTAAATTATTAATAGGCTGTTGAGGCTAAGTTACGTTAAAATTTAAATCCTTAAAAATGCCGATTTTACCTAGCCTCTTTTGTATATCCTTGTGTGACAATCATTGTAAATAAAGAAACCATTCCCGTACTTATAACATTTGACAGTTTTTCTCTCAAACGGAAAACCTTTAATACTGAACGATCATCAACCACTTGCAGTTTTTATTGCAAAAATAAGGCGATCGCACTTGACTTCTTCAAAACATCTTTAAACCAGTTTGATCTCTAAAAACGCGGACTTGAATACTTAATTAAAGCTCTCATAAAACTCTCATTAAAGTCGATGAATGTCAGCAATGTAAAATGAATTTCCATTTCTGCATTCATCGATTTTTGTGAGAGAAATGATCAGGGTTTTAACTAACCGATAGTTGAGACAAATGTTAATGGCTGAAATAACAGGTGAAATTTTAATGTTGTTGACAGCGTGAACATGTATAATGATGACTGCTATTTTATCCTCGCAAGCTGCTGTAAAAATAGCTAAATGGTCGTTTACGCGCTTTGTGCATGTCCCGAGTTCTCACTGAATGCAGAAACAGCATAAATGCAACCATAAGAATTCCATGCAGTATTAATAAAAAGAAGTAAATGTACTCTAACTTTCCAAGCGCTCTTCCATGCAAATAAACGCAATTGTAATTACCGGAAGTTATCCGTAGGAACGTAGATGATTTGATCTGGGAGTTGACTCTGCTGAAGCTTACAGCTGTACCATGCCTCGGGTAATCAGAAGGTCAAAGTTTGCTTTCACATGTAGTTGTAAAAACCTAATTCAGTTGACTTAAATGATTTTGTTTTTAGAGTGTACACTTTAAGATGTTAGATTTTGACATAACTTTCTCTTTAGATTTTGTTTTTCTTTCTCAAGATTTATTATTATTATTATTATTATTATTATTTTATAATTACTTATGTGTAATCATGAATAATTAAATTGTTATCTTATTTCAGGACGTCCTAAAAGCCACTGCAGCGAGAGGAGTTAATATTTTGGTGTTTCTCATTAGTCGTATCTTTTTTTTCTGTGCCAGGTATCATCAAATGCCAGTTGATAGAGGGACAGGTTGAAGATGCTGAGCAGCAACTGGAATTTCTTAACGAAATTCAGCAGTCCATTGGGAAATCTTCTGTAAGTACCTTTTATTAACAGAGTTCTCCTGTCAATGAAGGCAACATTATACCCATTCTTATAGTGCTGTATGCCTTAGCATTGCCACATAGAGTTTTTGATTAGTTTTTTAAAACGTTTTTGTGCTTTCATGTCAACTACATTGTAGCCAGTCAAAATGAAACAACCCTGAGACGTGATGGCGACAGCAACTCCACTTACTTTACAATTGGTTCATGCGTCTAGCGTGCGTCCATCGAGTTATGGATGCACGCGGGAAGTTTGGAAAGCACAAGAGAAGCGTAAGAGTTGTTCGAGGCGCAGCCGAGAGCAACTCTAGCTTCTGGAGTGCTTTCCAAACTTTCCGCGTACATCCATAACGCGATGGACGGAGAGCTAAAAGCATGAACGAGTTGTTTTATGACCAAACTGCAACGCATTCGTTGACGGCCGCGCAATTTTTCAGCTTGAAATACATTTTTTTTGCATCGTGTTATGGACGCACGCTCGCGCTACTGAATTAGATTGCGCGAATTTCCTGGTTATGTCATAACACTGTTTGGGCAGTCGAAAGGAAGCTATCAACAAGTTATAGACAGACAGACAGACAGACAGACAGACAGACAGACAGACAGACAGACAGAAAGACAAACAGACAGGCTGTGAACAAAAATATGCCAAAAAGGTGTCGAATTTTTAATCAATCAAAAACCCAAAGCAAGTGATAACAGTAGTGCGAAACAGGGCAATATCCTGTATTAACCATTTGCTGTTGTTTCGCAGGAGCTATCGTATCTAAGCTCAGTATTGCAAAGAAAGAAGAACAAGCCAGCTGAGGAAGTAATTAACCTTCTGAATGAAGCTGTAGATGCACATTTTGTTTCTCTCAAGGTTTGTTTAAGGAATGGCAAAACAATACACCAAATATTTTGTTCAAAAGGATGTCTATACCTCAATTCCAAAATTGCACCATAAAAGTATCATGTTTTCTTTGTGGGCCGTAATTCTGTAACAACATGATACCTTGCTCAGTAGTCAAGAGCAGTTTTCAAATGAGTGTCGAAAGTTAAATGTGTTTGCTTTGGTTTGGCTTTACTTCGCTCTCTGATTGGCTAGAAAAGCTCGCGCCACTTTCTCAACCAATCAGAAGTAAAACCAAAACCAATTGTGACTTGCTCGCATGCGTTTTCCCGCACATGTCGCTTATTGTTTGTCACGGTGTCTCAATTTCTGATTGGTTCATTTGTTTTTTGTTCCTGTTATGATTGGTTAGAGTAATTACTTTGATCTTGGTTTTAGGACACTCACTTGAGAACTGCTTCAGTTATGGAGGCGTGTATAATGTATAGAGCGTCCGACTTTCTTGGGGAATATAGGGATAGTGGTTCGAGGTTCGGGATCTGCTTGGTGTCCCGTTGTTTCCTTAGGCAGGGCACTTTTCATTTAGCCACAATTTTCGGTTTAAACTTCCGCAAACTTTCCTTGTCAAATGGAAAGGAACTTTTTCCATCGAGAGGAAGAACCTCGTTTCCAATTGCAACCGTGCAGTCTCATTTTTGGATCAAAAACCACGTGCGATGGTGCAAAAAGCCAACAGAAATTCAACGGATTAAAATGGATTCTGCACTGCCAGTGCTTTCTAATGTGGGCAATTTTGAAGAGGAAACTGAAACTTTATCGAGTAATGGAAATGATTTTGACTTTGTTTCAGTAGTAGCTACTCGTTTTTGTTTTGCCAGAAGAAAATTTAATAGAGCGCAAGACAATTTTGAGTCAAACGAAAAATAGTAAAATTGCAGTCAGGGTGTGACATAATACATACATGAACTTTCTGCACTGACTAGTTTACAATAAAACTTGAAAAAGACGTTTTGGCCTTCTTCGGTTTGAAAGTTGGCAAAAAAAGCAACGGCTTACTTGACGGTTCACATTTTGCGCGTGCGTGGCTGACTAACACAACAAAACACGCTAACGCTGCGCGAGGCTGCGAACATTACGCAACGATTTCTATATGTTCGTTCCCCGCATTCTGGTATCTCTGTGAATGCCACAGAGTCTACAGTGCGTTTTTATTGCGGAGACGAGAGTTTGCAGCGTGAGCAGCAGAAATTGAAATTTTGTGCAAATGGAACGGGATTGAACGGAAAAAGTGGAGTACCTCCGAAGGCTATCTGCTTGCTCCGGAAAATTTCTAGTAGATTCGCGCGTTCGATTTGCATTTCAACCGGCCGAACCGAAAAATTTGGCTAAATGGAAAGTGCCAATCTAACCATGTACCAGGTACCGGCGATAAAAAGCCTAGCGGGGAAGGGGTGGGGGGAGGGGGGATAGTAGTAAATACTCCTAGTCACTTCATACTGGGCATCCTGTAATGGTCTAGCATCCCATCCAGCGGGAGGTAGTAATACTCCTAGTCACTGAATGCTGGGTATCCTGTGACAGTCTAGCATCCCATCCAGGGGGGAGTAGTAAAACTCCTAGTCACTGAATGCTGAGTATCCTGTGACAGTCTAGCATCCCCTCCAGGGGGGAGTAGTAATACTCCTAGTCACTGAATGCTGGGTATCCTGTGACAGCCTAGCATCCCATCCAGGGGGGGGAGTAGTAATACTCCTAGTCACTTTATGCTGGGTATCCTGTGATGGACTAGCATCCCATCCAGGGAGGAGTAGTAATACTCCAAGTCACTTTATGCTGGGTATCCTGTGATGGTCTAGCATCCCATCCAGGGGGAAGTGGTAATACTCCTAGTCACTTTATGCTGGGTATCCTGTGATGGACTAACATCCCATCCAGGGATGGACTAACATCCCATCCAGGGATGGACTAACATCCCATCCAGGGGGAAGTAGTAATACTCCAAGTCACTCAATGCTGGGTATCCTGTGATGGACTAACATCCCATCCAGGGGGAAGTGGTAATACTCCAAGTCACTTTATGCTGGGTATCCTATGATGGACTAACATCCCATCCAGGGGGAAGTGGTAATACTCCAAGTCACTTTATGCTGGGTATCCTGTGATGGTCTAGCATCCCATCCAGGGAGGAGTAGTAATACTCCAAGTCACTCAATGCTGGGTATCTCGTGATGGACGAGCATCCCATCCAGGGGGAAGTAGTAATACTCCAAGTCACTTTATGATGGTATCCTGTGATGGACTAGCATCCCATCCAGGGGGAAGTAGTAATACTCCTAGTGACTTTATGCTGGGTATCCTGTGATGGTCTAGCATCCCATCCAGGGAGGAGTAGTAATACTCCAAGTCACTCAATGCTGGGTATCCTGTGATGGACGAGCATCCCATCCAGGGAGGAGTAGTAATACTCCAAGTCACTCAATGCTGGGTATCCTGTGACGGTCTAGCATCCCATGCTACAGAAATCAGAGTTAAGTGCTGGCTGTTTTGGCCATTCGCGGCTCGTATGCGACTTTACTTACCTTGCTCATCCCAGTAAAACTGGAACACTGCCATGATAAAGTTTCTCACTTTAAAGCCCTAAACTGATCATTTTATGTTGTGATTGTTTTACAGGGTCTGGCTCTTGGAGTGAAATATTTCTACAGCTTAAACCCTGATTTCCTACTTCAGATAATAAATGACTACCTCGTCTATGCTCCTACTGAGGTTTGTACATTTTAATCTATCTTTTTTGTCCAGTTTACAGTTAAATTAGGCAAGACCATGTATTGTGTAGTCGTAAAACAATACATGTAGCTACAGTATTGTCCTATGTCAACGTAATACATGGTTTTGCCGGCGTTGTTGACTGCATGGTATAGTAATAATTCTAAGCAAAAACTGGCATGGAACAATTTCTCCAAGTTTTATTTCATCACTGATCACCGTTTTCTATGCTTGTTTTCCCTATCACTTGTCTAAATTTTTTGATATATTACCTTCAATTTCTGCTGAGAATTATACGTCAAAAAAGCTTCAATAAATCAGTCATAGCAGGTGCAACTTCCAACTACCTGTACTACATGTATGCCTGCAAAAAAGGGAAAAATAACATGGTAAAAATAAAAATGGAGATTAGTTTATTAGACACACAAGTCATGTTCTTAATGTGTTAACTCAGGCACAGAGCCCAGGTCAGCCGCCACCTCCTCTTCTTAAACGGTGTGCTGCCGTCTTAGATCCTCTGACAAAAAGCGTGCCAGGTTTGCTGGAAGGACTGTATCTCATGGCTAAAGTCAAGTACTTGTCAGGTAAACAAGAAACCCTAATGGGCATCACAAGCCGGCCGATATGCGTGTTCCTTTTAGACTACAAGGAAGATCCCACACGTAAAATAGCTTGTTTTTTTAAAATACACAAGTATGGCATGGCGTGGAGTACGTAGGGAAAATGGGAAGTTAATGGGGAATGCTTGGATGTCTGGCAAAATCCAGAACTGCAGTTGGTGCTTTATATGTTGGCCGAAAACTAAATGACTAAGACAAATTGTTTGCAAAAAAAGAGAGAAGGGTTTTAATAGAACCAGGCTTACCCAGGCAGCCCTATCAAGTAAGGGACCTGCTTAGTTAGGTCATATTGCACCTTTAATTACTTTGTTCATCTTAAGTGATGCTATTTTATACCAAAAATCTGTGCATTAGTCGTATATGAAGTAACGCTAAGGCGGCAATACAGAAACTAGTTGATAATGGTCTGTGTATTTGCGCTGTAAATCAAAGGCGATGGTAGTGTGTTTAAGCTAAATAATACATTAATAGTATACGACACCCTGTCATGGTTCTTTAAAGGTTTGCATAGAGGAATGAATATGTTCTTAAAAAAAACTGAGCTGGCTGCATTCTGTTTATGCAGGCTGTTACTTTTCATCCTTTCAGGTGAAACAGATGCTGCGAAAGCCATGCTGACTCATTGCCTTGACCAAGACTCAACCTTTTCTGACGCTCATCTACTCATGGCACAGGTGAATTAGCATTGGGTACTTTAAAGTATTACGGTACATGAAGTGTTATTTCACACGGATTATGTGGAACAACAAACAAGACTTTACCTTCTGTCTCTTTCAGATTCATCTTCAGCAAGGAAACTACAAACTTGCTGAACAATCCCTTGAAGTTGGGCTCAGCTACAACTTTGAGGTAAACGATTCACGTCTTTATAGGAGTTGTCTTGTGTGCTGAGTTGAAAATAAATTGTATAAGCCGTACTGTTTTTACTTAAAATTATCTTTAACCAAGTTAAGTCCCTTGCTTTTGTAGAAGACTCATATGTTTAGCATTTAGGTTCACACTACTCTTAAAGGGGCTGCGTTGCGGGGATTAGCTCACGGTTGGTCAAACCATGCTCACACACACAAATGCTCAATGTGATATCAAGTGACTTTGTGCAAAGAATAAAAACCATAATAAGTTTTTCAATGATTTTTGCAAGATACAAGCACAGAACTTGAAAACGTTCGCCGAAGGTGTAACCCATTTTCATCATTGTCATGCATCCGTGGCTAAGACACTTCTTTTCCCGGCGAAACTCCTCAGTCCTGGGATTTCTTTTCATCTGAACAGTTAAAAGCCCCAGTATATAGAAGGCGCGCGGAACTGCGTTGTCTTGGAAAATTTGGGGGTTTACCCAGATTAGGCAAAATAGGGTTTTTGGGAACTGATTATTCTGTGTATTCTGTTATTCTTAAAACGGCATAAGAACAGACAGAATAAACATGACTGACTTTTTTTTAAATTGTTTACGTGAGCCAGTACAACATGTGCTGATTTCCAAGTGGGGCGTAACGATATGTATGAGATGCATAACTTAGAGTCAGGAACAGGTAGAACAGACACTCTTCTTAAACTCCCGCAAAGATGTCGCTGTTTGAGTCTCTTCGGGAAGGTTGTTCCATAGCAACACTACAGTAACACTGTACCGAAAGAATACATCCGCGTCACAACGAACCTAGTAAATATGACCTCGCTGTAGCTCAGTGGTTAAAGCGCCCGATCGGTGTACGGGAGGTCATGGGAACTTCGATTCCCGTCGGAGTCTCATATTTTTTCTTTGTCCCCTGTTCATGAAAAACTGAACATTCCATCTTTCTTTATGTATCCATCGTTTCCACAAGCTAAAGTGGCTGGTGTTTGTTTTAGGTGAGGAATCATCCTTTGTATCATCTGATCAAAGCAAGAGTACAGAAGAAGATGGGTCACCCTGAAGAGAGTGTAAACACCATGCAAGCTGCAATGAACCTTCCTGGAGTGAAAAAAGCAGGTAATACAGCTGTCTTGATGTCTTCTCATATCCCATGCATGTCTCAAGTTTGCAGAATGGACTCCCTAAAGAGTGCACGTTTTTGTAGAAACTACAGAATATTAAGATACTTACAAGTGTTCACAGCTTTCAAGAAGTTATCGCTTATAAACAAAATAGCGAAAATCTAAAACAAAGACTGGAATCTAATTGTTTTGTTAGTTTTAGTTTCGTTTAAGGTTTCGATTAGACAGCCTAGTTTTCACTGGTATTTCGAAGATTTGATTTGAGTCTCCAAAATTACGCTTCAGCGGTGTGAATCAAGAATTACAACTCACATTACACTACTGCACATTTCACAACTTCCCTGGAAAATTCGGAACTTCACAACGACTTTCAACTCTTTGCAATTTTTGAAATATTCATTTAAATTGAGGTATCCATTTGTAGGCGTGATTCAAATCTTCAAAATGTGCTTCAAGTGTCACGCAGCTAGATTTACGGCAATCTTCCTTGCTTTATTTTTTTTTCAGCTCCAAAAGCGCAAGGAAAGAAAATAGCGATATCCTCCAGTGACAGAGCGGCAGTGTATCTTGAACTCGTTGATGCTCACATGGAAGCTGGGCAGCTGGTAAGTAATTAAAGTTAAATTGCTGTCAGTATTAGAGGGATTTTACTTGAGTGTTGTGAAACCAGAAGTAAAGAATTTACTTTGACCAATCACAGCAGTCGTAAACAGCACATTGAACCAATCAGAGCTCGGAGCAAATACATGTAGCGAGCGTCAAGCGCGGGAAAACACTGACGTATACACTGTCAGCAAGCCATGATTGGTTTTGGTTTAACAGTTTCTGATTGGTTGAGAAGGTGGCGTACGTTTTTTTAGCCAGTCACGTGGCGTAGAAAAGCAAAATTAAAGTAAATGTGAATTACATTCAAACCTCAATTTAAAAACTGCTCTTAGTAGTGAAACAATGGGAATTGCGTTTGGTTTGTTACGGTTTAGTTGGCGGAAATTTCAGCCTAGCCCCGATTCGAATTAACAAAGTTCTCGACTGTGTTTTCGAAATGACCTAATGTTCCCCCAATGCTATCTTGCTGAGGGCATGTCGTCAAAGTCATTTTGCTTGATGGTGCCCTCGGTGAGTATAAAGAACTCAACAGTGTCTCCTATCATGTCTTTGTTGTTTATTTTTACAGCATGAGGCAACCAAAGTGATGCAGGATGCTTTGGAAGAGTTTAATGGCACTCCTGAACAAGTTAGGTAAAAACGGCAAACGATCTTAGTAAAGCTCACAAAACTGTAGGCAACTCACTGTTGGCGGATGGTCTCTCTGAGACAGTTTCCTAAAGTTTGTCATTGGTAGTTTTACCCTCTATAAAAGACTGAGGACGGTCTTGCAAAGATGGCTCCCTGAGTAAGTCTTTTAATTCCTCTCCCTCTTAAGGTAAGCCTCCCAGGCAGTTTTTTGTAAGAATTCCCCTAAAAGCGACTGCATGGGAGGCTATCTCAAGATGATCTTACAAAGTTTGTTTCGTCGTACTTCGGTTAGGTAGTTCATCTTCCTCTAAGATCGGCACCTTTTTAAGATGGTCTTGTAAAGTTATAATAATAGTGAAGGTCTCACAGGATTGGTTGCTACCGTTACTTCAGTCCTGTGTGTTGTCGCCCACTACATAGACCTCAGGCTGCAGATTTGGTCCTTGCCGTGCTTCAGTTCAGTAGTTCACCTCCCTCTCTCTAGTCAGGCACATCTCTGAGACGGTTTCACAGAGTTGGTCCCTGATATACCTGAGTCTCTTAAATTGCCTCCCTTCAAGCCGAGCACATCTATAAGGTGATCTTGAAGAGTAAGTCTTTTAATTCCTCTCCCTCTTAAGGTAAGCCTCCCAGGCAGTTTTTTGTAAGAATTCACCTAAAAGCGACTGCATGGGAGGCTATCTCTTGATGATCTTACAAAGTTTGTTTCGTCGTACTTCGGTTAGGTAGTTCATCTTCCTCTAAGATCGGCACCTTTTTAAGATGGTCTTGTAAAGTTATAATAATAGTGAAGGTCTCACAGGATTGGTTGCTACCGTTACTTCAGTCCTGTGTGTTGTCGCCCACTACATAGACCTCAGGCTGCAGATTTGGTCCTTGCCGTGCTTCAGTTCAGTAGTTCACCTCCCTCTCTCTAGTCAGGCACATCTCTGAGACGGTTTCACAGAGTTGGTCCCTGATATACCTAAGTCTCTTAAATTGCCTCCCTTCAAGACGAGCACGTCTATAAGGTGATCTTGAAGAGCTGGCCACTGCCGTGACTCAGTTAGGTAGTTCATCTCGGAGTTTGTCCTTTGCCGCACTTCAGTCCTTTCATTTCGTCTTAATTAAAGACATGTAATAGATGTATAAAGATCATGTAAGAAATAGATGTACCTGTAATAGTAATTTATGTAATAGACCAAACACAGGAGAGAAAAGGAGGTTTTTTAATCAGGATTTTCGATCCAACACTGAGAAAAGAGCAAAACCAAACAAACAACAACAACAACAGCGATGAGGACGACGACGGGCAAGAAAATTTTTTTGGACGAAAATCGAATCGTTGGATAATACCAAGGAAAAGTTTTTGGGACACTTCAATAAAGGCAGCCTATTTTAAATGAATTCAATTTCAACAAATCAATATCGCCCCAAGCAGGGATGAAATGTTGTGCAACGGGTAAACTTCTTTTGGATGGGAAAAATCAACACTGTACAGGGAGGGGGTTTTCCGAAGAATTTCAGTTAGCAATTACAGAATTGTGAAGGTGTCCCAAAATTACAAAACATTAAAGAATCATTAAGAAAGTGTTTGATGTATCTTCCAAACAAATTATTAAATAACAAGAAAACGAAGAGACCCGAAGAAGCCAAAATCTGTGATAGTTAAGACCGGTCTTTCAAACGTCTGGCACTCTGATGGTTTTTTTTCCCTATCTTGATGAAATATCTGTGCGTTTCAGCAAGACGGGAGATCCTCTCTATTTTTGAAAGCACATTGTAAGTTGCACAGCATGGTTGTCCTATTTAAATATGTATTACTGACTTACAAATTCAGTATTAAATGTCTTCCTACTTTTCCATCAGGGTTCAGATATCTAATGCAGACCTTGTGTTAAAAAATGGTGATACGGAACAAGCCTTGACTATACTGAGACAGATAACTCCAGAACAAAGGTGCATATGTATTTCTTAAGCTGGTTGCAGAGTTTTCATAGTAGCAAATGCACAAGCAGTAGGGTTTTAGTAGTGAACTTGGTTATTGTTCATTTGTCCGTCCGTTATTCCGTCCGTCCCTCCGTCCGTCCCTCCGTCCGTCCCTTCGTCCCTCCATTCGTTCGCTCGTTCGTTAGTTCATTTGTTCGTTCGTTCGTTCGTTCGTTCGTTCGTTCATTCGTTCGGTCGCTGGCTCTTTCATTGATTCATTGATTCGTTGATTCATTCATTGATTCATTGATTCATTGATTGATTGATTGACTGATTGATTCATTCATTCATTCATGCATTGATTTAGTCATTCGTTCGTTCGTTCGTTCGTTCGTTCATTCATTCATTCACTCTTTCATCTGCTTATTTGTTGTGTATTGTTTCCGTTAACTTATTCATTCATTTAGACTTTTTCATTTATTACTTATAAAATTATACTTAATAAATTAATAAAAAATTAATAAAATTAATAAATTAATATGATTATTTATATGGCAGTTACTACATCAAGGCAAAAGAAAAGATGGCGGACATATATTTACATCACAGGAAGGACAAGCGTTTGTACGCCAGTGTATACAGGTTCGTCTCAAATTCTTAAGTTATCATATGTCGAGCGATGTTGTTATCTTGGCATTTGTTTAATTAACGTATTTTTCTGGACAGGAAAGAAAAACTCTAGGTAACTGTTAAGTAAAGTAAAGACAGTCACTACTGACGTTGAAGACTGGTGTTCTTTAATTTTTTGTAGAGAACTAGTTGACAAGAATCCAAGTGCTCACACATGCCTGTTGCTAGGAGATGCTTACATGAGTATACAGGAGGTAAGTTCTTTACTGTCTATAATAGTATGGAGCAAGCTGTGTGTGATTCTTAACAAATAACAGTGCTTAATCAAAGGACGAGATCCCCATAAGTTGTCTCGTCTGCTTGTTGCCAGGGATTCGATGTATTGGTGTGTAATATGTTTTAAGTTAAAAACCAATGAAACAGTGATTATCAACTTTGGCGTAACTCCCTGTGTGAGTTTTTGAAGATTACAAGGTTTGTCACAGTTGTCGTTTCATGCATCACTTGTTTGAGGCTGCTGAGCTGTGTTAAAAAGTACATTCATTTTCTTGAATTCAGCCTGAGAAAGCAATCGAAGTGTACGAGACAGCACTGAAACGGAACCCCAGAGATGGTGCCCTGGCGAGTAAAATAGGGCAGGCTCTAGTGAAAACACACCATTTTGGCAAGGTATGTTATTCAGAGATAATAATAATAATAATAATAATAATAATAATGTTTAATACTTCTATAGCGCTTTTTACATTCACATATGATCAAAAGCGCTTTACAAACTTCAAAAATCCTCTCTAATAATAAATTACATGATTTAAACGAAATTATCTAAAAACTAAATGACTAAGTAATGAGAGAGTAATGTCTGCTGGGTAATGGTATTTACGTTATTGACAGTCAGGGACTTAAGACTTGTTTTCGTTTTGTAGGCAATCAACTACTACGAAGCTGCCTTGAAATCAGGACAGCAAAACTTTTTAAGGTTCGTGGAAACCATGCTTATTAAATTGTTTTTCTTCTTTTCAGAGTAAAGAAAGCGTCTTGCCTTGAGATTCTCGCAAACGAGGAGACATTGTTGTGGAACTGGCTGTACGCTCTTGTCGAGGGACCTTTTTTTTTTTTTGCATCAGAGAAACAAAAACTTTTTCTAATATTTCTCAGGATCTCAGAAATATTTTGTTTCCGCAACAAATGTTTCCCCTTGTGCGTGTCGAGGAAACAATGTTGACTAGATTCTTGGGTCCGCTTCCTCATTGAACATACGCAAATGTCTGGGATCGAGCCTGAGTGCATTTTTTTAGTGGAATGTTTCTTGGTCCGCGCGAAACATGACAACAAACAAGTAGGCTTAGAAAAATCTGCCTATATTTTCCCCGACGAAGGAGAGTAGTTTTTTGAACGGGCGGTGTCTCTCCTGTCTAAATTTGCCTTATGGCCCGGTGTTCCTTAATATGCCTAAACCGAGTTTCTTTTCCAGGTACGACTTGGCTGAGTTGTATCTCAAGTTGAAAAACTATGAAAAAGCGGATAAAGTTATCAAGGCAGCTCTGGAACAAGAGAAAGGTGCGTCAATGTATTCATCTTGTCATACTGCATAGGCTTGCATCGCGAGGGCAATTGCTGTAGTTTTGCTGTTTACCATGGAAAATACTTTTGTTAGAATCAATATAATCTTGTTCGCTTTTTGAAAAAGTACTCTGGTAATACAACTTCTCATATCAATCAACAAGCCGGATATTTCACAGCGTTTCAGGGCATTTGCGGTAAAATGTTACATCAAATAAAATAGATAAGGGATTATAGTAAGTTTTTTTTCGAGATGGAGTGTGTGCAAACTGGCTCGAGCAACACAATATGGCTTATACACTTAAAAATTTAGTTTATCTCTCGGTTAAAAAGTTGTTTGCGTAAGGTTATTAAGTTTATACTTTTTACTTACGACGACCTTAACTGACGAAATCTCCAAGTAGGATATTTACATACCCTTTATGGCCACAGTATTTGATCAAATCTTATCACAGTAAGATTACAGCGTGAATGAATGTTCAATTACCCTTTTGTCACTCTCATAACCATAAGGTATGTTATATCCAAGGTTACGCTGCCTTACATTGACGGAGAGCCTCAAGTCATTCACGCATCACTTTCGAGACTTTAAAGTTAATTATCTCATTATGTTTCTCAATAACCAAGCAATCCATGCTTATATAAACGCAAAAAAACAATCCCTTTTTCCGTCATCTTCAGCTAATGACCTTCCGTCTCTCATGGAAGAAGCTCGACTTCTAAAGCTTCAAGCGCAAGTTTATCAACGGTCTGGCAATGCTGAAGAAACCCTCAAGACTCTGACAAGAGCTAAGGAAGTTCAAACTAGGTGAGACTAGCTTCTTTGCTCGTTCTCTTTGCTAAGCGGCAAATGAGAGCACGAAACATTCTATTTCTTGTGACCTGTTGGTAACAATGGCGTATGGCTCTTGCATGATTAGCGCGCCAAGTTTGAGGTCCTACGTTCAACACGACTCTTTGTTACAAAGAGAAATGGAATCTTTGCTGTCGTGATGTATCTTTAGAAAGAGGTCTCTTTTTTTTAATTTGGGTTTTTTTTTGTTATAATATTATCTTTCAGGGTTTTGAGAAGAGTTGGTGTTGAGCAACCAGATGCTGTAAAAGCACAGAAACTGCAAGCTGCAAAGTACGAGGAAATGTTTGCTTTGAGATGTGTTTGACGCTTATTTTTCTAAGGCTGGACAAGTTTAAAATTGTAGAAAAATAATAAAATAAATAATAATAATAATAGTAATGATAATGATAATGATAATGACAATAATAATAATAATAATAATAATAATAATAATAATAATAATTGTTATTATTATTATATATATATATATGTTTTTTTACTCCGAGGCTCACAGGTTACGCTATGCGCCCTGTGTAACTAGTTTAGCTTTTAGCATACAGACGTGAATTCTGCTATAATAATAATAATAATAATGATAATAATAATAATAATAATAATAATAATAATAATAATAATTTTAATAATTATAAACCTTTATTGATAGTCATAGTGAAAATACAATGGACGGATAAGAATAAGATGCTAAGAAATTACAATCAATTATTAGTTTAAAATAATTTTTAAGCAGTAAAATTCTTTTCTTAATTCTTAATTCTTCTTCTTATTGTTGATAGTAATGATAATCTGCATTACAATCAATCAATAGGTTAAAAATACTATTAATCTATGAAAAGGTAATAAAATATTCTAATAGTTAAAAGTATATATATCCTAATGGCGCTCATTCGTGAAACTCGGAATAAATAATAAAATCAATCAAAGTCCCTATCTAATGGCTCCCTCGGTTGCTTCAATTTCAATGTCAGAGTTCTTTAAGTCCCATGAGACCCTCTTAACAGTTCGTGATCCACGAAGGCAGATTAGCGCTGATCTCAAAAGAGCAAAGGAAGTTCTTGCACGAATCCAGGAGATTGTCTTGGCGTAATCTTCTCCTTTCTTGATAGCGATTAGCTCGGCTAGTCGGCTATGAAACATCCGGCATTCTTTCCCCATTCCACCCGTGGTTGTAAATACCAGCGGTGTGAAAGTTCCTTGCTCGATATCAACAACTCTGCTTGCGTACTGCCGCTTCTTCTCGTTCTCATGTATCCGATATATTTGTTGCGGTTCCAGGTCCCTATAGCTTTCAGCATTTGGGTGACAGACCCTGACGTCGAAAAAGGCTGATTGCTGAGGCTCCCAAAATCCGCGTGCATGTATATCCAGTCTGGCATCTCTCGCTGTGTTCGACCCTCTTGTCAACTGCTCACCTGATACATCTTGCAGCACTGGTTCAGTAACGACATCGCTACAAACCATATTAATAATAATAATAATAATAATAATAATAATAATAATAATAATAATGATGTATTTGCGTTTTGCAAAATAATGACAAATACAAACCCACGGGAAAGTTCTGGTCAGCAGTGAATGGCCACAATGAATGATTTCATTCACAAACCACTATTTACATTATCATGAAACAAGAAATAGATTGCAGCTCCATCCACACTGAAAACAAAGAACCACTTTTTGTGGCACAATAAAGTGAACAATACCTCAGAAAAGTACTGCACAAAAGCTTTCACTTAACGAACTCGCTAGGGTTTCTTTTCGGGATCAAAGGTACAACTCCTTTGCAGAAGAGACTTTAAAATATCCCCCCGTGATCCTGATCAAACAGTGTTTTGATTCCCTTGCCAGAATTTGTGAAGAGATGGCGGAACTTTCCACCAGTGCCAGAGAATACGATAAAGCGATTAATTTCTACAAGGAAGGTCTGATATACGACGAAACGTACATACCTGTGAGTAGTAAACACTTTATCGTCTTGTGGTGCAAATAATACGTAAGGAAATTGATGATACATTTTCAGGACCCACTGACGAGTCGTGACGGTCCGCCAACATTTGGTACCCTGGGCCTCCTTTAGCTAACTTCCGGTCCACTTCGTTCCCAGGGTCTCTCTTCTTCCCATACCTCTGCTAGAATTCTACTTCCGGTAAGGCGTAATAAATTTCGTTACCTGACTTCCGCTGAGTCCGGTCTTCTGTGCCTACAGTCGGTCCGATTCAGTTCGGGCGTATTGGACATGAGTGAATTTTTTCACATAAAAATTCGAAATGTTACAGTTCTTTAGTGTTTTATACTATTAAGCACAAACTGAAGACTTTCATTAAACCTCCTTGAGTGATGGTCAGCTTCTCCGCAGCAACCACCTCAAGGTATTTTGCGTTGTGGCTTACGAGAGGTTCATTTGTTCGTTCCTTCGTTCCTTCGTTCCTTCGTTCATTTGTTTGTCGTTCGTTTGTTCGTTCGTTCATTTATTCATGCATTCAATTTGCGTTCGTTCTTTGTTTCACTCAGTGATTTTGCTGATTGATTAATTCATTTTTGGTTTGTTTGTTGTTTCAGGCCATGTTGAAGCTGGCCAGAATGTTTTTGACAGTGGATGATCTGGATGCTTGTCAACAGCAATGCGTTCAGCTTTTGAAAATGGACGCGGAAAATGATGACGCTACTGTTGTAAGTACCTGTGTTGTTATAGGGAGGATTATACGGAGAACTATGTCGCTCCATACCTTTATGAGGAAACATAGGGAACAGCAACATACATCAAGATACTGTTTGTGTTCCTGATATAAATGCGCTTTGTTTGTGTCTTTCAGATGATGGCAGATTTGATGTTTAGGAAAAATGAGTATGATTCCGCCACGTTTCACTTTCAGCAGCTTCTAGAGAGAAAGCCAGGTAAGGTCTTGCTGGTTGTATACATCCTCTGTTTACAGCTCCTTCGCTTTTAAAGAAATTCTGGAAGAAGGAAACTTTCTTTTGAGCTCTCTACTATCTCTTGAAAAGGAAAAAAAAAGAATTTCCTTGTAAAACGTAATGTAAACATACGACCCTTTTCTGTTATTATGCTACAGCGTACGGACGAAAGAAGGATTTTTGTAACCTTTCTGCCGCCGAACAGCTCACGTCAGCTTTGTAGAAAAGCATCGGTGTTTTGTGATAATTTCCAAAAGAGATCCACTTCTTATTTCTCCTTACAATAACATTGCACTGCTAAGCAGTCAGGCGAAGAGAACTGAGCAGGTCATCAGCAAGAGGACAGTGGTGGAAATAACTCACCCTTAAGGTCGTTCTGCGTAGTACAATAGGTGCATGGGGCGAGGGACTAGAGTTCTTCAACACTGCTTTTTGAAGTTATGGGTAGTAAACAGCGGAGAAATAGGCCAATATTGGCATATCTTTGCCCCCCCCCCCTTTTTGAAAGTGAGGCTATCTACAAGCCTTCTTTCCATTCTATTGTAGTAATATTGATTTTCACCCCAATGATTTTGTCCTTGCTCTGAAACTGAGGCTTAAGCCAACTTGGAATCGGCCGTTTGAAAAAAAAATCCAGTTATGAGATCATACTTTGTTCTGGGCATAAATTTAGATTAAAACGATGTTTCATTCCAGGCCACTACAGTGCACTTGCTCGCCTGATTAATCTCCTGAGACGAGCGGGAAAATTGGACGAGTGTTCTAAATATATTGAACAGGTTGGTCGAGAATTTTCTGTAGTGTATGTAGTATTCTTGCAGTGCTCATCATGTCACTCTTCAGTTCAATCATTGTTTACATCTTAAAAATTCATCTTATCAAGTAACATACCACTTGAAAGAGCATGTTAGCTTAATTTATTATTTAGTTAAGATAAGTTGTTCATGTGCAATGCATCTGACAGAACTAGTACAGCATGTGAAGTCAAACTATTATTGCGTTAGGATAAGTTGTTGTAGTACCATGCATCCGACAGACTAAATGCAGCTTACTTCAAGGGACTATAGCATACTGATTTTTTTTACGTTTTGGGTCAAAAAGTGATTAAATTAAATGTGCTGTAAGTCCTTTTTTTGTGCACGAAAGGCTCGAAGGTCCTCATCGAGGAGGATATCAAGCAATTTTCTCGAAGGGAGAACAAGTCCTGATAAGTTTGGTGATAGTTTTTCAAGACACAAGGGATAAACTTAAAAATTGGCCCATTTTTTAAAAATTGCAATACATTTCCATCCTATCCATCCCGGCCTAGCCAAACACATTTATTTATTGTTTGAGAAAACTCATAGAGTTATTTTAAACAAAACTTTCAAACAGTTATTTTGGAGTTTCTTTTGATTTTTGGTTCCAATATGTCTAAAAGTAGGCGACCTAGTCCCTTTAACATCTTGCTTGCTTTCCTTTCTTTTACAGGCTGAAAGCGCTGTTCCCCGCGCAGCTATGGACCCGGGATTAAATTACTGTAAAGGACTCTTTAACTGGTAACTTGACACGCAAGCTTTTATAATAAGGCTCTGACCAAATGGATTCAACATTTGCATTTAACGCCTTTCAACAATGTTGAATTCAGCTTATTCTAATAACGTTTAAAAACGTCTCGTGAAAGATGTGAAGTCAATCTGTCTTCGATGAAAAGCCTCCTTTAATCATGATAGCCCCTTGCTTGCTTATTTCCTCACTTCCTCCTCTTTTATTACCTGTCACGCAAGCTACCTTTGATAAAGCTTTACATGTTCCGGGCTCTTTGTTTGTTTGTTTGTTTGTTTGTTTGTTTTTGAAAAGGGATATAACTCCTTGGGTTGCTACACGGCTGTGAAGTTGACTTTCTCATTCAGTTTTGTTTGTACCGATGCAGGTATACTGTGAATCCCACGGCGGCTCTAAAACACTTTAATCTGTCAAGGAAGGACTCCGAATGGTATGAAATATTTGAAATCATGCTGTTCAGAGTTGTTGTTGTTGTTGTGTTGACAGTTTCGTATATCGATAAAGTAGCCGTCAGATTATTTCACGCGGCAGTAGAGTCCTGAGTTATGAGCAACCTATTGTTTATTGTACATGTCTTCGAATAAGCGGGAAATCTGAATAAATGTTGGGGGGGGGGGGCGACTGCAATGGAGTACTCCATCCTTGGGGTATGTGTACACCTTATTGCTGCAGTTCTACGCGTCTTTTAAGTCCGTTTCTTAGAACAGACTCTACTTAAGCTAACCGTCCTCTCAAGTCAACCACATATGTAATTTTGTTTCATGTGGTGAGTGATTTTGCGTATAATTGATCAAATGTTTCAATCACCCATTCACTTCCACCAGGGGCGAGAGAGCTGTGTACAACATGATCGAAATCTGCCTCAACCCAGATAACGAGACATTGGGAGGAGAAACCTTTGATGCGGTGGACGGTGATGTCAGGTAATGAAGTGTGCTTCTGTGGTATCATCTCCTCACGTTCTCTGTCGTGTTTGACCTTTTTGCCTAAACTGGTTGCATTTGTTTCACTGTTTGTGTAGTCAAAACGAGAAACAGGATTCAGAAATGATGGCTGTCCGCACTGCTGAGAAGCTGCTTAAGGTAAAAGGGCATCGACTACTTTAAAGGTTTTGCTTTTTAATTGTCGCCGTTGACTTCGTGTTTGCCGTTTATAAAGAAAAGCTGAAAGTTTTACTTCGTCATGTACTATCTAGTACATCGTTAACGAGTTTTAAGACCGCTGGGCTTCAACTCCTTCATGCCAGCACGTCCCGCGCTTAACCCGCTAACGGTCGTGCAGGCCAAAACCGCCGTGAGGAAGTTGACCTGGTACGGCGTTTTTCTCGTTAAATTGTACGCATGCCCGAATTTAATTTTGCAAAAATACCTTGGAAGTGGAAGGCAAGTTCAGTTTTCATGCCGCAAAGAACGTTTTAGACCTTTGGACCAGAATTTGAGCAGATAGGCGCAAAATACGGCGTTCAAAGCTTAAATTGGCAGTTTTTTCTTTAGCAAAAGGCTGGCTTCCAATGGGTTGAATATTTCACATTAACTAGTAGCTCTATTGCAACCCTGATTAGTTGTTGGAATAAAGCGTTTTCTGTGAAAAATGGCATTACTTCTAGTTTTAAACGAAGTGTTTCTAACTGCGCGTTATAAAAGATAATAAGTAAATAAATAAATAAATAAATAAAAACGTAGACTATGAACATTATGAATACGCTGACACGCAAGTGGAAATTGACTTCATTGCTTGTCTTTGAACTCCCTGCCCTGGAATGCTGCAGAACATGAAAACTTGGGTCTAGGGTTTGATAAACTCTGAGCTGATCAGGTAATCGGAACTGCAAATAGCCAGTTTGACAAAGGAGATGTTCAACAACTGAAACTCATAGTCATTTTTCAGTTCATGTCGAATGGTCCTCTTGAAAATTCCGTATGTAATTGCTACTATCCTCAACCGTTAAACAAGTGTTTCATTACAATCGTTCTAAATGGATGCTTAATCTCACAGGATTTAAAGCCCAAGGGGAGCCCTCTCAAATACCGGATACTGGAGAATAGTGTTCTGATGGCCTTCAAGACAAAACCTAACGTGGAGAAAGCCTTGTCACAGTTCATGGAAATTGCCACAACAGAGGTGTGTAAACTGGATCATAATAAGCTACGACTGTGCATGAAAAAGGTATTGTTAGGCGTTACCTTATTCTTTTCACTTTCGGGAGTGAAGTCATGAATCAGTTAAGTTTTCTTTTCTTTTTTTTTTTTTTAGCCCGTGGGTTGAGTTATCAAATGTGGCTTTTCAAATGAAAGTAACGTAGCAGTACCGCTCAATTTTGGAAAATACTGCTTCCTGTTATGTTCCAAAATTGTCTGAAAATGCCCACTATTTTGAGATTGGATAATCTTTGGCGCGAATTTCCGTAGTGATTAGTTTGTACGTTGATTCAAAAGGGACTTTTCCCGAATCAAGTTATATGCAAGTAGTAGGCACTAGTATAACTCAAGTTTATAGCTGACCTGATAGGCCATTTATAAATATATTTTTGGCAAACTCACAGCAAAAACAAATTTTTAAAAGCTTCTTTAAATCATGAAAGAGCTGAAAATCGAAGTAGCTAATCTAGTGGTCTCGTTCTGGAGGTCGAGGCCCGTTATCTTTCACTTTACTCTTGACCCTTCATTCAAATCAACTGAGTGCAGTGTGGAATGACTTTTCTTCTCTCCTCAGAATGACTGTGTCCCAGCTTTACTGGGCATGGCCACGGCGTACATGTACCTAAAGCAAACACCGCGGGCTCGAAACCAGCTTAAAAGAATTGCCAAAATGAACTGGAATGCCTGGGTAAGTTGATGACACTGGATATGAGGCCACTAATAATGGCCTCAACACTGTTGCCTAAAAAATACGGTGGGGACTCAAAGCTTAGAAGTTGGAAACTGAAGCTGGGTGGCCTGTGTGTTCCACATGGCTTATCGCAGTTGGGTACCATGTGTGTGGTAGAAGTTAGGAGCCGAGGCTCCTGCCGAAAACTTAACGGTTCCTCTCAGTTCGTTGGGACCATGTCTGTTGCAGAGCCGAGTCTGGGTAGCCTGTGTGTAACAGACGTTACACTTCCCAGTTTGTTGGGTAGCTGTTATTCTGCAGACGTAAAAAGGCGAATCTCCTGACAAACACTGGCCACTGATCTCAGTTTGTTGGGTGCACTGTTCGTCTAAGATGCCTTCATTGTGATAAATCGATGGATACCTGGTTCGTGTCAAAGTGCCTTCATTGTGATAAATCGATTATAGCGCAATTCTAAAACAAGAAACATGTTTAGGCAATTTGACTTGGCTTGTAAAATGTTTATGTAAATATCATTTTCTTTGTTTCCTTTCTTTCCATCTCGTTCAGCATAACAATGCCTTATCTTCTTCAACATTTCAGGAAGCAGAAGAATTTGAGAGGAGCTGGCTCCTACTCGCTGATATTTATATCCAGGTACTAATGAAACAGGCCTTTAAATGAAAGCCATGAACTCAAGAATAGTGATACTAGGAGGGCAAAGAAAAGTCTGATGTTTTCTTAGAATATAGAGTAAAGTTTTCGACTTTTTTTTTTCAAAAATAATGATAAATTTACCAAGTAGAAAACAAATCGAAGAGGACAAACTAATTGAAAAATCTCAGACAAAGCCAACGTTTATAAAGCAAACGAAGAAGCCTTAGCCTGTGTGCAGAAGTCTCCTATTTTCTTTGCTTCAGGCGTGAAGTTAAAGAAATAGCAGACGTCTGCACGAAGGCTAAGAAACCTAAGAGTGCGTTTTCTTTGGATACATGACAAAGTTGTATACGCCATTTGACATGATGGGGTATAAAGGGTTACTGTTTTGTTATGTTTTCAGTCTGGCAAGTTTGACATGGCTGGCGATTTGCTAAAGAAGTGCCTTCAATACAACAAGGTCAGGAATGCGTCTCATATTAAGCGTAAACTTCTAATGACCCCAATGACATGAGTCGTATTGATACTTTTTCATGTTGATAGTTCGACAGTACTTTATTTTACTTTTTGTAAATTCTGTTGACCAATTACTACGTTTCTCACATGCCTTTTTTTATATTCAGTTAAATTTGATGTCCAAGACATTCTAAAGTGAATGATAATGTTATTGTGGCGAGATCTGCCTTATTACCGCTGAATTAGAGCACGCGCCAAAGTGGAAAAACTAAGATGAAGGCGCATTTTGCCGTTTTTTTTTTCTTCAGCTTAGTTACTTAACTTACGAAACAAAAAACATGGACCTAAAATTCGGAGAAATTGTTTGTTCATTTCTACTGTACTCCGAATTGAGTTGCGAAAATTTATGTTATTTACTGAATTATCCCATAAAACAAATACGACGTTATGTTTAGTAACCCATTTAAAGAAACAATGGCAAGGAATCCTCTTAGAAGCTATAAGGGTCTATTACATGAAGTTCCCTCGTTATAAAACTTAGCGACGTGTAATTGCTAATGCCAGGCGTTTAAAAACAAGATAAAAAACTTTATTTACCCTGAAGGGCCGTGTGACCCGGGGGGGGGGGGGGGCGTGTAGTGAACGTGTGACGTCAGCGTCTTCGCTAGGCGTTAAAGTTTTTGCAAGTCGCCCCTTCTGTTATGCAAACCACCAATAAGTTAGATGTGTCAATCCTGAAAATAATCTTTCTGAACAAATGATCGTAGTTCGTTTAAACTCCATGGGCTAATCCAGTGTGACAGCAGAAATGCTGCAATATGCTTAACTCTTAAAATAAAGTCACAGTGTACTGCTCTCTATTCCAAGTGCCGTAAAAGCTCTATTAATATTAAGCCCCCTCTCTCTTTTAACGCCCCTTTCTAACAAGCCCCCCCCCCCGTTAATATCATTTTTTTTAATGAGCCCTCCTCCCTAATAAGCCCCCCCCCCTTTGGGGGATCGGATTTTGTAATTAGACCTTCCTAATCTCTATTAAGCCACCCACTTTATCCTCAGTGGGATTACATTTTGTAAAAGCTAGAAAATGAAAATATGTAAAGTTGGCCGGCCTTTATTGATAACAGTTATGTTAACATTGTTTTGGTTTTGTGCAAAAAATTGTTTTGAGAATAAATGCTTAAAGATTTGAAATAAGCCGCTCCCCCCTTCCTCTCTAATAAGCCCCCCGTTCATGAGGCCTGAAATTAGAGCTTTTACGATAGTTCTCAACATTCCCTTTGCAGTCTTGCTGTAAGGCGTGGGAGTATATGGGTTACATCATGGAAAAAGAACAAGCTTACAAAGACGCGGCCAAAAATTACGAGAATGCCTGGATTTACGGCAACCAAAGCAATCCCACAATTGGTAAATAATACACTTATCTTACGACTGGTCATGTTAAAAGTACAGTGAAACCAACGAGACATAAAAATGTGGTCGTATTATTAAGAGTATGTTCGGGTTTAAAAGTTGTCGGGGTAACGTGGTTTTCGGATATGAAGCTGACTGCCTAACGTCGTAATAACAAGGTGATCGTGTTAACGGGATGGTTTTAATCTGGGGTTCCGTTGTAATCAGTATCGTTTGTAGTGAGCGACCGGTCGGTCCAGGATCCGGTGAACTGCAAGGTCTAAGAACAATCTGAATAAGGAGAATGAGTCTAGGGAGAGACGCCACACGCGTGCGAGGATCGCGCGCTTCGTTCCTGGCGAGTATCAGCGTTTTGCTCTCTCCTCCGCAGGGGCCTCCTACATTCACGCTTTGACTGCACGCTACGCGAAGGGTAGAGGGAAAAAATAAAGCGCGCCCGTTCACTGCGCCCCAGTTTTCTCTTTCCCCGTTGTTTACTAATTGGAGCCTCTGTGGAGGAGAGAGAGCGTTTTGGAGATCAAAATCTTTAAAAGACAAGAAAGCGATCTCTTTGCAGACTATATGGTATGATTAGTTGAGTTTGGGTGCATTTATATTTCAAGTTCAACTTTGTTTGCTACAAAACACACTTAATTCTAACACGGCAACTAATGGCGAGGAATCTCAGTTAGAAACCGTAGGTTATTTAGCTGACATAGTTGGTAACTTCACTACATTGTTTGCCTATTACCACCAAGGATTTCCTTAGTCTTCGTTTAATAATTCCTCAGAACATTTTGGAGATTTCCAGAAATGTAATCCAAAAACGAAGTTTCTGAAAAGGTAAACTGCTTGTACCGTGGACTGGGCACCCCATTGAACTGCCAGCAACAGTAACGTAAGAATGAGACTGACTTAACGTTTCACAGAGGTTTGTTTTATTACCTTCACAGGTTACAGACTGGCGTTCAACTATCTCAAGGCAAAGCGCCTTGTAGATGCTATTGACGTTTGTCACAAGGTACTGTTAACAAACCTAGTCTGTTTTCACTTCATGTTTAATGTCCTGATGCACTTTCTTTCAGTAATGGTGTTGCCACAGAACCAATGGTGTGTTTTTTTGCCAGAAATACATTGTAACGAAAGAGGGGAGGCTCCGTCGAGGCAATTGTGTTAAGAGTTGTTTCAGTCTTTTCCTTAAAGGGGCATAGTCACGAGGATTTCGCCGATTGCTAGTCAAAACAGTGCTAAAATTATCGGTAGCTAACTTTGTCCATGCCCAACGTTGTGTTTGAACATTTAAAGGAATATATTAACTTAATTTCAATAAGAGAAAACAAACCATGACCATTTAATATCGATTTAATGTCAACACGTTGAAAGAATTTGAAAAGTTTAGCCTAATTTTTTCAAATTGCAATCCATTTCCATCCGTGCCATCCGTAGCAACAAACGACAGAAAATAGTGTTATTGAAGTAATATAGTCTTTGGTAACAAAACTAGACCATTATTTGTGGGCGTTCATTGATGTGAGGACATACTTTTGATTTTTAAGTTAACTAGAATAGCGTGACTGTGCCCCTTTAAAGAATGAAACGGAACTAGACTTATAAGAAGTTTGCCATCAGCAATTGCTGCTAGTGAAATGACAAAAATCTCTTACGCCAAGTTGGCACTCATGGGAAACAAGGCCAGCACCACTGAATAGGGAATACTGAAGTTCCATTGAACAACGTTCAACATAGGGAATCGGCAGTGGCGGATCTAGGATTTTTGAAGGGGGGGGGGGGAGGGGGAGGGGGGATGGCTGACCTTATAGAATGATATCGAAACCATCGGAGACAAAATTGCCTCAGTGACGTTTCTAAATGTTGCTGAATAGTGCTAAACAAAGTTTGATTGCCATTCAATGTTTGTACAACTAAGTAGTTTTTAAAAGTGTTGGATTATGTTGAAGCCTTTTGACCGAGGCCTCAATCCTTTAAGCCCTAACAGTGATGAAAATGAAATTTCTCTTTACATTATCACTACTTCTTCAAACATTCAAGTGACGAGAATGAAGAAGGTGATCACCAGGGATGAGATATCTTGATATTTAGACAAATTCTCCTTACTAGTTGCATAAGAAATGCCTGGAAAACAGTAAAGAGAATATGCATTTTTATATCAGGGCTTAAAGTGTCAATATTAACTTTTGATTTAATAAATAAATTTAATTAATGATTTGTGTTCTAGGTTTTAAGCCAGCATCCAAACTACCCCAAGATCAGGAAAGAAATCTTGGATAAAGCGCGGTCAGCACTGAGGGCATAACTCGTTACAGAGTCATCGTTCTTGCTCTGCCACACCATGCAGAGTGGTTTTTAATAACTGTTTATTTATGCCACCTATAATGTTCCAGATTGTGGGGAAATCGTTTTTCTTTCATCTAATTAAAAGCCTGAAACAGGAAAAACATCCCCGAGAAATAATGCCGAATTGTCTCTCCTCGTCAGTGGAGTAGGGAACGTTTTTTCAGCAAGCACTCACTCGAGTGCCAAAGAAGTCTTGTTGCTTAGTAATGTCACTGACCAAAAAACGACAATCGCGTGCCAGCACCATCGAACCACTTTTGCCAAACACTTTCTATTCACAACAATTTCTATTCACTCGTTAAAAGTTTGTAAATAGATTTGTGACTTCCATGTTAAAGTAGATTGCATATCGCCTAAACGCTTGCAATAAAAGGCTTGCGTTGTAAATAATAATTAAATTATCGAAACGAGAACATTTGTGTCTCTTCTTTGCGGTTATTGCAGTAGCCTTATGGGTTCTGCTGCATTCACACGGTTGCCATGGGAACAAGCGCCACAGCGTCCAAATTTTGCAAAGTAGCCTCACTTTGGGGCCTGACTTCTGAGGCTTCTCATGTTGTTCCACAACTTTTCACGTGCTGGCAAACCTGGCACTTCTGTCAGTCCCCAAAACGACGCTGAAAAAGAGATTAAAAAACTCTTCTGTTTTGACCAAGCAGATGGAGATAGGCTTATATGTGTACAAAACGATAAAGGTTAGTTTAATATGTGTGCTATGTGTTTGACTTCGTGTGGTGATACGTTTTTGCATGCTAAAACAAATAGACAAAGCTATTTCCTTATTTCTTGTGTGGGCAAACCTTGTTCCTAAAAAAAACTAATTTCCTCTGATTTAACACTGATTAAAAGAATGATTTATGCTTAGGAAAGGGACCAATTACTCTTCTAGATGCTCCCTTTTAAAGGAAAGTGTCCGACTAGGTATTATTTTTACTTCCTGCGTTTAAGAAAACATCTATAAACGCTACTTGATTATTTGGTGGTACAACATGCTTACATATAAAGCACAAATGTCCTCGTCATACAATTGTCACCATTAATATACGAACACCTTTTAATTTCGCAAGCTTTTGGTTTCGCGGCCATCTTTTTTGTTTGTTTTGTTTTGTTTTTGTTTTGTTTTTGTTTCTTTGTTTTATTTTGGCTAAACGTTGCATTTCCTTTAGTCAATCAATTTCTAGATTTAGTTTATTCGGAGAGTCCAGATTTTCTTGCTAGCCGGAACAAAGATCGGACAAAAGGTTAATCCATGTTTGTTTACACTCCCAATGAGTAATTGCTATATAAAGAGAAGAACAAAGCGCTAGCTCTCTAAATGGGACGTGACATCGCGCAGGGGGCGAAATGTATGGGAATTAACTGTAATTACTTAGACGGCCTCCCTAAACCCTTCCAATCGCTAAAATTTACCGTTTAAGACCACAAGGATGACAAAACACAACGACTAAGATAAGTTAACGTTTATTTTGAACTCAAATGTAAATATCCTCCGCAATCTTTCATGCTAACTGAATGAGGACGTTTTATATTTTGAAACTACTAACGGTCACATGGCTTGTATGGGCGCCCTGTGAACATCGGTCGAAAACCATGTTCAGACAGCGATCCTCTTTCGTGGCACGTGGATCGAATTTTTGTACACCAAATAACGCTTTACATTGGCTCAACGGAAAGCGACTCAAAACTGGAAACACACCGAGGTCAAAAATCTTCTATTGTGTAATTTCGTGACGGGAAATTATTTAAAGGGCGTACACTGCCCAATCTCTACTGAATACTTCAAAGATTAACCCCTGGTAGCTATAATGAATCAAGAAGACCGCAAGCCGTAGCTAAATTATCAATTCAACTGATTTATTTCACTTTCAAAGGTGCATTATCAAAGGAGGTCGCACAGTCAGAAGACATTCAGTGTTAATTCGTTCAACACAAACCAGATGATAAAACACCAGTTCAAAATCTTAGAGGGATTAAATTTGGCTGACACACAATCATCCTTAAGGTTAATTATAGGTGTGTCACGTGGCCCATAGCACATCGCGCTGAAACAAAAGTAGGCGGATGTTCTTTTTCCGCGGCAGATTTTTTGCTATTTCTGCTGAAACAAGTTTTAGGAAGCATCGTCAGCTCATTAATTTAAAACAGGGAAGATTTGTAAACTTGAAATTTCATGCGAGTTTAAACCTGAAAAAAATCCTGGCTGAATCATGCACCCGTAGGTGACATTATTTAATATGGGTCATTTTGTACTTTGGCTAACACTTGATTTTACGCACAACTAAGTAAGTCATATTCATCGTAGAACAACAATTAAACCGAAATTGTCAAACCTTAGCAAAAATAAGGGATTCCCGTATTAAAAACATCACAGGCTCTAAGGTGCAATTTTACTTTGATTTAAACAGCTAAATACAACACGAACTGCGTTCTGTTTGGTTGCACATAGCGTATATATTCAGTAAATATAACTACAATTTTGGTCAGACTCGTTGGTACACTTACCAACTAGCAAATAGGAAATAACGCCGGAAGACGCCACCACTCAGAATAAGCGTGATAGTGTTACGACAGTCTAGAGCTCTCCCGTCCATGCTGACTCACATAATGTTAACGGATTCTGGACGATCCTGCTTGTACATGTTTCTTTAGCCAGCCTAAGAGAGAGTGGGGATGCCTGATACGTCTGATCGGAATCCAATACTGTTTCTGTACTCTTTCATTTCACCTTTCTCAGAAACTGAATTCAGTCATTTCGGTTCTCATTCCCAGAACACTTGAAGACTGTTTAGACATGCTACTGAGAGTAAAGTGACATTAAGTGCCTTGCAAGATATTTCTTTGCTTAATTTCATTTCGCACTGCACGATTATGTGACCAACAGCACAACCTGTCCTAGTGCTGAGTGTAAAGCAAAGTGAATCACGAAAACGGTTTGTTCAAGTGTAATCTTTTCTTTTTCAGAATGCTTTATTGGTTATTTCCGTTTTTTTTTCTTTATTTTTTCAGTTTTTTAACTCAACTTTGCGTGCAAACCATAGAGATCTGCATGACCTTTTAAACCCTTTACTAACCTTTTTGTTTAAATTCTCCCAAAACAAACAGTTGGAACCAACTAAAAGGGGTCTTAAGCTCAATTGGCAAGCGTTCTGTTTGTCCTTACCTAATCTGCGTTTTTACTATCGTTCTTTAAGCAATGCAATACCTTTATTTTGCGTATAATTCCAAATGTTAGTTAAACAGGAATTCACTGTCACAAAACAGTTCGCACCTCTTGCTAAAACTTTCAGTCCACGTGAGATAGAAACCAAAGGGAAACTGTATTTCATCATACATTGAAGCCAAGAATGAGGAAATTAAACAACAAATTCTTCACATTGGCACATGCACGTACTAAAACAACAAGCCTCAGTTAGTCCACCACCCCTCCCCCTACCCCACCCCATGTAGAGCCACAGATAGCCCACGCTCTACGAGTTTGACCTTTGTACATAATGCCTACACTAGCGTAACGTAATTTGAGTTACGGTGGATATTGCATAATAGCGCACAATATAATGTTTTATATGGGGAAAAAATCCTGTCTATTGGCTTCCTTGAACTCCATTGTTGGTCTCTTTGTGTGCCGTGTGGTTTTTGGGCGGATTTAAAATATGTATCTTCTCAGCCCGAGCTCGACTCCCCTACCTTGGGTAGGTTAATATATAGAGAAGAAACCGTTGGAGCTGAAACTCCATGGAATCGCTTCAAATCCGCCCAAAAACCACACAGTGCACAAAGAGACCAACAATGGAGTCCAGGTAAGCCATTTTTACGTCCAAAGGTCAAACTCGTAGAGCTTGGGCTACCTGTGGTGGGAGATTTAACTCCACCTCACTCCATGTAAAACATTTTAAAACAAAATAATTGAACTGTTTCTCAAAACAGACAGCGAAACCCTTTAAACATCGATGCTCCCTGGGATTTGATATTAATAATAAGCAAACACTAAACTGAGACTGAAATAACCTTCTGTTGCTGTACGAATTTTTGTTTTCGTATTCGTTCTTTTGTTGCGTTTTTGTTGAGCTTTGTTTTTTCCCCTTTAAAAACCTCAAATATTTCCACCAGGCCCCAGTTGCTCAAAGCCTGAATAACTATATCCACTGGATAAATCACTATCCAGAAGATAAAATGTATTGGTTGGAGTGCATTTTATCCGCTGGATAGTGATTTATCCAGTGGATAAAGTTATCCAACCTTTGAACAACTGGGGCCAGGTCAATATGTATCTACGAAACTTTATTTATTTAGTGTTAAGTTGTGAATCCATCAATGCTGCTTTTCATATGAAAAGACTATTAGAATGTGCTAAAATAACAACTTATGTCTTCGGCAGCCCTCTTTGCTAAGTGGTACCGCCGTGTGTCTTAAAGACTTGCACGAAAGCAAACGGAATAGCGAAAACTGTTTGTTCATCTGTTATGGTGATTAAATCGTTTATGTATAGTGGCTACTCATTTTATTAATGTCTTATTATTTCACTCAACTTTACTTGCAAACCAAAGAAAACTTTTTTTTTTAAATCCTTTCACCCCTCTTCGGCTATAGACCCTAATTTTTTGGAGCCTGCACAGCTTACTGAATGACACAAAGTGCACTTGGCAAGCGTTTAGTTTGTACTTAGCTAATATGCGATTTTACTTTCGTTCTTTGAGGAATACAATACCTTTATCTGTGTGTCATATCAAGTGTTAGTCATAGAGGAAGTATTGCAACCATTGAGCAGTTTCCAAGCCCCGGGGAACAGAGCATTGCACCTATTGTAACAGCTTTCGATCCACTTAAGATGGAAGCTGAATGAAACCCTATTTCACTGTAAATTGAAGCCAACACCGAGGAAATTGAACTACACATTCTTCGCACAAACAACAAGTCTTAGTTACTGCACCCAACCAAGGCACGTTATGTCGAACATTTAGCCCATCCCACCCCACCCTACCCGTGTTGAACATTTAATAAGAGAATAATTAAACTGATCTTCAAAATGCAGCGAAACACTGTAAACATTTCTATTCTCTGGGATTTGATATAACAAACTGAAACCAAACCGACCACAAATAACATTTTGTTGTTGTACGTATTTTGCTTTCTTTATCCGTACTCCGGGGGCTTTGCGTTTTGGAATTCTAAAGTTGTTTTTCTTTCTGCATAGAAAAAGCACAAATATTTCCACGTAGACAATATGTATGCATGATACTTTATTTTGTGTGAAATCCATCAAAGCTGCTTTTAAGATAAAAACTAAAGGCTATTAAAATGTGCTAAAACAACAACTTATATCGTCTGAATCCCCCTGTTTTTAAGCGCTACGTGATTAAAGGCCTTGCACGAAAGCAAATGGAATCACGAAAACTGTTTGTTCAACTGATATTAATAACTGAAATCTTCCGCATTTTTTAACAATACTGAAGTGGCAATTCCTCTTTTTAAAAGAAGTGAGGAATTATTTAACTTAGCTTCGCGAGCAAACCATAGAATCAAATTTGTATAAACCATTTCTGACCTAACCCTTTGTACCTTTCTAAGCCCCTAAAATCTAAACGTAGAAGCCTGAAAAGCTGAAAAAATGACACAAAGTGCACTTGGCAAGCGTTTAGTTTGTACGGAGCTAATCTGTACTTCTACTATTGTTCTTTGAGCAATACAATACCTTTGTGCGTGGGATATCAAGTGTTATTCAAACAGGAAGTATTGCAGCCATAAAAAAGCTCGTAGACTCCGAACAGGGCATTTACCCTATTGATTTGGAAACCTTTGAGTTCACGAAATATGGATCTTCTAAAACTCAGTCTTCCCTTGGTGTTTTTCCTATTCTTGGGAAATATTGCTGCAACGGTGAAAGGTAAGAGTGTGATAATCACTTAAACATGTTAACTTTTTCGGCTGGTGTAGTTTTATGAGATGGAACCAGGTAATTATAATTTTCTTTTGTCTGTGATGTTCATGCACTTGTCATATCGAACTGAGTGTTCTGTTCAGTAGTTTTGAAAAGGTGCGAAACTGAAATTCTAAAGAAAGAGAAACGATCCTTAGCTTTTCACTTCATTTCAATCAGTTTTGTTTTTGATTTCGAAAGTGAAAATTCCATTCCACGCCCCCTTTCTGGAAGATCACAGTCTCGTTACATCTCAAAAACGCAAAAAGATGAAAGGTGCTAGGTACATGGTTGTCAAAATCGTTTATTAACATGGTCTTTATCGTTAATTAGATATACGTTTTTAGCCTTTAGTGATGATGGAGAGTGAGGATTTCATGTCTTCCAGTCTCCATTCTATGAAAAGCCCCCCCTTCCCCTCCCCCCTTATCATAAAATCGTTTATGCCAAGGTCCAAAATATTTCCGGGTTTTTACCTCCCACAATTAAAACAAGCTTAACACCATTTTTATCAAAAGATTTGCAAACTAGTGAAGACCGGACAACTTTTCGAAGTTCGTGATTTGTTTTGTGTGGCACTCATGTCTGTTTAAATTTCTGCTAAGTGCGCTGCCCTCTGAGTTCAAAAGAAAACAAAGAAGGTGGCTTTGGACAAACTGTAAATGACATGTCAGTAGCGTACGTGATTGCAGCGCTGTGATTAAAAATAAATGTCATGAAATATCGGAATAAGTCATAAGGTCTTATTGACAATGATGAGAGACTTAACTTATTCAGCTATTTATATCAAGTCCAAATTGTCTTCCTGTTCATCAAGCATGAATTGTATGTCCTTATTTATTCCTACTTTTCTATTGTTTTAGAGGCTTTAGGCAAAGGTCGCATTTGTTTTGAACAAAAAAGGTTATTTTTTGGACAAAAAAGCTTTCCTTTTCAAGGGACAACGCCCCTTTTAGGAGAATGCCTCTGTGAAACTGATCGTTCTATTTCGAAAGCTATTGACATAAAACCAAGGAATAAAAATTAAAACAAGGTTCGTGCCTTATTTCACGCAGCTCTGTATTTTTTCCAAAAAAATGAATAAGGGCTTCAAAAAGCTCTGATCGACTTAATTCTTCTCTTTCGTCTACAAGCACTCCTCCCAGTCTTCATAACTTATAAACAATGCCTTGGCAAGTTTTAAGCAAGGCATCTCTGACTTGACAACAGCATTTTCCTCTTTATGTCGCTTTTTCACCCGTAGCAATGTGTCTTCTAAAGACCTGTTTGTCCATATTTTGTTGTAGAAATGTAAATCTATAGATGAATGATTAAATTTTGAGGGCTTGTATTAAAATACATAATGACGCCCCTCCCCCTTTGTTACCTCGCCACTTTTTTCTCTCATCTAACTCTGTATCCCACTGAATACATTTTCAATCTTCTAACGAGACTGTATTAAACTGCAGGGATCAATGTGCAGCGTGGAAAACTCAACGTAACGAAAACTCCCCAAGGATGGACCTGCAACAGTGGTTGTGACCCACCAGATCACTGCATATTACCCCGCTGCACCAATGTGCCATTCCCTCAGACATTCAGTGGATCAGGGACGGTAAGTGTACTCGATCTAAGACGTTATGATGTCTTCAGGGTAATCCCAGGGAGGTAATTGTGTGCAGTAACTGCGAAGCAGTTGAATTTAATAATGAATCCTGGCAATGTTAAGGAATGCACTTCGCTTAACCCCAGGGAATATATGGCATGCGTCTCAATCCCAAGGATTTTTTCCTTGATACCCTAATGAAGGCGGTGTTTGTCATAGCTTACAAATTCACCCCTCACCAAATCTCTGAGCAAGGTTGTACAACCGAAATTCTTGTGACCTCTTTCGTCCAAGAAAATGTTAATCGAGATTTGGAAAGGAGGGAGGTTAGGAACGTTCTTTCTCTTGTTATACCGAGACCTTAGCTATTTACCGTCGTATCTGCCAGTTTGCCTTAGTCGACACACGGGAGTAAACAGGGGAAGGGCATTGTGAGGTCAAAACGGCGCATTTTGGTTTAAAACAGGCGGTGCGTTTTTGTGCAGTTCTCAATACGAAAATACGCAAATTAGCCAATCTTGGGGGAGGGGTTAGTTATAGCTACCAATGGGCTCATGCCACCCGAGATTCCCTCCCACAGTCACCTGGCAGGTACTAAGGTCTGGAGTAGATCCAAGTTGGAAGCATTAGAGAGTCATATGGGAGGGGTGGGTAGTCGATTTTGGTTTAAAAAGACTTAGATCTAGTAAGTGGGCGAACAGTTGTATATTTGGTGGAAAGGATTATGGATCTTTTTTGGCCAAAGGAAATTCAGATAATACGAACGAGAGGTCATACAGTCAAGAGAGACAAAATCACCCAAAATTGGAGCGCGTGAAACGGCTGAGGGACTGTGGACAATAGATTGTGGTGACCTAGAGGTTTAATAGAGCGGAATTTACAATGAATGTAAAAATTGAAAAAGAAACAACCAATCTTGTTCTTACGGGAAACGTTGCAGCTGTTTAATGTTTGTGTATTTTTCCATAAATTATAGGTTCGAGTCTTTGTATCTATGAGTTATGAAGACGACTCCTCTACTGTTCATTCGCCTTTAGCTTGGTGGGCGACAAATATAGACACAGCGGGATTTGAGCTGTGTTCACGTACAGCGGGATCGACAAATCGAACAGTGATAAATTGGCTAGCGTTCCAAGACAAACCAGAGATCACACATGGAAGCGTTACTTTCAGTGGAATATGGACAACGGAAACCAAGTGTGAAAAAGTGGCCTTTTCTCAGGTGAGATAGTGAATTGTTGTCAGGTTTGATAAAACCAAGAGTAGCTGAAAATGAACAAAAACGTGCTGCCCAATAGCTTTTATAAATAGTCATATTGTAGGATGGTTCCTTCTGACGCAAAAGCTAGCAGTACCTTGTACCACATAAAAACAGCGTGCCTCACAACAAAGCATTGCTCGACAGCTCTTTTTTTGAATGCTCACACTGTAGGACAATTTTTACGGACGCAAAAGCTAGGATTACCTTGTGCCACATGAAAACAGTGTGCCCCACAGCAAATTACTGCTCAATAGCGTTTATTTTAATAGTCACACTGTGGGATAATTTCCTCAGACGCAAAAGCTAGCATTACTTTGTACCACATTAAAACAGTGCACCCCAGAGCAAAGTTCTATTCAATTTATTTGAATTCTAACACTATATGATTTCATCCACAGACACAACAGCTAGCACTACCTTAAACCACATACAAACAGCTCGTCCCACAGCAAAATACTGCTCAACAGCTTTTATTTGAATGGCCACGCTACAGGATCTATGCGGAGACTCGGAAAGGCGAATGCGCCATAAAGCTCTGGAATATTAAACATAGAACCAATTTGTGACAGTACCATACGATAGTCCTGCATAGTCAGTATAGCTTGCAGCTTGCATTTTAGGTCGGTCTCAAATTTATAGTTGAAACTAATTTTGAGCGCGTAACACACAGTACCACAATAAAACGTTTAACCCAGCTCAGAGAGAAATTGTTTTTGCAGAATTTCGTCGAGAAAGAAAAAGATAACACCAATTTGAACAGTATAAGAAACAGTAATATGCACAAGGAACTACACTCAACATTCATTTGCGATGTTAACAATTTAATCCACCTGACTTAAAAGTTACAACTTGTCCTTGAACGGAGTGATGTCGACAACATACACGAAAGAACTACTGAACAGCTTTATATTTGAAAGCTCACACTTCACGATTTCATCCACAGCTTAACAAGTTAGAACCTGACCTTGTACAGCATAACAAATAGCATAACAGAAAAATACTGCTCAATAGCTTTCATTTAAGAGGTAACACTTGAAGGATTTTAATCACAGACTTAAAAGTTAGAATATAATCACCTTTACAGCATAATAAACAGCACCACATGAAAGTGCTGCACAACTCAATACCTTTCATTTAAAGTTAGAACCACCTTGTACAGCATAACAAATAGCACCACAGAAAAGTACTGCTCAGTAACTTTTAGTAACTTTCACATATTCGGATTTCATCCGCAAACGCAAAAGTTAGAACCACCTTGTACAGCATTAAACAAACAGCATCACAGAAAAGTACTGCTCAGAAGCCTTTACGTGAATGCCGTGACACTTAAAACGTGAAATGACCACGTAGAGCATAATAAACAGTACCACAGGAAAATACGGTTCAATTTTTTTTTCATTTCAATGGCCATTCTTTAGGATTTCATCCACAGACTCAAAAGTGGAACAACCTTGTTCAGCTTTCTAAACACTAGCACCACAGGGAAGTACTGCTCAGTAGCTTTCATTTAAAAGGTCACGTTTCAGGATTTCATTCACAGACTCAAAACTACGAACCTTCTTGTTCAGTATCACAGGAATTTAGTGCTTAATAGTTTTCATCTCAAGTGACACTAGCACAATGAGGATCAAAAATGTTAGAACCACCTTGTACAGCGTAATGAACAGCTCCACAGGAAAGTATTGCTTAGTAGCTTTGATTTGAATGGTCACACTTTAGGGTTTCGTCCACAGACTCCAAAAGTTAGAACCACCTTGTACAGCATAATAAACAGCACCACAGGAAAGTATTGCTTAGTAGCTTTCATTTGAAAGGTAACACTTTAGGGTTTCATCCACAGACTCAAAAGTTAGAATCACCTTGTACAGCATAATAAACAGCACCACAGGAAGGAAAGTACTGCTCAGTAGCTGTCATTTGAATGGTCACACTTTAGGACTTCATCCACATACTCAAAAGATAGAACCACCTTGTACAGCATAATGAACAGCACCACAGGAAAGTATTGCTTAGTAGCTTTCATTTGAGTGGTCACAGTTTAGGTTTCATCCACAGTCTCCAAAATTAGAACTTCCCTGTACAAAATCCTTTTTGTGCAGCATAACAAACAGCACCGCAGGAAAATACTGTTCAGTAGTGTTCACTTGAGAGATCACAGTTTAGAAATTGAAATTGTAGCACAGAATAAAAAATATTAAGCACCTTGTACGACACTAATAAACAACAACACCGGGAAGCGATCTGATTTAAATTTTCACACGTTAGGATTTCATCCCTAGACTTAAAACGTTAGAACGTCCTTTGTACAACATAATAACATTTCCACAGTAAAGTGCTGCTCTTCCGTGCCATTTGAATGACCACACTTGACAGCACGATGTCACTACTACTTAATAACTTAATAGCTTTCATCACACTCAACGATCTCATCCATAAACCAAATTGTACAGGCATAACCGCATATCAGAGGACAGTTAACTGTCTTAAGATTGCACCCACAGAGTCAAAGCTTGGAGCGACCTTGTATTGCAAAAGTGTTATTTTACACTTCAATGTTTCTAATATGAGACACTGAAGCGCTACACAAAAGCTTAAATGTTGAACGGTCTTAATTAGAAATTCCACCTTAGGCACTTTCAATCCCGTATTTTCGACGCATTTCGTTTAAGTTTTCCCCATCCCGTGATCCCGCAGCCAACAGAATTTTCACGCCGATCTGTCATAGTTTTCTGTGTTTAATCCCATTTCCCTTGAAAGTTTGGTCCCGTCCAGCAGTCCCTTATCAGTCAGAATCCTTATCTTCGCCGTGGTCCCGTTTTGGTGGTGCGAAAGTAGATCACAGAGTTTAACGCTTTTCTGCATCCCTCATAGAAGAAAGAATAGGCTACTCATCTCGGCCGCGGTATAGAATTCTTTAGCCGACCTCGCACTTCTCCCTGATTTAAGTCCTATACTATCAAGACCTATAATATACCCAAGTGAGCTTTATTCCCTGAATATTTACTGCCCTATCGCGTGACACAGATTGTGTCTTATAGCGAAATGGTTAGATGCAAGAAATCTAACGAGAGTTGACGCGTGCCAGCGTTTACAATGTTTCAGCCAACAAACAATCGTAAGCTCGTTTTGTGTGATCCATGTTAAACATAACAGGCTACTAATTGCAGTGGAAATCATGAAATTCAAATTTGACCTTTACTACTGATCCCGGAGGGGTACTCCCTATAATGGCCTATACGGTGAGGCTCTGCCCGAAAGGGGTACCTTTTTCAGGCTTCAGGTAATGAAAGGGTAGGAGTTTCACGAGCTGAAGTATATAAAGGGTAGGGAAATCTGTCATTAATATTTAGGCAGTTAAAAGGGCCTTTAATTAAAATATGTCGAGTGGACACACCTTATGACTGTATCATTTAAATTTATTAAACGCTACATGAAAACGACAAGAAGACTTCTTTCCAAGGGTTTAGAAAAGGGTTGCAGCGTTTTTAAGTAGGTATGTGAAAGGGGTACCATTTTTCAATGGAAGGTATACGAAAGGGGGACCTTTTCTGTCAAAATGGTATATAAAACGGTAAGGGGTTGGACCTCAGGGCGGAGCCTCCCCATATAAAACTTTCTTGAGTGCCCCCCCCCCCGGGGGGGGGAGCTACTGATTGATTTCACAATACGAATAGTTAAAAAGATTTTACCTTTTCGGAAAGATTTATTATCGTGTTAGACAGAATTAATTCCGGCGAGCGGCTGTGAATACACAATAGAGTGATTTACTTTTTAAACTTGCCCTCGTAAATAAATGTTTCGTAGTCAATTTGGTCAAATTTAATTTTATCTTACGTTTTGAAGTTACCGAGTGTCGACCTGACAATGGCGGATTTTCAAACAACACCGGATTCGGCTACCAAAACATAATAATCCCCCTTTTCTTGTCAAAGTGTTGTAGTAGGATAAGAAGAGTTCTTAAAAGACGAATGCTTTTGACCTGCAGGTTAATCACTTTTATTATCCTCACGATTCATCCGCGTACTCAAAAGGTACAACCACTTCTTACAGCGTAACAACAGCACCACTGTGATGTACTGCTCAATAGCCGGATACTTTTGAATGGTCTCAAAAAAGTATTTCCTCTACAAGCACAAGATTTAAAGTAATTGTTATTTCCCAAAAAAAATAAGATACAAGAGTCGGAACACGTAAACATAAAGCCACACCCCCTCCCCCGCCTCCCCACTTTTGACCCTCATCCAGCATCTCTCTACTTTTAACATTCAACTCAAATCCAACATCTGCATCTTTAGATCCCTCCGAATTACCTTTCATCTGTTCAGATGCCACTTTACATGACTTCCAGGTCAGGTTAAAAAGTTTACTAGGGCAATGTTTTGGAAAGCTAGCGATAGTTCATGTATCAGCATAATTTTATATATCTTTTTTCTCTGCATCGACACGATGGTCCACTAGAAAATTCAAATGTCGAACAAAAGGAAAAGATTTGTGTGTGATAAAATTATTGTTATTGGTTTTCAAATTTCGTTTGTATCGTCGGCTGACAGGACAAGATTTAAATTTTGTCCCCATTTTTAGCTGGGAACTCAAAAACTTTGGGCGAAAAACGCTATTTTACATGATTCACGAAACATGATTCACTAAACAGGTTTAAAAACGTTTGAATTTTTATTTTGATTCTGGAAGTTTACATGCTGTGAACTCAATTTGTTTTTCATTTGAATGGTCATTCTTTAGGATTTCATCCACAGACTCAAAAGTGGAACGACCTTGTTCAGCTTACTAAACACTAGTACCCTAGGGAAGTACTGCTCAGTAGTTTTCATTTAAAAGGTCACGTTTCAGGATTTCATCCACAGACTCAAAACAACAAACCTTCTTGTTCAGTATCACAGGAATTTAGTGCTTAATCGTTTTCATTTCAAGTGACACTAGCACAATGAGGATCAAAAATGTTAGAACCACCTTGTATGTTCAGCGTAGTGAACAGCACCACAGGAAAGTATTGCTTAGTAGCTTTGATTTGAATGGACACACTCTAGGGTAACATCCACACACTCAAAAATTAGAACTTCCCTGTACAAAATCCACCTTGCACAGCATAACAAACAGCAGGAAAATACTGTTCAGTAGTGTTGACTTGAGAGTTCACAGTTTAGAAATTGAAATTGAAGCACAGAATAAAAAGTATTAAGCTCCTTGTACAACACTAATAAACAGCAACACAGGAAAGCGATCTGATTTAAATGGTCACACTTTGCTTTAGGATTTCATCCCTAGACATAAAACGTAGAACCTCCTTTGTACAGCATAATAACATTTCCACAGTAAAGTGCTGCTCTTCCGTGCCATTTGAATGACCACACTTGACACGTCATTACTACTAACAGTAAAATAAATAAAAAAATAAATAAATAATAAATTTAATATTTGTATTGCGCGGGTTCCATAAAAAAAATGCTCACCCGCGCATAACAATAATACAAATAAAAATTACAGATAAATTTACAATAGTTTAAAATAATAATCTCATAAATTTACAATGACTATTACTTAACGATAATAAATTAATTAAACTGATAAAATGCTTTTTGAAATAAAAAGGTCTTAAGGAGTTTCTTAAAAGCTTTCATCACACTAAACGATCTCATCCTATAAATCATATTGGGCAAGCATAACCGCATTATCAGAGGACAGTACTGTCTCAAGATTGCACCCACAGACTCAAAGCTTGGAGCGACCTTTTACGTAGTGCAAAATTGTTATTTTACACTTCAGTGTTTGTTATATGAGACACTGAAGCGCCACTCAACAGCTTAAATATTGAACGGTCTTAATTAGTAATTCCACCTTAGGCATATTCAATCCTGCATTTCGTTTAAGTTTTCCCCCTGCCGTGATCCCGCAGCCAGCAGAAATTTCACCCCGATCTGTCAGAGTTTTCTGGGCTTATGATGTTTTCGGTGTTTTAATCCCGCTTCCCTTGAAAGTTTTATCCCGTCCCGCAATCCCTCGCTCGTCAGAATCCTCATCTTGGTCGTGGTCCCGTTTTGGCGGGTGCGAATTGATCCCACCGTTCTCGACACAGATTTTAACGCTTTTCTGCATCTCTCAAACAGGAAAGAAAAGGCCACTCATCTCGGCCGTGGTATAAAATTCGGTAGCCGACCTCACATTTCTCCTTTATTAAAGTCCTATACTAACAAAACCTATAATATACCTTAGTGAGATTACATTATTACAGCCCCTGAATATTTTTAAAATGCCCCATCGCGTGACACAGATTGTGTCTTATAGCGAAATGGTTACATGCAAGACAAACAATAGGGAAGTGGAAAACACTACGAGATAAGTTTTAAAATTAAAATAACAAGAGTTGACGCGTGCCAGTGTTTACAATGTTTCACTTAACCAACAAACAATCGTAAGCTCGTTTTTTGTGATCCATGTTAAACATAACAGGCTACTAATTGCAGTGGAAATCAGTAAAAACAAATTTGACCTTTACGGCTGATTGATTCGACATTACAAAATGTTAAAAAGAGTTTACCTTTTCGGAAAGATTTATTATCGTGTTAGACAGAATTACCTTCGGCGGGCGGCTATGAATACACCATATAGAGATGTACTTTTTAACCTTGCCCTCGTAAATAGATGTTTTATAGTCAGTTTGGTCAAATTTTATTTTATTTTACGTTTTGAAGTTACCGAGTGTTGACCTGTAGGGCGGAATTTCACATAGCTCCGGAGTCGGCTATCAAAACATAATAATCCCTCTTTTCTTGTCAAAGTGTTGTAGTAGGACAAGAAGAGTTCTTAAAAGACGAACATCTATTGACCTGCAGGTTAATCAATTTTATTATGCTCACGATTTCAACCCCGTACTCAAAATGTAGAACCACTTCTTACAGCGTAACAACAGCGCCACTGTGATGTACTGCTCAATAGCCGGGTACGTTTAAATGGTCTCAAAAAAGTATTTTGTCCACAAACACAAAATTTAAAGTAATTGTTATTTTAAAAAAAAGTATACAAACAGCATGCTGATCCTTACAAGAGTAGAAAAAAGTCAGAGCTCATAAACAGAAAGCCGCACCCCCTCCCCCCGCCTCCCTACGTTTGACCCTTATCTAGCATCTCTCTACTTTTAACTTTCAACTCGAATCCAACATCTGTTTCTTTAAAGCCCTCCGAATTACCTTTCATCCGTTCAGATGCCACTTTACATGACTTTCAGGTCAGGTAAAAACCTAACTAGAGTAGTGATTTGGTAAGCTAGTGATACTTGTTAATGCATGTTATTATTTATATATTTTTTTTTCTTTAGATTGACGCGATTGTCCACTAGAAAATTCAAATGTCGAACAAAAGTAAAAGATTTCTGTGTGAACCAAGAATAATCTCGTGATAAAATTATTGTTATTGGTTTTCAAATTGTCGTTTGTATCGTCGACTGATGTATACAGGACAAGATTTAATTTTGTCCCTGTTTTTAGCAGCTCAAAAACTTCAAAAAACGCTATTTACATGATTCAGGTAAACAAAAATCTAGTGTTCAACAACGTTTGAATTTTTATTTTGATTCTGAAAGTTTAGACACTGCGAACATCAAATGGGCGAAAATTATTTTAGACTGGCGTTCGGCGTTAAAATAACTACAGTTCACAAGAAAAATGACAAGTGAAAAACAGCTTGGACCCGTTGCGAACTTGCACAAATGTATGATTAATCTCTGACATGTCTTTTAAACAATTGTTTTGCAGAGCTTTGCTAGAAAACCTTCTGTGTTTATCACTTCTAAATACACTCGTAGCGCAAAAACTGATGATGCCATGTACGCTTGGTTGGAAAATATCAGTTCTAAAGAATTTGAGCTTTGCATCAGGGAGTTCTTACCATTTGACGGAAAACATCAAGATACAACAGTGGTAAGTTGGAAGTTTAAGGTTAGACAACGCGAAAATTGTTTACCGTCTTATATTTAGTTTCCTTAAATCTGGACAACTAGAGATGGCGAAGTACCATTTTTTGTGCTGCGAAAACTCGGTGAAGCTTTTTTGCCGTCGTTTTCGTGCTGCGTGTGGCGTTGCCACGCAAAACCGGAGTTGCAGTTGGGTAGGAAGGAGTTTTGCATGTTGCGTTACATTTTTCGAGTTGCGTGATGCATGTGACGATACCTCACGTGCAACTAAATTTGGACACGTCACACTTTGGCTAAGAACGGAAGCACACTCTGGAATACTTCATCATACTGGGCAAGGTAGTAACAGAGTTACTTTCAACCTAAGTCCACTATTCGTAGAAAGCTCAACTAAAGTATTTCAATTTTCCACAGGACTGGTTTGCATTCACCGGCAATGGGTCTGATCTCAATTTTACAATTACTGGAGAAGCAGTCTTCCCCAATACTGGCACACCCTCTGCTGAAGACAACTACGGCTTCTGTCAGGTAAATGACTGCTGTTTCCTGTAATGCCTGACCATGTTTTCCTTTCTCATGCAGCCTTTTGATTCTCAATTATGATGAACATCTCTATTCTCCTCAGAAGAGTTACATATTGACAACAGATAGAAATTTATGACAAATCACAATCATCAGCTAGGACTGATAACTGCATTGATTGTTACCATGAAATTAAACATTTTATTTTCGCAATATCTAAGCAAGAAAATAAATCCCTTTTTACAGCTTACTGTCACTACTTTAACTTCCTGTGTTAAGCTTAAAGCTTATTACTTGATTGACTGACTGACTGACTGACTGACTGTCTGACTGACTGACTGACTGACTGACTGACTGACTGACTCACTGACTGACTCACTCACTCACTGATTAGCTGGATGGTTGGCTGACTGACTGACTGACTGACTGACTGACTGACTGACTGACTGACTGACTCATAACTAGCTGGCTGGTTTGCTGGCTGACTGACTGTCCCGGCGGATGACTGATTATTCATTGACTGGTTGACTGACTGACAGCTGACTGACTTAAACTGCCTGACTAACTGACTATATGACTGACTGACTAACTGAATGAATGACTGGTTGACTGAGAGATTGATTGACTGACTTACTGACTGAGTGGAAGTCTGACTGACTGACTGACTGACTGACTGACTGACAAGTGACTGATTTATTGACTGATTGTTTGATTTATCCATTGGTATGTACCTTCTAAGTATTTACATTTTCCCTGTATTGTATGTTTATTTTAATTTATTTATTTCTTGTTTCCAGCGAGTGCATTTTAATACCACCTTCTATGCGTCACCAGTTGTCCTTGTTTCTGTACACCACCAATATGACAGACAAGCGAAAAGCTTTGTTCCTCCAGAAAACAACATAATCACGGCCTGGGTGGAGGTGAGATATCACCTGTTTTTCTATTGATAACCAGGCGTCTTCTTTATGACGTTAAATTTTATTCACTAAATTGGCAATTAGTTAAATTGAGATAGTAGGAAAAAGAAATTTGAAAATCCGACCGTTTGGGTGTAACTTGAGGTGTAAAAGCTTTATCTTTATTGTATCTTTATTCAATCAGTTAATCTCTCAATGAACCAGTCAGCCAGTCAGCCAACCTCTCAAACGTTCAGCCAGTCAGTCAATCACCATCCTGTCAACCAGCCATATAGTAAACCAGCCAATTAGCCAAACAGTCAGTCAGTCAGTCAGTCAGTCAGTCAGTCAGTCAGTCAGTCAGTCAGTCATCAGTCGGTCAATCAGTCAGTCAGTCAGTGAGTCAGTCAACCAGCCAGCCAACCAAACAGTCAGCCAGTCACTCAGTGAGTCAGTCAGTCAGTCAGGCAGGCAGGCAGGCAGGCAGGCAGGCAGGCAGTCACTCAGACAGTCTATCAGTCAGACAGTCTTTCAGTCAGACAGCTATCAGTCAGTCAGTCAGTCAGTCAGCCAGCCAATTAGTCAATGAATCAGTCATCAACCAATTATCTATTCCAAGACAATTTTTCTAAAAATTAAACCAAAACAACAACAACAGCAACCCTAAATTAGCGCAACCAAGACATTTTAGGCATTTAGGGCAACATGGTGCATGTTTAGTCTTAAATATAATGTGTTAACACTTTTTCTTCATGCAGGAAGTAGGCTTAAGGGATATGAAAATCTGTGTGAAGGATTCAATCGGATCAGGGAGCGGCCACGACCCCTTGACAGTCAGCTATGCTGTTATTGGAGGTTAGTTTTTTTCTTGTTTTGATATGATTAATATTTCACCTTGTAGACTGCCAAAGAACCGCAATTTGAATGAAAAAGGACTCTTTTCCACCTGTTCTTGATCTTGATATGAGCATGCAATAAAGTACGTCTTTCGTCAGCGAGCTACCGAATCGTGGGCTTTCAATATTATTAGATTGCTTTGCCTTGTAGTAAAAGATACTGGGTTAAACTGTTTTCTCATTAATGTAGCGGCTTTTAATTTATCAGTGAAGTAACGTAATGAGGTAAAAGTATTAACACTTGTTCATTGCCACAGATCTCAATCCTTGCCTCAACGTGCATTGTCCTCGTTTTGGAGTATGCAACACTTACAGTGCGCATGACGCTCGCTGTGAATGTTTTGATCAATGTCCTTCCTATCAGGACCCAGTGTGCACTGCGAATGGAACAACATACGATAACAAATGCTGGCATGAGTTAAGCTACTGTAGAGGACTGGAGAACAACCTTGTCTATCATCCGGGAAGTTGTGAGGGTAAGGGAGCCATTGATAATGTCACCACAGCTTGTAATAAGGCCTAAATGAACCCCTTTAAAGCTCTGTAATACCATGTCAATTTTTTATTGGCAGACATCTCGCAATTATGGACTATAAACTTAACGCCCGAGAGAAGTTAAATTAGAAAAAGTAGCAAAGAAACACTGGTCGGAATCGATATTGCCGACTATTGCCTTTATGGACAAAAAAATAGTTTCAACTTTACAGAATAATGCAATGGCAAAAGCATTGCCAACCTAAAATTACAACGAAGCGTTTTAATGTCTGTTGCCTTTATTAGAGAGCGTAACACAACGAGGAGGTTGTTTTCATTTTAAATAGATTTATTAAATGCAACAAGATAACAGACACACCCCTGTAACCAAAAGAAATGACAAAAGAGAAACAGTATGTGTCAAATAAGTGACACAGAACAACAAGAACACCAGAACAGACAAAGTCTTTAACAAACTTGCCCTTCACGTGCGACCTCGTTGTCTTGAGGTTGCCTGTTAGAACGGAGATGGATTTTGTGGTGGATTTCAGTTTGTAAGCAAAGTACAGTTTAACAACCAATATAAAGCTATTAGCTATTTTCATGCTTTTTCTTGGCAAACAGGGTTTCCAGTTGTTCGAGGCCGTGTAGAACTCCTTCATGTTCCCAAATGGTCAGATTCAAGCTGTAAGACAGTGGCTTTCCCGCCATACCGCTTCTATCCCGATAAACGGGTGCATGTCCAAATCACCGTCAGTCACATCAGACTAAATGACTCCGTGACAGTCCACGACGCTGTCACTTCATGGACGGAAAGAATGAACCCAAAAAACTTTACTGTCTGTGCCATGCAATCTGGAAGAAAAGAAGAGAATTTCAATCCGTTTGCGACCATTGATTGGGTTGCATATCAGGGAGCACCGCCCGAAGGATTGACGGGAACGATTCAACTGCAAAAATGGTGGTCTGGGACGAACTGCGCAGATGTAACTTTTCCCAAGGTAGGAACGAGACTGTTATTAACTCAAACCATTTTTCTGTTTCGTTATTGTGACATTATTCTTAAAACACCTAAAGGAAAAGCGTACATTACACTTTGACTGAATTTTAAAACACAACCACGGTTCTGTTCGTTAAGTTAAATTGTACTTTAGGTGTATAATTCCAATCGATCGTCTTCCAACCTCCCTTTTTGAATGTTCGGGATTTCCGATGCAAACTTCGACCGACCTGATAATTCCACAATTGTATAACTTGTGCTAAGTGGTACAATGCCCCAAGTATCTTGTGTGTACCTTAAATTTCTTGATTGTTTCGAATTACAACCTAAGTTAGTCCATGCGACTTGCTCCCAGCGGCCACGTAGCTGAGTGGGTAGAGGATTAGTTACTAGTTTAAGTAGTAAAACGCTCAGTAGAAAATTAAGGGCTTCACTTTAGTACTGAAATTTGGACTACAGAGTTAATTCGCTGCTTGCCCGTTATCCAAATATTCGTAAACTATCATGTATCCTTATGACAAACTCCGAAATATGGACGAATGTGTATTTGAATATGGGCTGTCAGACAACTGTGGTTTCATTTAATGGTTAAGAATTTCACTGATTTTTCCAAATATTTCACTGATTTTGACATTTCGAACATTGCAGGACAAGTTCGCTGAGGCACCTGTAGTTCTTGTGACGTCAGAACATCTGAGGACTGGTAAGGAGTATGACGCTGCTCTTATCTGGACCGAGGACGTAACAAAGGATTCATTCAAAGCCTGTCTCCGTGAAATGCAAAACTTCGACGGCAAGCATGAAGATATTGACGTGGTATGTTCTCAAGGGACGCTATACGTATTGTCAAAAATGGCGATGGCATTATCAAAATAATCTAGTTACCAACCAACTTCCGAGAGTCGAGATTAATATCACATCCCCTTTGTGGTCAAAATAAACAGCATGGTCACTGCAACATATAATAGTTACAAGTAAAATTAAGTAAATTTTTTGGGGAGGGCGAGAACCGAAAGCTAACAAAAAAACAAAACAAAAAAAAAACGGGTAGTTCACGATAGTATTAGTTTAATTCCTTGGGAAAATTTTCAACCCAAATTTCTCAGAGAAACGGTTTGATTTTCTTCCTTCTATATCAAATTGACAACGTATGAAAAACGCAGCTGTGTTTTAACAGGTTTTCAAGCTGTTGTTACTGTAGCAACATCAGTGTGCACTTTCAGTAATATAGAATGCTTAACTTTCTTTTCTGACACTTTATCCGAAACTTTTGGTATTCGACCTACTAAACCTTTGTCTAACTTTTGTCATTTGAAGCATTAATTAAATTTTTTTTTTTACTTTAAGAATTAATTCTTGAATTCTTGAATTACTCTTTATTTCAGCAGTATTCGCTCATGTTTTGAAACCTTTAAACACAAACATTTAGTGAAAACGTAATATCTACAAATACAAGAAGCCACAAAATACTTATCCAATTTTTCAGTAAAAAGAATTGCCTGTCCTTAGCTGACACTCCATGGGTAGTTTGGCTAGCCGCGCGTATGTCGGTTCAGGCCAAACCTGGAGATGTGTTTTTCAATTCCTTGTAACATTCGTCCATTTCAGTATTTCTGTGATTTTTGTTATAGAATTGGTTTGCGTTCTCCCAGCTACACAAACCACTCTTTAGAGAGCATGGCACGATCAATTTTCCAAACACAAACCCCCCAACAGATGAAGACAACAACGCTTACTGCGAGGTAAGAGATGAAGTTCTTTTTTAAAGTAGGCAGTCAACAAGCCTTGTCGCATAGTTTGCATGCAAGAAATATAGCATTGAAAGCTACAATATTCGATGACCTCCTGTACATGGTCTGATACTCTAACCACTGAGCTACTGTACTGGAAGACTCGTGGCACACGCGGAATTCTAACTGGCATCGACGGAATCCTGCTTAGCGTATAGATTTCAGAAGCATAATTTACAGGCTTGGGGTCATGTTTCCCACTATACTGTGTAGTAGCAATCTACCTGGGAGTCCTGTGGTACTGAACGCCGACATGGATCGAAATGTTTGAGAATATTTAGAAAATGCCAAATCATTAAGTAAATGAAAACCCAGTTAGCTAGAAGAACGCAATTTAACCTGACAGAAAACATGAAAGAAGGATACGAATGAGAAGCCAAAAAAAACAAAAACAAAAAAAGAAAGAATGACATGTCTTAAACATATGCATGTAGATAGGTGAGATATGTTACGATTTGTTTGTTTTTAGTTTGTGTTATTTGCAAGAAACTATAACACAACACCAACAGTACTACTTACAGCCAATCATAGCACAACGGCAAGTGGAAACTCGGCACCAGTTCACAACGGGATTACTACGTGGATCGAGGTAAGACTTTGTTTTAGATCTAACGATTACTCACAAATTACGGAACTTTCAATTGATTGAAGAAAAGGAACTAAACGAAACCATCGAAAATCTCGATGTTTTCTTTGCCTTTTTTTTACTTTTAGTGACCAAGGAAAAACTAACTTTTAATTATTGCACATGCCTGTATTTGGCACATGTACTTTTTATCCTCTCTTAACTTAGTTAATTCACATGCCTGTTTCCCTTCCCACTTTCAAGAGAACTGCAAAACATCTGAGATTAAAACAATCAGTAGGGTTTGGTTATCGTTCGTCCTCCCCAGAAACCGGCTTCTAGTTTGGAAGCTATGCACGTAATATGATCTTTATTTATGCCTCGTCTAAATATTTCCTTTATTGAATAACACAATTCTGAAAGTATAAGTTAGGGAGCATCAAGTTAACTTTTTTTGTTTACAGAACATGAATGCCTCTGGATTCAGAGCGTGCGTCAAGGAGTTATACGAGACCAGATATGATCCGTTGTCAGTGAGTTACGCGGTCCTTACAGGTCAGTTACTACCATTACCGTACCCAAATTGTGAATAAGCCAATCAGAAGCCTTGTTTACTGTCCTGATTTTCTACGATATCAAGTCACTGACCTGATATCCTACGATATCATGGACAGTTTGTGAAACTCGCATTTTTTTGAAGACTTTAGAGGAGGAAATTACAACAGAAATACAACGAAACGTAAAACTATTACATTTGTTAAACGAGAAAGTAATTTGTTTAACGGTGAGAGAGGGGAAAAAATACAATTTCGCGCCAAACTTGGAAGCGGCTACACTGGCGGGCGCTCGCGTGAACTTTACGGACAGCGCTGAAACTTTTTTGGTTTCAAAATGGAGCCGGATTTTCCAAATTTCTTTCTTAACTTGGACTTCCAAGATTCAGAAAATATAACTCCAAGCAAATTAAATAAAATGGCAGATGAGGAGATAGAGAAGAGTATTGACGACCAGAAAAGTGTAAATACGTGTCGCTCTACAATGCCTGACTGATCACGGTAACTGAAAAAAAAACACTAAGTTTTAGGACGAATTTGGGTACGGTAAATACCTAATCGCACCTTTTTTGGTACGCTTCGGCAGCATATCAAGCTCGTTTGGTCTCCCCATGGGTATTTTGGCTCGACTGCGTCTCGCCAAAATACGAACCATGGCTCGACCAAACTCGCCTGATATGCCGCTGAAGCGTACCAAACAGGTACGATTAGGTATAAATACTGGACAATCAGATCATGAACGAATGAATGAACAAACTGAACGAACGAACGAACGACCGAAAAAACGAACGAACGAACGAACGAAGAAATGACATTCGCAGATTTTCTATTCAGGCAAATATTTAAAAGAGCGGAAATTAAGTTAAGTGGAAAAGGTTTGCTCAACTTGAAGTAAAGTTAGACTTGTAAGGAATCATAATTGTTCCCATTAGATATAAGAGATATCACCCACGAGACGAGCTTGCTCCAGTTACATAATATTAAATTTTATTCATGGTATTGCTTCACTTTTGCAGATATCTGTGATCCTGGATGGAGCTATTTCAATGGTTTCTGTTACTATACTAGCGAAACATGCACCAACTGGACCACAGCACTGAAAAAATGCCGCCAGGAAAACTCAGTTCTTGTGGACGTCAACAACAATGAAGAAAACGTCTATCTGCAACATCGTCACAATGGCGAAAAATCCTGGTTGGGATTAAATGACATCTCCAAAGAAGGTCACTTCACTTGGGCAGACCGCGGAGCTGGGAACTTTACAGCTTGGGCCAAAAACCAACCCAACAATTTTGGAGAAGAAGACTGTGTACACGCGCTTGGTGTGGAACACAACTACAAATGGAATGACGTGAAATGCAGTGACTGTCATCAGTATACTTGTAAGAAAGGTATAAGCTGTCCCTGATAAAGAAGCCATTAGCCATATATAGTTGCGACACATAAAAGAACACTAACTTATGCCCAAATATTGTAACTGTTGATTCCATAGACAATCCACCTATCCTGAACTGCTAATGATTGAACTCTTTGTCCGAATCCATATTTTCACAGGTGTCTTATGGAACACATCTAAATAGCATGGTTTCACTACCACCCGCAAGTTGTCTTACTGAGGATTAAATAAATAAATTAATTAATAAATAAACATAACGTATGACGTCATATGACGTCACCAGCTGATGCCACGTACCTCAAAGGAAACGTTTTGGACGTACTATCTGTCCTTTAAGTTTCGTTGTCATGGTTTTAATATTCACAGAGTTAAGGAGGGGGGCGGACTCCCCGGTCCCAAATGACCAAAAAAATCCTGGTCTGGATAGGTAAAGAGAAAAAGCAAAGTTACATCTCAATTTGAAAATCTCACATTTATCAAATATGTTTTAAAATTCCTTTGAATACTGGGGCAACCAATACATGTCGTTCTCACGCACCTAAATGCCTTTCAAAGACATTTCACTATCAGAACCTCATTTGGCGGCACCCCAAACGTTTTCTTCTGCAAAAAAAAGAGCTCTAGTTTGGATTGTTACCAGCTCAACGTGTCAGGGCCATACAAAATCCTTATTCCGAAAACAAATATACTTAATGGTTACAAAAGCAAATACCCTGAACAGAAAACATGCTACTGTCCGGCGCGTGGTTTTAAGTGACATGCTCGAACAAAGCAAACACGTTAACAATAACTTTAGACGACAACCAAAGAACAGTGCACCATTCAGTCTTAACAATTCAGGCAGATTTGTCCAAATAATTCAGCTTTACGTTGTTAATTACTTTCGTACTTAGCCTAAACAATAGTAGCAATACAATATAGGGTTTTAAGAACGCGCTGCATTGAATACAATCTTAGGAGAGAATGGCGACATTAAGGTCATTTTAAAAGTATGGATGGATGGAAGGATGGAAAGATTTGAGTGGTAAATCAATATGTAAGAATTTTGCCTATTTGTTTGTTAGATATAAACGAATGTGCTAGACAGACTTACTACTGTGATAAGCACTCCTCCTGTACAAACACACGTGGTTCTTACTCCTGCACGTGCAGCCAAGGCTACGTTGGGGATGGCTTTGAATGTTATATCTATGCAGGTGAGATCTTTATTATTCATGTACTGTTGATCAACGGATATGTTTTTTGTTTGCTTGTGCCTTTCTTGCATAGCAGTCTACTTTTAGTGAAATACTGGTTTTAAAATGGTGTGTTCGTCATTCTTGGTTTTTCTTGCTAAGAAGTTCGCGCACATTCCTCCCCCCCCCCCTCCCTCAGTTTTGTGATGTAACAGCGATGTTTGCTAACGTAGCTTGGCTTTGTGAAACAATCAACTTAAATGTTACCTCGAGCAAATTCATAAATTAGGCCATCGATGGAAAAGCGAACAGCTCAGAAATGCTTGTTTAACAATGAGGTGGTCGATCAACTGCAGTCTTGTTTCTTTGATGACCTATGAAAATCAAATTATTAAATGATTTTCTTACTATTTTCCAACTCTTTGCAAAGGGTGTTTCTTTATCGATTAGTTTCTTTTTGTTAACTGTATTCATAGCTGTTGTTAACTTTTTTAGCTAGTTTATCAAGTTCAGTCATCCTGGGAAACAACAAGAAATACTTGACGGCCTTAAGCATCTGGTTACAGCCCGTCGCCCAAAGCAAGTCATCTTCCTGGAAGCGTTGCTGGCGTGCCTCCGTGGACGGATGGGCGGCATCCACTTTTCACTCCAGGTGTGATGGCAAGGGCCCCACTGTTACGATTGTCAAGGTTCAACAGTATATTTTCGGCGGGTACACTAGCACCTCATGGAGTAAGTATTTTTGTTTTATTTTATGTTATGGTTCATTTTAATTAACCTATTTACTTGTGAAAATTATTTGCTCATTCACCTGTTTGCAATGTAGTAATTTTTATTAAGATGAATTTTAGTCTGTTGTTTTGAACACCATATCTTCTGGGCATGCATGATACAACAGAAATTAGTAGGCATATGTCCTACTGCGAATACGCGAATCATATTGGCTGAATCGCCAAAGCCTATTTAACAATTATCCTGCAAAATCGCGCGGAATATCTCCTGATACTTAGCCGACGAGGCCGTAGGCCGAGTTGGCTAAATCAGGGGAAATTCCGCAAGATTGAGCAGGATAATTGTTTTATTATTCAACAAATTCTCATCGACTACCATTTTCAGAAGGAGAAAAACTATGGTCTATGATGAAAACGCTAAAAGCTAGCAACACATATTATAAATAAAAATTATACAGAACTTCAACAAATCGAAGTTTACTACCGTTCGCTTAAAAAGACTTATTTACAAACTCATGTCTGGAAATGACAAGACAAAGTAAAAAAATATTGCTTCCTTACCGAGAATAAGTCCTCTTCCTGTGAATAAAATCTTTTCAACTTTACAACTTTCAGTGAGCCAGTCTGCTGCTTCGTTCGCAATAGCATTTTCTTGGTTGAGTTCTCACTATGAAAATTCCAAGTCAACCTCTGGATAGCTTTGTGAGCTGAAGCAAATATTTGTTGACTTTTTGAGAGCATTTAATTGTGGAAAGTTTCTTCCAGAGAGTTAAATTTCCGGAGAACACTGCTAAAACTGCCTCCCTTTTCAAAATGGCCGCCAAACAAGCAATGAAAGAAAAGCTGCAGTGCACTTCCAAATGTGGTCATTTACGTATATCGCAGGATATCTGTCATGTACGGATGACAGATATTGAGGGCTTCCTTACCGTATATGGGCATAGTGACAATTTGTTGAATCATAATCGCTAATAGAAAACAATCGCGTACTACTTTCTTGGAAGCAAAAGATCTTTTTATTTCTTGTAAATAGACTTTGATATGGCTGTTTCCGGCTTTATAACATAGAGGGCAAAATAACTGATTGCTGATTGGTTGAGACAGAGAGCATTTTTTCTACATTTTCTTTCCAACGAGGCAAAATTACTGATTCCTGATTGGCCAAGCGCCAAAAATACTCGCATTTGATTGGCTGAGCGCGAGAGCGCGCCATTTGCATTTTGCATTGTCAGCGTCTTGAAACGAAAAGCAGAGTTTGAATTGGATTTTGAGTTGTTCAACACAAGAATACCGTTTCAGAGTTTAAATTTAACCGAGTTGGTTGGCAAAAATGATATGGAAATCGGGTAATAGCTCGAAGAGAAATCCCAGAAGGGAAACAGCAAATGGTTATTTGTTTTAAAACTACTGAAAACCTTGGTTAATTCAACGAGCGAGAGGTCGCTTCGCAACTCAGGTAAATTAATTCTTTTTACATAGTTTGAGTTTTGAGTGTGAGTTTGTCAATGAACTAGAACTGTAATTATCTCAAAAGATGAACATATGCATAAAAGACAGTTGTTTTTTGTTCTGGAGGCTGAGTAGCAGTTAAATTAACTGCTTGTGTGGAGAATTGTTTATTCTGAGGGCCGGCTGAGGATTGTGTTTTGATGTGCATGAAAAGTTTTCAGAAAATTTTCCCCTCTGTGTTATAAACAAGTAATCGCATTGAGTCCTCGTAGAATTAAGGATAAATTTCCACTTGTATTTTCAAAGTTTTCTCGAATTGCCCTCGTCGTTACGCGACTCGGGCAAGTTTGTGAAAACTTTGAAAATACGCGTGAAAATTTATCCTTAATTCTACTCGGTCTCATGCGATTACATATACTAAAATGTGGGGCAGGGCAAAAAGGGCAGCGGGAAGTGCACGGGAACTGAGCGGGAAAAAGAGGGGGCGGGAAGCGGGTCCCTCAAGGTGGCGGGAAGTGGGAGGAAAAGGAGAAAAAATACAACATTGCATAATATTTTGCAATTGAGAGAAGCAAAGACGTGGGAGCTGACAAAAATAGGACAGGAACCAGGAATAAAGGATACGGGAAGGGGAATGTTATGAAACCCTGTCTCCCCCCCCCCCCCCCTTCATATAATCATTTGCGCTTCTACTAAAACAATTAGACGACGAGGCCGAGTTATATTCAACGAGGCGCTGCTGCCTATTAGGGCAGAAAACTAGGACAAGTCGAGTCTAAAATTTCTAGCAGACGTGTAAATAGAAACTGGTAAAATTAAGTAACCGGTTAAGACAGATACAAGGTGCAACCATTTTATGCTGTTTATAATATTTCTTTTAATTTGCTTGTGTCTGTTTTAAAAAATTCACTGTATGAATAGTTTGGATTTTTTCTCTACAGACGTGAGTGCTCATAGGATTAAAAGGATTAATTTTGAAGGAAAACATTTGTGAGGAGTAAATATGCAACGCTACCACTGAGTTGTAAATTTGATCAAGGAAAATCAGTAAATGACATTCCAATGCCACAAAAAAAAACAAAATCTTCTGTCAGTATGAATATTTTGATTTTTTTAATGCAGTAAACGTGAGCGCTCTAAAAAGCATGAAAGGATTAATTTTGAAGGAAAACATTTGTGAAGAGTAAATATGCAATGTAACGCTTCCACCGAGTTGTTAAATTTGATTAAGAGGAATCAGTAAATTTGTTCGAAAGCCAAAGAAACAAACTTCATAACAGCTTTTCTGTATACCAAAACCAGTTCTCGATATACACTATCACATGCTAGTTTTTCCTCGTCGTTACAGAAACTTAGGGTTAGCGGACTGACTCTGTTGAATTTACCCCACCTTTTTGTAATTTTGCTCCCAGGTATTGTAAAAAACAGTTGACAGGTTAGCGCTCTATACCTTTCATGAACTACGGTAATATCAAAAAGTGGCAAAGATTTTATCTTGCAAATCTCGCAAGTCTTCGACCTGCAAATCAAGCTAAATTCTATGACTTTGCAAAATGTTAAATAGTCACAAAACCTGGAATCTCTCTTTCTAACACCAAACCAAGCCGCATCCTCGTTCAACTTAGGTAGAGCAAAACTCAAAACAACGGTTTTGCTGCAGCTTCTGACAAGTTCATTTCACAGTGATAGCAAGCGCTTGATCTACCCTAAAAAAACACTTTGAAATTCAGAATCCGCTTCTCTTAACAGAATAAAAACCAACATCACCACCACAAATCTTATATCAACTAACAGTTGATACGTACATCTTTAGTGGGCAAACGTTTGCCCTTTAAAACGTTTCCTATACAGCACATTGAACTATTTTTAATAATTAAAGCGAAACCGCATTATAAAGTCCATGAAAAATAAAACAGATAACAGCTTGTGACCCTATGCAAAGAAACCATGAAATATATGAAAAGTATAAACTATTGTACCTAAGTTACTTACTGTAGTGCATCTAATTGGATTGAAAGACATTCAACAAGACAATTATTTTATTTGAGCAATTTCTTCACAATATTAAAGAATTTTTAATTCAGTGGTTATTTGACACTGCAATCTCTTTACTGCTAAATTCAGGAAATCAAAGGTATATAAAACTTTGCATTACTCACCAAAACACCAGCTGTGAGTGATGAGAGGGTGCTTTATTCGTAGAATTTAAATAATAATTATCAGGAATATGTCTCACTTTTTGTTTCTTTGTTTTCTCATTAGCTTCAAGCTGTGTCGGGTATCGGTATGATTCCAAAGCCTTCTTGTTTTCGCTGGTGAACAAGCCAGGTTGGGCGCCAGTAAAATTCTCTCAAACAGGACAATATAGTTCTGCGAGAGCTTATTCCACATACAGTTGCTCATCCCATGGGCCAATATTTGGAGCAGGACATGACTTTTATATATCCAACTATGCATCATCCAATAGAAATTCTTACACAAACCTTGGTGGGACCTACGGCCCGCCTCGTGGATACAGTTATGGGAGCTCATTTGCACAAACATTCCTTGCGGGAACAAATTATTACTTCCAACCAAATGAAGTTGAAACTTTTTACGAACAAACTTAAAATTAAAAAAAAAAAAAACCAAGGCTAGCGTCGAGTTTTAACTTCTGGCTTACGGTCGTTTAATATAACAATTATAATTGTTTAACATCACAAGCCGAGGCACTAAAAGCACCTTTATTTTGAACTTGATACTGTCTATAACTAAATAAATTTGGATCAAAAAACCATGGTTGTGCAAGAAATCCACCATATCCACGAAAATGTCTGTGTGAGTGGATTGGTGATAGTTTGTACTTTGGTAAATTTTGCGATTAAGAAAGTTTGGTGCTCCAATATACTCTACGTTGGGTTAAAAATTGCCCCCGCCAAGCAGTTCAAAATTTAATTATTACTCTCTACACAGCACTGTCCTACCTGCCCGCCTCGTATAGATCTGGCTACGGGAGCTCATTCGCTAAAACATTCCTAGCGGGAACATATAACTTCCAACCAAATGAGGTTGAGACTTTTTACGAACAAACTTAAAAAAAATACGAAGGCTAGTGTCGAGTTTTAACTCTTGGCTTACGGTCGTTTAATATAACAATTATAATTGTTTAACATCTTAAGCCGAGACACTAAAAGCACCTTTATTTTGAACTTGATAGAGTGATATGCTGTTTATAACTAAATAATTTTGGATAAAAAAAACCATGGTTGTGCAAGAAATGCACCATATCCTCGAAAATGTCTGTGTGAGTAGATTGGTGATAGTTTGTACTTTGGTAAATTTTGCGATTAAGAAAGTTTGGTGCTCTAATATACTCTGCGGTGGGTTAAAAATTGCCCCCGCCAAGCAATTCAAAATTTATTACTCTCTACACAGCACTGTCGTCAGCAATTAGCTTCTTAACTATTTCAACATAAATAAACTATAAACAGGAGTTTGTAGCTGTAAGTGTGACTAAAAATAGGGGATGCACTTGAAAGAAAAAACGTGACAGTGATTGCTTTCGTCGTGAGAATATTGTGACGTCTTGCATTATAGTGTGACAAGTGAAACTGTCAGTGGATTGTATGGAGCGGTCACTGTTCTCCAACATGTACTTCACGCATTACTTTGTGCAGTGCTTGTCTCTACGTTTATAATTAAACATTTAGGAAACTAATTTTTGCACCCTAGTTCTCATGCCCTCTCTTCCCGCTTACACCTTTGCGCAAATTTGTTGTTCCATGACCTTGTTCGAGCATAACAGCTAAAAACGTCTTTTCTACTAAGCAAGAACTTGCAATTGTTTCAAGTGCGTTCCCTAAGCTAGAAATATGATTACATATGGGTAACATTGCACAGTGAAAACCCATTAATACATCAATGGGCAAGAAAAAAAAAACTAATTAACTGCTTTAAACAGTCGTTTATTTTCTTAAGACTCTCAAGACAAGCCAGAAATGAGTATGGGTTATGTAGGTTACATAAAATAGCCTTACTGGATAACCAGGTGGTCTCTAAAGTCGGGGTACAACTGTAATTGAAATCAAGAGTTGTAAAATTGCAATATGAACGCGCGTGCCTTTAGCTGTAGCAGTTGATCTGTTCATGCGCGATGACACCTGACATCGCTGATTGGTTGCTATGAGCGATGTGCAATGAAAAGGGAAAACTTATCTTGTATTTTTTTTAAGTGGCCAGAATTTTACTAGAGCAGCTTTAAAGTGAGTGTCAAAAGTTGAGGCCACTTGTTCAACTAGTTAGAAGAGAAGCCAAAAGCAAGCGTTTTCTCGTGCTTGGCTTAATTAGGTTGTTGAATTCGTTTTGGTTTTCTTATTTGATTCGTTTTGGTTATATGACAATCATAAACTGCTCACTGCTCTATAACTACTCTATGCATGAAAGCTTGGCCACCCGTGCGTCTTTTTGAGGCCAAGTAACAATGTGGTAAAATGATGTGGATTATAAGGCTCTGTTTGTGTGGGGTACTGTTATTTACGAGCAGTATGTTAGCTTATATTCGTTTAGCTGAACAGATCAAGACTTGGCCGCTCTGTTTTTGAAAGATAAAATATTAATCAGTTTAAAACAAACTGATGTATAGAATGGAATGAGAAAATTGATTTGGAAAGGTAGAAATGAATCATATATATGAAAATTACCAAGACGGGCTGCATCGCGTTTTCCCTGGAAGCCAGAATTTGAATTTCGGAAGAGGGATTTGTATGAAAACATAAACTGAAAATTTTCAGAGATATTAGAGTAATGTGACCAAGTCCGATCTTCTTGAACTAAAATAGCATTGGAAAAGTGCATGGAATCAATTCTTAAAGGTGCAGTAAAAGAAGGCGTTTCTTTAGTGTTAAGTTATGTTTTTTTAAAACTAAAACAACAACATGTTCTTGTTGTGTAATATGTTTTGATAACAAAGTTCATTTTAGGTATTCAATACCTAAAGTGTGAACTTTGTAATCACAACATGGAGTGCAATGAAAGCGCGTTATGGGTTTTTTTGCTTGCTACATGATTTAATGTCACTGATCTGTTTTTGTTTGAAATCGACAACTTTAATAAAATAATTGTGGGGGTACTGTACTTGATATGGGGTGTGATCTTTAGGGTGATGTTGACATTTAAGGGTTATCAATCAAAGCGTTGATTGAGCTAGCGTATTTGGAGTTTGACGGATGATTGTGGGTCGTGGGTCGTGGGTCGTAGGTACAAGTCGTGGGTGTGGGTCGCTGGTGTGGGTTCAGGTGGGAAGTTAAAAATGTTTAAGAGTAAATAATAAGTTAATAATACATAAACAAGTAGTTAAGTTGGAAATGAACTCGATTTGTAACTTTATACTGAATAGTCCCCTGGAGTTAATAAATCATTGAAACAGCCCAGTTTTCGAGATTGATACATACATACGTACAATACATGCATAAATTTTACTTCGACTGGATAAGCTTACACTTCGAGTTAAGCGACTGACAAAAGTAGTTTAAAATCATTGTAACGATGAAATAAAGTGTGAAAATGATATGCATTGCCACCAAAAAAATTATATTGGCGGATCGTCTCCGAGTTACTTAAGACATCTGAAGTATATTTTTTCATTCACCCTCCCTCCCCCTTCCCGCAACTTGACGTGCTTAGCACACGTCTTTGTCGTCATGGTTTTACAAGGTGATTCTACTGAGAAAAGCTACTGATCATGAGTAGTACTTTCTTGTAGCACTGTTTATTATGCTGTACAAGGTGATTCTAACTTTTTTCTCTGGGTATCAAATCTTAAAGTGTGACTATTTAAATGAAAACTGTTGAGCAGTTTCTTGTAGCACTGTTTATTATGCTGTACAGGGTGATTCTAACTTTTTTCTCTGGGTATCAAATCTTAAAGTGTGACTATTTAAATGAAAACTGTTGAGCAGTTTCGTGTAGCACTGTTTATTATGCTGTACAGGGTGGTTCTAACTTTTTTCTCTGGGTATCAAATCTTAAAGTGTGACTATTTAAATGAAAACTGTTGAGCAGTTTCGTGTAGCACTGTTTATTATGCTGTACAGGGTGGTTCTAACTTTTGACTCTGTGGATGAAATCCTAAAGTGTGACCATTTAAATGAAAACTATTGAGCAGTTTCGTGTAGTGCTGTTTATTATGCTGTACAAGGTGGTTCTAACTTTTGAGTGTGTGGATGAAATCCTAAAGTATGACCATTCAAATGAAAGCTGCTAAACAGTACTCTCCTGTGGTGCTGTTTATTATGCTGTACAAGGTGGTTCTAACTTTTGACTCTGTGGTATGAAATCTTAGAGTGTGACTATTTAAATGAAAACTGTTGAGCAGTTTCGTGTGGTGCTGTTTATTATGCTGTACAAGGTGGTTCTAACTTTTGAGTCTGTGGATGAAGCCCTAAAGTGTGACTATTCAAGTGAAAGCTATTGATTAGTACTTTTCTGTGGTGTTTTTCAAGGTGATTCGTTTTTTATTATGCCGTATAAGGTGCGTTTCTCGAAAGCCCCGAAACCTTTCGGATCGATTTTGGGCATGATCTTTCACTCTTTATCCTGAAAAGAAATTTCTAAGCATCAAAACTTTTCTATAAGTTATACATTTCTTACTTTGAAGACATGTTAAAATAACAGCTTTGTAGAATGAGTGGGTCATATTTTATAAATGGCTTTTCGGGACCGAAATGTTTTCGGCTATTCGAGAAACGCGCCCCTGTTTACTATGTTGTACCAGGTGGTTCTAACTCTTGAGTCTGTGAATGAAATCCTAATGTGTGACCCCATTCACATGAAAGCTAATGAGCAGTACTTTCCTCAGTGTGGTGCTGTTCATTACGCTGTAAACAACGATCTTGGTCTTTGGATAGAATCCTAAAGTGTTACCATTACAGTGAATGCTTTTCAGCTAAACTTTTTTGTGTTGCAGTTTTCCTCGCCATTTAATTTTGAACCCAAACTGAAAATTTATTATTTCCTTGAAAGCTGTCGAGTATAGCTTTACTGTCGCACTTATTATTTTACAATTTTTCTTGAAGTCGTTATTAGGTGCCAACAGTGGTCTGGTGCAAGGTTCAAGGTTTAGTACTGGCACGTTTGCGCACCAAGAAATTAAAGCGAGAGGAAATAGCTGAGAAGATTTTTGCCTTAGCCATTTACCAATCCAACTCCCCCAACACTTCCCACCCTTGGGAAAAGCTCAGAAAATAAGAGTTTGAGTAGATTTCGTGAAGTTTGCCTTGTTTGAGAACATGGAATTTTTAAAATCAGTCTGTTCCACGTTCAAAATGTCAGACTTTCTAAATCTTTAAAACGCTTGTTTACTCGCTTTAATACAAGCAAACGTCGTTGAGTGCAGGAGTCCTACATTCGACCTGACAAATTACGAAGAAACCATCTATCATACTCTCATCATGCGACTGGCGTCTGAGAACACGATAGAAATGTTGAAAACACGTACATATTTTCGTACGCAGTCAGGTTGTCACGTGACTCCATTTCCTTTTTCGCACTTCTGGATTGGTTGGCTGCAAACCGCTGCAACGAATGCGCTTCTGCTTATCAATATTTATGACTTTTGTAGAATTTGGCACAAACGCGCAGGCTGTGCTCGCGTGAAGATGTTTCGTACTTTTGAAGACTGGTTTATGCTTTTGAGAGAAGTCTGAAGACGTCTTAAAGTCCTGAAACAAAGGGAAAAGTCATGAAGCAAATTCGACCAAAGGTAAATATTAGCTACTTTGCAACAATGTCGCCAAGAAAGAAATCTTTGGAAATCTTTGAAATCTACGTTCGCACGTGGTTTATGAGAACGGTTTTATTAGTGTCACCAGGGTAGCCCAAGCTCACTACGAGAGGAGCGTATATATGAACCCAGTTCCATTTTGCATATATTATGACCTCGGCAAAATATAAGAGTTTGTATGAAAAATGCAGCAAATACGCTTTAGTTGCCATAAATGCGAAATAATTCACAATAATAAATGTTTCACCTTGTTTGTGTGTTATATTACTTGCTATTTAATGGCCCTTGGGGGTGATTTGAAGCGTTTTGAACGAGAATAAGGGTCCTTGAGGGGTTACACACTTTGAAATTTGAAATTCAACTTCAAACTTTTTTTCTTCTCAGTGTGTAACATTACTACACTGTTTGCGAGTTTTTCTTTGATGTGTTTGAAAATTGAACACTTCAACTGATCATTCGTATTGCTTATTATCTATGTTTACGTTTAGGGACAGTGAAATATCAGACTGTACAGAGGATGGAGCGAAGTGAAAGACACATTAGCTGCATTACTGAAATATTGTACAAATGTTAATAGAAGTATTATTTAAGTTTCTCAACAGATCGTGTTGAACATGTTCCCAGGGCGGGGTACTCCGGATTTCAAGTGTCGTGGATGATCAAAGGATTTTTTTGGGTTGGATATTTTCGATTCCGGGATTGTTTTGGGTAGCAAAATTTGGCAAGTATTTATTTTGGGTGGCTTGACGGGTGCATCGTAGTTCATAAAGCACTATAATTATTATTATTATTATTTTTTTTGGTTATAATTTGTAAATAACTTAGTAGAGTTGCTCATAATGTTCTTGCTGGGGTGGTCTTGTTTAGAGTTGTCGTTCATAGTATTATTGTTGAAGCAGAGAATGTTCTTGCATGGGTGTCTCTAGATGAGGATAAGATAAATTCAAACGTTATGATAAATAAACAAAAGCAAACATTCAATTTCTAAGGGTCTCTTTTTTCTTGTTTGCTTGTTGTTGTTTTTTTTTCGTGATATATCACTTAATCCTTTTTTTTAAGGCTCGGAAAATCGGCATGGGATTTTCGGGGGTTAATGTTTGGTCCAGGGATTCTTTTGGGGTTTGTTGGAAGTCCTAGGGATTTTGAGGGGTTTTGTTTTTTGCCCCCATTCGATCATTCCCAACACTTGAAATCCGGAGTACCCCCCCCCCCCCGGGCATATGTTTGGACTTTTGGTTCGGTTTATCGTCATTGATACTTTAAATCCTTCGTTGTGTGGTATTTTTTCTCGAAGCAAGTGTCGTATCATCTTTCTTTTCTCTGATGGACAAATTAATGTCATTCTTATTCATACGGTGATCCCGTTAACTCTTTTAGCTTCTGGGGCCCGTATCTCGAAAGTCCCGATAACTTTTCGGACCTTGAAAGCATTTTTATGTGCGCGATGTTTACATTAATGACTCAAATATTGTTGGTTTTGAAAGCTGAGCAATAAAATTCTAAGTTGATAAAACAAGTCAGACTGATAGGCAGGCTAAAAACTACGCCAACGTTCTATAGATTCCGATCTTAAAATTGAGCTGCGGACCCGAAGAGTTATCAGGACCTTCGAGAAACCGGCCCAGTAGTGATCAGCATCAAATTTTTCCTCATCAAAGAGGAGTTGATCACCGTAATGACATCTGCAATGACAACTTATAATGACAACTGTACAAAAGTATTCCACATCCAAGTTTAATGAAAACTCCCATTGCTTATTAGAACAATAAAGGACAATGTAATTTAATGGCAAAGACCATTATTTGTGTTCAAAAAATAGTAGATGTATTTATATGGTTTAACTAGAATCTTTGTTTGCTTTCAATTGTTTCATAAACTTATGTACCGGTCAAATCGATGCTTCAATATCCCCCCGGGCATTAACCCGGGCATTTGACTGTGCATCGTGCCCGGGGATTGGGGAATTATGAACGTTGCTTGGGAAGGGTTGGGAATTTTGAACCGGATTTATCTCTTGTTCTGGTGTAATACGCCCGTTGTTTTTTTCGGATTTTGCAAGAGTTGACGGATTTACAAGATAGAATTTCGCCTTTTTTAGTTAATAACTAATTCAAGGTGTCTTTATGGCATATCTCTCTCTGAAAAGCGTGAACAGTCTTTGATTGAAGATGAAATTTGTCTTTGAGGAGAGGTATTTTAATACTAATTGGTGGAGCATTTGAAGGGCTTTTTTGCCCCGAGGAGAGCGAATTTGAACAAGCCAATCTTCAAAAGTTCAAATGCTGGGAAAGGGGGTTGCCCCATTAAACGTAAAGAAAAATATGGTTTTCTCACGAACTAGTTACTAAACTTTGTAACTAGCGGGAGTATAGCAAGGGCAATTTGAATCACTTAGCCCTATTTAGACCGGGGGGGTGGGGAGGCGGATTCTGCCCACACGGACTTTCAACGTTTATACTATTATAATGTGCAAGCTAATTATAAAGCCACCAAACTTGGTGACTTTTCCTACATTCTGACAAGCATTTTATTTTTCAGAATTTTGATTTTCCCTCCTTTGAGTCAAAAGATCAATTAACCTCCTTTTTTTATATTTTGGTCACTGTTTTGCCAATGTTCTGATGCAAGAAATGCAAGATGGCCGCCGTTTGAGAACAGGATGTGATTCATAGGTCATCAGGTCATGTTGCGTACCTCAAAGGAAACATATTGGACGCACTTTCTGTACTCTCACTGGCGCTGCCATAGATTTAATATTCTCCAAGTTAAGGATGAGGGCGGAATCTGTGGAATCCCGTCCCCGGTCCCAAAGACCCAAAATAAAAAGCCTGGTCTGAATAGGGTTTACCCTATTTTGCCTGAATTTTTTTTTTGAGTTTCTGAGCCTGAGCGGGGGGGGGGGGGGGAGGGGGGGGACAAGGTGCCCCTCTAATAGATCTCGAAAAGTAATCACGCTCTTGTGATGAAACTTGACACGTTGTTAGCACGTCATTAGCTTAACAGATTAGGTTTATGATGTGTCGATTATGACGCTTCATGACGTCACAATGACGTAAAAAAGCATCCATTTTGAATTTTGAGCCGCCATCTGGAATCCCGAGCATACAGTCATACAGTTGACAATGACGACATCGTAAAATATATGAATTTGTTCTAAGAAACATACTTAATCAAAACAAGCACAAAAAAAGTAAAGGATTATCTTCTTCTTACAAACGAAGGGGAAAAACTAAAAAAAAGACAGAAAATAGTCAAAACACCTCCTGAGTAGACGGTAGCTATGGAAACGTCATCACGAGATTTGGTGACTATTCGTCTAGCCGTTAAAAAGCTATAATTCGTTAAAGTCAGCGCGAGCACAATGCCCCCCCCCCCCCTTCTCAGGCTTCATAGGGTTAAGAAAGAACCAATTCAATTCAATTACACTTATGAAAAAAGTTATTGGTATAATAGCAAGAGTAACCAATGCTTCTTCCGTTGAAAATCTCACAATAATCATTATAATTATGATTTAATAATTGTTTAGTTCTAGGCTGGCTTACAGCAAACACCAGGTACTACATTTTGTAACTCGGCGATGAAATTTTAGCATACATTGACATACGCTTTTTTCTCCACACAGTTTGTCCAGGGTTGTCCACACTAATTCGGATAAATTGAAAAACCCTTTGTTTTCAATTTGACGTATCGCTCGAATTAATGGATCTTTTCAAAACTCCTTCCAAAATGGATAAATTTGAAAACGCCGTCTTTCCAGTTTTTGAATGGATAGCAAAACTATATCACCAGTTTCTTTGGACAACAAAAAATGTTTCGAGATCGATAGTGGGCCGTCTTTTGACGGCGAGAACGAGAGAGTTGAAAAAAAAACGAATTTTATGCCTTTATGTGCCGGACTAGTGTGGAATTTCTACACGAGCATATCTTTCAAGATTGCACTTTGGAGCATAACATGAATTTAGGGAAGGATATTTCTTCGGGTTTTTGAGCAATTGGCACAACTAACATTCAGGTATGATTTATCCGCCGCCGATAGTTGTAAGTTATCCTCCGAAATGAAGGTGACTAATGGTGAATATTTACCGAGCCGCGAAGCAACGGAGTGAATGCCCACTGTTCACCCACACCGAGGTGAATAACCATTATGGTATACACGCTGCACAAGCGAATGTTCAGCCCCAAACGAACTGTTTCTTCTGACCAATGAGCAAAGAGGTGACCGCTACTTCGCTCATCCCTAATTCGAAGGGCCAATCAGAGCGCGCGAAAAACTCTGTTCACTTGTATGGTTTCACAGCGGTCAAACGCAAAAAGTTACGTCACTTACGGTCTTTCGGAGCCTTGAAGTTTGAATTAGTTCAAACGTTTACTAGCGCGAAGTTCGTATAAAAACGTTGCATAACATGTCCCAGCAAGCCGAATTTCACGCCGGCAAAACTTGTGCATGACAGTTACTTCCTTTTGAACACATATTCAACGTAAAAAGCTTAAGTTTTCGGAAACGGCGTTAAGGTTTGCAGTTTAAGTGAATCTTTCAACATTTGTCTCTATTTTCCTTTGAAAGATTATGGCGGGAACTGCGTACGCCTCGTGCGTTTGACCGCTGTGAATTGTATGGTATATACCAGTATTCATGAATATATCGATTCAGCGGACGAACCAAAACAAATTGCTATTTTCACATGTTGTATTAAGCAATTTTTTTTTTAAGAAATGCAAAATTATATAACACATTATAAATACGATTGAAATGACAACTTTTAGCAAAACGACAACTACAATAATTTCTTGCATATCACAATACCAGTGATGACGCAAAATATGAGAAAAATTCTCTGGCGGCCATTGATGTCGACCACTGATACCAAATCTTTTCATTTTTTTTTCTTTGCAGCTTTGGTATAGCTACCATTCATACTTGGACTACGATTAAGATACCTAATGCACTTTAATTGACTTTTTACCTTTCAGTTCGACTGGCGTATTCCAGAATTGAAGTAAACGGAATGGACATATTTGAACTCCATCTAATGACTCCTTTGGTCGACTCACTTAATTCAAATCTTTAAATAGTTCCCGATACGATGGATTTTTTTTTAATTTTTCTTTGTTCTTACTCCGTAATGGAACCAATTGAGCTCACTCTAACTATAGAATAATATAAAACGTCCAATCTTTGGCTCTTTGAAAAGCTACCACATACACCTTATCTATCTAAGTCATACACAGGGTAGCCTCCCACGCAGACGACGAAGCCCTAAGAGCGTCTGCGTCGGAGGCTATACACACGTTGTCTTTGAGTGATGCCTTTATATTTCGGCATCTCCCACACTAGGATAGCGGACAAATAAAATTGGTAGGATCTTTGAGCTGTTCTTCGCTAGAGTCATGTCTTTTGAATATTATAACATGGTAAATATTAATGGGGTAGTAATTTTTGCCCTAGGTAATAGCAATATAATTTTTTGCATATTACAACACTAATGATGATGCAAACCATTCAAAGTTTCTTTTCTTTCTGGAAACAAAAAATGAGCAATCCCTATATGGTTAAACACTTGATTTTATCTCTACGTGACAGTTATAATAAAAAATACAGTTCTTTACTTGACGTTATAGCTATAATTCCCCATGATACCGTCAGAAGACGATCGTCTGAGGCTTTGTCGTGTCGAATTGACACCCTGTGAAGCAAGAAGGAACACAGAACGTTTAAAAAGAGTACAGCATTAATTAACGCGTATACCCGAGCGCTAGTTGATCCTCCGAGCGCTAGTTGATCCTTGGTGCTTATGAGCACCAAGAAATAAAAGAATCACAATTATTTTTTTTTTCAGAATAAATCATGCGAAAAGAAAGTCTGAGCATAGTTCAATTTATGGCAGGAACGAATATAGTACACAGACAATCTGATCAGTGGTTAACACTGAGGTGCAGTGCAACTTGGTTTTGGAAGAAAGCAAAGTTTGGCGCTTCGGCCTTATTTTCTTTCAACGTAAGTTGGGGTGGCAGGGATGGGGGGGGGGCTAGGTTCCTACCCCTTGATCCGTAACTGATAGCTGCATCTTCTCTCTTATCAAGAGAAGATAAAGTAATAGAGTGAATCCCCGTTACCCGTGATAATTATTTAGACTTAATTATTAGTTAGCACCCATGCTGCGAAGGTTATTTTTATGTGTTGTTCCCATGTCGACAATCTAAAATTACATGAAGTAATTCTTAAACTTAATTATTATTATTGTTATTATTATTATTAATGAGGTGTCGTCCTTAAAATAACTACGCAGTATTACACAGAACCAAAAATAGATTTGAAATAACTTCGTCGGAAGAGGCCCATGTATGGTGGATCCGCTCCCTCCCTTCATTCTCTCTTGCTTTCATCTAACAAGGAGGGTCCCAATAAAAGAGATTAACAAAAACAAGTCGTAATTATTTATGGTGTTGAACTTCAAGGGAATAAAAGCAATGATCCCTGGTTCGCTGGCTATTTGCAAACGAGTTGAGGAGTTTAATTCGGAACTAACGAGCTCGTATCCAGCTAGTAGCGGGGTGAAGGATTTGCATCCGGGACCTGCATATTATACGTTCAACGCCCTGGCCACTAAACTGGCCGAAAAAATAGTGTGAAATGAAAATAGTAACTGGAGCTAACTATTCAAAGTAACAAGTAATTGCAATGGTTTGATGATCTGGCTATCCATAAAATCTCCGATGAATTCAATGGTATCCCACGGATTCCATTATTGTAGTAATATCTAAAGTTTTCTTGTTTTCACGACCAAGATACATTTATCACATGGACGTACCATATATATATATATATATATATATATATATATATATATATATATATATATATATATATATATATATATATATGCACTTTCCTGTGGTGCTGTTTATTATGTTGTACAAGGTGGTTCAAACTTTTGAGTCTGTGGATGAAATCCGTAAGTTTGACCATTCAAGTGAAAGCTAGTGAGCAGTATTTTCCAGTGGTGACATTTATCAGGCTGTACAACGTGGTCGGAGCTTTTGACTCTGTGGATAAACTGCATAAGTAAACTCATTCTAATAAACGCTACTGGGCATTACTTTACTACTGGTGCTGTTTATTTTAAAAACTGGACATGTAACGTGGCTGTGACTTTTGCATCCTTAAATGGCACGAAATTCTTAAATGTGACCATTGAAATAAGAGCCAATTAGTAGTCCTTTGCAGGGTTGCTGGTTTTTGTCTATGTTATGTATATACCTTTGTATTTTGTATTCTTCAATGCAGACCCAAAGTAGCCTTCTTTACTAGAGAAGCAGCCGTCATTCCATTCAGCACCTCCAACTGCGTGACACCCAAGCCAAGTTCTTTACTCGCCCACGCGGTAAGCTCAACCGACATCATGGAGTCAACGCCATAATGAATCATTGGCTGATTCAGGTCAATTGCTTCAGACGACAGTTGCAGCATCTCTCCAAGTTTTCTCTTGATCCGCTTTTCTATTTTCTCTACAGTAAATCCGTCGTTGTCTGATGTCATTCGAATGTCGCGTGCAAGATGGCGGAACTTCAAACTTGTCCTGTACACAAACTGTTGAGCTTTTTCCCAGGTCTGCAGAAAAATCAAAACGTATAAGTTCATGCTACTTACTAGTCCTATTCTGAGAGAATGTGTCCACTGTCGTGTACGACAAAAACGTTAGCTGTTCATGTCTCACACATTTTATTGTTTGTAAGAATCAAAAAATAAAGAAACCACTGACAAGAAAGCGATAGTTATTTTATGGAAGAGATAAGTTTCCCACCTGGTTAGCAACGCACACTACTGGTTGATCACACGATACCAGCAGCTTAATTTCCAAGAAAAGGCAAGATTTCGTCTATGTGTAATGTCGATGTTCCCTTGTCGGCTAGTCTTCGGGTGACATCAATCTTGTCCTCTAGAAATCCTGCTCCTCGTACCGCTCCCAATTGTAATGACAAGGCTGGCAATCCAAGACTGTACCTTTGAAGGGCTAAAGCATCAAGGAAGGAGTTTGCCGCAGAGTAAGACGGCTGAACCGGATTTCCCCAAACCGTGACTACAGAAGACATCAGCAGGAACATGTTCAAAGGCTGATCCAAGGTATTCTTGTGCAGATATTGAGCACTTCTGGCCTTACTCCCTAAAATTAACTGGAGCTGGTCTGGACGAAGATGCAGAAAGTTGTCTGCTTCGGTAATGATTCCAGCCAAGTGAAATACACCTCTAATCGGTGGAATACTGCTACTGTGATTTAATTTCGTGATCATGGTCTGCACGAACGATTCGTCCGAGAGATCTCCAGCAAATTCGTACACCGTCACTCCTTGTCTTCTAAGAAAAGCTAACGTGCGACGACCTGCAGCATTATGGCAACCCCGACGTGACGTCAACACAATATGTCTGGCGCCCCTCTTGCACATCCAGCGAGACAATGCCAGACCAATACCACCAAATCCTCCCGTGATTATGTATGTGGCATTTGGTTTAAAGAGGTTCGCCGAATTTTGAAGATACATTGGTATCTGCTCACTCGAAATATCAAAAACGATCTTTCCGATGTGTTGACCTTTGGACATCATTCTGAACGTTTCTTTAAATGCTGAGATTGGATGAACAGTTGTCTTTACTGGCTGAAGAGTGTTCTCCATGAGCAGCTTCGATACTTGTTCAAAATTGTTTATGAATTTCTTTGGCTCCTCCCTCAGAAGGATGTCCACATGGCAAGAAAGATACGACTTGTTTTCAAGGAAGACCTCCATAGGGATTTGGGAGTTTCCCAGGATATCCCTCTTTCCAATTTCACAGAAACGACCACCATGTGCCAGGAGAGCAATACGTTTCTTCATCAATTCTCCATGAAGGGAGTTAAGAACTACATCCACACCATTACCATCTGTCCAACTCAAAACATCTCGATAAAATTGCTCAGATCTGGAATCAGTGACATTTTTAATGCCAATAGCTTCCTTGAGAAAGCGCCTCTTCTCCTCTGTTCCTGCGCTACAAATCACATTAGCCCCAACCATTTGGGCCACTTGTAGTGCCGCTAGTCCCACTCCACCGCACGCGGAATGAATTAAGACCGTTTTGCCTTCTCTCAGAACAGCGTGTTCAACCAAACAGTAGAAAGCTGTAGTAAACACAATTCCAACTCCAGCACTCTCGGCCCAGTTGAGATTTTGCGGCTTGCGGGCTAAGTGTTCTTGGCTACACTTGATGTGTGAAGCAAAACATGATTTTCCAAAAACAATAACTTCATTGCCAATTTCAAACTTTGTGACAGAGTTTCCTTTGTCTGCAACTAATCCTGAACACTCAAGACCGAATCCTTCTTTTCCATCCCCGCTATCCAACTTGTCTAGCATTCCCATGGCCATCATGACGTCTTTGAAGTTTAGCCCAACAGCTTTCACTTCAACTAGCACTTCATCATCTTCGAGAGGCAAAGGTTTAGCTGTGAGAAAATGCAGGTCATCAACACTGCGTTTTGCATTCGAATCTACTTCAAGAAAGCCTATTTTCCACTCCTTTAAGCCTTGACTTCCTTGGATTCCGTGAGTGTAAATGGCAACACGCGAGGTACAAAGCATCTGTTCTGGTCAATGACAATCTCGTGGTCTGGGGGTGGGGCTGTCAGCAAATTACACAGATGTAACACATTTGTCTCGGGGGAGTTTGCGGGATCGATGTGAACAGAGAATACTGGGAACTTGTGGATAGAGTTTCCAATTGCCCAAGTAAGTCCAACAGCAGCGGATTCTTCCACGTTTTGCCGTTGTTCCCTATCACCAGATGTGAGCACCCAAAGGCTTTTGACGTCTGAGATCATGTTTCTCTTCTGGAACAAGGTCAGCAGATTAGATAGATGTTCTACTTTTGACAACGAGTGAAAATAAATAACAACCCTCGGATGGTACCCAGTTTTGTCATCTTCAAGGATTTCGTTTACTTCGTGCATTCTTTGAACTCCTCTTGAATTCTTGAGATACTTTTCAAGCATCTGAGCTAGAGTGTGACCCTCTTTTGCAACGATTGTGAATTCCTTATCTTACGACGGTAGCTTGCCTGGTACGATGGTATTCTCGCATTTATACCCTGCGATAACACTCGGGAAACTATCACGGGCAGCGGTTACACTAAAGACGTCAACAAAGCCATTTCTTTGCAAGAAATCTTTCCACTTGTTGGTGGGAAGGCAGAGATTCTTTGTGTTATCATTGTGAAAGACCAATGTTGGGAAGAACAAAAGCTCGGTAAGGTAGTTCAGCTTTGTAACTTCGTAAATTAGCAGGCAGCCTTTTGGGCACAATAATTGCTGAATGAGCATCAAGCTTTCGTCAACATTTGCCACTGAATATAACGAGTACAAACAAACTACAAGGTCAATGCTGCCTGGAATGAATCCTTGTTCGTCTGCGCCTTTTCCTATGTCGAAATTCTTGTATTTGACAAAAGTGAAATCTTTGAGCCGTTGTTGGGCACTTTGCAGAATAGAATCTGATGGTGCAGAGAACGTGTATTCCAATTCTTGTCTCGTTCCCCTATCTTTAATAGATGTAAGAACGTAGCTGGATAGCTCAGCATTCCGATCACCAATCACAAGAACACGAATGACACTTCTCTCTTTAAACCCTTCATGGATTGCTTGTGCAATAGCAGGTGCACTGGCCTTGAGGTTAACTCTGATCGCAAACGAATTCCAGGGATATTTTTCCCAGCACTCCTTTGCCAGTTTCTGGTTCTTCTCTAAATTAGGATTGTCTAAAATGACGGGAAGCACTTCCCCAATCTGCTGGATGGCATTTAACTCTGGCTCCATCTCAGGCAAAGCTTGCTTGATGTCTTGCACAATTTTCGGTAAGTCCTCGTAAGAAATGTTCTCCTCCATTACACTGACACCGTTTCCATTGAACTTTGGAATAGCTTTAACAGCATGACGGACATAAACATCCCTGACTGCTCTCATTGCGGGAATGTACTTTTCAGCTTCTGCAATGACCATCATTTCTTCAGAACAGTTTTCCTGAAGACTTTCTTCACTCAGCTCTGTTTCAAGCTGTCCAAGATTAAGACATGGCTCCATGGGTTGCAATATGGTGGTATAAAGACATTTTTGAATATCGTGTTTAGTTTGCATATTTCTTATTGATTTCGCTCTAACTCCGTTCACCAAAGCCAAGATATTTCCACCTCTTGTTGCCAAGGTGACGTCACCGGTCATGACAGTTCCATCACAGTCAATGACTGACGCATGAGCAACAAGGTCTTCTCGGGGAGGAATGGACGGCACTTCCATCTGCAAGGAAGCTATCTCGATCGGGATGTAAAGCGATGTGCACGGGCCCAGTGCTGCAATGGCCAGTTGAAGGCAGCCATCAAGGATTGTTGTGTGGATTCGTTGCATACTATCAGGTACAGCTTCAAAATAACCGAGGGCTTCACCATCACCCAGGAAGACTTGCTTAACTACTTGGAAGGCAGGACCATACTCGAAACCATTCTTTTTAAGTCGACCATAGAATTCCTCTTTGCTAATTGTTTCCTGGAGTTTTTGTGGATTTCATCGATTTGGAGGGAATTTGACAGACAACTGCCTTGGTGCGCTATTTCAGCTGTGCAGTGGACTGAATCATTGCAGGTGACGTGAAGCTTGGTACCTTCTTTAACAAATTCTAAGGACACAGTTCCACTGACGATACCACTGCCTTCGTTTTCATTGTCAGGCCACTTCAAAGTTTTGTTGAAATTAATGTTCCTTAAAGCTGCATTCTCGTCTTCCTTGTAGCACATTTCGAGAAGGTACTCAACATAACCAGCTCCTGGAAAGATCAATTGATTTTGAATGACATGATCTTTAAAGAATGGGTACTTGTCAAGGGACAGGTTTCCCTCTTGACCTTTGAAGCTCCTGTTCTCCGTCCCCAGTCGTCGCTTCTTTTTGTTTTCTGACTCTTTCCAATGAGATTGATGCTGCCATGGGTAGCTTGGTAGTGGCTGCCATTGGGAACATTTGGGTGCAATATTTTCCCATTTAATTGATTTCCCGGCCACATACAAGGACCCCAGTGCTTGAAGAATGGAAACACGGTCATCTCTATTTCTTTGACATGATGGTATGGTGCTGATACTACTGTCATTTCTCAAGTTGCCGGTGATCTGTCGTATGGACGAAAGCAGCGTTACTGAAGAACCCAGTTCCAAGAACACATCGGGTTGTTCCTCATTGATAATGCCCTCAATAGCACTTTGAAATTGAATCGGTTGTCGGATATTTTGCCACCAGTAATTCGTGCCAAACTCTTCATCATAGCGTCTTCCAGTGACGGTTGAGTAGAAAGGTACCTGTTTCAAGCGCGTTTTGGTCATTACAACGCAGGACCTGGACCTTTCAAATGACACCTTGATGCCATCCATGTGGTGAGTATGAAAGGCGCATTGTACTCGAAGTTTCTTCGCATTGGTGGGATTTTCTTTTAAAAAACGCTCAATTTCTTCATCCTTGCCTGCGACTGTGATCAATCCTGGCCCATTAACAGCAGCAACATGGATGTCCTGACATTTAATGCACATTTCTTCAATTTCCTTTAAAGGTTTGCGCACAGCCGCCATACTACCAGTACCTTTGAGGTGTTTTTGCGTGTTGCTTCGATGGTAGATAGCTGCTACGGCTTCTTTAACTGTTAGACCACCACACGCATAAGCGGCAGCTACCTCGCCAAGGCTGTGTCCGACAACAACATTGGGATGCACTCCCCAGTGATTCCATAGTTCAATCAGTCCCACTTGGAAGAACAAAATGGCGGGCTGAGAGATGTCAATCTCATCAATTAAATGACTCCCATCATTTTCTTTTTGAGCTTGAAATAAGCCAGTTTCGTGAATAAGCGATTTTCCACTCATTTTCCAGAAGATCTCATTGCATTTATTGACAGCGTTACGAAAGACAGGCTCCGTAGCGTAGAGTTTACGACCCATCCCAGCCCACTGCTGTCCTTGACCAGGAAATACGAAACATACTTTTTGTATGTTGGCTCTTGAGGTTTGAGTGATTACCCTCTCTTCTCCGGACTCGCCAGTTAAATAGCTGCTAAGGAGGTCATGAAAGCTAGAACCAGAGTTCGATATCACAGCTAGACGAGCATCGTGATGCCTTCGACGTGTAGACAGCCATGCTACGACGCTTAAGGCATCCAATGCGCTTGTAAATGGGATCCATTTCTTTACCAGGTCTTTAAGGGCATCCTTGGACTTGGCAGATAGAGGTACTATGATGTGTTCTGCAGGTTTCTCCCCAGTTACATTGATGTAGCACTTTCTTTGATTGTTGAGGAGGCTGTTCAAACACCGCATGAGCTAGAGCCCCAGCGAATCCAAAACTGTTGATTGCTACTCTGTGAAGTGATCCGGTCTCAAGGACTTGCAATTTTGTTACTACTTCAAGCTTAAGATTCTCGAAATCGATGTTTGGGCTGGGGCTTGCAAAATTGATGGTGGGACAGAGAGTTTGCTTTTCCAACATCTGAGTGCCACCTTAATAGCTGCCGTAACCCCGGCAGCGCACTCATTATGTCCAAAATTACTCTTTACTGATCCAATCTTAAGAGGGGTCGTCCGGTAAGGAGAAAAGGTTTTACCAATTGCGTCGGCCTCTATGGGGTCCCCAACGGGAGTTCCAGTACCATGTGCTTCTACGTAGTCTACTGATGACGGCGAAATGTTGCAACGCTTGTAGACCTCATTCATTACATCTTCCTGCGCTGAAGTCGATGGTTTCGTAAGACTGTAACTGTAGCCACTTGCTGCTGATGCGCTACCACGGATGACAGCGTAGATGTGGTCTTCATTGTTTACAGCCTGGTCTAAAGGCTTTTAAATTAATGTCCCCCATCCTTCGCTGCGTACATATCCCTTTGCAGTGCTTGAAAATGGGCAGCATTGACCATCTGGTGACATCACACCAAGAGCACTGAATCCAACTGAGACATCTGGCAACAGCAAATTGTTACAGCCTCCTACCACTGCCACAGAGCATTCTTTGTTGCGAAGGGCACAGCACGCGAGATGTAAAGCTGTCATAGAGGATGCACAAGCTGTGTCAACGGTGAGGCTAGGTCCCTTGAGATCGAAAACGTAAGACAGTCGATTGGCAGCCACACTGTGTGTTGTTCCAGTTAGACTGTATGCATCCATCATGTTAGAGTCGCAAGTGAGTATCGAGTAGTCCATCATTCCAATACCAACGAACACTCCACAGTCACCTTGGAGACCCCAGGGGTCAATACCAGCGTATTCAAAGGCTTCGTATGTCACCTCTAATAGGTGCCTCTGCTGAGGGTCCATGGATGCAGCTTCACGAGGAGATATTTTGAAAAATGTATGATCAAATTTATCTATGTTTTCAATGAATGCACCACGGTTTGAAACCATTTTGCCGTTCTTTCAATTTCCTCTCTCATAGAAGGTTTCCAGATTCCAGCGGTCTGAGGGAATCTCAGTGACCACATTTCTTCCGTTGCTTATCACGTCCCAGAATTCCTCGGGGGAGTTAACATTGCCGGGCAGACGACAACCTAAGCAGCGAAGGAAAAAACAGTAGTAATCTCGCCTTCATGGTTACATTGCAACGCCTAACAAATTTTCTTCTAAAATATTTTGATGTAACTAAACCAGCTTCAAAGGCTCCAAAGTTAAGCTTCCAGCTGACTCTGCGTAGAAAAATGAGAAACTTAAAGTTGTGTTTACAATCTTAAAATAAATAGCTATAAAGCTGTTTGTTAGCAATGTAATTCGACCCCTTGACTAGAGAAACATCATGGAAACAACATGCTAAATTGATGCGATTAGTGCCACTCATAACCTAAGGTGTTATAAGCGTCAATTTTAATTTTGTGTTCTCAAGAGTTACTATGAACAATTTTCTCTATAATTTCAGCACTTTTTTTAAGAAGGCAGTCCAGGTGAATTTAAAGAGCTTTCAAAGGTAAAGCAACTTGTAGATGCATGGTTAGATTTAACCCTGAACTAGTGCAGAACACATAATGAACGGGTAAAAGACACGTCAAACATCGATGTTTCTGTTCTGACGTTGCAAACGAAAATAAAGACTTACATGGACTTGCATTTGTCAGGCTCAAAAAAAGGAAATGATTATTTCAACATTCAAGGTGAGCAATATGTTATGGGTTTTTGAACACAGCTGCGGGAATTACATGTGCTCCAAGTCGGGTCTGCGCCCCCCTGACTTACCTATGCCCACAATGGCCACTGGTGCCGGGGTACATTCAGTCTTGTCTTGAGGCTCCTTCATCCTGATTTGTGTAACTTCTAGAACTAACACCTTAAGACGGGCGAAAACAGTAAAAACTATCGACCCAAAATTAAATACAAAGAATCTTGATATATCGGGACTGTCAGATCACAAGTCTCGAGTCTTTTGATTTCATTACATAGACATTATCACGTCCCTTCGTTAAATCAGGAAGCCTTGTTTTTTAGTCGTACAGCAATTTTAACTGTTGAAAAGAAACCCACTAACACTTCTTTAAACCACAGAGGAACAGTGACGTATCTAGCGCTCAGCTATGCTCCTGACTCTCTAAGTACACTGTAAACTTGAATGTTCTGTTTTAGCCCCAAAAATGAGGCCGTTGCAGTGAGCCTGTCAAATACAGTACCCTATTTGGGGGCTTAATTGACGCTCATAAATAAGGCGAGAATGACCCTATTTTCAGAAGGTGGACCACGCTAAAGGGCCAAATTGGTTGGGTATCACGGGGACTGTTACGGTTATTTATGGCGTCGCGTTGTCTCAAATGTCACCGAAATAGATGCACAGAGAGTAGAATCAGCCATAGGGGGCACCAAGGATAATTTGCCATTTTGGGGCTGAAACAGATCTTTTGAATTCACAGTGTAGAAAGCTACAAAGCCTCTCTTCTTTCTGGTTAATTTAGTTCCCACAGAAAAATGTGATTTTTTTTTCTGTCCAACTGCTGTTCACTGCTACTGTTACATGGACTCGAATGCTTATGGAAAAAACGTAAATCAATGTGAACTCTGTATATCTTCTAATGATACTGAGCAACTCTCAAGCATGAAATGTCACGACTTTGCGCATAGAAATGACAACTTTTTAGAAACTATATGCAAACGACAATGAGATTCTTCTGGGACCATTTTTTAGAGTTCTTTTTTTCTTTTAAGAGATTTAATTATTGGTTTTCACGTCATGTCTTTAAAATTCTAAAACTTTTATATTTTCTACATACCAGTGGAACAAAAATTCAAGCGAAATGCGTCCTTATACTGCTTGGAAATTTGATCAAATCAGTCTTGGCAAGTCGAAACACAGGAATTGACAAAATGTCATTGAGCCGATATGTTCACGTCACTTTTAAATTTTTAACTATCGAAATTGATGTCCAAATGTCACCTCAATAATGCCTCTATAGTACCATAAAGAGTACTCTATCCACTCCTGAATTTCGTCCTCGTACACTTCGGGATATTGCCAGATTTATACTCGTGGTGAATAACATGTCGTGTGCTATTTTCAGGTCAGAAAAGCTAGAATTATTACTTCACACTTTGGTTTAGCTTATTCGCGAGTTTAAACGCACGCTTACCATCCGCCGCATAGGATAATCCACCGAGCGGGTATTTAATTCTGAAGAAATGTCGAAATTTCTTTACAAATATCTACCAAACGTGAAGTATTCTTGCAACATCAACGACTCTAAAGCCTCTTACTAGTCAATATATGACTCGCCAGCGCAAATTTACGGGATAATTTGGCGTCATCCTTATTCCTTCGAGCTCAATTCAATTGCGGTAACATCGGACACTTCCCATATAAGGTATGATTGACGGAAGCGTATTGCAAAGTGCTCAGAGGTGTTTTGAAAATAAAAGTCGCGTAGTAGTGAAAATGGTGGTAATAGCATTCAAATTATCTTCTGGCGTTTAAGTCATGATATTGACCTCATATAGGTTAAGGAATTGTAACCGAGTTATTCTGTTCTGCTTACTCGGCTGATAGCGGACTTCATTAGAAACTGGGATGTTATAAGCAGTGATGAGAGGGCAGTCTTAGAATTGAAATTTTATGATATCTAAGTCGTTTTGGTGTAGTCTGTGAAGCAAAAAGCACTGATAACAAGGGTATACAGAAGAGCCTATAGATATAAATCGGTTGGCGTGTAAGCCGTGAGAAACCAAATAACTAGATATTTGTGTCTACATCGAATGAGTTTAAATTGACTTGAATAAAATGCATGTCTGTTGTCTTGCTTTGGCCTGACGTAAAGGGAACGTCACCAAACTTCGTTCTCAGTAGTCAGTAAGCTAAGAGGCCGCACTTTGATAAACATTCTTGTACGCAGTCATGCGTGTTGTTGGACCCTGTCAGCGCTCACGTAAAATGATTTAAGTGGTTTTTTGATTGAGTTACCCTCATCCACATCATAAAAGGAGACCAATATTCACTGTATATACTGTAATATTACCATAACCATTCCCTAACAATAATGAAAAATCCCTTAGTATGTCAGATCAGAATCCCGAAAAGAAATTCGGTTTTGGTTCTTTCAAGGCTATCCGAGTAAAAGTACCCAGGAACGTGCCGTTGCCTGCGAGAATCCAAACTGTTTTTCTCCTTTTTCTGGCGAAGCTTTCGCAAGCCAATTTGTTTTGTTTGTTTGTTTTTGTTTTTTTGCTGAGTCAACTGACGTGTGAGTCTCCTGTAACTAGTCACAAAACACAATTCTGAAATATGCGGCAAGTTTATATGGAGAGGACTTACAATGGGCAAAAGTTACGGCATTTTTATAAATACGTGCTGAAAAGCTCTGCTGAAAAGATATTTTGACCAAAAGCCCGGCCGTTAATGGGCAACCGTCGAAAAGATTCAAAAGCTGGTCACTTTTCGAGTGATAACCAATCGTCAGATCAGAAGGAAACTAGTGATTATGGGTTGTGTGAGATGTATACTTGAAGAATGGCATAGATATGACACGTACCGACACGACGGCTTGACTGGTGACCTCACATCTGATTTCCCGCCAAAAAGGCCGACTGGGAACGAGACCGCCGATACCATCCCGTGAACGAATACAGAGCCAGAGGGATACCAGTAGTGATGGACGTGTACAGCCATTACCGGTGCCATGTATAAAACCATGAAAACACCTCTTTGTACCACATACTCTCGCTACTTCCTTCTATTGATAAATTTAAAAAAAAAGCCCAATTTCTGCCCGGTCTAAAGCACGAAAATATGCCAAGTAAATTTGTTCCTGCAAGCATCGTTCCTGCTTTACAGAAATTGAGAAATTAGTAGTTGTTATTTGGTTATCCGGTTGTTGGGTACCTACGGCGTACTTGTTTCATTGGGAGACAACGTAGGAATACAGAAATAGAGTAAACATAACACGGAATGTTTGTCGCTCATTCATTCATTTGGTGCAACTTTGTACCATACAGATAAAGTTTGAAATAAGGCTACGTACGGTGTTCGACTCATTCCCATTTATAATTAGATACTCTCGATATTGGGGCGAGAGGTGATGAGAGTGATGAGCGCTTGCAGTGATCTGGGAGGCCCTGCGATTCCCGTCTCGAATCTCCTTTCGCTCCCAAAATCGAATAAATAGCAAAAATCTTCTAATCTTCTGGATACGAGTCTGAAACCATATTTCGTTGAATAAGGGAGGGGTTGTCCGAACACAAGAGGCCTGAAAAACAGCCGCCTTTTCACATTTTTTTATTTTTTTGAGGAAGGTTCGATATTGGCAGGCAAAAGTTTATCATCTCCCTCTGCACTTCCAAGAAAAAGATTCTTCCGCGCCAGCAAATATACCCTTGCGGAGCACCTGTTTTACAGAACATCTTCGACAACGCAGGGCACTCAGTAGGGGCGTCATTAGTTACTGGTCAATTGAAATTTATTTCAACCAATTACAAATACGGAATGGGTAGCGCTACATCATCCGATACAACCACAGGCGGCCCAAACTCAAAAGAATACGATCGAGTTGCGAAATATGACCGCTGTAAGACTTTATATGGGAGATTCACTTTGGTTCTCAGAATGCTAGATGTGGAATGTGGAATGTTAATGTGGAAATAAACTTTACTCACCTTAAAAACAGGGTTGTCTTTGTGTCTTGTGTGTAATTTGGGCGCAATTCGTGGCCGTTTTAGGCGGGGTTTCGATTCGCCTTTGTTCGCCCTTTTGTTTCTCCACTTAAAACGAAGACCCCCTTCGCGATACAACCTTTTCTAGCTTGGTTCATCAAACGTTTCTCTAACTCCTAAGCAAACCCACAGTGTATACCCCAATACAGAAAGATGAGAAAACACAAACACACAGACAACGACGACTGTATTGCTGTATTGTTTATATACATAACTAGTACCATCACAAGTTTATAGTTTCACCGAGACGCTCACAGCGTAAATAAATAGACTCACAAAAGGACATAATTTATATTCCTTGTAAAGATTTACATCGCGTCAAAAGCTGGGTGTATGATTCTTCGTCAACTCAAGTACGGCCATATGGAATGCAATACAAAACTCAAACGAAGGATTCCTTTGTTCAGATAATAACACATGTTACTGTATCGAGGAAGTAAAATTAGGCATTTATACCAAGTGACTATTAATCAGTATTCAGTATGCCATGTACAACGAAAACTAACTGTGGTGATGGCAAAGGATTGGGCCGTGTTCTTGAGCACGCTCATCCCAAACATCTCAATCACCGACGGGAATTGAACCCATGACCTTCCTTACACCGGATAGATGCTGGGAGAATCGTGACAAGCCAGGTTCACTGCGGCACGTGTCCTGTATACATTTATAATATTTACCATCTTTTCTCATTTAATTTACAACCTTTTCAAAGCTCTCTTTTCACTATAAAGACCAGCTATAAAAAGGGATTCATGAGGAAAGCTTTACACAAACAACCAAATACCAGCTTGGTTTGTAACTGCTCGCCTACCTTGCAGGTGATGAAGAAATATCGGCACGGTAATGATTTTGCTCATTGTTTTCGGCAAAAGACTAACAATCAAACACAGACACGGAAGGGATAGTGACCGTATTAAAGAGTTTATATGAACTTTGGTCTTTCTTGGGCCAAGTTAACTGGCCGCAATAGAGAGGTGTCCGTGTTGCAGAGGTGTCCCTAAGGAAAGGTTCAACTGTATATCGAGATCATATAAATACATGAATTGGAATTTTCTGGACTTTCACGATCACAGTAGTACTTGAGTGTTAACCCGGTGTTTATCGAGGAAACAAGTAACCGTGCGACAATTGTGCATGCATGTGTGTTGTATTTACAAGACGCTGTCGAGATAGCTAGCAAATCTGTCCAGTTCATCTCCAGATGCTTTGGCGAAAACGCTGCTAATTTTGTGAATTTCCACAGCTCCGCTTTCGTACACCAAGACCTGTTGATATGAGCATGATCACTGAATTTAGACACGGTAGTTTTGAATGGTGTCACTTTTCTAAATAAAACCGATCTACATAGCAAATAAAATGTGATATTCAGAGGGTCACGAGCGTGGGACAAAGAAACTAAATCGATGAATCAAATCCATGATGAAATGCTATAACTAGAGTACGGATCGAATGCCTTAACCACCTAAGCAATTGTGACAGAAAATAAATAAATAAATAAATAAATAAATAAATAAATAAAAAGCTTAATAATTCTAGGACCGTACCAGCTCGGGATGCCTTCCTGGGATTCCAATTCCTGAAGCTGAATAATCGCTTGACAGTTCAAAACACGTGACACTACAAGAAGAAATTATTGAATACAGCAGTTGAAAAACAAAACAAAGACCAACTCATCTACTATCATTTTTGCTTTCTTACAAAAAAAAAATAAATAAAAATAACAAAGATTTTGTCACACGCTGCAACTTTAATATGATCCCATAACGGCGTTGCGTTGCAAAACAACGATTACCACTTTGTACCCCCATATCAATAAGCATATTCGCCTTAGTGGTCTCAATGTATTTCTTATGGTACAGGAAGGGGGAATTTACTTAACTTATATTACAATCATGACATGGATGTCTGATCTAGGAGTGATATGGTAAGGACAAATTACATATTGGTCAGTCTGTAAGGGCTAAAAGGATTAAAACAGCTTAACAATCTCGGAAAATGGAGAAGAAATAGTTTAAAGCTGGCAGTGAAAGCCAACTTCTGAACTTGCAATTGTCCAAGAAAAAGACGGAGACTAAAAGCCTTCAACACTTACCGTCCATGTTTAAATTTCTCCACCGCAACTGGACCTTGATCGCTCTTGAGTAAATCCCTGAGGTCAAAACCAGAGGTTAGAAATACACCAAGTGACAGAAGTCACAAAAACACCAAATGATGCACTGATTACGCTAGAATCAGTATAGTGTATATCGCTAAGGCATTGTTTTTGTGCCTGCAACCTGACTGACCAAAAAGGCACCTTTACTCAGACTGGCTAAAGTATGAGGCAAATAGCGCAGAAGAAAAATCTATTCAGAAATAAACAAGATACCACCTGACTTGTCATTAACTGAAAATAGAAATTAACTTGAGCGTTTATCACGTGGAGAAAAATTAGTTTTTGTCTCCGTTAAGTTATACACCCCGACGCAGCCGTTATTAAGGGGCATTGCGTGACTGTTACGTAGGGGACAAACTGAGTAGCGTTGTGTGACGGCCACGTTAGAAACTAACTTAGTAGTGGTAGCAGTAGTGGGAGACCTCAAAAGAACTATGTCAAGGGCATTTTGTCAGCTCTGTTTATCACGTAGAGAAAAATTTGTTTTTGTCTCCACTAAGTTATACGCCCCCACGCAGCCGTTATTAAGGGGCATTGCGTGACTGTTACGTAGGGGACAAACTGAGTAGCGTTGTGTGACGGCCACGTTGGAAACTAACTTAGTAGTGGTAGCAGTAGTGGGAGACCTCAAAAGAACTATGTCAAGGGCATTTTGTCAGCCCTGTTTATCACGTAGAGAAAAAGTAGTTTTTGTTCCCATTAAGTTATACGCTCCCACGCAGCCGTTTATATTGAGGGGCATTGCGTGACTGTTACGTAGAGGACTAACTGAGTAGCGTTGTGTGACGGGCACGTTGGAAACTAACTTAGTAGTGGTAGCAATGTCACGGGGTTTTGTCACCTCTGTGCTTAAGGTATGATTAAGTACCTTCGGTCACATACAAAATCCTCCTAGAACACCAGAAGGAAAGATATAAAAAAAATTTTGGGAAGGAGAGCGAACCACATTGAGTTTATAACGATTTTTCCAAGTTCCAAGCCACAACCACAGAACTTGGAAACGCTAGCTCAACGTTTTTCGAGTTGTAATCCATTTCCATCCTGGCCGTTCATTGCCAAAGACATTAATTAGTAATGGTAATTGGACTGAGTGGAGTACAATTCAGGAGCAATCGGGCGAGTAATTTTAAATCGGCCATTGCCAAAGACATTAATTAGTAATGGTAATTGGACTGAGTGGAGTACAATTCAGGAGCAATCGGGCGAGTAATTTTAAATCGGCCGAGCGCGTAGCACGAGGACGATTTGAAATTTAATACGAGCACGATTACCACTAAATTGTACGACACGAAGTCCAGTTACCAATTAATCGTATCTATAACAAAATGCGAGATCAGAAAATCTACGTGCCCTTCGGGGATATATTTTCAATTATCGGTTTTGCAAGCGTTGGAGAAATAGCTATAAAAAGAACCCATTTCAGTGGACCTGATTGACGCGCGTGCAGCAGTAGTTGTCCGATTACAGCCAGGCGGTGTGCGTCACGAGATTTGACCAATCAGAACGCGTCATTTGTGTGAGCATTTTCGTGCTCGGAAAGAGCCGCTTTGAGAAGTGTATGAGGTGAAATTTTCGTTATTTTCGACGCTTGTGATTTTGTTTTCGGAATTATACCTCATCCTAAAGTTTTTGGAATACCATATCTTAGTTCTGGTCAGGTTGTCGTTGAAGGTAAATGTTTTAGTCGCGTTTATGAGAAGTTCAAAGTGGGCAGTTAGTTGATAGCCGCCATGTTGATTTCACTGTTAATGTCACAGTTCTTTATAGACTCGAAGCTGCTTACTGTTAACGTTACTTTCCCATTATCTTGGCCAGTTAGGTAGTATAACTTTTCTTCTTTTGAAATTTCGGGGTCTACCCGGGTCTACTCCTTATAGTTTCTCCGTTACAAGCCGTTGAAAGTATCGTAGAATGAAGAAATCATGTAAACCAAGTAGCAGATCTCCCGGGAAACCGGCTGAGAAAGTAGACCGAGATGAAAGCCGACACGAAGGAAATAACATCAAAATTCGAAAGGTTCTGCTCAAATTTGAACCAAAAAAGGGGAAAAAGGTCAATTTCTCTATAACGCCTCGGGCATTTCAGCCTTTTATCTCCCTTGTATGTGTTTATGAGGTCCAAGCAGGTTACCCGGGTGCTGTACAAAGTGAGCTTATTTTATAATACGATTTTTTTAAAGTCGTCAGTGAAGCTGTTTCTTTTGTTGTTTTTTTGTCACAAGACATAAACAGTGATTTTATTTGTACATTCTGATAATAAAATGGTGAGCAAAACAACTCGTACAAGCAAAAGTTGGTACTGCTTTGTCACTGTTTTGTGTGTAATCTTACTATTTTCTGACAGTCAGCTCTACAACAACTGTGCACGTCTCAGCCACCAGTGGAATAGATTATGTATGAACTTTATTTCAGTGCTTAAGAATTTCGAGGCTAATTTTGATTTCCAATAGCTTATCGGCTTAAGATACGTATGGATATGTTCACACTTGGTGTGTGTGCACCTGCACAGACTGGTGCTGTGTTACTGGGTATTCAAAAATATGTAATATTGTGTACACATTTTGAAAACGGAGCTCTCTTTTGCTCCATTAGAGGCAATTTAAAAATGTGAGCATAGGCAGGAGTTATTGGTATATAAGCGGACTGACAGAAGGTGTTTGCTAAGTTGTAACCTTGGAATTAAAGAAAGACATAAACACATGGAATTGGTGATCACTTTAGAGCCCAAGCACAGATCTTCATCTCACAGTGTAGTATGGTACTAAATTCATGCATGAGTACTTGAAAAAAAGGTGTGTTCACCTATAAAAGTGCCCAGTGAAAATAGTAATCAGTGCAAAAAGCAATTGGTATCCTGTGTGCATGTCTCGTTTGGTAGTCTTCTACGACTCTGGTCTTTGATTTAAGAGTTTGAAGGTTTTCTCTTTTTTTTTGGCCATAGTGCTGCCACTGAGATACACTGTGTGCACCAGTCTTTTCTCACAGAGAAGATGAAATAAATATTTACTTGATATTCTAGGAAGCCTTGTAACCCAAACTACAAAGTGCAACAGTTGGAATAAAGTTGATTGTATTGCAAGTAAATTTTAGCACTGTGCTTTAGCACAGTACATGAACTACACCCTCTAACTGACAAACAAGACAACAGTAAAGTAACTTACTGACTCCTGTCGGCAATATAACAAACACCAAAGTTTAGAAGAACAGCTGCATTCAGGGGCCAATTCAATAAAACTTTTACGATTATTTACAAGTGTATTGTTTTTCAAACTGTAAAACAATAGCTGTACTTGTAAAAGTTTTATCAAATTTACCTCTGGTCATTATCAGGTTCTGGTTGGAGCTTTGCCCATACTGCTTTATCTTTAAAATGTCCATATACAGGTCTGGGTGGCTATCTACCTTTCAGATATGTCCAGAAACACAGGCCAGTGCGATATTTTAGAAGCAATTATCATGATAGCCATCACAAAGTGTCGTCAGGGATTAAAAGGAAATTTGAAGTGATCTGAAAGTAACAATTGAAGCTGTCACATATGAAGGGCTTTCTCAACAATCCTTGCCTGTATTTCTGGAACCGTCAGGATTCCCTAGCTCGTATGTGCCTTTTGTGGTATTACTGGAGTGTGGTAAAGAAACATTCATGGCAAAGCTGTAAGCTCTTGGCTTTGCTATAAATTTCTTCTCATCAAACTTCAGCAAGAGCACTGGCTTTGCAGGCAAGGTATTCCTAGAGGCAAAAATTATCCCTGAGCTCTGATAGTACACACTGTCAAATATGTGGATGTTTCAATTACCAGATCAGATAACATTGTTAAACTTATTTACTATCCAGCCCACTATCCAGCCTACACATGTCCACGTGAAGGAGTAATCCACTCAAATGTTCCATACTTTCAACTGACTTGGTACAGACAAGACAGAGAAATACATTATATTTTATAAAATAACTAAGATACTATGTGCACTCTGAGTGGTTGAGATGTGTGTTTGCAATTGAATAAAGCAAGGAAAACCTTGTCCTGTGTTTGGATGGCCTGATATACAGCAAACACTCAAGTGGGGGGGGGGGGGGAATTCTCAAAAGTCTGTACGTAACCCAGGCTGGGCACTCCCTGCAAACCCTCGAGGGTTTACATAACTGTCTTGAATTCTCTCAACATTCTCGTGTTTATATCAGGCTATGCAAACACAGAAAACGTTTTTCTACTATTTGCTTGAATACAATGTTTTACAGTGAAACCTGTGGACAAAATTATTTTCACATATTTTCAGTAAAAGGAAACACCTCTCTTAAGCAGACAAGAAGGTCAATGAATAACATCGGTATCAATTTTTTTTTTATAATCAGTGACTGTAGGAATGTAAGTTAGTAACTTGTTAAAATAGGAAGCAGAGGAGTATATATACATATGGAAGTATGGCTCTGCCTTGGGATCAGCATCACTAGTCTTATAGCAAGGTTGAGAAAACTAATGTACAGTGATGATTGATATAAGAGAAAATAAAACATGCTTGATGAAGTACACACCTTTAGTAAAATCAAGGACAAGAGCATAAATGATATTATTAAAACAACAAACTTTTTACTTTTGTGTGGCCGTGAGATTACATCAACAAACTTGGGGAATCCCTTTGAATGGCTGTTTATCAGGAAAGACTTGAATTTCCAGGACGACTACCACAAGTACTATTTTGTCTAATACATTTTCAGTAAGCTGTTAGGCTATTTGGGTAGCCGCGTAGCCACTATTTTAGAGGTATAGCTTCGATGTGGCGGGGTATTCTGCAGTTAAGCCGGCTGTTTCCTTGTGTTGCTTCCTTTGCCTGAAGGAAGATCTGATTTCCATGTTTGTAAAAAACCGTAATCACACCTTAGCCGGCTTTCTCACCTTGCTCGTTGTCCACGCTCTCTAATCTTTCCCGGTAGCGTAAGTCCGTGAATGATACCAGCAAACTAAGTGTTGTGGATCTCTTTTACCGCTGATCTAGTCAAAGTACCAAACAAATACGAAATACTTTCCGAGAAACGAACGTTTCAGCTCTTATTTGAGCTTACATAGTGGTCTGCACGTTTGCACATTCGATCGACTCCGAATCGTGAAAAAACGTATTCACCTGGTCCATGTAACCAAAACATTAACCAGTCAAAACAATCTACATTCGTGTCCTCAGTTATTCTTTTCAAAACGGGAAACAGAGCCCTAATTCTCATTTTTACCGCCATTGTAAGGTCTCTCGTGAGATGTTTACTCCATCGTGTCTAGAGTGAAATGGACATCAGCTATATTTTTACCCATGACCCTTTGTGGGCCGTGACGCACACCGCCTGGATTACAGCTATCCAGTTATAAAAAGATAAGATTGGACAGTTGTAATTGGACACCCACGTGATCGCCTCCAATTACGAATCAAATAGGCGCGCAGAGAACCAATCACAATCGAGCGATTTGTTATAGATACGACGAGTAATAGTAATGGGACTGAGTGGAGTACAATTCATGGAGTAATCGGGCGAGTAGTTTTTTTTAAATCGACCGAGTGGGTAACGCGAGGACGATTTGAAATTACGAGCACGATTACCCCTGAATTCTACGACACGGACTGACGAAGTCCAGTTGCCAATTAATCGTATCTATAACAAAATGCGAGATTAGAAAATCTACGTGCACTTCGGGGATAGAATTTAAATTATCAGTTTTGCAAGCAGTGGAGAAACAGCTATAAACAGAACCCATTTCAGTGCACCTGATTGACGCCCGCGCAGCGTAGTTGTCCGATTACAGCTATCCAATTACAAAAAGTTGAAATTGAACAGCTGTAATTGGACTCCCACGTGATCACCCTCCAAATACGTATCAAATAGGCGCGCGTAGAACCAATCACAATCAAGCATTTTGTTATAGATATGATTTTAAAAATAAAATAGTTTTACTGCACTATTATAGTGTCTTTGAAACTGGACGAATATTTTTAGGTTTTCATGTCATAGCACTTCTTTTGATTTCAAACTTTCACTCGTGTTAACACAAACGATGCGAAACCTTTTAATTATTTTTGTAGTAAGTCAAAGAAAACAGAACCTTTGTCTAATAGCATCTACCGAAAAACTCTATTAGGCTCCTCCTGTTTAAAGAGCCCTATATTACTTTAACTCTACAGAAACTAAAAAATTTAATTTCATCGTAGGTATAGGAGGAAAATGGCATTTTTGTGGAACAGCAGGTATATTTTTTTTAAGCATCTTACTGATTTTCTGAACTAACTCTTATTGCACAAGTAAGCCTTACCAGACATGCAGATTAGAATTCGAATCCAGGACATAAAATACACTGGGTCTGCTGCGAGACCACTGTACTGATAAAATCTCACTGCCGCCCGTGGATGCTGGCCAACTGATCAGCGGTGACTCTACAAATACAAACAGGAAAAGAAGCTACTGATCAGTAAGGAATTGCAAGGATTTTTTAGCGATGGTTGTAATCAGGTCGCTGGTACAGACCTGGTAGAGAGTTTTAATTTCAGTAGTTAACTGTGTAGAATGATAACTGTCAGCTCAGGCACGTAGGGCCAGCTGTGGTACCACAGTTTGAAACGTGTGGTCAGAGAGTTTACCCGTTGTTACGTATAATTTTTCCTTCGGCGCGTTTAATTTTTTCAGTTGCGTTTCATAACTCTCTACCAGGTCTGTTCACTGTGCCCCTGACGAGAATGACAGACCTTCTGAGCACACTAAACAGTTTTCTCGTTATCATTCTATGCAGTATCTAACTTAAGTTTTGGTGAGCTCACTAAAATAGTTGTAAAAAGTTAATACACATTTAATCTTCCATTTTTTTCGGTTTTTCTCAATGGCATTATCAAATCAATTTGTACTGATTTTATTTAAAGCCGCTCAGAAATACTTTTCTATATTCTGAACCAAATTGGCACTGTTTTTCTTCGTTTTAAAAATATAGGTGTATTCAGCCATTTGTTGGGTCGCCGGGTTTGCGGGCGTTTGTTCGTGCTATTGGTCCATTTTCCGTTTGTTTGGCTGGCATTTCGCTCGTTCGATTGTCGGGTTTGTTCGTTCGTGCATGCGTTATCTTGTTCGTTCGTTCATTCACTGCTTTCGTTCGTTAATTTTGTGGCCTTTCATTCGGACACATGCCTTGTGCGTTCATTCATTGCCTTCAGCCTTGTGCTTCTCTTCACGTGACTGTTTACTTGTTAACTCATAAATAATGAAGCCGATCATAAAGTCCCAAATATATTAAGACCAAGAAGAGATTAGCATCTCTTGGGTTTTAATATCAGAGATAGCACACCACATACTTCAAACAACAAAAAGTAATCACGTCGCAAGTAAGTTTCGTTGCACGTGAAAACCAAACGAGAAACACTAGGTACTAGTTCGTGAAGAGAATACGGTCACTTGAAGCCTGAAAACGTCATCTGCACGTACTATGTGCCTATTTTTCTGCTGCTTATAATAATTACGTTAAACTTTGTAGCCGTTTTCGCTGCTGTGTGCAGAGCCAGGTTTCTGAAACACAATCCGCCGGCGACGATTCAAGGCATAAAATGGGCATCAAATGAGTGCGTGAGTAAGAAATGCCAACTTCCTAAAATTTCAACAATCATACAGAAGCAGAAGATTATCAGTTTTTCTTCACTGGTTTGTCATTATAGCTGACTTATGACACGCGAATAATAAACTAGCAAAAACGTTCCTACAATCCACGACTGCATTTGAAAATGAACTAGAAGGCCCTTTTGCGGACCCAGCGCGGGTGGTACATGCGATGCAATAAAACAATTTTTCCATTCTCTCTCGTTGTACATTCATGAGCTCATAGCCAACGCGCCTCGTTCGCTAAATTATGCTGTGTACGACGAGATGGAATAATTGTTTTAGCATATACCACACCAGTGGATAGCCAGCAAAAAATGGTTCCATTTTTTCTGAGAAACGAGGAAAAACTCGCTCGCGAAACCCAGAAGAATGCTGGGAGTTGAATAGCAGATACAATCCCGAGTTTGAGTAGCCAATCAGAGCACGCGAAAAATACTATCCACTGGTTTGGTATATACAAGAGAGTTCGCAACCAGAATGATGGGATAAAGTCCGTTAATAATGGGAAAGTACATGGTTAACGTGTTCTGAAGAAGTGCATTAGCATTTCACTTGTATCTTTCCTATTGCCTCTTGTGTCCAGGTAAAAATACCAACCATTCTTTAAGTTGAACAGCCATAGATTACCACTCTCACTTCCTGCCTGATAGCAAAGCAAAACAAAGCAAAAAGGAAATCAAAAGTGGCAATTACAACGGCAGAGCTTCCAACGGCAGAGCTTCTCAGAAAGAAGGTAACGAAAACAAGGGGACGAGCAACTGTAAAATTTACTGCCAATCTGCCAATTTTACATGGGATAAGTATTACAGATACGGGGGCTAACTGGTTCGAACCATTACATACGTTACCTAACAATATGTTCTGGTCATATAAAGTGTTCTGATCACACCCTCTTAGTTAGAAGTACTAAAAAATGTTTTTGAGGATGACATTACAATAGAATTTCATGAATCAAGTCGATTGCTTACCAGCATACAAGGTAACGGCCAAGGAGATAAATCAAGGGCTGTAATCCGTACTAGCTTTTCTGGAAGAGACAAAGAAATCAAACGCACAAATCAAAATATATCTATAATATATCTATCTTCGTCTGCTGTAAAGGTACACAGTAATTTTCAAAGAGTTATTTTAACTCCAAAACTGGAGTTAAAATTTTAGGTTAAAAATAACCCCTTTTTTTTTGGGGGGGGGGGGGGGTATTTTAACTCCTTAATTTAACTCCAATTTCGGGGTTATAATAACTCCAGTGGGGGAGTCACTTTAACTCTATAAAAGGAGTTATTTAAACTCCATATGGGAGTTACTATAACTCCAAAAGTGGAGTAAAACTTTAGGTTAAAAATAACTCCTTTTTGGGGGTCATTTTAACTCCCAAATTTAACTCCAATTTCGGAGTTATAATAGCTCCAACGAGGGAGTCACTTAAACTCTACTCTAGCAAAGACTAGGGTTATTTTAACTCTGCTCCATCAAAGACTAGAGTTATTTTAACTCCATAATCAGAGTTGTAGTTACTCTGAAATCAGAGTAAAATTAACTCCGGTACATTCATCCTATCAGTTTCTTAGATAAAAAGCAACAACACACAAATTGACTGTCACTACTGTATGAAAGATACAACATTTTTAATTCAATCCTATTTCATTTTCTTATATGAACAATAGTTTCTTCCAGAATATGAATTAACAGTAACATTAATGTCAATTTCTAAGACACTATAATCATATAAGTATATAATTATATAAAATGAAAATAAAGCATGTACAAGCATGTATAAATAAAACATGATTTCAAAGTATAGATATATTAAATTCTCTTAAAATTTTTCTTTATTTTATATTTCCAAAAAATCTCATAAATGTAGTTGTTCTTCAATATTACTACCTCCATCTGCATGAATCCATGGAGCATAAAAAGGTCTTTGTAATACAGGCTGCATGATAGTTTTGTGAAATACCCTTTAGAAAGACTGATGTCCTTTAGAACCTCTGATTATTCAATCTACAGAAAATACATGGTTAAATAAAACCTTTTCAAGAAGTTTCAAATTTTGACTGAAAAACCGGAAGAACTCTGGTGAAGCCCTAATGAACAATCTTCCCAGGTAAGAAAGTCAAAACTTTATGAATTCGAATTTGAAAACAGTTGGAATTCAAATGACAATATAGGAAAATTAAACAACACTATCTTTTTTTTTAACATTATAACTAGCTCAAAATTCAATTTTCTTAAATTATTATCTGGAACAGGAACAAAAAATTTCTTTTGTGTGCTTTAAAACCATTTTAAACTTTTCCCCCCTAAGGAGCATTGAGGGTTTTAAGTCACTATAAATACTGATCTACACCTAATTGCAATAATGTTGTCATAGAACAATGAAAAAAAGAGAACACAACAAAGGCAAATAGGAATTCATTAGCCATGGAAATTACAGTGTCAGATACACGTATGTATCAATTGAGTTGGTAAGACAACAGTATTGCAATTAGATTACGTACAGCTAAAATGAAAATAAAGAAAGTACAAGTGATTTACAATTAAAACATGATTTTGAAATATATATTAACAATTCTCTTAGAGTGATTTGAATTAACCCGTGAAATAGATACTAAACTATTACGCACTATTACACACTAATTCCATTGTTTTCTTTTGTTCAGTTTTGACTATTAGACACTAATTGTTAGATATTATTTCATGGGTTAAGTAAAATCACTCTAACTTTTTTCTGTATTTTGTATTTCGAAAAAACCTCAGAAATTAAGGTGATTTTTTTCAATATCACTACCTTCAGCTGCAGGTATGCAGGCATGTATGGAGCATAAAGAACTTTATAAGTAAGGCTGCAACAAACAGGATACAATAATTTTTAAAATGTGCCTTCAGAAACACCAATGTGCTATATCACCTCCAATTATTAATCTGCAGAAATGCATGGTTACAGATTTCATTTTTGCCCCTTGTGATATAAACAATTATTAAAAACTGGACTAGGTATATTGGATTTCTAGCATTTTGATTGGCTCAACGGAGCTAGGCTATCAGCTCATATACCTGCTGCGACCAAATATGGTCAATGAACAGTCAACAACAAAGTGAGCTGAAAGTTTTTTCCTCGCGAGCAACCCAGCGAGAAAAATGGACGAGAAAAATCACTTGCCAGCAAATTTAAATTAAGCAGAAATTCCAACAACGTCACCAACAAGCATCACCAACAGCGTCGTCTAACACAAGTCAAAATTGTTTGAAGAAACTCTGCAGAAATAGAAATTTAAGCATTAAACGTTGTGTTTACGATTAATTTCTTTCATCGATCGTCATGTCGATCATTGAAATTGAGCAAACGGTAGGTATTATCAGAAAGGATTTCCACTTCAAAATATCAAGACAAGACATAAATAAAACACAATGAAATGGGGCTGGAGCATTTAATAAAAACTATCACACATTCATGGCGAGTCGGTGCGAAAATCATGAAGCAGTCTAAACAAGTGCTAAAAAAAATACAGCTGCAAACTACCAAGAAGGAAGGAAGGGCGAGATTGTTTTTCGGCTTTAACACGCAAAATCAGGACACTGGTTTACCTGCACTTGTTGTAGCTCTGTGTTCCAACAGGTCCAAATGCTCAGATAGAAATTGGATGCCATGTAAACGGAGTTGAATCGCTTTTCCAGTTGTTTGAATGTTGTTTTCACCATTTCGTCCGCAACCTCTAAACCGAGAACAACTGCATTTTGCGCTTTGCGTTTAACAAACTATGATGGTGAATTCTAATGTTCCTCGCTACAGTAATCTTGCTTCTGAGCTGCATAGAAAATACCTCTTCAAGTTCAACTGTTCAAATTTGTTCTGTCTTTAGTTCGATCAAACACGCACATGATGGCTCCGTTGCGCGAACAGATTACAAACTTGTTCAGTTTCAACTCCAGCAGCTATATGGTGAAATTGTACAGCTTCAATCCGCTTTGAACGATGATTACAACAATGTTCAGGAAAAATCAAACATGTACCATATTTCAGAGCCAATAATTAGAAGATTTTTTTTCCAAAACGTGTGCTACTTTGTTCACTTTCGAGCAGTTTTCATTGATTCATTCAGCTTTGCAATGAAACGCTGCAACACTTCGCAAGGTTTTGGCGCCTTTTTCGTTCAGTCATGTGATCGATTCTTGTTCCGCTTAAATTTCTTTTCTCCTTTTTCCCATTCTTTCTGATTTTTTTTTTTAAATAGTGGTTAAGGTTTTAATAAAACAATTATTCTACTCGGGCTTGCTGGATATCAAATGATTATAACCAACTCGGCGCTACGCGCCTCGTTGGTTATCTATCATTCGATATCCAGCGCGCCCTCGTAGAATAATTGTTAAATATCAGCTACAGTGGTTACTAATCACATGATCACCCATGTGAATTTTGGCAAATTCAATTAAAATTAAAATTGATTGTACTAAATTTTGACTTAAAAACACTGGTCGGGAGCCAAATAATGAACAATCTTCCCAGGTAAGAAAGTCAAAATGTTATGAATTCAAATTTGAAGAAAGCTGGAATTGAAATGCGAATAAAGCAAACTTCATTGCATGTTTGTTCAAACACCACTCCATTTTTTCTTTAAAATTATAACCATAAGTCTGTGAAGTATGATCATCTGGGGGAGTGTACTCCTGAGAAGGACTGTTTGTGGTGACATTGACTGACATTGACATCATCAGAGCCAGCTGGCTTGACCCTGATGATGAATTTGCTCAGGTTGTCGAAACATCAGTCAATGTCACCACAAACATTCCTTCTCGGGACTACACTCACCTGGACAATCATACCAACTTATGATATGACTCGTAATTCCAAACCTTTTACAAAATTACAACTGGCTTAAATTTTCATTTTCATTTAAGGCCCACCTTCACCCAAAAGGCCTTGCCCACCACAGTTGCTGTTAATGAATTTTGTGTACACTGTAACACGAAATTGTTTCTGAGCAGGTTTTCTGTGAAAATCCGATTCCTTCAGAGTCATCTTCAAGCTGTTGAAAATTGTCCATGAGCATGCAGGAATTTATTCTTCAATTATCAAGCTGTTGTTTCCAGGAATTATTTTGTGACTGTGCTGGCCAAACGTGTTTTTTTTTCCACTCCTACTCTGTCCAATATGTTACTGCTAAAGATACCTCGCAGTTGAAGATGCTGTATCAGTATGGTTATCCCGAAGGAGAATATTGTCAGTATTCATCTCTGAGGAGCTTGTGTTATGAAGCAAAAAAAACAAAAAACAAAAACAAAAACAAAAAAACAGAGATTTCATGAATCTCTTGTAGTGATCTGATTGTATTGGATGTGGGACCTTCACAAGTAAGTTTGATTCGTATGATTCGATTTTATTAGCGGGATGTAAACAAAACGGCTTGCGACTGTGTGTAATAAATGAATGGTTTTGCAGAACTGTTTTCTTTTTCTTCCTCTGTGTCTATCGTCATATGATTGAATTCAATAATAGTTTTCTTAGTTAACCATAGGTTCAGGTAGATTTGATCGAAGATTAGTACATTATGTATGGCTGGCTTTCAAAGGTTACAATTGTAATGCAGAAGTCACCCGACAAGTGCTATTCTGGGAGCGATAATCAGTGAGTTGCTATCCAGTTGTATACACTGTTCACAGGTATTCCCCTTCAGACCAACCTCTATAATGACTTGGAAAGACCTTCAAAATCACTGTTACTTTTATAAGACAATAGGCAATTTGCAAACAAAAACAATCAAATGTCGAAGTAAATGTTAGTCCCTTGCTGGCACTTAAAAATGCAAACATAAACTGAGCTCTTGCTTTCTATTTCATCGAAACTTTCATGTGGCAAACTACACATAATTCCACCGTTTTGGGGAGTAAATGCATTTCATGGAAGCCAAAAGACTTGTAGATTGAGGTCGTTCATGTAGATTGGTGCAAATCGCTACGAGTTTTCTGTTTCAATTTGTTTTAAATATATGTGACCATTTTCTCGCTCGCAGAAATATTCTGGCAACCAATCAGATCGTGAGAAGGACAATAAAGCCATTTGAAAACAATAACAAGCGGTCGCAAGGCCATTTGGATGAAGGTGGGCCTTAAAGTAGAAGGACTGGTAAAATTGTTCATCATATTACCAACACAGCTTTCATGAATTGACATCCAACAAAAAGTCAAAGTTGGCTTCTTGAACTTGCACCTACACGCATGAACGCAATTCCTAAATGACCACCACAGCCAATTAATAAATAAAATCAATGAATTTTAGTCAAACATGGTATCATCCATTTTCTCAAATGCTTGACATCTGCAGAGAAGCAGACCCTTAGATGTGGTCAACAACAACATAGTTTCCAACAGCCTACAAAACATTGTTACAAAAACACAATGATAACATTCACGTTTTCTTGCAATGTAAATTACATGTAGTCTTCATCGAGTAAAAAAAGGCTAAAACATGGAGGTCATTTAAGGTTGTTTACCTTCCAAAAATATCTTTCAAACAAGAATATTTCCACCAAAGAATTGTTGAACTCTTTACATTTAAATGCTAGTTTTCAATGGCAATCCCCAGACTTCATCTTGCTAACAATTATTGCAACTAAACAGTGTCAAAAGAACTGAACACGCAGATGCAGGCATACAGCTTTACAGCTTAGTAACATCTCCTTTGAATGACAAACTGGAAGGAAAACCTTTAGGCTGAGAGTAAATTGAAGTTCCAAGCTTAAGCTTACCGGCAAAACGTCCATATTTCCTACGTTTGGCCTTTTGCGAATTCAACAATCCGCCAAAACAGTCGTTGATCCACTGTTGTTAATATGTTCACAACGTCGATTTCATTTGTTCACTTCGATCCAAAAATCCACATGCAAAGCTCCAAAACATTTCTTGGCACGTAATCCAATGCAAAAGATGCAATCGTTCACCTTTGTTTTAACTTGAGAGACGCTTTTTTGTCCTCAAACTAGGGTTTACCTCGGTGTAAGAACCTGACAAGATTTTCGTTGTTTGTTAGCTTTTGTTTTGCTGTACGGTATTGTTTAAAATGTTTTTGTTTCCTTTGTTTTACGTCATCCGTGAGTTTCACAGGTTCTTACACCGAGGTAAAGCCTCAAACTGCGAACAAATGCCAGCTAAATGAATCTTGCTTCAGTCGAGCAACCGTCACTTTCAAAATGGAATTACAAAGATCACATGACTCAATATTGACAACTGCTGACCAGTGAATGCAGGCGCATTGATTTCGGGCTCTTGAATTGAAATATTAGAATTCACACCATTTTAGGCAGGAACTTACCAAACTTTTGATTTCAGTGGATGAATTACCACAATATCTTTTGCTTTATTTCCAAAAAATGCGTTCATAATTAAATTGAGATCGAAGTTTATCATAGAAATGATACGCGAGTCCCTGCACTCCGCCTTCAACCCTAACCCCCAAAATAAGATGTACCTCTTGTAGCAGAGTAAAAAAATACAATAATAAAGTAATGACTCCTATAGGGAGTTATCCCAACTCCTCCAAAACGACTCCATCAAAGTCACTCCAGAATTACTCTCTAAAAGGAGTTAAATAAGTCCACGAAAATAACTCCCAAAAGATAGTTATTTTAACCCTTGTTAGAGAGTTAAAATCACTCCACAATTACTCCCTAAGGGGAGTTGAACTAACTCCTCCAAAATGACCCCGAAAAAGGAGCTATTTTAACTCTCCTTGCAGAGTTAAACTGAAATTTAACTCCAAAAAAAAGAGTTAAATTTAACTCCAGAGGAGTACAATTTAACTCCAGATTGGAGTTATAATAACTCCGACCAGCATAACTCCAATTTAGGGGTTAACTTAAATCCCCTAAAAAATACAGTAACTCCTTTTCGGAGTTAAAATAACTCCTTTTGGAGTTAAAATAACTCCCAAAAAATAACTCCACCTTAAGGAGTTAGTTTAACTCCACTACAGGAGTTAAAATAACTCTTTGAAAATTACTGTGTAACAAATTTTGAAACGTTTGTCGTAACTCGATGAAGGTTAGAAAGACCTTAATTCTGAACGGTTTATTAGGAATGGATTGATTACTCAAGAGGGAAGGGGGATACTCCCATCAATTTACACCAGGTCGATAGGTGTATTCCGCAAAATGTTCTTAGATCCTGATCCTATCGAAGGATTAAAAATTCCAAAAATGATACTTCCTGAACAGGTCGTTTTTATTTCTTCTCTTTTATAAAATCACCTTAACGGGAAGTTCAGTTCAAATAGACTATACCTTATTTTTTTCGTTTAGTGGGGCAATTTTTATCTAATACCAAAGAAGAACCCTATCTAAGGATCACACTGGAATCACAATACCAAAAAGGTGCAAACTGGAAACCCTATTTAAGGAGCGAGAAGCTTAAAAACCATACCCTATTCCGCGGCACATACCTTTATAGCTTATATACGGGAGTACCCCCCTCGGGGAAATGATTACTAATTACTTATACCCTCCTTACCAATATCAGGTCTGTGCACTTTCGGTGGAGGTCGACCACCATGCCTTTCACAATGGAGAACATAACCCTAAAAAAGAGAGACGAACATAATAAGTAGGCATATAGGGATAAACACATCGGATTTCTTTTAAGACATTTTGCAAAGGAAGGATTTTATCAATCGAGTTCCTGTTCCTTATGTCGTTTAGACTAGGATTGGGATTATCGTAAAACAGGAGTTAACTTGAACACACTTTTTTTTTTAATCAACTGAGTTGTTTACCCTTTCCCGTCAGACTTTTTCATAAAAACAAAAATACGCATTTTTTACCGTTAAAGCGGCTTATAGAGTGCTCTGTTGCCAAATGCCACTAAACTTTGCATGCGACAAAAACGTTTTCTTACAGTTAGGCCAGATTTTGAACCAGCTTCTGTTGTAAATTGTACCGTATTTTGTTTTGACGCATGCGCAAGCGCAAATGCAAATACAAGAAAGCGAAGCGTGATTTCTTTGCCACTTTAGAAACCCGTTGCAAATTCGCGTACACGGTATCCCTTGCACTTACGTATACATTAAAACTACGAGTGAACATCGCTTGCCTTTCGGTTTGTATTTGCATCTGCGTTTGTGTCGCAAGTTTGTTCCAGGCTTAGGTACTATTTCATCTGTTACTCTCCGCATCAGTGCCGACATAAACGTGATTGGGATCATGAGGCAGGAACCTCACTGTTATCGCTTGTAAGCTCATCTTGTTTCCCAAGTCCCCATCATAAGATTACAATTACAAAAAAGACTTGGTGTGCACAATAATACTAGAATTAGCCATTTTTACTCCTTATATTAACAAAAAGAGGAGGCCTGATCAGAGTGCTAGAAGTTAAGCATTAATGTACATGTTTCGATAACCTGTCTAGGTATGTCCGTCTAGTCCGTTTTGGGTGAGAGCAGTCCTTAGAAGGATTAGGTCTGTCTAGGTCTGTCTGTCTAGTCTGGGCTATCCGGGTGAGAGTAGTGAGAAAGCTGGATTTCGAGACAAAACATTGCACCATAATCTCCAAGGAAAACAGATTTCTGGTCTTGACAACGGGGTATTCAAAATGGCCGGGTTCGAGTTAGCGGGGGTCAACTGTAACTAACCCATTTTACAGTTATCTTAGGTCACTCTTACAGCAAAACAAACAAACAAACAAACAAACACACAAACAAACAAACAAACAAGACTGGCTTTCTCTTCGAGGCAACATATTTCCAGCCGTTCAAAACTACATTCAACATAAACTTTTACACTTAGATTAAATATATATATTTGAAACCATAACAGACCTAAACGGCAACTGAAGAGATATTGAAGAGCTTTTGTTGAGCTTAATTTTTCCTCCGGGAAATAATGCTAAAATGAAAACAATCAGATCAGTAACGAACTGTGCTATAAAACTTAAAGCTATTCACTCAAAAACTGTAACACGTTACATCTGCATACGTTTTTCATTCCTTTAAGGTACATCATTACTCAAAGCATAACGGTGGTTTTTTTGTTTTTTTGTTTTTTTAACGTGAAAATAGGAAAGTGAAATGACCAAACCGACATAAAAAGAAGAAAAAGCAAGAACGTCATGACCAAGTTAGTATGCATGTATAGATGCTGCGCATGGCCCCGTACGAAATTTCCACAGATCTAAATCAGACTCTGAGCCCACACTGTTTGCTTTGTCAAGCCCAACAACAGCCCATCGGAGAGAGAAAATTTTGACATTAAATGACAAAATTATTGCAAGAGCACTGAATATAAAAGCAACAAAATGAGAAAATGGATGAATATGCATTACCCAGAGGTAAATTGCAGCGTTTTCGTTTAAAGAAGCTTATTGGAAATACAATCCTAACATATCGTCTGCAACGGAACTAAACATGAAACAGTGTCAGTTTAGTGGTGATAGCGGTAAAAGAAAGCATGATCCACAAGAGACGGTAATGGAGCGGCATGAAAAAAAGAATAAGACTAAGAACGAGTGAATCTGCAGTGTTCTCCACATTTTTAGTGTCTGAATCCACCTTACTGAACTTTCAGGAATGCTAATTAACAACATCAAACTGTAGTTATCTTCAAACTGTGGAGATTTCATGTAATATATCAAACACGAAAGCGTGTTTCCTCAGGAGATCTATCACCAGAAAGACTGGGAACAAAATTCGGGATATTGGTTATGCTGACGAAAAACTCTCGCGAGAATGTGATATAATTTGTCAAACAAGTCACTTAAGGGAGCCACATCGTAGCCTGCCACCAAGCTCACTTTTTAGTTAGTGACTCTATATTTGCGCGAGTATCTTGGCGAAGGAACCGCGATTTGTAAGCCGACGAGCGGAGCGAGCTGACGAGAAGAATTCCTCTCGCCGACTCGCTTCGCTAGCTAGCTCGCAACTGCCGCCAAGTTATTCACGCGAATATAAACTCACTAAGGGGACTTTTTTGGAGTCTTGGTAAGAACTGTGCCGAAATGAAACCATTAAGTACCCTTAACTGTAAACAAAGCTCCCAGAACACAAAGAGGGAGTGATTAAGTGATTTTCTAAACTGGAGAACAAACCGTCATCAACTTTGATCGATTTTTCCAAGACACAAGGTAAGAAATTGAAAAAAAAAAATACATTTCTATCCCCCCCGGGGTGGGGGGGCGGGTGGTGGGAATCGCATATAAAAGTGACGGGGCTGCTCGTAGTACTTTTTAAGTTTTAAAATTCGTAGTTTGGTACCCTTTAGGGTACCCTGGGTGCCAGAGGCCTTTCTTGCGCAGTTTCCGGTTGCGGCTTGTGTTCTCTATTACTACCGTCACCTTTTAGGTTTTTGAGTTATGGCGGCACCTTTTAGGTTATTGAGCCGAAAAGTAGGACAGAAAGTGATCGTATTGTTTTAGAGATGGTAAAAATCTATGCGAGCCACGCCTGTAAAACAGAATTAAAGTTGAACCATTACTTTTGGGTTTTCAAAGTTATTCCAAAAATTGGCGCATAAGCCCCACCGGGAATGCAACCTTCGTCGTGCTAACTTAATGAATTATATATGAATTTGAGAAAGAACTGTCTTTTCACTTCCCAATACATTCAAAACTTTCCCTTTGCAGAAATTAACCTTCCGTCTTTTTAATTAGTTTCGACTTTTTTTTTCCAAGAGTCTAACTTCAACTCTTGCGATAGGGTTTTAACTTTTCAGCCTGTGGGTGAAATCCTAAGACAGATTGGACTGCAGTAGTAGTTTCAGTGGTACATTCAATTTTCCCAAATTATAAAAACTATAAAATAAATAAATCAAAAGATAAATAATCAAATACATAAATAACATCATAAATGTAACAAAACAGCAACAACAGTTATTTTCTCCGCATGGCTCACCTGACATTATGTTTAATCCTCCAGAAGCCCTCGCACTAGACAAACAAAACACCAATAATTAGCTCCTTTTAGCCAATTAATGGCCAATAAAAATAGCCTTCGTACGTCCCTTGTTCAGTCTGCTCTACTCTGTCTGTCTGTCTGTCTGTCTGTCTGTCTGTCTGTTTGAATTGCTGTTTCCTCCTTTTCTTCGCACAACTGTACATGCAGTGTAGCTTGTTTGTTCGACTGCCTGCTCGCAAGGTCACTAGTGTGTCCACACTTTTTTTGGGGGGGGAGGGGGGGGGAGCTTTGGGGTGTAAGCTGTAATGTGTGAGGAGTACTTAGAAATTACTTCGAAAAGATGAAAATATATCAATTTTTGATTCTATGACACAACGTTAGAATAATATATTTTACACTTATAATAACGTTTAAAGCAGTTTGGTTTCTTATATTTATTGCACTTAAAATTCTTCGTTAACTCATAACTACATTTATATCTGATAACATGTGGTTAGCTAATCTAGTGGTCTCTTTCTTGAGGTTGAAGCCGTTCAATTTTACTTTACTCTTGACTCTTCATTCAAATCAACTGAGTGCATTGTGGAATCCGTAAATCCTCGAATTAGCGCCTGGGGCACTTAATTCAAATTTAAGAAAAAGCGGGGGGGGGGCGCTTATTTCAAATTTAAGCGAAAGGGGGGGGCGCTTATTTAATTACTCAATTACACCGTATAGCATTAGCGCGTAAACACCATAACCTGGGTATTAGAATAAAGTTGTTCATATAGTAGTCACAAACTGAAATGTACTAATTTGCAAATCTAGTCGTTCCACTATGATCAGCGATAATGGTAGTTACGGTAACTGTAGTTTACAGAATGTACGTATTAGACATCAAATTCGATTTGATCCTCATCCTCATCCAAGTCGATCGATGATGTTAATATCCTTAGCAGCATACCTCTTCGTCAGACTGCGTCAGTCCCGCAAAAGGTTACTCTCTCTCTTGGAGAACTACGTTGTGTAAGCCCTTTAGCTGGTCTAAGCTTGCTGCGCAAGGTTGGTTGGGTTTAAGGCAATGAATCAGCTGATCTTCACTGCCAGTCAGTGCTTGAATGAGTCGATATTCACATGGATCAACACTTCTGTCAACCTTTGTTGTCTGGAAAAAGAGGGGAGTAGGGGGTGCTTATTCGAGGAGGGGACGCTTATTTCAAATTTTGGTTAACGCGGGGAGCGCTTATTCGAAGGGGCGCTTATTCGAGAGTGGGAAAGGGGGGGGGGGCTAGTTCGTGGATTTACGGTACTGTTCTTCTTTCCTGAGAATGACTGTGTCCCAGCTTTACTGGGAATGGCCACGGCGTACATCTACTTAAAGTAAACACCACGGGCTCGAAACCAGCTTAAAGGATCGCCAAAATCAACTGGAATGCCAAATTCGCGCATGTAGGAAACAATGTTAGCATCAGTTAATGGAGGTGTCGTACTGTTAGTATCATCCCAACAAAACAATACATTGCGATTCCATCATTCGACGTTGAATTGACATATTATTTCAGTCAGGAAGTAGGGTATCTTGGGTAAAAATGCTTAAATGCAGTCAACGCAATTTTGCTATTCGTGTTTGGCCCACGCCAATGGAAATCAACATTTTTATTAAACAACGTACAGCATTGTTGAATCGGGCGTGTTAAATGAACGTTGCTAAATGATGTTAAACAAAGTTTGGTTGCTATTCAAAATTCGTACAACAAAGTGGTTTTACGAGTGTCGGATTATGTTGAAGCCGTTTGAACGGGACCTTAATCCTTTAAGCCCAAACAGTGATGAAAATGAAATTTCTCTTTGTATTATCACTACTTGTTCAAACATTTAAGCATTGAGAAGAAAGAAAGTGATCACCAAGGATTAGATATCTTGATATTTAGACAAATTCGCCTTACTAGTTTCATAAGAAATGTATGGAAAATAGTAAAGAGAATATTCATTTTTTATCAGGTGTTAAAGGGTTCAATATTAACGTTTGATTTGTGTTTTAGGTTTTAAGCCAGCATCCAAACTACCCCAAGATCAAGAAAGAAATCTTGGATAAAGCGCGGTCAGTACTGAGGGCATAACTCGTTCCAGGCTTATCATTCTTGCTCTGCCACACCACGCAGAGTGGTTTTTATTAACTGTTTATTTATGTCATCTATAATGTTCCAGACTAATAGATTGTGTGGAAATCGTTTTTCTTTCATCTGAAGCCTGAAACAGGAAAAACATCCCTACAAATAATGCCGAATTGTCTCTCCTTGTCAGTAGAGTAGGGAACGTTTTTTTAGCAAGCACTCACCCGAGTGCCAAAGAAGTCATGTTGCTTAGTAATGTCACTGACCATAAAACGACAATCGCGGGCGCCGCATCATCAAACCACTTTTGCCAAACAGTTGTTGTTCCCTTCACTGTGAAAGGAATTTCACTCGTTAAAAGTTTGTAAATAGTTTTGTGACTTCCATGTTAAAGTAGATTGCATATCACCTAAACGCTTGTAATAAATGGCTTGCGTTGTAAATAATAATTAAATTATCGAAACGAGAACATTTGTATCTCTTCTTTGCGGTTATTGCAGAAGCCTTATGGGTTCTGCTGCAGTCACACGGTTGCCATAGCAACAAGCGCCACAATGTCCAAATTTTGCGAAGTAGCCTCACTTTGGGGCCTGACTTCTGAGGCTTCTCATGTTGTTCCACAACTTTTCACGTGCTGTCAAACCTGGCACTCTTGACAGCCTCCAAAAACGACCCTGAAAAAGAGATTCAAAAACTCTTCTGTTTTGACCAAGTGTGTTGATTTGTGCAGCGGCGGGACATAGGCTAACTTATGTTTAAAACGATGAAGGTTAGTTTAATATGTGCGCTGTGTGTTTGACTTCTTGTGGAGATGCGTTTTTGCATGTTAAAAAAATTGGCAGAGTTATTTACTTATTTCTTGTGTGGGCAAACCTTGTTCCTAAAAAACACTAATTTCCTCTGATTGAACACTGATTAAAAGCATGATTCATGTTTAGTAAAGGGACCAATTACTCTTCTAGGTTAAAACAATTTCTAGATGACCCCTTTTAATATGGTTGGCCGAAAGGAAAGTGTCCGACTAGGTATTATTTTTACTTATGACGTTTAAGAACAACGCAAGATAACATCTATAAATGCTACTTGATTATTTGGTGGTACAACGTGCTCACATATAAAGCACAAATTTCCTCGTCACACAATTGTCACCATTAATATACGCACACCTTTTAATTTCGCAAGCTTTTGGTTTCGCGGCCATTTTGTTTTTTTGTTTTTGTTTTTTTGGCTAAACGTTGCATTTCGTTCAGCAATCAATTCCTAGATTTAGTTTATTCGAAGAGTCCAGATTTTCGTGCTAGCCTGAACAAAAATCGGACCAAAGGTTAATCCAGGTTTGTTTATACTCTTAATGAATAAGTGCTATATATGGTGAAGAACAAAGCGCTAGCTCTCTAAATGACACGTAACATCGCGCAGCTGGGGGCGAAATCTATGGGAATTAACAGTAAATACGTATAGAAGACGGCCTGGCTAGACCCTTCCAATCGCTAAAACTTACCGTTTAAGAACACAAGGATGACAAAGCACAATGACTAAGATATGTCCACGTTCATTTGAACTTTAATGTAAATATCCCCCGCAATCTTCACGTTAACTGAATAAGGACGTTTTGGTAACTCTTTACATTTCGAATCATTATATTTTGAAACTTCAAAAGGTCACATGGTTTGTGTGGGTGCCCTGTGAGCATCGATCGAAAACCATGTTCAGACAGCGATCCTCTTCCGTGGCGCGTGGATCGTACAGAATTGCTGAATTTCAGATCGGCTTGTTCCAAAATGGGACAAAACATCGAATTTTGTAAACCAAATAACGCTTTACATTGGCTCAACGGAAAGCGACTCAAAGCTGAAAAAACACCGAGGTCAAAAATCCTCTCCTATTGCTTAATTTCGTGACGGGAAATGATCTAAAGGGCGTATATTGCCCAATCTCTACTGAATACTTCAAAGATTAACCCCTGGTAGATATAATGATGAATCAAGAAAACCGCAAGCCATAGCTAAATTATCATTTCAACTGATTTATTTCACTTTTAAAGGTGCAATATCAAACGAGGTCGTATAGTCAGAAGACATTCAGTGTTAAATGGTTCGACACAAACCAGATGATAAAACACCAGTTCAAAATCTTAGAGGGATTAAATTTGGCTGACACACAATCATCCTTAAGGCTAATTACAGGTGTGTCACGTGACCCATAGCACATCGCGCTGAAACAAACGGAGGCGGACGTTCTTTTTCTATGGAAAATTTTCTTGCTATTTCTGCTGAAACAAGTTTTAGGGCGCATTGTCAGTCCACTCAGGGAAGATTTGTAAACTTGAAATCTTGTGCGAATTATTTAAAACGTGAAAAAATCCTGGCTGCATCATGCACCCATAAGTGTTACTTAACTTTGGTCATTGTGTGCTTTGGCTAGCACTTGATTTTAAGCGCAACCTAGAAGTAATAAATAAAGTAACAAAGCCGACATTGTCAAACCCTAGTAAAAAGGAAGGGATTCCAGTAATAAAACAAAACCCTCAGAGGCTCTAAGGTGACTGATTTTCCTTTGATTTAAAACACAGGGAAAAACAACACGATCCGCGTTCCTCTCAGTTTTGGTGGTACATCCAGTAATATAACTAGAATTTTGGTCAGACTCGTTCGAACACTAACCAAATAGCAATCAAAAATAATGGTGGAATAAGCGTGTTAGTGTTCTCTCTCCTTCCCCCTAAACCGACACAATGTTGACTGATTTGGAATGATCCTGCTTGTATGTGTTTCTTTAGCAAACCTAAGAGAGGATAGAATGGGGATGCCTGATACTTATGATCAGGATCCATTACTGTTTCTGTACTCTTTCATTTCACCTTTCTGAGAGACTGAATTCAGTCATTTTGGTTCGCATTCGCGGAACACTCGAAGACTGTTTACACAAGTTACCGAGAATAAAGTGACATGAAGTACCTCGCATTATATTTCTTTTACCAATGATTAGTCTGCAAAATATTTCCATGTCGTACTGCACGATTATGTGACCAACGGCACACACGTTTCCATTGCTGAGTCTAAAGCAAAGCAAATCACGAAAACGGTTTGTTCCTGGTAATCTTTCCTTTTTCAGAATGCTTTACTGGCGATTTCTTTTTTTTTTTTTTTAATTATTTAACCCAACTTTGCGTGCAAACCATAGAGATCTGTTTGAACTTTTAAACCCTTTATTAACCTTTCTGTATAAATTCCCCCAAAACAATCAGGCTTGAGCCAACTGAATTGGCAAGCGCTCTGTTTTTACTTAGCTAATCTGCGTTTTTACCGACTATTGTTCTTTGAGCAATGCAATACCAGTTATTTGCGTATTATCTCAAGTGTTAGTTTAACAGGAATTTACTGTCAAATAACATTTTGCAAGCACCCGACAAAGCATTGCACCTCTGGCTTGCTAAAGCTTTCAGTCCACGTGGGATAGAAACAAAAGAGGCACTGTATTTCATGGTACATTGAAGCCGAGAATGTGGAATTTAAACAACTTTCACATTCTTCACGTTGGCACATGTATGTACTAAAACAACCAGCCTCAGTTGGTCCACCCACCCATTCCCCCACCCCAAATAGAAGTTTTAACACTACCCCACCCCACGTAAAACATTTTAAAACAGAATAATTAAACTGATTCTCAAACGGACAGCGAAACACTTTGAACATTGATGTTCCCTGGGATTGATAATAATAAGCTGAAACTAAACCTGATTGAAGTAGCTTTCTGTTGCTGTAGGAACTTCGCTTTTTTATTCGTTCTTTTCAGTTGCGTTTTCGAATTCTTAAGTTCTTTTCCCTTTGGAAACCACTGATATTTCCACCTCGACAAAATGTATGCACGAAACTTTATCCTGTGTTAAATCCATCAAGGCTGCTTCAAGACAAAAAGGCCATCAAAATGCGCTATGAATAACTTATATCGTCAGCAGCTCTCTTTGTTAAGTGGTACATGTGACTTAAGGACTTGAACGAAAGCAAACGGAACTAAGAAAAATTGATGACGATTGAAATCTTTTACAATTTAAGCAATACTATAGTGGCTATTCCCTTTTTTTTAAAAAAGTCTGATTATTTCACTCAACTTTACGTGCAAAACAAAGAAAACTGCATGTTTAATCCGTTTAACTTCTTTTCAGTCTTTTAAGGTTTTTGGAGCTCACACAGCTTAAAATGACGCAAATTAAGTGACTTGGCAAGCGTTCAGTTTCTACTTAGCTCATTTGCGCTTTTAACATTGTCTTTAAGCAATTTAATCCCTTTATTTGTATGCGATATCAAGTGTAGTCGTAGAGGAAGTATTGCAGCCATTATATGGCAGTTCCCAAGCCCCGGGGGGAACAGAGCATTGCATTTATTGCCACAGCTTTTAATCCACTCAAGATGGAAGCTGAAAAGAAACTCTTTCCCTGTAAATTGAAGCCAACACCGAGGAAATTGAACAACACATTCTTTGCAGTGGCAGTTGTATGTACAAACAACAAGACTTAGTTACTCCACCAACCCCACGTTATGTCTAACATTTTACCCCACTCCACCCCACCCCACCCATGTCGAACATTTAAAAGAGAATAATTAAACTGATTTTCAAAAGAGCAACGAAAGACTTTAAATATTGCTATTCTCTGGGATTTGATATTACAAGCGAAAACCAGACCAACTAACATTTTGTTGTTGTACGTATTTTGCTTTCTTTATTCGTTCCTCGGGGGCTTTGCCTTTTGGAATTCCAGGGTTATTGTTTTTTTTAATCAGCGTAGAAAAAGCACAGATATGTTCACGTAGACAATGTATGTATGAGACGTTATTTTGTGTGAGATCCATCAAAGCTGCTTTTAAGGTAAAAAATAAGGCTATTAAAATGCGCTAAAATAACAACTTATATCGTCGGAAGCCCTTTATTTTTTGGCCCTACGCGATTAAAAGCCTTGCACGAAACAAATGGAATCACGAAAACTGTTTGTTTAACTGATATTAATTACTGAAATCTTCCGCGTTTTTTTTTTAACAATAGAACAGTGGCTACTTCTCTTTTTTTAAAAAAGTGAGGAATTATTTAACTTAACTTTGCGTGCAAGCCATAGAAATCTGTATAAACCATTTCTGCCCTAACCCTTTGTACCTTTCTAAGCCCCTAAAATCTAAACGTAGAAGCCTGAAAGGCTGAAAACATTGACACAAAGTGCACTTGACAAGCGTTTAGTTTGTACTGAGTTAATCTGCGCTTCCACTATTGTTCTTTGAGCAATACAATACCTTTGTGCGTGGGATATCAAGTGTTAGTCAAACAGGAAGTATTGCAGCCATAAAAAAGCTCGTAGGCTCCGGACAGAGCATTTACCCCATTGATTTCGCGACCTTTGAGTTCACGAAATATGGATCTCCTAAAACTCAGTCTTCCCTTGGTGTTTTTCTTATTCTTGGGAAGTATTGCTGCAACTGTGAAAGGTAAGAGTGTTATAATCACTGAAACATGTTAACTTGCTCGGCTGGTGTAGTTTTATGACATGGAACCGGGTAATTTTTTTTGGTCAGTGATGTTCACTTGTCATATCGAACTGAGTGTTCCGTTAGTTTTGAAAACGGGTAGGAAACTGAAATTCTAAAGAAATAGGAAGGATCCTTAGCTTTTCAGTTCATTTCAATCAGGTTTCCTATTGATTTTGAAAGTGAAAATTTCATTACACGCCCCCTTTCTGGAAGATCACAGTCTCGTTACATCTCAAAAAAGCAAAAAGATGAAACGTGCTAGGTACATGGTTGTCAAATTCGTTTATTAATATGGTCTTACACTTTTTTAGTCTTTAATGATGATGCAGAGTGAGGGTTTCATGTCTTTCAATCTCCATTCTATGAAAAGCCCCCCGGCATCGTAAAATCGTTCGTACCAAGGTAAAAAATGTTTCCGAGTTTTAACATCCCACAACTAAACAAGGTGAACATTATTTTGAAAAGATTAACAAATTGAAGACCGGGCAACTTTGCGAAGTTCGTGATTTGTTTCGTGTGTCACTGTTTTAGTTTCTGCTGAGTGCGCTGCCCTCTGAGTTCAAAAGAAAACAAAGAAGGTGGCATTGGACAAGCTTTAAATGACATGTCAGTACCGTACGTGATTGCAGTGCTGTGATTAAAAATAAATGTCAGAAATATCGGGATAAGTCATAAGGTGTTATTGACAATGATGAGACACTTAACCTATTTAGTCCAAATTGTCTTCCTGTTGATCAAGCATGAGTTGTATGTCCTTATTTATTCCTTCCTTTGTTTTAGAGGCTTTTGGCAAAGGTCTCATTTGTTTTGAACAAAATAAGGTTATTTTTTCGACAAAAAAGCTTCGTTTTCAAGAGACAACGCCCCTTTTAGGAAAATGTCTCTGTCAAACTGATCGTTCTATTTCGAAAACCTTTGTCATAAAACTTAAAATACAGTTCGTGCCTTGTTTCACGCAGCTCTGTCTGTTTACCAAAAAAATGGATAAGGGCTTCAACGAGCCCTGATCGACTTCTTCTCTTTCTCTTTTTTTTTTTTTTTTTTAGTATACTCAACTTAACAAAAGAGCTAGTTTACAAGACTAATACAATGCATAAACACAGTAGCTAATTTACAGAACTAATACTACACTTAAAAAAGAAGGACTTAATTACAACTGAACTAATATAACACCTAACTTTGACAACAGGGCAAGTAGGCATATACAGTCAAAGTAAAATGACAAAGATAAATATACCTTTACAGTAGGCTCAAATGAAAAGGATAAATAAAACAGACAAAAAGGTGTTGGGAAAAAAAAAAAGCACCTTAACCTGGTTCCTTTATTTTGATAGTGGTGCAAAAGCTACCGCATCGCTTATGCAGAGAGTGGTCCACATTGCTTCATATTTTTTAAAGCTAGAGTTTTTAATAGCCATTTGTCTTTCACATTTGACTCTACTTTCCAGTAAGGCAAGAAAGACCTTTATGCTAGGAGTCTCTGACAGATTTCTTGCGAGGTATACATGATATTTAGCAATAAGAAGATAGTGATTAAAAGCGTGAAGGCTGGTGTTCTCAGGTCTGTATCCATAAAGGATTTCCGACCAAGTAGGATTGAAATTTTCAGAGCGATTTGTATTCCACCATTCTATGACGTCTTCCCAAAAAAGTTTAACTTCGGGACACTCGCAAAACCTATGAAGAAATGTATCATTTTGACAGCGGCAGTGTTCGCAGTGTGGTGACTCTTTTATTTTCATTTTATACAGTGAAAAGTTGGTAGGTATGATGTTGTGCACGAGTTTATACTGAAAGCTTCTTAATTTATTTTCAGCGGTGACTCTAAAAGGAAGTTCGTAGACATCCTTTACGTTTGACACTAGATTTCTTAGTGTGATTTCGACAATTGGGGGAGAGAATCGAAGGACCTTTCCGTAAGCATCAATCGGGCTTTTTTTGTGGAAACCATGTCGTCGCTATTAGAAACAGCCTTTGAGAGTTCGCTAACACCACAGACAATGTTGCTCGTGATTTCATTTTTCCACGCTTTAGGGATAGCAGCAAGAACGCCAGCGTAGTCGAGGAAAGTGCATCGAACACTAAATTTGCGTTTAAAGCTTTCGAAAGAAAGGAATTGGTCGTGATTATCGAGGAGATCACTTATTTTTAAAATGTCTTTATTAACCCATGTTTTGTAATATATCGTCTTACCATTTGTTTTTATAAACCGGTTGTTCCATAAAAAATCTTGTATGAATTCGTTTGCATTTAGCGGTTCTTTGAAATTCAGTTCTTGCCACACCTTTAGAATATTTTTATAGAAAGGTGGTAAATTATTGAGGTTCAGTAATTTTAGGTCGAAATTACATTGAAATAGGAAAGCTCCTCCGACTTTGCTTAATAAGGAATCAAGGCGGGCACACCAGTGACTGCCGGCCGATTCGCAATAACGATTTACCCAGGTAAACTTGAGAGATTTTACGACATCCTCGAAGTTAATCATATTTAAACCGCCTTTGCAGACTGGGCCAATCAACGTTTTTCTTTTAATTTTATCAGGTTTGAAATTCCAGATAAAGGAGAAGATGGTGCTGTTGACCTCTTTAACGAATTCGGCAGGAACGTTTAAGACGGAGCAGCAGTAAACAAGTTTGGCGATTGCTAAATTCTTTACGATGGCTATTCTGCCTAGGATTGTTAGATGTCTTTTGCACCAGATGTTAAGAACTTTTTTAAGTTTCGCAAGCTTTTCTTCAAAGTTTAATTTGATTCCAACATTAGCGTTGTAAGGGAAAGTTATTCCAAGTGCAGTGACATATTCTTTCGGCCACGAAATTCCAAAAGGATCGTCTTTTCCTAATCTGCTTTTCCAACGACCTAGCCACAGACCCTCAGTTTTTGATCTATTAATTTTCAGACCTGATAGATTGCTAAACTGATCAAGGAGAGCAAAAAGAGACACTGCAGAAGGGTCGTCGCGGATAAAGGCGGTGGTGTCGTCTGCATACAAACTAAGTTTAGCGATCTTATTCCCGTTTTCAAGACCTTTAATGGAATCGGTGATTCTTATTTGGTGTGCAAGTGGTTCTAAAGCGAGAACGAAGAGCAATCCTGAAAGAGGACACCCCTGTCTCACTCCTCTTTGTAAAGAAAAAAACTCAGAAGAGTGACCATTGTTAGTAACGCAGCTAGAAATATTGCTGTAGAATGTGCGAATCCAGTTGAGAAAGCTTGGGCCAAAGATCATAGTGTCGAGAACCTTAAAAAGGTAGTCCCACTCTAAGGAGTCGAAGGCCTTCTCAAAATCTAGAAAGAGTATCATACCTTCCTTATTTTCATATTGTTCAATTATGTCTGTAATTAGGCGGATGTTTTCACCGATTTATCTGCCTTTAATGTACCCTGTTTGGTCCCGCTCTATTAACAGAGGGAGTACCTTTTCTAAACGCCTTGCAATACATTTCGTTGCTAATTTATAGTCGGTATTTAAGAGAGAGAGGGGGCGCCAGTTTTTAAGCAGTAAAGGATCTTTGTTCTTTTTTGGGATCAGGGAGATGATTCCTTGTCTCTGCGAGATAGAAAGCTCCCCCAGTAAGGCGCCATGGTTGAGACACTCAATCAGAGGGCCCGACAGCTCCTTCCAGAAGCGTAGATAGAACTCTGCAGATAAACCGTCCGTGCCCGGCGACTTATTATGTTGAAAAGTTTTTAAAGCGGCGAGGCATTCTTCTGCGGCTATTAAACCTTCGCAAAGGCTTTGTTTCTCGTCGTCCAGTCTAGGTAGAGATTCATATTCACAGAAAGATAATGGGTCTGCAGCTGCTAGCCGTTTTTGAGAGGTATAAAGCTGGTTGTAAAAGTTTTTCATGGCGCTTAAAATGGACGTTGGGTCCTTAACAGTAATACCCTCGAGCGTCTTTAATTTTGTGATATGTCTTTTTTCATAACTTCTTTTTTCTAGGTTAAAGAAGTATTTGTTACATTTCTCACCCAACTCGTACCATCTTGCTCTGCTCCTAATTATGGAGCCTTTGGTTTTCTGCATAGCAATATCGTCTAATTCAATTTTGAGTTTCTTGGCCTCGTTTGCAAGGGAAATGTTTTCTGGGAAGGCGTCGATACGTGAGTTTATTTCGTCTAATCTTTGGGAAAGATTTTGTTCCGTGTTTCTTTCTGCGTTAGCTTTCCTTTTGGCAAAACGGATGGCGAACATCCGAATCTCCATTTTTAACATTTCCCAATAAAGCCTTTTGTCAGCAGTACCTTTGTGTTTTTCACAAGCATGTTTGATAATAAAGCTCATAAAGCTCCTTCTCTTCATGACTGAACAATGCGTTGGCAAGTTCTGAGCAGGGCATCTCTGACTTGATACAAGTATTTTCCTTTTTATGTCGCTTTTTCACCCGTAGCAATGTTTGTCCATACTTCGTTATAGAAATGTAAATCTATAGAGGAATTATGAAATATCGAGGGCTTGTATCAAAATACATGCAGACGCCCCTCCCCCTTTTTTACCTCGCCATTTTTTTCTCTGTCTTCTAACTCTATATCCCACTGAATACATTTTCAATCTTCTAACGCGATTGTATTAAACACTCGCAGGGATCAACGTGCAGCGTGGAAAACTCAACGTAACAAAAACTCCCCAAGGATGGAACTGCAACAGCGGTTGTGACCCACCAGATCACTGCATATTACCACGCTGCACCAATGTGGCATTCCCTCAGACATTCAGTGGATCAGGGACGGTAAGTGTACTCGATCTAAGAAGTTGTGATGTCTTCCAGGTAATCCCGGGGAAGTTATTGTGTACATTAACTGCGAAGCAGTTGAATTTAATAATGAACCCTGGGAATGGCAAGGAATGCACTTCGCTTTATACCCCTATGGAATATGGCTTGGGCCTCAATCCCAAATTCACCCCGCGCCAAATCTCTGAGCAAGTTTTTAAATCAGAGATTCTTGTAATCTCCTTCGTCCAAGGAAATTTTAACCGAGTTTTGGAAGGGAGGGAGGTTAGGAACGTTCTCTTTCTTGTTATACCGTGATCTTCGCCATTTGCTGTCGTATCTGCCTGTTTGTCTAAGTGGACGCATGGGACTGAACTGGAGAAGGGTAGTGTGAGGTCAAAACGGTGCATTTTGGTTTAAAACAAGGCGGTGCGTTTTTGTGGCGTTCTCAAGCCAAAAAATACGCAAATTAGCCAACCTTGGGGAGGGGTTAGCTTTAGCTATTACTGGGTTAATGTCACCCGAGGTTCCCTCCCACAGTCACCTGGCAGATACCAAGGTCGGGGGTAGATCCATGTTAGAAGCATTTGAAAGTCATATGGGAGGGGTGGGTAGTCGATTTTTGTTTAAAAAGGACTTAGGTCTAGTAAGTGGGTATACCGGTTGTATACTTGGTGGAAAGGATTGTGGATCTTTTATGGCCAAAGGAAATTCAAATAATACGAAGAGGTTAAAGAGGTCATAGAGACAAGAGAGACAACATCTCCCTAAATTGGGGGGTGCGAAACGGCTCAGGGACTGTGGACAATAGATTGCGGTGAGCTAGAGGTTTAATAGAGCAGAATCGAGAATGAATAAGAAAACTGAAAAACAAAACAACCAATCTTGTTCTTACGGAAACGTTGCATCTGTTTAATGTTTGTGTATTTTTCCATAAATTATAGGTTCGAGTCTTTGTTTCTTTGAGTTATGAAGACGACTCCTCTACTGTTCATTCGCCTTCAGCTTGGTGGGCTACAGATATAAATACAGCAGAATTTGAGCTATGTACACGAACAGCAGGATCCACAAATAGGACAGTGATCAATTGGTTAGCGTTCCAAGACAAACCAGAGATGACACATGGAAGCGTTACTATCAGTGGAATATGGACAACGGAAACCAAGTGTGAAAAAGTGGCCTTTTCTCAGGTGAGACAGTAAAACTGTTGTCAGGTTTGATGAAACCAAGAGTAGCGGAAAATGAACAAAAACCTGCTACCCAGTAGCTTTTATAAATAGTCACACTGTAGGATGATTCCAGCCGACGCAAAAGCTAGCACTACCTTGTACCACATAAACACAGTGCACTCCACAGCAAAATATTGCTCAACAGCTTTTATTTGAATGCTCACACTGTAGGATGATTTCCACAGACGCAAAAGCTAGCACTACCTTGTACCACATAAAAACAGCGTGCCTCACAACAAAGCATTGCTCGACAGCTTTTTTTTGAATGCTCACACTGTAGGACGATTTTTACAGACGCAACAGCTAGGACTACCTTGTGCCACATGAAAACAGTTCGCCCCACAGCAAATTACTGCTCAATAGCGTTTATTTTAATAGTCACACTGTGGGATGATTTCCTCAGACGCAAAAGCTAGCATTACTTTGTACCACATTAAAACAGCGCACCCCAGAGCAAAGCTCTATTCAATTTATTTGAATGCTCACATAGGATTACATCCACAGACACAACAGCTAGCACTACCTTAAACCACATACAAACAGCTCGTCCCACAGCAAAGTACTGCTCAACAGCTTTTATTTGAATGGCCACGCTACAGAATCTATGCGGAGACTCGGAAAGGCGAATGCGCCATAAAGCTCTGGAATATTAAACATAGAACCAATTTGTGACAGTACCACACGACAGTCCTGCATAGTCAGTATAGCTTGCAGCTTGCATTTTAGTTCGGTCTCAGATTTATAGTTGAAACTAATTTTGAGCGCGTAACACACAGTACCACAATAAAACGTTTAACCCAGCTCAGAGAGAAATTGTTATTGCAGAATTTCGTCGAGGAAGAAAAAGATAACACCACTTTGAACAGTATAAGAAACAGTAATATGCACAAGGAACTACCACTCAACATTCATTTGCGATGTTAACAATTTAATCCACCTGACTTAAAAGTTACAACTTGTCCTTGAACAGAGTGTCGACAACGCACACGAAAGAACTATTGAACAGCTTTATATTTGAAAGCTCACACTTCACGATTTCATCCACAGCTTAACAGGTTAGAACCTGACCTTGTACAGCATAACAAATAGCATCGCAGAAAAATAGTGTTCAATAGCTTTCATTTAAGAGGTAACACTTGAAGGATTTTAATTACAGACTTAAAAGTTAGAATCACCTATACAGCATAATAAACAGCACCACAGGAAAGTGCTGCACAACTCAATGCCTTTCATTTAAAGTTAGAACCACCTTGTACATGATAATAAATAGCACCACAGAAAAGTACTGCTCACTAACTTTCAGTAACTTTCACATATTCGGATTTCATCCGCAAACGCAAAAGTTAGAACCACCTAGTACAGCATTAAACAAACAGCATCACAGAAAAGTACTGCTCAGAAGCCTCTACGTGAATGCCGTGACACTTAAAACGTGAAATGACCACGTACAGCATAATAAACAGTACCACAGGAAAATACGGCTCAATTTTTTTTTTATTTCAATGGTCATTCTTTAGGATTTCATCCACAGACTCAAAAGTGGAACAACCTTGTTCAGCTTTCTAACCACTAGCGCCACAGGGAAGTACTGCTCAGTAGCTTTCATTTAAAAGGTCACGTTTCAGGATTTCATTCACAGACTCAAAACTACGAACCTTCTTGTTCAGTATCACAGGAATTTACTGCTTAATAGTTTTCATCTCAAGTGACACTAGCACAATGAGGATCAAAAATGTTAGAACCACCTTGTACAGCGTAATGAACAGCACCAGGGAAAAGTACTGCTTAGTAGCTTTGATTTGAATGATCACAGTTTAGGGTTTCATCCACAGACTCAAAAATTAGAACTTCCCTGTACAAAATCCACTTTGTACAGCATAACAAACAGCACCGCAGGAAAATACTGTTCAGTAGTGTTCACTTGAGAGATCACAGTTTAGAAATTGAAATTGAAGCACAGAATAAAAATATTAAGCACCTTGTACGACACTAATAAACAACAACACCGGGAAGCGATCTGATTTAAATTTTCACACGTTAGGATTTCATCCCTAGACTTAAAACGTAGAACGTCCTTTGTACAGCATAATAACATTTCCACAGTAAAGTGCTGCTCTTCCGTGCCATTTGAATGACCACACTTGACAGCACGATGTCATTACTACTTAATAACTTAATAGCTTTCATCACACCAAATTGTACAGGCATAACCGCATATCAGAGGACAGTTAACTGTCTTAAGATTGCACCCACAGACTCAAAGCTTGGAGCGACCTTGTAGTGCAAAAGTGTTATTTTACACTTCAATGTTTCTAATATGAGACACTGAAGCGCCACACAAAAGCTTAAATGTTGAACGGTCTTAATTAGAAATTCCACCTTAGTCACTTTCAATCCCGCATTTTCGACGCATTTCGTTTAAGTTTTCCCCATCCCGTGATCCCGTAGCCAACAGAATTTTCACGCCGATCTGTCATAGTTTTCTGTGTTTAATCCCGTTTCCCTTGAAAGTTTTGTCCCGTCCAGCAGTCCCTTACCCGTCAGAATCCTTATCTTGGCCGTGGTCCCGTTTTGGTGGTGCGAAAGTAGATCACAGATTTTAACGCTTTTCTGCATCTCTCATAGAAGAAAGAATAGGCTACTCATCTCGGCCGCGATATAGAATTCTTTAGCCGACCTCGCACTTCTCCTTGATTTAAGTCCTATGCTAGCAAGACCTATAATATACCCAAGTGAGCTTTATTCCCTGAATATTTACTGCCCTATCGCGTGACACAGATTGTGTCTTATAGCGAAATGGTTAGATGCAAGAAATCTAACGAGAGTTGACGCGTGCCAGCGTTTACAATGTTTCAGCCAACAAACAATCGTAAGCTCGTTTTGTGTGATCCATGTTAAACATAACAGGCTACTAATTGCAGTACTACTGATCCCGGGGGGGGTACTCCCTATAATGGCCTATACGGTGAGGCTCCGCCCGAAAGGGTTACCTTTTTCAGGCTTCAGGTAATGAAAGGGTAGGGGTTTCACGAGCTGAAGTATATAAAGGGTAGGGAAATCTGTCATTTAGGCAGTTAAAAGGGCCTTTAATTAAAATATGTCGAGTGGACGCACCTTATGACTGTATCATTTAAATTTATTAAACGCTACATGAAAACGACAAGAAGACTTCCTTCCAAGGGTTTAGAAAAGGGTTGCAGCGTTTTTAAGTAGGTATGTGAAAGGGGTACCATTTTCAATGGAAGTATACGAAAGGGGTACCTTTTTTGTCAAAATGGTATATAAAAGGGTAAGGGGTCGGGCCTCGGGGCGGAGCCTCCCCGTATAAAACTTTCTTGAGTGCCCCCCCCCCCCCCTCCGGGGGCTACTGATTGATTTCACAATACGAATAGTTAAAAAGATTTTACCTTTTCGGAAAGATTTATTATCGTGTTAGACAGAATTAATTCCGGCGAGCGGCTATGAATACACAATATAGTGATTTACTTTTTAAACTTGCCCTCGTAAATAAATGTTTCATAGTCAATTTGGTCAAATTTAATTTTATCTTACGTTTTGAAGTTACCGAGTGTCGACCTGACAATGACGGATTTTCAAAAAACACCGGATTCGGCTACCAAAACATAATAATCCCTCTTTTCTTGTCAAAGTGTTGTAGTAGGATAAGAAGAGTTCTTAAAAGACGAATGCTATTGACCTGCAGGTTAATCACTTTTATTATCCTCACGATTCATCCGCGTACTCAAAAGGTAGAACCACCTCTTACAGCGTAACAACAGCACCACAGTAATGTACTGCTCAATAGCTGGATACTTTTGAATGGTCTCAAAAAAGTATTTCCTCTACAAGCACAAGATTTAAAGTAATTGTTATTTCCAAAAAAAAAAAATAAGATACAAGAGTCGGAACACGTAAACAGAAAGCCGCACCCCCTCCCCCCGCCTCCCCACTTTTGACCCTCATCCAGCATCTCTCTACTTTTAACATTCAACTCAAATCCAACATCTGCATCTTTAGATCCCTCCGAATTACCTTTCATCTGTTCAGATGCCACTTTGCATGACTTCCAGGTCAGGTTAAAAAGTTTACTAGGGCAATGTTTTGGAAGGCTAGCGATAGTTCATGTATCAGCATAATTTTATATATCTTTTTTCTCTGCATTGACACGATGGTCCACTAGAAAATTCAAATGTCGAACAAAAGTAAAAGATTTGTGTGTGATAAAATGATTGTTATTGGTTTTCAAATTTCGTTTGTATCGTCGGCTGACAGGACAAGATTTAAATTTTGTCCCCATTTTTAGCTGGGAACTCAAAAACTTTGGGCGAAAAACGCAATTTTACATGATTCACGAAACAACACGTTTAAAAACGTTTGAATTTTTATTTTGATTCTGGAAGTTTACATGCTGTGAACTCAATTTGTTTTTCATTTGAATGGTCATTCTTTAGGATTTCATCCACAGACTCAAAAGCGGAACGACCTTGTTCAGCTTACTAAACACCAAGTACGACAGGGAAGTACTGCTCAGTAGCTTTCATTTAAAAGGTCACGTTTCAGGATTTCATTCACAGACTCAAAACAACGAACCTTCTTGTTCAGTATCACACGAATTTAGTGCTTAATAGTTTTCATCTCAAGTGACTCTAGCACAATGAGGATCAAAAATGTTAGAACCACCTTGTACAGCGTAATGAACAGCTCCACAGGATAGTACTGCTCAGTAGCTTTCATTTGAATGGTCACACTTTAGGGTTACATCCACAGACTCAAAAGTTAGAACCACCTTGTACAGCATAATAAACAGCATCACAGGAAAGTACTGCTCAGTAGCTTTCATTTGAATGGTCACACTTTAGGATTTCATCCACAGACTCAAAAATTAGAACTTCCCTGTACAAAATCCACCTTGTACAGCATAACAAACAGCACCGCAGGAAAAACTGTTCAGTAGTGTTGACTTGAGAGTTCACAGTTTAGAAATTGAAATTGAAGCATAGAATAAAAAGTATTAAGCACCTTGTACAACATAATAAACAGCAACGCAGGGAAGCGATCTGATTTAAATGGTCACACTTTGCTTTAGGATTTCATCCCTAGACTTAAAACGTAGAACCTCCTTTATACAGCATAATAACATTTCCACAGTAAAGTGCCGTTCTTCCGTGCCATTTGAATGACCACACTTGACATGTCATTACTACAGTAAAATACTACTTAAAAGCTTTCATCACACTTAACGATTTCATCCTATAAATCATATTGTACAGGCATAACCGCATTATCAGAGGACAGTACTGTCTTAAGATTGCACCCACCGACTCAAAGCTTGGAGCGACCTCGTAGTGCAAAATTGTTATTTTACACTTCAGTGTTTCTTATATGAGACACTGAAGCGCTACTCAACAGCTTAAATATTGAACGGTCTTAATTAGAAATTCCACCTTAGGTATATTCAATCCTGCATTTCGTTAGAGTTTTCCCCATCCCGTGATCCCGCAGCCAGCAGAAATTTCACCTCGATCCATCAGAGTTTTCTGGGCTTATGATGTTTTCCGTGTCTTAATCCCGCTTCCCTTGAAAGTTTTGTCCCGTCGCGCAATCCCTCGCCCCATAGAATCCTTATCTTTGTCGTGGTCCCGTTTTGGCGGGTGCGAATAGATCCCCCCGTTCTCGACACAGGTTTTAACGCTTTTCTGCATCCCTCAAACAAGAAAGAATAGGCCACTCATCTCGGCCGTGGTATAAAATTCGGCAGCCGACCTCACATTTCTCCTTGATTTAAGTCCTATACTAACGAAACCTATAATATACCTTAGTGAGATTACATTATTACAGCCCCTGAATATTTTTAAATTGTCCCATCGCGTGACACAGATTGTGTCTTATAGCGAAATGGTTACATGCAAGACAAAAACCTCAAATACTGAGGGAAGTGGAAAACACTACGAGATAAGTTTTAAATTAACCTAACGAGAGTTGACGCATGCCAGTCTTCACAATGTTTCACTTAGCCAACAAACAATCGTAAGCTCGTTTTTTGTGATCCATGTAGTTGCAGTGGAAATCAGGAAAAACAAATTTGACCTTTACGACTGATTGATTTCGACCTTATTAAATGTTAAAAAGAGTTTACCTTTTCGGAAAGAATTATTATCGTGTTAGATTTTAACACAGATAAATTTTAACGCTTTTCTGCATCCCTCAAACAAGAAAGAATAGGCCACTCATCTCGGCCGTGGTATAAAATTCGGTAGCCGACCTCACATTTCTCCTTGATTTAAGTCCTATACTAACAAAACCTATAATATACCTTAGTGAGATTACATTATTACAGCCCCTGAATATTTTTAAATTGTCCCATCGCGTGACACAGATTGTGTCTTATAGCGAAATGGTTACATGCAAGACAAAAAATAGGGAAGTGGAAAACACTACGAGATAAGTTTTAAAATTAACCTAACGAGAGTTGACGCGTGCCAGTGTTTACAATGTTTCACTTAACCAACAAGCAATCGTAAGCTCGTTTTTTGTGATCCATGTTAAACATAACAGGCTACCAATTGCAGTGGAAACCAGGAAAAACAAATTTGACTACCTTTACGGCGGCTGATTGATTTCGACATTACAAAATGTTGAAAAGAGTTTACCTTTTCGGAAAGATTTATTTTCGTGTTAGACAGAATTGACTTCGGCGGGCGGCTATGAATACACCATATAGTGATTTACTTTTTAAGCTTGCCCTCGTAAATAGATGTTTTATAGTCAATTTGGTCAAATTTAATCAGTTTATCTTACGTTTTGAAGTTACCGAGTGTTGACCTGTAGGGCATAATTTCACATAGCTCCGGAGTCGGCTAACAAAACATAATAATCCTTCTTTTCTTGTCAAAGTGTTGTCAACAGACGAACGTCTATTGACCTGCAGGTTAATCAATTTTGTTATCCTCACAATTTCATCCCCGTACTCAAAAGGTAGAACCACTTCTTACAGCGTAACATCAGCACCACTGTGGAGTACTGCTCATTAGCCGGGAACGTTTGAATGGTCTCCAAAAAGTATTTTGTCCACAAACACAAAATTTAAAGTAATTGTTATTTCAAAAAAAAAACAAAGATATACAAACAGCATGCTGATCCTTACAAGAGTAGAAAAAAGTCGGAGATCATAAACAGAAAGCCGCACCCCCTCCCCCCGCCTCCCTACGTTTGACCCTAATCTAGCATCTCTCTACTTTTAACATTCAACTCGAATCCAACATCTGTATCTTTAAAGCCCTCCGAATTACCTTTCTCCGTTCAGATGCCACTTTACATGACTTTCAGGTCAGGAAAAAACCTAACTAGAGTAGTGATTTGGTAAGCTAGTGATACTTGTTAATGCGTGTTATTATTTTATATATATATTTTTCTTTAGATTGACACGATTGTCCACTAGAAAATTCAAATGTCGAACAAAAGTAAAAGATTTGTGTGTGAACCAAGAATAATCTCGTGATAAAATTATTGTTATTGGTTTTCACTGAAATGGTCGTTTGTATCGTCGACTGATGTATACAGGACAAGATTTTAATTTTGTCCCCGTTTTTAGCAGCTCAAAAACTTCAAAAAACGCTATTTTACATGATTCAGGTAAACATAAATCTAGTGTTTAATAACGTTAAACTTTGAATTTTTATTTTGATTCTGAAAGTTTACACACTGCGAACATCAAATGGGCGAAAATTATTTTAAACTGGCGTTCGGCGTTAAAAAATAACTACAGTTCACAAGAAAAATGACAAGTGAAAAACAGCTTAGACCCGTTACGAACTTGCACAAATGTATGACTGATCTCTGACATGTCTTTTAAACAATTGTTTTGCAGAGCTTTGCTGGAAAACCTTCTGTGTTTATCACTTCTAAATACACTCGTAGCACAAAATCTGATGATGCCATGTACGCTTGGTTGGAAAATATCAGTTCTAAAGAATTTGAGCTTTGCATCAGGGAGTTCTTACCATTTGATGGAAAACATCAAGATACAACAGTGGTAAGTTGGAAGTTTAAGGTTAGACAACTCGTCAACCTAAGTCTATTATTCGTAGAAAGCTCAACTAAAATATTTCAATTTTCCACAGGACTGGTTTGCATTCACCGGCAATGGGTCTGATCTCAATTTTACAATCACTGGAGAAGCGGTCTTCCCTAATACTGGCACACCCTCAGCTGAAGACAACTACGGCTTCTGTCAGGTAAATGACTGCTGTTTCCTGTAATGCCTGACCATGTTTTCCTTTCTCATTGAGCCTTTTGATTCTCAATTATGATGAACATCTCTATTCTTCTTACAAAAGTTACATATTGACAACAGATAGAAATTTATGACAAATCACAATCATCAGCTAGGACTGATAACTGCATTGATTGTTACCATGAAATTAAACAGTTTATTTTTGCAATATCCAAGCAAGAAAATAAATCCCTTTTTACAGCTTACTGTCACTACTTTAACTTCCTGTTTTAAGCTTAAGGCTTATTACTTATTAAGTCATCGATTGTCTGCCTGACTGATTGATTGACTGACCGACTGACTGACTGACTGACTGACTGACTGACTGACTGACTGACTGACTGACTGACTGACTCACTCACTCACTCACTCACTCACTCACTCACTCACTCACTGATTAGCCGGATGGTTGGCTGACTGACTGACTGACTGACTGACTGACTGACTGACTGACTGACTGACTGACTCATGACTAGCTGGCTGGTTTCCTGGCTGACTGACTGTCCTGGCGGATGACTGATTATTCATTGACTGGTTGACTGACTGACAGCTGACTGACTTAAACTGCCTGACTAACTGACTATATGACTGACTGACTAACTGAATGAATGACTGGTTGACTGAGAGATTGATTGACTGACTGACTGACTGACTGAGTGGAAGTCTGACTGACTGACTGACTGACAAGTGACTGATTTATTGACTGATTGTTTGATTTATCCATTGGTATGTACCTTGTAAGTATTTACATTTTTCCTGCATTGTATGTTTATTTTAATTTATTTATTTCTTGTTTCCAGCGAGTGCATTTTAATACCACCTTCTATGCGTCACCAGTCGTCCTTGTTTCTGTACACCACCAATATGACAGACAAGCGAAGAGCTTTGTTCCTCCAGAAAACAACATAATCACGGCCTGGGTGGAGGTGAGATATCACCTGTTTTTCTATTGATAACCAGGCGTCTTCTTTATGAGGTTAAATTTTAAACGCTAAATTGGCAATTAGTTAAATTGAGATAGCAGGAAAAAGGAATTTAAAAATCCGACCGTTTGGGTATTTTTTGAGGTGTAAAAGTTTATCTTTATTTTATCTTTATTCAATCAGTTAATCTCTCAATGAACCAGTCAGCCAGTCAGCCAACCTCTCAAACATTCAGCCAGTCAGTCAACCAGCATCCTGCCAACCAGGCATATAGTAAACCAGCCAATTAGCCAAACAGTCAGTCAGTCAGGCAGTCAGTCAGTCAGTCAGTCATCAGTCGGTCAATCAGTCAGTCAGTCAATGAGTCAGTCAACCAGCCAGCCAACCAAACAGTCAGTCGGTCAGTCAGTCAGTCAGGCAGGCAGTCAGTCAGTCAGTCACTCAGACAGTCTATCAGTCAGACAGTCTTTCAGTCAGACAGCTATCACATCGCCCAGAATGCTATTGTCTTTTGCGACATGTACTTACAGCGCCTGATTTTAGGACGCGCAGCATAATAATTTGTATGTTCAGAACAAGTCGGCTGTGATTGGTCAGAAGACCTTGCCTTTGGGAATGCCTCGAGTCTCTTCGCGATTCCACTGCTGTCAATCAAACGGTTGGAAGTGTGAAGCAAATTTCAAAGTGCGAGAAAGTGAACAATTGAGCCCTAATTAGGCCGCGTTCTCTATTCAAACCTTTTGAATAGAGAGATTCGTCAAAGAGTTCGCGAGCAAATTTTATCATGGACTGTCTAAACGTTATCTGAAATAGTTTATGCAAACCAAGCGGTTTTAAAGCGGTTGAGGCCAGCGCAAAGCATTACCTGCCCGCCACGAGAGAAGCGCCAAAAATTATTTCTCGCGCTTTGCAGGAATTGTATTCGCAAAAAAACCCCGGACTGTCGGTATGTGTGTTGACAAGCGAGCTTGAGGTGCGAAAGGTTAGCCACGCGCGACTTAAAAGAGCCAAAAATTTGACTCACGCTTTGCAAAAAATTTGCAAAAAATTTGCCCTGTTTGTCTACAGGCCTGTTTGTGTCTAGCGAGCTTCATCGCGCTTCATGAATCACTTCAGCGCGAAGAATAAACCACGTGCGACTAGACCGGTGCGCGACAAATTTTGACGCAAATTGCCTTGGAGGACATCGAAGACTTTGTTAGAATCCGAGTTAAATTTTCGCCATTGCCAAAGCGCCTCTCCGTTTATTTGTAAATAAAACAGCGGGTTGTATTCACTCTTCAAAGGAGTAGACATATGAAGGAGTGCAGGATTAATCGGGGATTCTATGAGCTCTGAAGAGAGCTCACGATCAATGCGCTGCAGTTCCTGTAAAGAAGACACTTCAAAAACGTAGGTCGAAGCAGTAGATAAACTCTATGCGTTTGCTATTGTCGAAAGTAACTCAAGCAAAGCGGTAATGCCTTATAGTACCCTGTGTCAACAGGTGTCTATTAAAATAATGCTTTTGCGTGAACAAAGCATTTAAAAGGTTTTTATTTACGCCAATAATCATCTGGATCATACTAGAAAGGGGAATATGCCTCTATCGTGGTCAATATGTGCGAGGTGTTCGTTAAGCTGTTTATGATCGCAGTTATCGTGGAGACGTAACATCTGCGTAACATACAGCGATCGCAAAAACACGTGTGTGTGTCTTTTTTTGGGGATTTTTTTGCGGAATTCTGGTGTTATTATCAGTTTCTCACATTTACTGACTCACACCGCAATACAATGCTTAATTACAATGGCTTGCGCTCTATTGTTTATGGAGGCAGAGTTATGAATTCATTAGAACACTCGCGGGAAGTTATTTGCATGTAAGTTCAGTTTTGCGGGAGTTGGTTTCAGAAAAGCTGAAATCGATAATACTTCCAACTGTCAGATTGACCTTGTCAATGTATTATACATGTGCTAATACACAGTAAGGTAAATAGACCTAAAATTGCTCAAAATGCGTTGTAAGGATAGCAAACAACACCATGTAATGTTTCATGAACTTTATTCAGTTAGTTTGCGGTTATGTATTTCTCAAAATGTTCGCTTCGAAATCCCATACAAAGTCTTATATTTTGAAACGCCATTTTTAATAATATTCAAATATTATGCTTGGGCGTCCTGTGCTTTCGCTAACGAGCTTTCAAATGTTCGCGCGAGAAAGGGCGTAAAAATCCCGGATGTGTCGCGGCATTCTGGGTGATGAGTCAGTCGGTCAGTCAGTCAGTCAGTCAACCATCCAGCCAGGAAACCAGCCACACAGTCAGTCAGTCAGTCAGTCAGTCAGCCAGCCACTGAATTAGTCAATGAATCAGTCATCAACCAATTATCTATTCAAAGACAATTTTTCTAAAAAGTAAACCAAAACAACAACATCAGCAACCCTAAATTAGCGGAACCAAGACATTTTAGGCATTTAGGGCAACATGGTGCATGTTTAGTCTTAAATATAATGTGTTAACACTTTTTCTTCATGCAGGAAGTAGGCTTAAGGGATATGAAGATCTGTGTAAAGGATTTAATCGGATCAGGGAGCGGCCACGACCCCTTGACAGTCAGCTATGCTGTTATTGGAGGTTAGTTTTTTTCTTGTTTTGATATGATTAATAGTTCACCTTGCAGACTGCCAAAGAGCCGCGATTTGAATGAAAAAGGACTCTTTTCCACCTGTTCTTGATCTTGATATGAGCATACAATAAAGTACGTCTTTCGTCAGCGAACTACCGAATCGTGGGCAGTTCAATATTATTAGGTTGCTTTGCCTTGTAGTAAAAGATACTAGGTTAAACTGTTTTCTCATTAATGTAGCGGCTTTTAATTTATCAGTGAAGTAACGTAATGAGGTAAAAGTATTAACACTTGTTCATTGCCACAGATCTCAATCCTTGTCTTAACGTGCATTGTCCTCGTTTTGGAGTCTGCAACACTTACAGTGCACATGACGCTCGCTGTGAATGTTTTGATCAATGTCCTTCCTATCAGGACCCAGTGTGCACTGCGAATGGAACAACATACGATAACAAATGCTGGCATGAGTTAAGCTACTGTAGAGGACTGGAGAACAACCTTGTCTATCATCCGGGAAGTTGTGAGGGTAAGGGAGCCATTGATAATGTCACCACAGGTTGTAATAAGGCCTAAATGAACCCCTTTAAAGCTCTGTAATACCATGTCAATTTTTTTTATTGGCATACATCTCGCAATTATGGACTATAAAGTTAACGCCCGAGAAAAGTTAGATTAGAAAAAGTAGCAAAGAAACACTTGTCGGAATCGATATTGCCGACTATTGCCTTTATGGGCAAAAAAGAATAGTTTCAACTTTACAGAATAATGCAATGGCAAAAGCATTTTCAACCTAAAATTACAACGAAGCGTTTTATTGTCTGTTGCCTTTGTTAAAGAGTGTAACACGACGAGGAGGTTGTTTTCTTCTTAAATAGATTTATTAAATGCAACAAGATAACAGACACACCCCTGTAACCAAAAGAAATGACAAAAGAGAAATAATATTGAATATTAACTTCACCAGCGATGCTTAAGAATGTGTCAAATAAGTGACACGGAACAACAAGAACACCAGAACAGACAAAGTCTTTAACAAACTTGCCCTTCGCGAGCGACCTCGTTGTCTCGAGATTGGCTGTTAGAACGGAGATCGATTTTGTGGTGGATTTCAGTTTGTAAGCAAAGTACAGTTGAACAACCAATATAGAGCAATTAACTGTTTTCATGCTTTTCCTTACTAAACAGGATTTCCAATAGTTCGAGGCCGAGTGGAACTCCTCCATGTTCCAAAATGGTCCGATTCAAGCTGCAAGACAGTGGCTTTCCCGCCATACCGCTTCTATCCCGATAAACGGGTGCATGTTCAAATCACCGTTAGTCACATCAGACTGAATGACTCCGTGACAGTCCACGACGCTGTCACTTCATGGACGGAAAAAATAAACCCTAAAAACTTCACTGTCTGTGTTATGCAATCTGGAAGAAAAGAAGAGAATTTCAATCCGTTTGCGACCATTGATTGGGTTGCATATCAGGGAGCACCGCCTGAAGGACTGACGGGAACAATTCAACTGCAAAAATGGTGGTCTGGGACGAATTGCGCAGATGTAACTTTTGCCAAGGTAGGAATGAGACTGTTATTAACTCAAACCATTTCTCTGTTTCGTTATTTCGACATATTCTTAAAAAATCTAAAGGAAAAGCGTACATCACACTTTGAATTTTAAAACACAACCACGGTTCTGTTCGATAAGTTAAATTGTACTTTAGGTGTATAATTCCAATCGATCGTCTTCCGACCTCCCTTTTTGAATGTTCGGGATTTCCGATGCAAACTTCGACCGACCTGATAATTCCACAATTGCATAACCTTTGCTAAGTGGTACAATGCCCCATGTATCTTGTGTGTACGTTAAATTTCTTGATTGTTTCGAATTACGACCTATATTACATGCGAATTGCCCCCATCGGCCACGTAGCTGAGTGGGTGGAGCATAAGTTACTAGTCTAAGTAGTAAAACGCTCAGTAGAAAATTAATGGCTTCGCTTTAGAACTGAAACTTGGACTACAGAGTTAATTCTCTACTTGCCAGTTATCCAAATATTCGTAAACTATCATGTATCCTTATCACAAACTTCGAAAATATGGACGAATGTGTATTTGAATATGGGCTGTCAGACAACTGTGGTTGAATTTAATGGTTAAGAATTTCACTGATTTTCCAAACAATTCACTGATTTGATACTTCGAACTTTGAAGGACAAGTTCGCTGAGGCACCAGTAGTTCTTGTGACGTCAGAGCATCTGAGGACTGGTAAGGAGTATGACGCTGCGCTTATCTGGACAGAGGATGTAACAAAGGATTCATTTAAAGCCTGTCTTCGTGAAATGCAAAACTTCGACGGCAAGCATGAAGATATTGACGTGGTATGTTCCCAAATGACGCTATAAGTATTGTCAACAATGGCAATGGCATTATCAAAATGATCTAGTTACCAACCAACTTCCGAGAGTCGAGATTAAGGGGCCGACCATTTAACTTTTGAGGGGGGGGGTGGATGATCTCTGGTCAGCAAGCTTTTTTTTTTCTAGCAACCTGGTGGGCAGGATATTTTTTTTCCTTGTAAATGCTCTGCAGGATATTTTTTTTTCCTCTTCATTTCTCTGCAGGATTTTTTTTCCTCCAAAAAAAAAAGAGTTCTTACATTAGTTTTCAATTCCAGCTGGAGCTTTGTTCACAGGCAAGACAAAAAAATAGATAAATCATAAGTGAAATGCATGGGCTTGAGTTTGTTTCATGGGATTATGAAAATCACTTACACTATTCTTTTGTATGAGCTTACTAATTAGGGTTTGACATATTATGCCGGCATAATTTCGAGCATAATACTACAGGTGGAGCATGGAGCATAATGCCGGCATAATAGTGCCATTTTGTGACATAACAGTTATTTATTTTTTTAGAGCTACAACTGTCCATTTATTAAGTTAAAACTACAAAAATTCAAGCTATTTTAATGTTCTTCGTGGTTCCCATTACTACCGAGCACTGTAGGCTTGTTCCCAGTGTATCCTCAAGTGGGTTGGATCTTTAGGCCTGGTTACTCTCATTATGCCAGGCTTCTATAAAGGCCTTCCTGGTTTTTATTTTCGCGCTTCAGGGGGGTCCGGGAAAAATTTTTTATGGCATAATTATATATCTCATTTTAAATATAAAAACATTGAAAATATAGATACATGTTACTGTTTACTTATTTAATATTTATTTATAGTTGACAACAAGAAAGGTTTGGATCTGTTTCTTTTTATACTGAATATATATTATAATAAAGATATATCTTATTTAAAAATATAAAAACATAGAAAATATAGATACATGTTACTGTTATTTATTTACAGTTGACAACAAGAAAGGTTTGGATCTGTTTCTTATTATACTGAATATGTTATAATAGAGATACATCTTATTTACAAATATTTAAACATAGAAAAATATAAATACATGTTCTTTACGGTTGACAACAAGAATCATAGAATAGTTTCATAACAAGAATTAAGGATTTAACCAAGGTTTGAAATGGCAGAGGGTGGGGAATTTAAAAATTTTAGTGACCCAAAATATTTGAAAATGTCAATCATTATAGCCCTTGGGTATGCCTGCACTCCCCCCATTGGGGCTAGACATTGATAGGTGCATTACTAAAACATCGCAAAAATCAAAAATGGCAAAAATGTTATATGTTATAAATGTTATGTTACATGAAAATGCTTCAGTTAAAAAGATTAAAAATGAACAAATTATTTTTCTTTGTCTAATAAAACTTGATTCTTTAAATAGAAAAATTTACCTCCATTACTGCTTGTGATATTATAAAGCTAACGAGTTTGGATACAGTACGAGCCAGCGAGCCAGAATCCCTAATCCCAATAAAAAGGCTAACCGCAAGCTACCTATAAAGGAACTGTAGGCTAACTGCAGTGCTAACTAGGTTAGCCAATGTGTAATTTAGGCTAACCATAATGGCTTGCATGACTCCTATGACTCGCGAGCCTTGTGAACCGTGCAAGCCAGAAATCCCTTTATATCCCATTATATAGGGCTAACCGCAAGCTACCTATTAAAGCTAATAACTGTAGGCTAACCGGAATGTTGTTTTGGCTAAACCAGAGTGTGATTTAGGCTAACTGGAGTGGCTCGCTGGCTCACAGATTGTCGGACCCTATAAAGCTAAGAATGCATTTGTACATTCTGAAGCATAACCAACTCCAGAGTTTAAAGGGAGCAAGGGAAGAATGGTTGCAGTTTTGCTGGGATTTTGTAAAGTCCCCCTGGAATGATGAAATAGCTTTGCAACATTTTTTTTTCTTGCTTGCAGCAGTGCAAGAATTTTTTTTCTATTTCATTTGTGCTGCATGCAATTTTTTTCTTCCGACAAGGGCTTGCAGGAAATTTTTTTTCGAAATCATCCACCCCCCCCCTCAAGAGTTAAATGGTCGGCCCCTAATATAACATTCACTATGTGGTCAAAATAAACAGCATGGTCACTGTAACATACAATTGTTATAGGTAAAATTAAGCAAAATTTTTGGGGAAGGCGAGAACCGAGAATTAACCAGAAAAAGCCGGGTAGTTTGCGATAGTACTCGTTTAATTTCTTGGGAAAATTTTCAATCCAAATTTGTCAGAGTTTCTTCCTTCTATATCAAATTGTCAACATATGAAAAAGGTTGTGTTTTAACAGGTTTTCAAGCTGTTGTTACTGTAGCAACAACAGTGCGCACTTTCAGTAATATAGAATTCTTAAATTTCTTTTCTTTTGGTATTCGACCTACTAAACCTTTGCCTAACTTTTGTCATTTGAAGCATTAATTAATGTTTTTTTTAACTGAATTCAAGAATTGATTTTTACTGGTCAACTCATTATTTCAGCAGTATTCGCTCATGTTTTGAAACCTTTAATCACAAAGATTTAGTGAAAAAGTAATGTGTACAGATGCAAGAAGCCACAAAATACTTCTCCAATTTTTGAAAAGAATTGCCTGTCCTTAGCTGACACTCCATGGGTAGTTTGGCTAGCCGTGCCGGTTCAGGCCAAACCTGGAGATGTCTTTTTCGATTCCTTGTAACATTCGCCCATTTATTGCTGTGACTTTTGTTCTTAGAATTGGTTTGCGTTGTCCACGCTACACAAACCACTCTTTAGCGAGCATGGCACGATCAATTTTCCAAACACAAACCCACCAACAGATGAAGACAACAACGCTTACTGCCAGGTAAGAGATGAAGTTCTTTTTTTTAAAGTACGCAGTCAACAAACCTTGTCGCATAGTTTGCAACAAACGTAGCATCGAAAGCTGTAATATTCCATGACCTCCTGTACATGGTCTGATACTATAACCACTGAGCTACTGTACTGGAAGGCTAATGGCACACGCAAAATTCTAAATGGCACCGGCGGAATCCTGCTTAGCGTATAAATTCCAGGTGCATAATTTGCAGACTTGGGGTCACGTTCCCAGTTTATTGTGTAGTAGCAATTTACCTGGGATTCCTGTGGTACTGAACACCGTCGTAGAATTTTTGAGAATATTTGAAAAATGCCAAATCAATTTTTTTTTGCATTAAGGTGATTTAGTCTCCTTTAAATGTAAACTTGAGCATATCAAAATGCCTGTTAGCAGCAAGAACACAATTTGACCTGACAGAAAACATGAGAGAAGGTTACGAATGAGAGGCAAAAAATGCCTTAAACAGATGCATGCAGTTAGTGAGATATGATACGATTTCTTTTGTTTTCAGTTTGTTTTCTTTGCAAGAAACTACAACGTAACACCAACAGTACTACTTACAGCCAACCACAGCACAACGGCAAGTGGAAACTCGGCACCAGTTCACAACGGGATTACCACATGGATCGAGGTAAGATTCTGTTTCAGATCTATTGATTATTCACGGCCGGATTACCAAACTTTTAATTGATTATCATGATGAAAAGGAATTAAACGAAACGTTTGGAAATCTTGGACGTTTTCTTTGTTTAAAACTTTACTTTTTGGTGGTCGCAAAAAGACTAACTTTCCTTATTGAATTACACACTTTTGAAAGTATCAGCTAGGGAGCAACCAAGTTATCTTTTTGTTTTTAGAACATGAATGCCTCTGGATTCAGAGCCTGTGTTAAGGAGTTGTACGAGACCAGATATGATCCGTTGTCAGTGAGCTACGCGGTCCTTACAGGTCAGTTAATACCGATACTTGATAATTTCATGAATGAATGAACAAACGAATGAGGTTGATGGATGTTTTTGATAGTTTCATGAATGAATGAACGAACGAACAAACGAAGAAATGATATCCGTAGATTGTATATTCACGGAAATATTTAAGAGCCCGGGAAAGTGGAAAAGGTTTGCTCAACTTGAAGGAAAGTACAAAGATTTTGGAAAGATAGACTTAAACCGCGGTATTATAATTGTAGCCACAAGACTTGCTTGCTCCAGTTACATAATATTTCGATAATATTGAATTTAATTTTTAGTATTGCTTCACTTTTGCAGATACCTGTGATCCTGGATGGAGCTATTTCAATGGTTTCTGTTACTATACAAGCAAAACATGTACAAACTGGACCACAGCACTAAAAAAATGTCGCCAGGAAAACTCAGTCCTTGTTGACGTCAACAACAATGAGGAAAACGTCTATCTACAACATCGCCACAATGGCGAAAAATCCTGGCTGGGATTAAATGACATCTCCACAGAGGGTGACTTCACTTGGGCGGACCGCGGAGCTGGGAACTTTACAGCTTGGGCCAAAAACCAGCCGAACAATTTTCGAGAAGAAGACTGTGTACACGCGCTTGGTGTGGAACACAACTACAAATGGAATGACGTGAAATGCAGTGACTGTCATCAGTATACTTGTAAGAAAGGTGAGCTTCTATTAAAAACAATATTTCATGGGATTTCAGGGATTAAATCCGCTCAATGTTAATCTCTTTTGCTTCACGATGCCTCACCCTACATGTAGACGTTGACGTTTTGACTGTTTACTGGTGGTCTTTATTAGGAGATGAGCTTGCTAGTAACGCGCCGCCATTTGGTCCCCATGGTCGGCTGTGATTGGTCGATTTCGATCCTCGCTATTCTGGTCAGACGCTGTTTTTCTGCCAGTCAGCTAGACTGCGAGCAGTCTCTCTTTTGCTCTAAAATCCGTGCTGGATCGCACTCGCGTTCTCGCCGCTCCTCCGGCAGGGATTTTAGAGCAAAAGAGAGACTGCTCGCAGTCTACCAGTCAGCTGTAATACCGGTGTCCTTATGTGTTTCTTGCTCTTAAACGTCCACGTTTAAACATCCACTTTTCTGTTGGCTTTAATAGAGTGAATACTTATGTGAATACATAAAGCTTCCTTCACTCTTCGAGTCCATATACTTTACCTCGTTCCTATCATCGATTACCATTGGTTCTTAGCCTGCGGCGCAGACAGACGGGTCACTCAAATCCTGGATATTCTCGCCCCTCTATTTGTTACGCAATTGGCGCTTGGTTGCGTGGGTATACGATTACAGCTGTCTAATAACTTTAAACTTTTTTGTACAGTTAGACAGCTGTAATCCGACACCTACACTGCACGCGCGTTAATAAGATGCACGTGAAAAGGTTCTTTTCTGCGTTTCTCCAATGAAAAAGAAAAGCTGATGGAACATAAGTATAGACTTTATCCAGCGTGTTTTAGGTATGGTCCCTAAAGGATTAAATGCGATAGAATGTATGTCGTATCCCAGACGTTTTGAGTAAAAAGGTCTTTACATAGACTCAGTCTGATCTCACATTTTTCTTATTGACACGAGTGATAACTGGACTTAGTATCATACAGTTCAGATGAAATAAAGATAGTTAAAAAGTTGAACTTTCTACTAAATTCTTTTGTTAACCTTGTCCTTTATCAGATCTAAACGAGTGCACGACAGAGTCCAATTACTGTCATCAGCTTGCTACCTGTACAAATGAACGAGGATCTTATTCCTGCAAGTGCAACAGTGGATATGTCGGAGATGGCTTTGACTGCTATTATAGTTACAATGGTAAGAATTTTTAACAGCTTTTGTCGAAAACTTCATTCTAGTACCTTGCATGTGTGAAGTCTAAACTTCTGGTACTCCCATAAAGTCCACAGCGCTTTCTAGTTTTCGGTGTGAATAATTAGTAGATTGCAATCGATGATTTGTGAAGCGGGGAAGTAAGCCGAATATGCGCAGCCCTTGTCAGCGATGAAATGAATTCTAAAGCAACTAGTCCACGAATTTTCGCCAATTTAAACATTCACTGACGTAACGCTAGTACATTTTGTGTAGTGCAAGGAAATAACTGTCATGGTACAGACGTTATGGTCTGTTAAAACTAATGTTGTTTTAGCTATTCTGGTGATATCTTTAAAACTAAGATTTTTGTAATTTTCCAATTGAAGGTTTGGGGCACTCAGCCATTCTTCAAAACAACGACAATTACCTGAGTACGTTAAGCAATTGGCTCAAACCCGTGGTCCAAAGTAAATCCTCTTACTGGAAGCGTTGCTGGCGTGCCTCCGTGGACGGATGGGCGGCATCCACTTTTCATTCTCGCTGTGATGGCAAGGGCCCTACGGTTACTATTATCAAGGTTCTACAATACATTTTCGGAGGGTACACCAGTACCTCATGGAGTAAGATTTTTTTAATTTTATTTTCATTCTAATTAAGCTAGTTACTTGTGAAAATCATTTGCTGCATATTCACCTGTTTGCAATGTAGTAATCCTTAGTAAGATGAAGTTAGCCTGTTCCTTTGAACAACGTATCTTCTGGGCCTGTATGATACAACAGAAATTAGTAGACATTGACCATGTTCTACTGCGAATACACCAGCCTGACCGGCTGAATCGTCAAAGTCTATAGCTATTCACTCTTATTATAAATCTAATAGCGTTCTATCGTAAATGCTGCAATCTGATTGGCTATCCTATTGGCTATCTATTCCGTGATAGATAGTGAGTAGCGAAAAGGTGAGTGGCAGGCGCAGTCTTATACTTCAAAATAACAATGCAATTAAGCAAAGCTTTTCACTTTCGTGGTATATTAATCGAGATTTATACTAAAACAATTAGATTATTCGCTATCGATTCCATGCGTGATAGTTGATTCGGCCTTGGCCTCATCAACTATCCGCGATAGAAATCTCGAGCTCATAATCTAATTGTTAAATAGAAAACAATCGCACGCTACTTTCTTGAGAGGAAAAATTTGTTTAAGTTTCCTGTAAGCCGAATTAAATATCGCTGTTTCCCAGTCTACGAGAAACGGGAGAAGAGGGGGCGGGAAGCAGATTCCCCAAGGTGGGGGAAAGCGGGAGAAATAGGATATAAAATACAACATTGTTTAATATTATGCAATTCAAAGAAGCAAAGAGGAGGGAGCTGACAAAAAATAGGACAGGAACCAGGAATAAAGGATACGGGAAGGGGAATGTTATGGACCCCTGTCTCACCCCCTCCCCCCAACTCATAAAATCATTTACCCTTCTACTAAAACTAATATATAGATTTAGCCATGCCTAAAAGCGGAGCCTCCAAGGAATAAACTGGTGCTCGCTTCTCAAAAATAGTCCTGAAACCTTTCGCTCTGAAATATATTTCGGGGCTTTCTTTGGCTCGTTCCCTTTCGAAAAGTGTTTCTCAAAAAGCCCGAAAGTGTTCCGAATTGTCCTCCAAGATTTTGAGGATCAGGCCCCGGTTCCTGGAAAGCCGATTAGCGTTAATCGAGGATTAAATCTCGCTAATCCGGGATGAAAATTTATCCTTCGGTTAGATTCTGTTCCTGAAAGCACGATTAACACTAACCAAGTGATAAACGAGGGGTTAAATTTAATCCACCTAGCGAGGTCGATTAACTCACTAATCGGGGCAAAAACTTGAAGAAAACAAACAAAATGGCGCAGTTAAATTTTGCGATATTGTCAGTTTTATAATTGAGTACGGAAAAAGAAAGAAGACAATTTATGATAGATAAATTACTCTCAGCAACTTAAGTAACAAATAATTTTGTTGTCGGCACAAATTCGAGAGGTAATCGACTGAGTTTTGGGCGCAAAAACCTGCAGAGAAATGGAGCAAAAAAGACCACAAACACGCAAATCGTGCAGTCGAGTTTTCGATTTTTGTATATATTATAAAACACTGTTAAACAATTCCATCAATAGCTCTTTAAAATTCTATTAAACAGTAACTCTGGAAATGTGGCTTCAGTAAATAGGATCTTCACAAAGCAGTAAGCTTATGATAAAACGAAACTGAAAATCATGAATTTCGAAGCCATCCTTCATCGCAAGCGATAGCGCGAATAATCAACTTTTCACGGAGCAATTTGCCGGTTTTAGGTTTCTACAGAAGAATTATTGAATGAAATAAAATATTTATGGCAATTTTGCAAAAGCAGAAGGAGATGTTTTATTGAAATAACGTAAATATAAGACAAAAATGTTGACGATTAATTAAAGCGAAATTGTTGTCGTTCTCAAACAATGCAGACACTGAAACAGAGGTTTTTCACTGATTTAGAACAAAAACAAAATGTCAGATTTCTGTACCCTGGTACCAGGCGAACGTAACAAAGCAGATAGGCTACAAATATCAAAGACAATTATTCGGCACACATCAGTACTTTATTGTTAACATTTTTCCGAGAGGCAAGTCTTGCTTTGTAAAGCTCAAAATAGTTTCGATTGCTGAAAGAATCAAGAGGTAGAGAACTCACCGATTTTCACATATAGCTCACATTTCACCTCGAATCAGCATCACTTTGCACTGAACCGTGATTTCCACTTTGTTTTTCTTTGAGGAAAGGTTTGAAGTTTTGTTTTGTCACAACCAGACAACGCGCAAATCGTACCGCGGTCAAATATCGACAATGTATCGGAGTCGACTTTTTTCTCCCGCTCTGTCGTTTTCCCGCGCTTTTGTATGCTGGTAACTTGTTTATCCGGTTTGATATGAGTTTAACCGAGGGATAGTTAAACGAGGGATAACTCTGCTTTCAGGAACACCTTTTTATCCCTGGATTAGTTATTCTAGAGATAAGGAATTTAATCGTGGATTAACTGCTAATCGGGGGATAGTTTAATCGGCTTTCCAGGAACCGGGGCCTGTTCTGTAAAACCAAGCTCGAAAGGTCATTCTAGAGGCTGAGCACAGCTTAATTTTTTTTTCGGGCATCAAACTGAACACATATTTTACTCAGGAGCAGTCTTGCTTGGTTTTTTACATGTTTCCATATCTTGTCATTAACTGTCAAGGCTTGTCAAATCTCCTTGGATTATTGGCTGTTGGCTTGAATGAACTTGAAACGGCGCTCATGTACAACAACAAAATAAAACTTATTCTGAAGTAAATGGGTTATCTTCATCGCGTTCGGATGTTCAGTTAACAAATAACATGAACTGCCCCTATTAGTCTGGTCAAAATTTATACCATCAAGATTGAAAACGAGCAAACACCAAACACGCTTTAAATTATGGCATAAGTTTTGCGGATGCGAAGAAAGCCCATTTAAAGTTAGGCGCTTTGAGGAACGCAAAAAAACTTGTTTTTCGGAAGCTTTTCGGATAAAATAGTCTTAAACCGACAACTGCTTCGCTTACTATTGAAAAGTTCTAGGACAAGAAAATCGACAATTGCACAAACCGATCCGACAGTTAAAATTGAAAGCAATTTTTCGCCGTAAGTGATGCTTGTACAGTTGCCTTGCGACTGTGCTTTGACCTACTGTTATGAATAAACAAACACAAAATAATAAACAGAGAAATCATTTTTGAAAAAGTTTATTCGAAAACCCGTAAGTTTATACTTAAATGCAATTCGCATTACACTTCCAGCATGGCAAAATATTCTAAGACTACATCTGTCACAAATCTGAGCTCGTTTTCTAATAATTTTTTGAAGTCAAAAGTAAATGACACATTTCTAATGACATAAATTCAATTTCAAAATGCAATTTCTTTGACCGTAATAAATACTCAAAATCATGCACCTTAAACCCTTTAAAAACTTCACTTACTCGGTTGTGTTTCAGAACAAGGCAAGCTCTCCGCCGTGAAGAAAACAAAGCGATGAGGTCCTTTGAAGGCAGCTTTCGTAACTTGAAGTTTTCTCCTACTACCAGTATTCTTTTGAACTTTTTCTTTCCATTTATAGGTATTAAATGTTTTTTTCTCAAGTTTAAAACTACAGTACCGTCCGAACAATCGTTTTGCTAAATAAACTTAAGCTTTTTAAAGAAACCTCTTTTTCAAAAGCGACGATGGTCATGCGATTTCCCGCCAAGAAAAACGCCGGTTGCCCAAAAGCACCGCGCGATTTCCCGCCAAGAAAAGATGGCATTCTCCACTCCCGGTCGGGTTGCCTTGGGACTTCCCTCCCCCTCCCCCAGAGTCTGTACGGACGGACGGATGGATGGACGTACGCTGACGTCACAACCAAAATGTTTCGCATCAATACATTACGAAATTTCCTTAGCAATGGAGCTCCGCTGGCGGGCTTTGCCCGCAGGCTCCGCTATAAGAGCACGAGGCTAAGTTAAATTGACGAGGCGCTGCTGACAATTATGCGCAGAAACCAACGAGGACTGAGTTGTTAAATTTGATTAAGACGAATCAGTAAATGTTTTTCAAAGCCAAAGAAACTCAAACTTTATACCAGCTTTTTGTACGTATACCAAAAATAGTTCTCGATATAGACTATATCACATACACCCGTCGTTGTACAAAATTAGTGCAAAGGGACTGACTGTGTTGAATTTATCCCGCCTTCTCGTAATTTCGCTCCCAGACATTTTAGAAAGCAATTGACGATCAAGCTCTAAACATTTTCATGAACAACGGTAATATCAGAAAGCGGCAATTAGGATTCATCTTGCAAATCTCGCAAATCCTTGGCTTATCAAGCTGCCTTTATAAATCGACAAAATGTTGAATAGTCACAAAACCTGGAATCTCTCTTTTTAACACCAAACCAAGCCGCATCCTCGTTCAACTTTAGAGCAAATCTGAAAACAACAGTTTTGCTGCAGCTTCTGACAGGTTCATTTCAAAGTGATAGCAAGCGTTAGATCCACCCTAAACAATTACTTTGAAATTAGAATCCGCTTCTCTTACCAGAATGAAAACCAACACCACCACCACAAATCTTATATTAACTAATACTTCATACGTATATCTTTAATGGGAAAACTTTTGCCCTTTAAAACATTTCCTCTACAGCACATTGAACTTTTCTTAATAATTAAAGCGAAACTGCATTGTAAGGTTCAGGAAATATATATAAAAAGATAACAACTTGTGACCCTACGTACATAAACCGTGAAATATATGAAAAGTACAAACTATTGTACCTAGTTTACTTACTGTGGTGCACCTAATTAGAAAGACATTCAACAAGACAAATATTTAATTTGAGCAATTTCTTCACATTATAAACAACTTTTAATTCAGTCGTTATTTGACACTGTAATCTCTTTACTGCTAAATTCAGGAAATCAAAGGCGTACCAAACTTTGCATCACTCACCAAAAACACCAGATGTGAAGGATGAGAGGGTGCTTTATTCGCAGAATTTAAACGATAATTATCAGGAATATGTCTCATTATTTGTTTCTTTGTTTTCTCATTAGCTTCAAGCTGTGGGTATCGGTACGATTCCAAGGCCTTCTTGTTTTCACTGGTGAACAAGCCAGGCTGGGCGCCGGTAAAATTCTATCAAACAGGACAATATAGTTCTGCGAGAGCTCATTCCACATACAGTTGCTCAGGCAATAGGCCAACATTTGGAGGAGGACATGACTTTTACATTGATGCATCCTCCAACAGAAATTCTTACGCAAACCTTGGTTACACCTACGGCCCTCCTCGTGGATCTAGTTACTGGAGTACATTCGCTAAAACATTCCTAGCGGGAACATATAAATTCCAACCAAATGAGGTTGAGACTTTTTACGAACAAACCTAAAAAAGAAACGAAGCGCAAGCGTCGAGTTTTAAGTCTCGTCTTACGATGTATTTAATATACCAACTTTAACTGTTTGACATAATTGATAGTAGTGACATAGTACTGTCGATAACAAACTCTTTAAAAATAACTTTAACTGTGTAAGAAATTAATCATATTCTTGAAAGTGTGTGTCTGAATGGATTGGCGATAGTTTGCTCTTTTGGGATGTAGATTTTGCAGTTTGGAAAACTTGGTGCTCTTACAGACTGTGCTGAGGGTTAGAAATCGCCCCCAAACAGTCCACAAATTAAATATTCCTTGTACAGCAGTGTGATCAGTGAGTAGCTTCTGAACTAGTTCAACATAAATAAACTATAAACAGGAGTTTGTAGCTGTAAGTGTGACTATAATAGGGGACACACTTGAATATCAAAATGTGACAACGATTGCTTTTGTCGTGGGAATAGTTTGACATCCAGTATTCATTTGCGTGACGGGTAGAACTGTCAAGGATTCTATGGACCGGTCGCTGTTCTCTAGCATGTATTTTGCGCTTTGCTTTGCGCAATATTTGTCTCTACGTTTATAAACATTTAGGAAACTATTTTTGCACCCTAGTTCTCATGCCTTCTCTTCCCGCTTACACACGACTTTGCGTAAATTTGTTGTTTCCAGGGCCTTGTTCGAGCATAAGTAAGAACTTGCAATTATTTGAAGTGCGTCCCCTAAACCAAAAAATATTTAACAATTATCCTGCGAAATCGCGCGGAATATCACCTGATACTTAGCCGACGAGGCCGTAGGCCGAGTTGGCTAAATCAGGGGATATTCCGCAAGATTGAGCAGGATAATTGTTTTATTATTCAACAAATTCTCATCGACTACCATTTTCATAACGAGAAAAACTATGGTTCTATGGTGAAAACGCTAAAAGCTAGCAACACGTAATAAAAATCAAAACAGAACTTCAAGAAATCGAAGTTTAATACCGTTCACTTAAGAAAGACTTATTTACAAACTCATGTTTGGAAATGAGAAGACAGAGTAAAAAAAATACTGCTACCTTACCGAGAATAAGTCCTCTTCCTGTGAATTAAAGTCTTTTCAACTTTACAACTTTCCGTGAGCAAGTGTGCTGCTTCGTTCGCAATACCGTTTTCTTGGTTGAGTTCTCACTATGAAAATTCCAAGTCAACCTCTGGATATCTTTGTGAGCTGAAGCAAATACTTGTTGACTTTTTGAGAGCATTTAATCATGGAAAGTTTCTTCCAGAGAGTTAAAATTTCCGGAGAACACTGCTAAAACTGCCTCGCTTTTCAAAATGTCCGCCAAACAAGCAATGAAAGACATCTGCAGTGCACTTCCAAATATGGTCATTTACGTATATCGCAGGATATCTGTCATGTAGGATGACAGATATTGAGGGCTTCCTTACCATATATGGGCATAGTGACAATTTGTCGAATAATAATATTACATATGCGTAACATTTCACAGTGGAACCATTAATATATCAATGGGCAAAGAACTAATAAGCTGCTTCACAGTCGTTTATTTTTTCAAAACTCTCAAGAGAAGCCAGAAATGAGTATGGGTTGTGTAGGCTACAAAAAATGGCCTTACTGGATGACGAGGTGGTCTCTAAAGTCGGGTGTCCACTGTAGTTGAAATCAAGTACTGTAAAATTGCAATATGAGCGCGCCTGCCTTTAGCTGTAGCAGTCGAGCTGTTCATACGCGATGACACCTGACATTGCTGATTGGTTGCTATGAGCGATGTGCAGTGAAAAGGGAAAACGTATCTTGTATTTTTTTTTAAAGTGGCCAAAATTTTACTAGAGCAGTTTTAAAGTGAGTGTCAAAAGTTGGCGCCACTTTTTAACTAGTGAGAAGAAAGCCAAAAGCAAGCGTCTTCTCGTGCACGTACTTGGCTTGATTAGTTTGTTCACGTCTGCTGTGATTTGCGAAGTTCGTTTTGGTTTTAAGACAATCACGAACTACTCACTGCTCTATAACTACTCCTTGCATGAAAGCTTGGCCACCCGTGCGTCTTTTTAAAGGCCAAGTAACAATGTGGTAAAATGATACGGATTATAAGGCTCTGTTTGTGTGGGGTACCCTTATTTACCACATTTAAGCGAGCAATGTATTAGCTTATTTTCGTTTAGCTGAACAGATCACGACTTGGTCGCTCTGTTTTTTTTTTTTTTTTACAAGCAAAAATATTAATCTGCTTAAAAAAACCTGACGTATAAAATGGAATGAGAGCCAGAGTATTGATTTGGAAAGGTAGGAAACACAAACGAATCAGGTATTGCAAATGATGAAAGTTACCAAGACGGCTTGCATCGGGTTTTACCTGAATTCGAATTTCGGGAGACGGATTTGTATGAAAACATAAACTGAAATTTTCAGTGATATTAGAGTAATGTGACCAAGTCCGATCTTCTTGAATTAAAAAGTACATGGAATCAATTCTGACCGGCGCAGATGACGTTTTTGTTAAGGATTTTTAAAACTAAAAAATCAGTATGTTGTGACATGTTGACGTGTTGTGATTACAAAGTTCATTTTAGGTGTTTTAATACCTAAATTGTGAGCTTTGTAATCACAACATGGAGTGTTATGAAAGCGCGTCATGAATTTTTTTGCTTGTTACATGATTTAATGTTACTGATCTACCTTTGTTTCAAACGACAACCCCCCCCCCCCCCCATTGTGGGGATACTTGATATGGGGTGTGATCTTTAATGATGATGTTGACATTTAAGGGTTATCAATTAAAGCGTTGATCTTTAGATGGAACTAGCGTAACTGGAGTTTGACGAATGTTCGTGGGTCGTGGGTCGTGGGTCGTGGGTCATAGGTACAGGTCGTGGGAGTGGTTCGGGGGGGTGGGTACAGGTGGGAAGTTTAAAATGTTTAAGAATTAATAATAATTTAATAATAAATAATGAACAAGTAGTTTAGTTGATAATATACTCGAGTTTTGACGTAATAATGAATAGTCCGCTGGATTTAATAAATCATTGAAACCGCCCAGTTTCCGAGATTGGTTCATACATACGTATAATAAATGCATAAATTTTACCTCACCTTAACTTACAGAGTTACTGGATAAGCAACGATAAGATAATCTGTAAACATGGTATTATTTGGCACCGTAAAAATTATATTGGCGGATCATCTTTGGGTTACTTTAGACTTCTGAAGGATATTTCTTTATTCTATCCACCCCCTCCCCACCCCCCTCCCCCAACTTGACGGTTTTTTGCTGAGGGCATCCAACAGTCGCCCTTAGCACACGTTTTTGTCGTCATGGTTTACAAGGTGATTCTACTGAGAAAAGCTACTGAGCAGTACTTCCTTGTACTGCTGCTTATTATGCTGTACAGGGTGATTCTAACTTAATCTTTCTCTGGGTATGAAATCTTAAACTGTGACCATTTAAATGAAAGCGATTGAACAGTACTTTCCTGTACATGGTGGTTCTGACTTTTGAGTCTGTGGATGAAATCTTAAAGTGTGGCCATTCAAGTGAAAGCTACTGAGCAGTACTTTCCTGTGGTGCTGTTTATTTTGCTGTACATGGTGGTTCTGACTTTTGAGTCTGTGGATGAAATCCTAAAGTGTGGCCATTTATGTGAAAGCTACTGAGTAGTACTTTCCTGTGGTGTGACCATTCAAATGAAAGCTTAGTACTTTCCTGTTTGGCGATTCGTTCTTTATTAAGCCGTGCAAGGTTCGTTTCTCGAAAGCCCCGAAACTTTTCGGATCGATTTTGGGCCCGATCCTTTACCCTATATTCTGAAAATAAAGAAATTTCTAAGCATCAAACTTTTCTATAAGTTATACATTTCTTACTTTGAAGACAAATAACAGCTTTGTAGAATGAGTGGATCATATTTTATAAATGGCTTTTCGGGACGTGTTTTCGAGAAACGCGCCCCTGTTTACTATGTTGTACAAGGTGGCTGTAACTTTTGAGTCGGCGGATGAAATCCTAAAGCGTGACCCCATTCACATGAGAGCTACTGAGCAGTACTTTCCTGTGGTGTTGTTTATTACGCTGTGTAAGGTGGTTCTATAACAGCTTTGTAGAATGAGTGGATCATATTTTATAGATGGCTTTTTTCGGCGTCACGATCAATAAACTAAACTTCTTTCCAAATAGGAAGATGCCCCGTTTCGTCAGCGTGTTCCGAAACTGCGGAGGTTTGCGTACGAGCAGGCCGTATATCCCTGTCGTGTTCTTTTACCCTTCATTGATCGTGACCCTCACTGGTACACACGTAGGGTCAAAGAGGCTATCCATATAAGACTTCGTCCTAATGACATCAATAGAGATAGTGGAATAGAAATTCCTGAAGCTTGGATACCTACGATCAAAAAGCACAACAGCCGATCAACCACAAAACGGACCTAATAGTCGGAATAATAATGAGGATCGAAATGCACGGACGGATTATCATCAGTTGTACCCCAGCCAGGTGTGGCGCTTTGTTCGCCCCAGCTTTGCTGAACATGATATGCTATGTAGTATTTTATTGTCATCTGATACTCTTTATGTATTTTCAAAAAATCAGCCACAGCATACCTGTGGCTAAAAAAATCCAACACTTGAGCAGATCTCTGTTGTATATCATATCATCTTCAGCAAAACGAGTACGTCCCTGCGCGGAGCTCTTTCTTTGCATCGAGTACAGTGTCTCAACATAAAAATGTTTGTACCACTGATCGCTCAACGTGTAGATAAGCATGGTTGATCACTTAAGTTGGTGTGGTGAAAAGTGTGGGAATTTATGTTGGCACTTACAGTTCACCATAGCAAATTAGTCGCGGATTGCAACTTTGTTGACATCAACCTAGCGTTTGCTGGAAAGTCAATTTCAGTGCTTAAAATTCAATTCCATAAGAAAGTACAGCCGCTGGTTTTCAGTTCTCTTCCAAATTACCAGGCATTACTAATCGATGACATCAATGACATCAAGGAAATCAATGAGTAATCAATAGGTAATCGATTGGTAATCAGTTGATTAGTCATTGATTATTGCCGATGATCAATGAGTAATCGATGACTAATCGATAGGCCACAAAATTTTTGGTCATCGATTAGTCATCGATTGCATCGATTAGTCATTGATTGCATTGATTAGTCATTGAATTCATTCATTACTCATCGATATCATTTAGTGGCTGAAAACCGTTACACAGATAAAAATATCACCAATGAAAAAAAAATGGTACACGAAAGCAAGAAATGTGTCTTTTGTGCGCAGCATAATAGTCGATGAGTAATCGATGGGTCATCGATGAGTAATCAATAACATCAATAGGTAATCAATTACATCAATGAGTAATCGATGTCGTCGATGAGTAATCGATAGGCCACAAAATTTTTGGGCTTCGATTACTCATCGATTACTCATTGATCATCGCCAATAATCAATGACTAATCAACTGATTACCCATCGATTACTCATTGATTACCAATTGATGTCATTGATCATCGATTAGTTATGCCTGGAAATTAGGCCGAAACTACGAATAGTGAAGATTGGATACTTTCGTACCCATGTCTAAAAACGTAACAAAACGGAATATTTATCATTTATTATATGGCAAGCAATTCTCCAGTCTAAATCGAGTATTCTGATTGGTTAGTTTTCGGTCAGGATTTTACAGTACGGACCATTACTATGGAAACGGTCCTTTTTGGATATTTTTTTTTTCGCGCTCCCGCTCCCGCAAAATTCAAACTGCGAAAACGCAAGAAGATAATAAAAGGAAAGGTTTGGAGCTGGTACAAAACCGGAATGAACGACGCAAACACGGCTGTTTAGAAAAAGCGCTCTTCAATTAACTTTCCCGACTTTTTGATATAAGAAAAACACTCGCCAGCAGTGAATCAAAAAGCATGGCCAACGTTCTTCAGTGACTGTGTGTGTTTATTGTTTTTTTGCACGGCTATAAGACTGTAAGATGTAAAGAGCCGCGTAAATCGGCCAACACTTAAACAATAATTATTGAAATTCAGCATTAACAAAAGAGTACGTTTCTCACAAGAAAACCTCTCGGCGAAAAAACTGAAAATTGCAAAACAACTAGCAGCGGCTTTCATCAGCAACTGTAAATCGAAAGGAAACGATCATGTTTTTGTCGAGTTTAATATTGGCCATCGCTTCAGTCAGCGCTTTCCACAAGAACAAATTAAAGCTACACCCAGTACATGTATTAAACTAACAGTGTACCTTGATTCCTCAACGAGATTTTTGCTCTTGTAGTGGACATCCTTGAGAATAATTTTAGCTTGTCCACAAGTCCGCTCTTGCTGTAGCTCGCGCTAAAAACCACTTTGTTAGGTGCAACGAAAATCTGCTCTCAGCATCCACAAAGTTCTCCATAAAGCCGCTGAAGCAAACAACTTGCAGTATTTGATGGAGAGATAATTTCCAGTGCCTTCTTTTTTTAAGTTCGAGTGTTCCTTCGTTCACATTACGAACTAACACGCTGCCACAATTTCCAGTTTGAGAAGCACGTTTCTTAGTGAGATTTTATCACGGCCTTTTTCATTATTCTTCTTTTTCCCGAATTGTGTCCGCCCATATAAACGAAGACGTATTTTCAAATAAAACTATCGTGTTGTAGAGGACGACGAAAAACTGACACATATATTAGAAGCAGAGCAGTTTCCATTCAAGAGCCACGCAAGTTTTCGTTGATCGACAGCAACAATCGTCAAACTGATTCGAAAGCCAGTTAAAATCGCAGGCTTCTTTCCTCGACATCGCGCCGGAAATTGACTTGAATGAACTACCGGAAGTGTTGCTTCGTACGAAAAATGATGCCATATAATAAACTACTTACTAACTTAACTTACTAACTTCACTTGCTCGGGACCGTACTGAGGAATATTGGCCCTCGGTCGTTTTTGTACGGACCTCGCTGCGCTCTGTCCGTACTGCCACGACCTCGGGCCAATATTCCCCAGTACGGCCCTCGCGTTCAGTTAGTAAGAAGTTAATATTTTGTGAATTTAAATACTAAACAACAATCCAAGAAACAAGTAGATAAGAAATAAACAACTTCTAAGTGATTTGAAAGTAAATCATTACCTCTAAAGTGTCTGAAATTCTCTCTGATTTGAATCAATATTTTTGAAGTTGTCAAACAAATGGAAATTTGCTACGAACTGAATGAAATGAAAGAATTTTTTTTTCGTACTCTGCAACTTTGCAACTTATGGTGATGCACGTTAGTTTTTCCTGTGTTATTTGGGATCATCACTGAACTGGACAATTTAAATTTATCTTTTAATTTTGCCAAATTTCATTTGGCACACTGTAACTCAGACGCTTTTATTTAGGACTATATTCACGGACGCCAAACTTAGAACTACCTTCATCAACATCACAGAAGAGTGAAAGTTTGTTGAAAAGAATCACTTGTACATATGCCTCACCGCTTTTTTTTTTTGAGGGGGAGGGGGGGGGGGGCGGTGAAACTAACCTGCCATCGCTTCTTTCACCATTTATACCGGCATTTCTTTCCGCCTTTCCCCTCTTCACCTCTTACATTCACAGGTTCTTCTAAATACCATTAAGTCTTTTCTACACTTTCTGTTGGTTAACATTCAACTTTAGTAAGATTTGACAAGTCGTAGATTTTATTTCACTTGCTTCTTAGTCGTACCATGCGACCTAGCGTAAGCCAAGGCCACTCGCAAAAGTCATGACATAGACACTGACTAAACACAGACTTCCTGAAAAACCGTGAAATCTTTCCGCACGCAGCTAGGAAACAGTGTGCAAAAAGAAGAATCTTTCGTTTGGCTTTTTTGGTGCAATTTAAGTAATCGTACATCCCAAAAAGCGGCTGCTCTTGCAAAGGGCGCGTCTCAGTTAAATTTATTTCTTAGAGTCATTCCTTATATACTAACTTCTGCATAATTAGGCCATTTTGCAAATCATGCCATATGCCATTCCTCCTTTTACCCACGACGATAACGCACGCACAACAGTGCCTTAAGCCTTGCACAAAACACGCATTAGATGCAGTGATCATGAATGTCTTCTATATCCTGTCTTAGCAGATATATTGTACGGTTCCTTTAGTATTATGGCCACTTCATTTTGGCCGCAAGAAACACCTTCAGGGCTCGAGACTAACGGTAGTCAACTAGTCACGGACTAGTAGAAATTCCATTTTGGCTAGTAGGTTTTGCGCTTTCACTAGCCATTTTGGCTAGTGAAAATTTCAAAGCACTGAAGCACCGGATGGAAACCAAACTAAATATTGCTTCTGATTATCGGATCCCAAAGCAAATTGAGTGAGCAGAAACTGAAACTTATTCCGTAAAAGGATATCGTCAAGTAATGTTCGTATGATATTTGTTTTGTCCTCTCAGCGTTTTTCCCAACTAATTTGTGTCTCAGTTGGCAACGTTTTCTCCGTCATTACTACGTTCGAACGAAACTAGCCGTCTTCAGAACGTTTTACCATACATCTCCTTAAAAGGTCCATTAGTGCATTCATAATGATATTTGTCCACACGTATGTCACGCTTTTGAGTGTCATATCGTTCAATGACGTCACGATTCCCGCCTTTTCTATTTTGTTGAATGAACTGAATGCGTCGTTGCCTCAGTGTTGTTTAGAATTATGGCGGTGGCAAGCAGGTTTGTTTTACTAAACAATGAACAAGTGAAAGAGTTTTCCGAAAGCTTCGACAACGAAAACACAAAAAAGAAGACCTTGTACGATTTGAAGGTTTTCAAAGAATTCCTCGACACTCTTGACACTCGACGAGAAGAGAGAGATTGAGGATATCGCGCCTGTGGAGCTGCAAGAAATCATCAAAAAATTTGTTCTCGCTGTGCGAAAGAAAAATGGTGAAGAGTACGAACCCTCGTCAATCAGAGCGTTCATACAAAGCATCGACCGGCATCTTCGAAAAACCAATTATGGATTTTCCGTCCTCAACGACAAAGAGTTTCATGAGGTTCAAGATATTTTAAAGAAGAAACAAAAACAGTTAAAATCCGTGGGCAAAGGAAACCGGTTAAACGCAGCGGATCCGTTGTCGGATGAAGACATCGCCACTTTTTACAGCCGTGGAGTTCTAGGAATTCACTCTCCTAGAGCTCTATTAAGTACCCTTTGGATGAACAACTGTACATTCTTTGGCATGAGGCCAGGGAAAGAGCAGAGAGACCTTTGCTGGGCCGATTTGCAGTTAAAAACAGATTCGGAGGGAAACCGCTTCATCGAGTTCAACAAAGAAAGACAAACAAAAACGCGTACCGGTGAAAACCCTCGAAAAAGTCAGAGAGAAGAAACCTCAAATGTACGAAAACAAGAGCAATGCAGATCGCTGCCCCGTCAATGCCTACTTGGCCTACAAAAAAAATTAAAGATCAACCCGGTCTAATGTGGTTCAAATGCTCTCCGCTTGGAATCAATTCCTTGAGAAGTATGATGAAGAACATGGTACAAGATTCAGGCCTGGATTCAGACAAAAAGCTCGTAAATCAAAGCACAAGAAAGCATTTGTTCCAGAAGCTGGTGGATAACGAGATACCACCCAACGAAATCATTCAGATTACTGGACATAAAAACGTGAACTCTTTAAACAACTACTCATCTTTGTCCGATAAGAAACAGAAGCAGATTTCCGCTGTATTGTCTAACGATGCCAGTACCAGCCAAACCTTGTCAGCCGTCTCCATTGAGGAGAAAACTAAGTCGGATAGCTATTTAGCGGGTGCAGCTTCCGGAAGTTTCTTTCAAAACTGCCAAATCGGAACGGTAAATGTGCAAGTGTATCAGCCCGGTCGTACCGAAAAGTGTTCAAAGATTCGTTCCGAAAAAAGGCTAAAAATCACCGTTTCTGATGACTCAAGTAGTTAGAGTCAGTGACATTTGTAAAATTAGTTCAGAGTACAGCTGTATGTTATATCCTTGGCACCGGGTATTTTGTATTTTTCACTTTGTATTTCCGTATTTGTAAAACTTAAAATTTGGAAAGAATAAAATGGGCAATTTCAGATATTTTGTCTCCATATAATAAAAAGAACATTACACGTTGGCTCGAAGATATGAATTTTATGTTCTCGTTCGCTGCGCTCACTCGTGAGATATTGTGTTTGCCACTCGAACATAAAATTCATATCTTCTCGCCACCGTGTAATATCCTCTATACATGCGTGTACGTTAACCCCAGCAACACAGTCACTCAGAATGTAAACATAAAATAGACTAGCTCAAGTATACCTCGGCATTTCGTTACAATACAGTGAAAACCGTTCGTGTTGAACATATGTTGTGGACCTGTGGTTCGGTTTGTCGTCATTGATACTTTAAATCCTTATGTTGGGTGGCATTTTTTTCGCGAAGTAAGCTATCGCCTGTTTTTGTTTTTTTTTTTAGTGTGGTATTATCCTTCTTTCTCTGATAGACAAATTATGTCATCCTTATTCAAAAGGTGACCCCGTTAACTCTCCAAGCTCCAGTAGTGCTCAGCGTCAAATTTATTCTCATTAAAGAGGAGTTGATCACCGTAAGAAAAACTGCAATGACAACTTGTAATGGCAACTGCTTATAAGTATTCCACATCCAAGTTTAATGATATAAACTCCTCTTGCTTATGTGTTAACCATTATAAAGAAAATGCAATTTAATGGCAAAGACCATTATTTTTATTAAAAGAAATACTACATGTATTTATATCTTGTAACTAGAATCTTCGTTTGCTTTCAATTGCTCCATAAACTTATGCACCGGTCAAATCGAAACTTCAAACATTCCCCCCCCCGGGCATAACTCGGGCATTTGACTGTGCATCGTGCCCGGGGAAGGGGGAATTCTGAACGTTGCCTGGGAAGGATGGGGAATTTTGATCCGAGGCGAGGGAATTTAAACAAGCCAATCTTCAAAAGTTCAAATACCTGGGGGTTGCCTGGGGGATGGGGAGGGGGGGATTAATTGTTGAAGCTTCGTTTAGACCGTTACATTAAATGTCAAGAAAAATACGGTTTTCTTCTGGGCTAGCTAATAAAGTTTGTAACGAGCGGGAGTATAGCAAGGGCAAATTGAATAACTTAGCCCTATTTAAACCGGAGGGGGGGGGGAGGGGATTCTGCCCGCACAGACTTTCAACGTTTATAATATGCAAGGTAATTAATTATAAAGCCACCAAACGTTGTGATTTTTCCTACATTCTGAAAAGCAGTTTTTTTCCTCGGAATTTTGATTTTCCCTCTTTTTCAGTCAAAAGAAAATTTAGCCTTCTTTCATTGATTTTGACCACTTTTTTTGTAAATGTTCTGATGCAAAAAATGCAAGATGGCCGCTTCTTATGTGATTCATACGCCATATGACGTCATCAGGTCATGTGGCGGACCTCAAAGGAAACACATTGGACGTACCTTTTGTACCCTAGTGTCGTTTGTCATAGCTTAAAGTTAAGGATGAGGGCGGACTCTGCAGAATCCTTCCCCCCCCCTCGTCCTGAAGAAGAACAAGAAGAAAAAAGCCGTTAAGAAACAATTTAATTTAATTAAACTTATGGCAATTTGCTGGTATCACATCAGAGTAAACAATGCTTCTTTCGTTGAAAATCTAACATTATAACATAGCTCGCGCGCCGGTCCTATCGAATTCCTATTGAACCATCATGGTGTATATTTAACAATTATCCTGCGAAATCGCGCGGAATATCACCTGCTACTTAGCCGACGAGGCCGTAGGCCGAGTTGGCTAAATCAGGGGATATTCCGCAAGATTGGGCAGGATAATTGTTTTATTATTCAACAAATTCCCATCGACTACCATTTTCAGAACGAGAAAAACTACGGCTCTATGATAAAAACGCTAAAAGCTAGCAACACATAAAGCTTAATAAAAATCAAAACAGAACTTCAAGAAATCCAAGTTTACTACCGTTCACTTAAAAAGACTTATTTACAAACTCATGTTTGGAAATGAGAAGACAAAGGAAAAAATATTGCTACCTTACCTAGAATAAGTCCTCTTCCTGTGAATTAAAATCTTTTCAACTTTAGTCTTTACAACTTTCCGTGAGCAAGTGTGCTGCTTCTTTCGCAATAGCATTTTCTTGGTTGAGTTCTCACTATGAAAATTCCAAGTCAACCGCTGGATATCTTTGTGAGCTGAAGCACATACTTGTTGACATTTTGAGAGCATTTAATCGTGGAAAGTTTCTTCCAGAGAGTTAAAATTTACGGAGAACACTGCTAAAACTGCTTCGCTTTTCAAAATGGCCGCCAAACAAGCAATGAAAGAAAATCTGCAGTGCACTTCCAAATTTGGTCATTTACGTATATCGCAAGATATCTGTCATGCACGGATGACAGATATTGAGGGCTTCCTTGCCATATATGGGCATAGTGACAATTTGTTGAATAATAATTGTATATACGCACGGCCGTGCGTATATAACATGACGTGTGCAGTTGCATTTTGCTGCAAAGTTCCCGTCGAGTTTAGCGGCGAGTTCCTGTTGCTGAACTTTCCGATTGTAAATGGAAGAAACTAGCGAAGAACTTCCAAATTTTTCTCTTGGCATTGATCTTTTAGCCAGAAAGCAGCCAACAAGCAAGAGCAAGACCAACGAAAACGAAGCATGCAGTTGAGTTATGGATGCACTTGGTTTTTTCTGCCCGTAGCGACCAAAACTGTCTTCTTCGCGAGCAACTCGTGGAGTAAATGACCAAGAAAAATCACCTTACAGCACTGAGAGTTAAACTAGAGAGAGATTACAATAGCGAAATTGTTGCAGAGTGTTTGATTTCTTAGGACGAGCAAGGAACTTTGCTGAAAAACTGAAGAAACTCGAACTTAATTAGTCTTTGGCGTTGTGTTTACGATTTCATTCACCGTCTTCTCTCAACGAACGTTCACAAAAGGTAGGTTTTATACGGAAAACGTTTAAAACTAAAATATCAATTAAGACATGACACAAAATAAAACTCAGTAAAATTGAAGCGAACCGTTTAATAATGTGTCACATGTTTTCAGTGATTCACTACCAAAATCAAGCCAAATAAGCACTGACAACCAGAAAGGACGAAATTTTTTCGGCTATATACTACACAAAATAACATCGTTTTACCTGCCGTCAATGTAGCTCTGTGTTCAAGAAGCTCCAAATGTTCGAACAAATTAAAATGTAATCCAAAATAAGTCGAATGATCGCTTTCCCATTTGTTTGATTCATTGTTGTTAAACCACATTTTGTCCGCGGCCTCCACTTTGTTTTGTGCTCGTTTCAACTCAGACTCGCGGCTACAATGCTGAAATCATACAGCTTCAATTAACCCGCTTTGGAGGATGAACGCAACAGTTTTTTTTTCTGGAAACATCTATCTTATACCACATCTTAGAGCGATAATTGGAAGACTTCTTCGAAAAATTATTCTAGTACGTTCACTTCGGAGCAATTTCATTGATTCATTCAGCTTTACAAAGAAACGCTGCAACTACGCGGCAACACTTCGCAAGGTTTTGGCGCCTTTTTCTTTCAGTCATGTGATCGATTGTTCCTTTTTTTCTCTTTCTTGTTTTTTTTTTCTCGTTCTTTCTTGATTTTTATGGTAACCAGTGACTGAGTTTTGAATCAAATGCGCACTGAATCGTTTTGCTTACAATTTACAATTTCAACGGAAGCGAAATGGAACTGCGGCATCCTGCGAAAAACTACTATTTCGGCATTTCCACTGGCTATGTTATAAAACAATTGGTTCGTACTTTTAGCTGTACGTACATCGAGTTATGGATGCACTTGGGAAGTTTGGAGAGCACTCAAGAAGCTAGAGTTGCTCTCGGCTGCGCCTCGAGCAACTCTTACGCTTCTCTCGTGCTCTCCAAACTTCCCGCACGCATCCTAACTCGATGTACGCACGCTAAGCATGAACCAATTGTTAAATAATCTTTAAATTATGATCCAATAATTGTTTAGTTCTAGGCTGGTTTTTAGTAAACACAAGGCACTACATCTCGTAACTGGGTGACGAGACACGCTTTTTTTCTCCAACACTTTTTTCTAACGCATTCTAGCAGTTTGTCCACACTAATCCGGATAAATTTTCAAAGTCATCTTTTTTTCCCAATTGTACCTATCGTCTACACCAACGGATCTTTCTAAAACGCCTCAACCAAAATGGATATATTTGAAACAGCAGTCTTTCCGATTTTGAATGAGTGGCAAAAACAGATCTCTTCGAAACGTCTATGTCAAGGCGTATAACTGATGTCAGTGTTTCAGTTTCTTACGACAACAAAAAATATTTTGAGAACGATAGTGTGGATGGAAAACGTTTTTATGCGCTTTTTCGACAGCGAAAACAAAGTAGCTGACGAAAGCCAATTTTATGCTTTTATATGCCCGACTGGAAGTTCTGCGCCAGTAGACCTTTCTAGCTAGATTGCACTTTGGAGCATAACCTGAATTTAGGGAGAGATATTCCTTCGGGTTTTTGAACAATCAGCACAGCTAGCATACATGTTTGATTTAATCTTTCACCGATAGTTGACAGTTATTCCCCGAAATGAAGGTGACTAGTGATTGATATTTACCGAGCTGCGAAGCGAATGCCTATCACTGTTCACCCACAATGATCGTGAGGTGAATATTAACCGTTATCTTACAACGCCACACAAGCGAATAGCCTTCCCCAAACGTGTTTTTTTTTTCTGACCCATGGGCAAAAAGGTGACCGCTGCTTTGCTCATCGCTTATTCGAGTTGCCAATCAGAGCGCGCGCAAAACACTGTTCACTTGCGTGGCATATAAATATACCGATATAAGGGACGAATCAAATTGCTTTTTTCTCTTTCTCATGTGTTATTTGCTAACAAAAAAATCGCAAAATTATATAACACATTATGAATACAATTAAGATGATAGCTTTTAAGCTTTTAACCAAACGACAATTATAATAATTTCTTGCACATCACAATACTAGTGATGATGCAAAATAAGAGACACATTCTTTGACGGCAATGATGACCATATAAATGATAAACATATTTGAACTCCATCCCATAACCCCTGTGGTCGACTAACTTAATTTAAGTCTCTAAACTGTTCCCGATCTGAGGGATTTGTTGTAATTTTTCTGTGTTCTTATAATGAATAATAACAATAACAAACCGCAATGGAAACAATTTAGCTCACCCTAGAGTCATATAAAACGTCCATGGGCCAATCCTTGGCTCTTTGAAAACCTACCACAGCTAGCGTATCTATGAGTCATATATATGTTATATTTCAGAATCTCCGACACTAGGATAACAGACCCATCACATTACTAGGATCTTTGAACTGTTCTTTGCTAGGGAAATGTCTTAAATAGTTATACATGGTAAATATTAATGGGATATTAGATTTTGTCCTAACGTAATTACAGTATTGTTTTGTATATCACAATACTAGTGATGTTGCAAACTATGTATCATGAGCCCCTGGCCCGGGAGATTAGGAAACCACTCCCTGTGTTCTTTACATTAAATAAATTATCCCTAATCCTTATCCTTTTTTTTCTGGTGACAAAAGGTGACTAGTCCCTATATGGTTGAACACTTGATTTTACCTCTACAATATACTTCACAGTTACAATAACAGTACAGTTCTTTATTTGACGTTCTAGCTATAATCGTCCAAGATACCGTCATGAAACGATCCTGTGTGGCTTCGTTGTGCAGTATTGACGCTCTATGAAGGAAAAAGGAACATAGAACGTTTACAAAGAGAGAACAGTATTAATGAACAAGAATACCCGAACGCTATTTGACCTTCCGAAAAACAAGAGAGTTGCTTTTGGGCAGCAAGATAAACGAAAAAAGAATCGCATTTTGCTTAGGAATCATACGAAAGAAAGTCAACACAGTTTAATTGATAGCAGTAACGAATAGCGAATACAGACATGCCTTCCGAAAATCCGTGGCACGTTACGTTAACAATAGGGTGCTGTGCAATTTGGTTTTAAAAGCAAACAAAGTTTGTCCCTTCGGCATTAGCTTATTTCAACGTAAGTTGAAGCGGGGGGGGGGGACTAGGCTGAGTCCCCCCCTTGATCCGTCGCTAATATATCCGCTGCATCTTCTCTCTCATCTATCAAGGAGGGCTCTCAATAAAGAGAATAAAATAAGTCTCGCTATAATAAAAGTAATGATCCCTGTCGCGCTGGTCATTTGCAAATGCGTTGAAGACTTTAATTCGGGACAACCGAACACCGCGTATTCAGCTAGTGGCGAGGTGGAGGATTTGCACCCGGGACCTCCACATTAGAAGTCCGGAGCCCTGAGCTCTAAACTCGCTGACAAAACTTCAGAAGAAGTAAAATGGCAAAACTACCTAGGATATAGTCTGTTTTTGCAAAAGATATAAAAAATAACTGTTCTTAACTATTTCAAAGTAACAAGTAATCGCAATGATTTGATGAATCTGGCTAATCTGGCTATCCATAGAAGCCCAAACGAATCCAACGGTCTCCCAGGGATTATCTGATTTGTCTAAAGGTTTTTTAATTTCACTACCAGTCTGACACCAGATTTAACACTCATGTAAAGAACAAACTCACAAAAGCAAACAAGTCTCTCCTTGTGCTCAGGACGCTTAGAAGAGAGGGGTACAATCAATCAGAAATTGACTACCTTTTCAATTCTATTGTACTACCAAACATCTCATACGGGCTTGCGGTGTATGGAGCCGCTGAAGCTGAACTAACAACGATCCAGTGTTTTTTGGATAGGTGTAAGAAGCATAGGTATATCTCACATAGCATAGATATCCACGATCTTTTAGAAAAACAAGATAAGAAAATACGCACTAAAGTTATGGGCTTAGAGGGTCACCCGCTGTATAGCATGTTGCCGGAGGTTAAGAACACCAAATACGAGCTTAGAAGAAAGTCGGCCGTGAAATTAAACCTAAAATAAACACGAAGCGCTTCATGAGCTCCTTTATTAACCGCCTTACTTTTAAATACGTGTTAGCTGTTTTATTTCATTAGAATAATAGTGTTAGTTCATGTAATGTAGCTTACTTTTTACCCTCATAATTTTTGGAACATAGGATATGTGTGTTTATCTTATGAAATAAAGACTTATTACTTATTACTTATTTATTACTACTGAGATAAATTTGTCAGATGGAAGTGCATTAACCATTTATATTTCCTAGAGTAAAAACTTCGATGTGTTTCCAACTTTTGAGTCTGTGTATGAAGTCCTCGTTTAATAAGTGTGGCCATTCAAATGAAAGCTACTGAGCAGTTCTTTCCCGTGGTGCTGTTTGTTATGCTGTACAATACGGTTTTAAGCATGAGTCTGTGTATTTAATCCTCAAGTGTGATCATGTAAATGAGAGCTACTGAGCAGTGCTTTCCTGTGGTGCTGTTTATTAGGCTGTACAAGGTGGTTCTAAATTTTGTCTTTGGGTGAAATCCTAAAGTATGACAAGTCAAATGAAAGCTGTTGAGCAGTGCTTTCCTCTAGTGATCTTTGTTTTGCTGTTCAAAATGGTTCTAACGTTTGAGACTGTGGATGAAATCACTTTAAAAAGTGTGACCATTTAAATGAAAGCAAGTGAGCAGTACTTTCCAGTGGTGTTTAACAGGCTGTGAAAGGTGGTGGGAGCTTTTGAGTCTGTGGATAACTTCCATAAGTAAGCCGATTCTAATAAACGCTACTGGGCATTACATTCCAGTGGTGCTGTTTATTAAGATAAACAAGGTGGTTTTAACTTTTACGGCCTTGAATGGAACGAAGTCCTTAAATGTGACCATTGAAATGAGAGCCAACGAGCATTGCTTTGCTGGGGGACTAGTTTTTGTCCATATTATGTATATACCTTTGTATTTTGTATCCTTTAATGCAGACCCAAAGAAGCCTTCTTTACTAGGGACGCAGCCGTCATTCCATTCAGCACCTCCAACTGCGTGATACCCAAGCCAAGTTCTTTACTGGCCCACGCGGTAAGCTTAATCGACATCATGGAGTCAACGCCATAATGAGTCATTGCTTGGTCCAGGTCAACTGATTCAGACGACAATTGCAACATCTCGCCAAGTTTTTCCTTAATTCGCTTTTCCAGGTTCTCTACAGTAAATCTGTCATTGTCTGGAGCCATTCGAATTTCTCGTGCAAGATGGCGGAACTTCAAACTTGTCCTGTACACAAACTGTTGAGTTGCTTCCCAGGTCTGCAGAAAAATCAAACGTATAAGTTCATGTTACTTATTAGTCTTATTCTGAGAGAATCTGTCCACTGTGGTGTACGACAATAACGTTAGCTGAGCATGTTTCACGTATTTTATTATTCGTAAGAATCAACAAATAAAGAAACAAGACAAGAGAGCGATGGTTATTTTATGTAAGGAAACAACCCTAAAAAAAACAACAGAGGAGAGTGGTATCATGGATAGAAGGCAAGAACGTCATGCCTTATATGTGGGCTAGCATGACGTTCTTGCCCTATATGTGGGAAAGCATGACGTTTTTGCCTGGATATAAGAATGACACCTGAGATAAGTTTCCCACCTGGTTAGCAAGGCATACTACTGGTTGATCACATGATACCAGCAGTTTCCCAAGAACAGACAGGATTTCGTCTATGTGTAATGTCGACGTTCCTTCGGGTGACATCACTCTTGCCCTCTAGAAATCCTGCTCCTCGTACCGCTCCCAATTGTAATGACAAGGCTGGCAATCCAAGACTGTGCCTTTGAAGGGCTAAAGCATCAAGGAAGGAGTTTGCCGCACAGTAAGATGGCTGAACCGGATTTCCCCAAACCGTGACTAGAGAAGACATCAGCATGAACACGTCCAAAGGCTGATCCAGGGTATGGTCATGTAGATATTGAGCACTTCTGGCCTTACTCCCTAACATTAACTGGAGCTGGTCCGGACGAAGATGCAGAAAGTTGTCTGCTTCCTCAATGATTCCAGCCAAGTGAAATACACCTCTTATCAGTGGAATACTGCTACTTTGATTCAATTTCGTGATCCTGGCCTGCACGAACGATTCGTCTGAGAGATCTCCAGCAAATTTGTACACCGTCACTCCTTGTCTTTTAAGAAAAGCTAACGTGCGACGACCTGCAGCATTATGGCAACCCCGACGTGACGTCAACACAATATGTATGGCGCCCTTCTTACACATCCAGCGAGACAATGCCATACCAGTACCACCAAATCCTCCCGTGATTATGTATGTGGCATTTGGTTTAAAGAGGTTCGCTGAATTTTGAAGACACATTGGTATCGGCTTTCTCTAAATATCGAAGACGAGTTGTTTACCCTTTCCCGTCAGACTTTTTCATTTAAAAAAAAATACGCATTTTTTACCGTTAAAGCGGTTTTTTGAGTGCTCTGTTGCCAAATGCCACTAAACTTTGCATGCAACGAAAACGTTTTCTTACAGTTACGTTAGGCTAGATTTTGAACCAGCTGTTGTAAATTGTACAATATTTTGTTTTGACGCATGCGCAAGCTCAAAATAATGCAAATATAAGAAAGCGAAGCATGATTTCTTTGCCACTTTAGAAACCCGTTGCAAATTCGCGTTCACGGTATTCCTTGCACTTACGTACACATTAAAACTAAGAGTAAACATCGCTTTTGGTTTGTATTTGCATCTGTGTTTGTGTCGCAAGTGTGTTCCAGGCTTAGGTACTATTTCATCTGTTACTCACTGCATCGGTGCCGACATAAACGTGATTGGAATCATAAGGCAGGAATCTCACTGTTATCGCTTGTAAGCTCATCTTGTTTCCCAAGTCCCTATCATAAGATTACAATTACAAAAAAGACTTGGTGTGCACAATAATACTAGAATGAGCCATTTGTACTCATTAAAGAAAAGAGGAGGCATGATCAGGGTGCTATAGGTTAAGCATTAATGTGCATGTTTCGATAACCTGTCTAGGTATGTCCGTCTAGTCCGTTTTGGGCGAGAGCAGTCCACAGAAAAAGTGAGTGTTATGGTAACACCGAAAAAGTGTAAATTTTTGCAGCTGTGTGAACACCAATTAAGTGTAAAAGTAACGCCAACATGGTGTACATTTACACCACAATAGTGTAAACCCCTAACAATTCTGATTTGGATTGGGTAAAAAAACACCAACACAGTGTTATCTAGACGCGGAATTCAGGTAAGTTTACACCAAAAAAGTGTACTTGTGACACCCAAATGGTGTAAAACAACTTGCAGCTGTGTGCACACCAAAACAAGGTTAATTTACACCAGAGATAGTTTTACACTAAAATTGTGTACTTGTGACACCCAAATGGTGTAAAACAACTTGCAGCTGTGTGCACACCGAAACAAGGTTAATTTACACCAGAGATAATTTTACACTAAAATTGTGTAAAACAACACTTCCAACTTTGTTGAATAACACCCTCCACGTGTTATCTTAACACTGTTCTAGTGTACTTCAACACTAAAATAAAAGATGCATGTGGGCTACTTAAACATTGTAATCATTGCTGCTGAAGGAGACAGACCACTAGTTTCCTACTCGTTTTATTTCACAGTGAATAATTATTTGGTATACTATACCTTAAAACAAAATGCGTCCAAAAATACGATTTTTTGCCAAAAACAGTAAGTCTACATGTAAAAAAATAAACCTTTCAGTGCAACCGTGGATACTCACTATAAATTACAAAGATGCTACTCTAATGCCTTAGAATTCAATAAAGTAGTGACACTGAGTAAGATAGTTATAAAAAATAAGAAAGCTACAAAGATTCCAGTCCAAACAGTGCATTAACTTCTGTATGCTTTATTTTTGTTAACGCCCAAGTTGATGTGCCAAAATAATGAAAACCAAACCCATACAAAACTAAAAGGCCTTTCAAAAGGCATTTTGATTTAAAGTACTTTTCTAGTTGTTGTAGAAAAATGAAGTCAATAAATGCAGATTGAGTGAGTGATTTTGATGATAAACCACACCCAGTTCAGAAACCACCTCCATCTGATTCATCAATCCACTGAAAAAAACAGACAAAAATTAGTAATACTATATTAATTACCCACTTCTATGCACCATGATTAGGCAATACTGAATGTCACTTATTCAAGTTTATTTCTTTTTGTGCCAAGATCTGGAAACAAACTTATTTTGGTCAGCTATATACAAAATTTAAAAAATACCACTACAGCTCTAAAAGAAAATAGCCCTCAGTAACACTTATTGTTCAGCTAGATAGAATACTCTGTCAGACAGTTGTACATACATGTACTGTATTGCTCAGTCTGTTAACCCTTTAAGCCCTAACAGTGACAGACATGAAATTTCTCCTTACATAATCACTGCTTGTTCAAACATTCAAGTTGTGAGAATGAAGAAGACAATCACCAAGGATGAGATGTATTGATATTATGACAAATTCTCCCTACTAGTTCCATAAGAAATGTATGGTGAACAGTAAGGAGAATATGCATTTCTATATCAGGGCTTAAAGGGTTAAGTGTAAAATACTTGGTCAGTATTGTATACCACTCAGTCAATTGAGCAAACCACCCAATCAGTTCACTCAGTTGTTAATACCACTAGATCAGTGATGTGGATCACTCAGTAAGTTGAGTAATATTACATACAGTCTTTATACCACTTGGAAGAGCAGGGTGGACCACCAGTTTGACACTCAGTCAGTTGTGACTACATGTACCTGTCTTGTCTACTAAGTCAGTTATGTGCACCACTTAGAACACATAACTTTTACAACTGTGTTTCACTCTATCATTTATCACCCTGTGAGTTGTGTGCACCACTTGCTAACTTGTGAGTACCCCCCAGTTACTTGATCAGTTGTGGCTACCACTCAGTCAGTTGTGTACACCACTGGGTCAGTTGTATCATTCAGGTCAGTTGTCAGTTGTGAGTAATGCTCCTTCAACCACTCAGTGAAATGTGTGGATAACTCGACACAACTCGCCTAGTGATACAACTGACTTAACAGCTGTAGTGAAAAAGACAACTGGCACAGGGGTACACAAAACCGACCGAGCAGTCTATACAATTGACCAGTTGGTATAAACAGCCGAGTGAAACGTATATTCAATTCAGTGAGTGACAACATGGCTTACTGAGTGGTATGCTGGACAGTTGTGTGTATCACTCAGTCAGTTTTGGACCACTCTATATGTAAACAACATTTGAAAAGGCTAGTGGAAAATCCCCTAAGAGATTTTTTTGGTCAATTCTTTTAGCTTGAAAGTGCCTGAATTTTTGCATGTGGGCTTCAATGTATTCAGAGAACATACCCTGTTTTTTTCCTGCTGGTTTACACTTAGTTTTCCAGAAAAGGCCAAAAAATGAGGCCCCATCTTCTGTTTTCTTTTGTTAAAAACCTAAACAAAAGAAACCAATTAAATCCTTTGTTTCATGAAACAAAAGAACGAAATCAACAGAGCGACCAATGCTTTGTTAGATGTGTTTGGTCACTTGTGTATATTATTCAGTAAGTTGGATGTATCACTCAGTCTGTTCCTGTTTACAACTGTACAATGTAGGCAATGAGGGCCAGGACTCTACTACAGTACAATCTGACCCTCTGCTACTTTGATGGAAAAAAAAATGGCAATGCTATTGTACTGTCTTTTCCCTCCTTGCAAGATTTGTGAGTTAATTTTGTCTGTCCTGTTTTGGCAAATTCTGATAAATAATCACTATCTTTGAAGAAGCACAGTCCAAGTAATGAACGGGTAGTAGTCACTCAACATTGGAGTTAGTTAAAAGTGGAAAACCACTTTACACAACTGTGCAAGGCACACAGTGTCCTTCAGAGGGTGACATTAAATTCAAAATGAAAAGAGAAAGTAAAATATTTGTCGACTGATTTTTCTATTCTCATTTTTTTGTTCCGCTCTGACAAATTCTGATAAATAATCACCATCTTTGAAGGAGCACAGTCCAAGTAATGAGCAGAGTTTGTGCTGGTTTGTGGATATAAAATTCAAGGAGTATTCAAGGAGTATTCAAGCACCAAAAACTGAGTTTTCAAGGAGTGTTCATGGCAAGTTTACTTTGCCTTGCATTATCTTTTGATATGTTTTCATTGGTCAATAGCAACTTTAAAAAAGCCCCCCCCCCCCCCCCAGGATGTTAAATGCATTTTAAGGAAAATGACCACAAATGCAACATCAATATCAAGTCTGTAATAATTCATAAACAGGGATGCATAACAAGTTCATAGTTCTTATGGGACCAAAAGGCTTGTACATGTATGTGGTGACGAAAACCAAACACATTATCCAATAAAGCAACACTATACCAAACAATTATCTCAACAATAATCTTAACAACAATATAGTCTGAAAGCAATGTTTGTGTTTTTGACTGAAAGTTGATGGCAGACACATACTGACAACAACACTGAGGTACAACAGGCTTTTGGAAAGGATAAAATTGTTATAATTCTGGCCCGAAATCTTTAAAACTCCTGAACACACAGAATGGCAGTAAAACATGATTTTAGTGTCTCTATCTGATCATGAAAATCGTCTGCAATAGGAACTGGTTTTGCAGAATCCATAACGCATGTTTGGTGTTTTGCTCCTTCCATATGAAACTTCAAAGCTGCTTGGCCTATACTCGCTTATTTAAACTCTCGGCAGCACAGCCTACAATAGGCAGCACGTTTATCATCTTTGACACCTTGTAACCAATCTTGTTACACAACGTCTACAAGCTAAATCAGAATTGAAAACACGTTCACCTTCGCCAGGCATTTCGATTCATGTTTAGATGAGTTTTCGTCCGCTCACCCTAACTACGCATACAAGACGTACAAGATGGCTTCCACCTGATCACATAGTTAAGAAACTGATCCCAGAATGCAATGCACACAACACAGAATTCCACCCAGCATGTAACAGCACAGGCTGAGATGCATATTTTCGAAAATTCTGTCTCCGATTTTAAAATCTGTGCTCAATGTTTATATAATCTACGCTTTTCAAGCGCCCTTGAAATCTAAAATTAAATTCCAGGGCTTTTCAAGGACTTCAAGGAGTAGGATGATCCCTGAATGAGCGGACAGAAGCCACTCAACATTGGAACTGGTTAAAAGCGGAAAACCACTTCACACAACTACACAAGGCACACTGTGTCCTTCAACGAGAGGGTGACATTGAATTCAAAATTTAAAAGTGAAAGTAAAAGATGCGTCAGTTAACCTTTCTATTCTGAATATTTCTGTGTTGCTTTGACAAATTCTCATAAAAAATCACCATCTTTGAAGGAACACATTCCAAGTAATGAGCGGGCAACAGCCACTCAACATTGGAGCTGGTTAAAAGCGGAAAACCACTTTACACAACTATGCAAGGCACACTGTATCCTTCAGAGAGAGGGTGACATTGAATTCAAAATGAAAAGAGAAAGTAAAAGATTTGTCAGTTGATTTTTCTATTCTCATTTTTTCTGTTCTGCTCTGGCAAACTCTGATGAATAATCACCATCTTTGAAGGAGCACAGTCCAAGTAATGAGCGGGTAGAAGCGACATTGTCTTCAACGACTTTTGGCGCCAAAATGGTAAAACTGCATAAATTTTCGTACCGCCAAATTTCCATAAAATTATTCAAATTGTTATCTTAAAACTGACACGTTTGGGCCATCTGTATTCTTTATTTCGTACTAGGCTACTTTTCTCACATTAGTAAAGGTCATTAACTGTGTTTGGCGATATTTTGGACCACATTATTCAAATACAACAAAACTGCCGTTCATAAACAATCAAATTTATAACCGACTGCAAATGGCGCTCGTTTCGAACACCCGAAAAACCATTCATCGAACTGTTTCATTTTACTCACAAGAAAAGCATTTTGAAAATGGGCATTTGGAGATTTTGGCGTGATAATTATGGGGTTAAGAGTTGAGATACAATTTGAACAAAGCATGTCTTAATGACATTCATGACTGTTGTCTGCTGTCAGAGCTAGTACTATAAAGTATGTATTCACTCGTTTTGACTTAAAATTACCAAATAAAGTCACTTACCGCGTGTCTTATTGACGGTATTGCAGTAGCAGGACATCAGGCAATGCCAGAAACCAGAATGTACTAGGAATAAGCGACAGGCACACGAAAAGAATCGAAAATCGCTTGAAGCATGTGCTCCTCTCGTCATTCTGCGCTAGCGTGCGCACAGCACATCAAGAGCAGCGAGGCACCGCTGACCGGGTTTACCTCGGTGTAAGAACCTGACAAGATTTTTTTTGTTTGGTAGCTTTTGTTTTGCTGTACGGTATTGTTTAAAATGTTTTTGTTTCCTTTGTTTTACGTCATCCGTGAGTTTCACAGGTTCTTACACCGTGGTTAAGCCCGCTGACCGCAATAACTGTCGGGCAGTGGTAGACAATCCGCTGCACTGACCATTAATATTTATTTCAGTCCCTGCCGAAAAGAGAAATTATACATATGACACTCCCCTAAAATGTGGCGTAATCCAATGTCCGCCACTGCTAGTGCAACTTGCATTCAGCTTGTCTCACCGGGGTTCACCGGGGCAATTTGCTATATTCGCTGCAACCCTTATTATCTTCCAGGCTTATGGTAAACCTTTTGCGCATTAGCTGCTCACGAAGACAAACTGAATCAGAATGTCCCCCGTATTATATTGTATTTAATGGCGGATTGGCTTTCAGATCTTATAAAAAGGTAGTTATTTTGAGCTATCCAAACCTATCTTGTCAGCTACCTTGTACAATATGTTCTATTTGATTATAAACTGATTTTGCAGCCCAGACGTCATATGTGGAGGTGATCTAGTCGTTTTAGTAAGTTGCCTGATCGATGCCCGACAAGAAAACGTAATTGACATTTGGTGTTACTTTACACCTTGTTCGTGCTTGACTTACACGATGCAGTGTTAAATCCTTAAAAAACCTTGCAAGGTTTTTGCTACACAGCTTTAGTGTAAAAAAACACCAAGAAGGTGCTGCATCCTGATTCGATTACACCATTTTGGTGTTATCTAAAGCAAAATTGGTGTAATGTTGTAATTACACTCTGTCAGCGTCGTGGTAACGCGAATATCGTGTAAATTTATACCACTCTCGGTGTTATTTAACACACTCGATTTTCCTGTGTCCCTAGAAGGATTAGGTCTGTCTAGGTCTGTCTGTCTAATCTGGGTTATCCGGGTGAGAGTAGTGAGAAAGCTGGATTTCACGAGACAAAACATTGCGCCATAATCTGCAAGGGAAACAGATTTCTAGTCTTGAAAGCGGGGTATTGAAAATGGCCGGGTTCGAGTTACCGGGGGTCAACGGTAACTAACCCATTTTACAGTTATCATAGGTCACTCTTACAGCAAAACAAACAAACAAACAAGACTGGCTTTCTCTTCTAGGCAACATATTTCCAGCCGTTCAAAACTACATTCAACATAAACTTTTACACTTAGATTAAATATTTGAAACCATAACAGACCTAAACGGCGACTGAAGAGATATGGAAGAGCTTTTGATGAGCTTAATTTTTCCTCCGGGAAATAATGCTAAAATGAAAACAATCAGATCAGTAACGAACTGTGCTATAAAACTTAGAGCTATTCACTCAAAAACTGTAACACGTTACATCTGCATACGTTTTTCATTCCTTTAAGGTACATCATTACTCAAAGCATAACGGTTGTTTTTTTTTTTGTTTTTTTTTTTAATGTGAAAATAGGAAAGTGAAATGACCAAACCGACATAAAAAGAAGAAAAAGCAAGAACGTCATGACCAAGTTAGTATGCATGTATAGATGCTGCGCATGGCCCCGTACGAAATTTCCACTGACCTAAATCAGACTCTGAGCCCACACTGTTTGCTTTGTCAAGCCCAACAACAGCCTACCGGAGAGAGAAAATTTTGACATTAAATGACATAATTATTGCAAGAGCACTGAATATAAAAGTAACAAAATGGGAAAATGGATGAATATGCATTACCCAGAGGTAAATTGCAGCGTTTTCGTCTAAAGAAGCTAATTGGAAAGACAATCCTAACATATCGTCTGCAACGGAACTAAACATGAAACAGTGTCAGTTTAGCGGTGATAGCGGTAAACGAAAGCATGATCCACAAGAGACGGTAATGGAGCGGCATGAAAAAAAGAATAAGATTAAGAACGAGTGAATCTGCAGTGTTCTCCACATTTTTAGTGTCTGAATCCACCTTACTGAACTTTCAGGAATGCTAATTAACAACATCAAACTGTGGAGATTTCATGTAATATATCAAACACGAAAGCGTGTTTCCTCAGGAGAACTATCACCAGAAAGACTGGGAACAAAATTCGGGATATTGGTTATGCTGACGAAAAACTCTCGCGAGAATTTGATATAATTTGTCAAACAAGTCACTTAAGGGAGCCACATCGTAGCCTGCCACCAAGCTCACTTAGTGACTCTATATTTGCGCGAGTATCTTGGCGAAGGAGCCGCGATTTGTAAGCCGACGAGCGGAGCGAGCTGACGAGAAGAATTCCTCTCACCGACTCGCTTCGCTAGCTAGCTCGCAACTGACTCCGCCGCCAAGTTATTCACACGAATATAAACTCACTAAGGGGACTTTTTTGGAGTCTTGGTAAGAACTGTGCCGAAATGAAATCATTAAGTACCCTTAACTGTAAACAAAGCTCCCAGAACACAAAGAGGGAGTGATTAAGTGATTTTCTAAACTGGAGAACAAACCGTCATCAACTTTGATCGATTTTTCCAAGACACAAGGTAAGAAATTGAAAAAAAAAATGGGTTGCAATACATTTCCATCCCCCGGGGTGGGGGGGGGGGGGTGTTGGGAAACGCATATAAAAGTGACGGGGCTGCTCGTAGTACGTTTTAAGTTTTAAAATTCGTAGTTTGGTTACCCTTTAGGGTACCCTGGGTGCCAGAGGCCTTTTTCTTGCGCGGTCTCCGGTTGCGGCTTGTATTCTCTATTACTACCGTCACCTTTTAGGTTTTTGAGTTATGGCGGCACCTTTTAGGTTATTGAGCCGAAAAGTAGGACAGAAAGTGATCGTTTTGTTTTAGAGTTGGTAAAAATCTATGCGAGCCACGCCTGTAAAACAGAATTAAAGATGAACCATTACTTTTGGGTTTTAAAGTTATTCCAAAAATTGGCGCATAAGCCCCACCGGGAATGCAACCTTCGTCGTGCTAACTTAATGAATTATATATGAATTTGAGAAAGAACTGTCTTTTCACTTCCCAATAGATTCAAAACTTTCCCTTTGCAGAAATTAACCTTCCGTCTTTTTAATTACTTTAGACTTTTTTTTTTCCAAGAGTCTAACTTCAACTCTTGCGATAGGGTTTTAACTTTTCAGCCTGTGGGTGAAATCCTAAGACAGATTGGACTGCAGTAGTAGTTTCAGTGGTACATTCAATTTTGGGAGGACCCACACCGCTCCCAGACAGGTCTAGGATTGGTCGAGGAGAACAATATGTAAAGAACGAAACAATAACCCTAACCCTGATAACAATTGACGGTGCAGGTTATAGGGACCAACGAAATTAGAGGTTTGGAACCGTGCAGGTCTACCGTCAATTTTCCCAAATTATAAAAACTATAAAATAAATAAATCAAAAGATAAATAATCAAATACATAAATAACAACATAAATGTAACAAAACAGCAACCACAGTTATTTTCTCCGCACGGCTCACCTGACATTATGTTTAATCCTCCAGAAGCCCTCGCACTAGACAAACAAAACACCAATAATTAGCTCCTTTTAGCCAATTAAGGGCCAATAAAAATAGCCTTCGTACGTCCCTTGTTCAGGCTGCTCTACTCTGTCTGTCTGTCTGTCTGTCTGTCTGCCTGTCTGTCTGTCTGTCTGTCTGTCTGTCTGTCTGTCTGTTTGAATTGCTGTTTCCTCCTTTTCTTCGCACAACTGTACATGCAGTGTAGCTTGTTTGTTCGACTGCCTGCTCGCAAGGTCACTAGTGTGTCCACACTTTTGTTTGGGGGGGGGGGACGGGGGGGCTTTGGGGTGTAAGCTGTAAATGTGAGGAGTACTTAGAAATTACTTCGAAAAGATGAAAATATATCAATTTTTGATTCTATGACACAACGTTAGAATAATATATTTTACACTTATAATAACGTTTAAAGCAGTTTGGTTTCTTATATTTATCGCACTTAAAATTCTTCGTTAACTCATAACTACATTTATATCTGATAACATGTGGTTAGCTAATCTAGTGGTCTCTTTCTTGAGGTTGAAGCCGTTCAATTTTACTTTACTCTCGACTCTTCATTCAAATCAACTGAGTGCATTGTGGAATCCGTAAATCCTCGAATTAGCGCCTGAGGCACTTAATTCAAATTTAAGAAAAAGCGGGGGGGGGGGCGCTTATTTCAAATTTAAGCGAAAGGGGGGGGGCGCTTATTTAATTACTCAATTACACCGTATAGCATTAGCGCGTAAACACCATAACCTGGGTATTAAAATAAAGTTGTTCATATAGTAGTCACAAACTGAAATGTACTAATTTGCAAATCTAGTCGTATCACTATGATCAGCAATAATGGTAGTTACGGTAACTGTAGTTTACAGAACGTACGTATTAGACATCAAATTCGATTTGATCCTCATCCTCATCCAAGTCGATCGATGATGTTAATATCCTTAGCAGCATACCTCTTCGTCAGACTGCGTCAGTCCCGCAAAAGGTTCCACTCTCTCTTGGAGAACTACGTTGTGTAAGCCCTTTAGCTGGTCTAAGCTTGCTGCGCAAGGTTGGTTTGGTTTAAGGCAATGAATCAGCTGATCTTCACTGCCAGTCAGTGCTTGAATGAGTCGATAATCACATGGTTCAACACTTCTGTCAACCTTTGTTGTCTGGAAAAAGAGGGGGGTAGGGGGTGCTTACTCGAGGAGGGGACGCTTATTTCAAATTTTGGTTAACGCGGGGAGCGCTTATTCGAAGGGGCGCTTATTCGAGGGTGGGAAAGGGGGAGGGGGGCTAGTTCGTGGATTTACGGTACTGTTCTTCTTTCCTGAGATTGACTGTGTCCCAGCTTTACTGGGAATGGCCACGGCGTACATGTACTTAAAGTAAACACCACGGGCTCGAAACCAGCTTAAAAGGATCGCCAAAATCAACTGGAATGCCTGGGTAAGTTGATGACAATGGATATGAGGCCACGTTGGCCTCAACACTGTTGCCTACAAAAATGGAGGGAACTCAAAGCTTAGAAGAGACTTTATCTCATTGTTACGGAAACTCAAGTTGTTCCCATTTCTTAGCATGTAGAGTGAAGGTTTCGACTTTATTTTCAAGGTAGAGTGACAAAGTAGAAAACGAACCGAAGAGGACGAACTAATTGACAAATCTCAGACAAAGCCAACGCTTATAAAGCAAACGAAGAACCTTAGCCTGTGTACAAAAGTCTCCTATTTTCTTTGCTTCACGCGTGAAGGTAAGGAAATAGGAGACGTCTGCACTAAGACTAAGAACCCTAAGAGTGCGTTTTATTTGGACATGTGACAAAGTTTTATACGCCATTTGACATAATGGGGTATAAAGGGTAACTGTTTTGCTATGTTTTCAGTCTGGCAAGTTTGACATGGCTGGCGATTTGCTAAAGAAGTGCCTTCAATACAACAAGTTCAGGAATACGTGTCATACTAAGCCTAATCTTCTAACGACCTCAGTGACATGAGCCGTATTGGTACTTTTTCATGTTGATACATGACTTTATTTTCCTTTTGTAAATTTCTGTTGACCAATTACCACTTTTCTCACATGCCTTTTTTTTAAATATTCAGCTAAATTTGATATCCAAGACATTCTAAGGTGAATGATAATGTTATTATGGCGAGATGTGCCTTATTACTACCGAATTAGTCCACTCGCCGAAGTGGAAAAACTAAAATGAAGGCGTATTTTCCGTGGGTTTTTTCAACTCAGTAACTTAACTTACGAAACGAAAACCATCGACCTAAAATTGGGAGAAATTGTTTGTTTATTTCTACTGTACTCTGAAGTGAGTTGCGAAAATTTATTTATTTATATGTGTTATTGACTAAATTTGCCATAAAACAAACACGACATTACATGTAATAGTCTCTTTAAAGAAACAGAGGCAAGGAAGCCGTAAAGATCTATTACATGAGGATTCTCCGTTATAAAACTTAGCGACAGGTGTAACTGCTAATGTCAGGCGTTTGATCTTAGTGAACGTGTGACGCTGGCGTTTTTGTCAGGCGTTTAAGTCTTATGCAAGTCGCCCTTGCTGTGTTCTTGCAAACCACCTATAAGATAGATGTGTCAGTCTTGAAAATAATCTTTCTGAGCAACTGATCGTAGTTGGTTTAAACTCCATGAGTCATTTCAGTGTAACAGCAGAAATGCTGAAATACGCTCAACTCTTCAAGTGAAGTCACAGTGTACTGCCCTCTATTTCAAGTGCCGTAAAAGCTCTATTAAGTCCCTTCTCTATATTCTCTAATAAGCCTTAATACACTCTCCTCTACAATAAGCCCCCTACCTCCTCTGGGGCATCAGAAGTAATTAGACCTTCCTAATCTCTAATTAGAACTCATTTCACTCAATGAAAAAAAGGCGAAATTGACCACGATTCAGGTTTTATTTAATATCTCGACAGGTATTTACAGCAATGTGGTCTACAATATCTCATTTGAAAGGGGATAAAATGGGCTTCTCAGAAAAAAATATATCTCATCATAAAAACACAAACTATTTCTGAAAAAAAATCTTACTTAACATAAAACAGCATAAATTATTCATATATTTGAGGAAAAAAGTAAATTCTTCCAAAATGATGATATAATTGTATTTAGATGTTAAAAAGAAAAATGTTCCATATCATATCAGCAAAACGTCCTGAAAATTTGGCTGAAAAAGAACAAAACTGAAATTAGTTCTGATTTTTTATCTCAACCATTCTGGGAATTTGACCTATTAGCATTTCTCCATAGCAACCATATAATCCTCTTAGCGTGGGATTGAATTACGCGTCCCTCTTCGCTCGACCAAAATCGCTCAAAAAAAGGTTTCCTCCAAAATTATCGCGCTGTTCACTCACAAATATGAATTTATAGACATATTTCATGAAATAGGCAAGAATTCTGAAGCAGGAGGACGACCCGAAGAGCATATCTTCGCATTTCAAGAACATAATTTCAACTGCGTCACTATTGCGAAACCTCGTGTTGGAAAGGTTATTGATCGCTTACCTTCATTCTTCGCTCTGATTTTCGAGCTGCCGGCCCAAATACTCTCTTTATCACTTGAAAAACCTTCGGGCTCCTCATAGGAATTCTAAATCGTGTCGGGAATGTCTCCTGGATCGATAAATTCTGCTCAAACTCTCTTCGGAGCGGACGCCATTTTCAACACGCAGAGTGTGACTCTAAAAAATTGTCATGTAGGACACATTTAAGTGTCTTAGACCAAAATCGCTGGGTGATTGGCTAAATCTATCAACTTCCTGTACTCCAAATTTGGAGGAAAACGGAAGTAAAGCCAATTTTCGCGAATTTTTTTATTCCGGGGTCGAAATCGACCCCTCACGCAGTGGATTGCGTTTAAGTCACCCACTTTATCCTCAGTTGGTGTATTTTTCGTAAAAGCTAAAAAATGAAAATATGTTAAGTGGCCGGCTTTATCGACAACAAGTAAGTTAACAGTGTTTTACTTTTGTGCAAAAAAATTATTTTAAGAATAAATGTTTAAAGAGTTGAAATTACCCCTCTCTCTCTCTCTCTCTATTAAGGCCCCCTCTCTTATAAGCCCCCCTCCCCCACCCCCTACGTTCATGAGGCCCGAAATCAGAGTTTTTCACGGTAGTTCTCTCCATTCCCTTTGCAGTCTTGCTGTAAGGCGTGGGAGTATATCGGTTACATCCTGGAAAAAGAACAAGATTACAAAGGCGCTGCCAAAAATTACGAGAATGCCTGGGTTTACGGCAACCAAAACAATCCCACAATTGGTAAATAATCCACTTATCTTACGACTTGTCCTGTTAAAAGTACAAAAGAACCAACGGGACATAATTAATTATAAAAATGTGGTTGCATTGTTAAGATGTGTGTTCGTGAGTACGGGTTGTCGGGATAACGTGATTTTCGAATATGAAACTGACTGCCTAGCCTAACAAGGTGACCGTGTTAACGGGATGGTTTTAATCTGGGGTTCCGTCGTAATTAGTATCGTTTGTAGTGAGCGACCGGTCGGTCCCGATCCGGCGAAATGCAAGGTCTGAGAACAATCTGAATGAGGAGAATGAGTCTAGGGAGAGACGCTATACGCGTGCGAGGATCGCGCATTTCGATCCTGGCGAGTATCAGCGTTTTGGTGATTAAAATCTTAAGACAAGAAAGCGACCGATGGGTTGAGTTTGGGTGCATTGATATTTCAAGTTCAACTTTGTTTTCCAAAAATACACTAGTTATAACAAGACAAATGGTTGCGACAAATCTCAGATAGGTGAACTTTACTGCTTATACTCTGGACTGGGCATCCCATTAAACTGTCAGCAGTAGTAATGTAATGTAAGAATCAGACTGACTTAACTTCTCACAGAGGTTTGCTTTATTATCTTCACAGGTTATAGACTGGCGTTCAACTATCTCAAGGCAAAGCGCCTTGTAGACGCTATTGACGTTTGTCACAAGGTACTTATAACAAACCTAGTATGTATTTACGTCATCCTTAATGCCCTGATGCACGTTTTGTAATGGTGTTGCCAGAACCAATGGTGTGCTTTGTACCAAATATACACTGTAACGAAAGAGGGGAGGCTCCGTCGAATCAGTTGTGGTGAGAGCTGTTTCAGTCTTTTCCTTAGAAAATGAGAAGGAACCGGACGTTTTCCATTAGCAATTGCTGCTAATGAAATGACAGATAAAACTCTTACGCCAAATTCGCGCACGTAGGAAACAATGTTAGCATCAGTTAATGGACAATATTAAAGGTGTCGTACTGTTAGTATCATCCCACCAAAATAATACATTGCGATTCCATCATTCGACGTTGAATTGACATATTATTTCAGTCAGGAAGTAGGGTATCTTGGGTAAAAATGCTTAAATGCAGTCAACGCAATTTTGCTATTCGTGTTTGGCCCAGGCCAATGGAAATCAATATTTTTATTAAACAACGTACAGCATTGTTGAATCGGGCGTGTTAAACGCGTTTGGGTACCCGGTTGAATGATGTTAAACGATGATGAACGTTGCTAAATGATGTTAAACAAAGTTTGGTTGCCATTCAAAATTCGTACAACAAAGTGGTTTTACAAGTGTCGGATTATGTTGAAGCCTTTTGACCGGGGCCTTAATCCTTTAAGCCCTAACAATAATGAAAATGAAATTTCTCTTTGTATTATCACTACTTGTTCAAACATTTAAGCAATGAGAAGAAAGAAAGTGATCACCAAGGATTAGATATCTTGATATTTAGACAAATTCGCCTTACTAGTTTCATAAGAAATGTATGGAAAATAGTAAAGAGAATATTCATTTTTTATCAGGTCTTAAAGGGTTCAATATTAACGTTTGATTTGTGTTTTAGGTTTTAAGCCAGCATCCAAACTACCCCAAGATCAGGAAAGAAATCTTGGATAAAGCGCGGTCAGCACTGAGGGCATAACTCGTTCCAGGCTTATCATTCTTGCTCTGCCACGCCACGCAGAGTGGTTTTTATTAACTGTTTATTTATGTCATCTATAATGTTCCAGACTAATAGATTGTGTGGAAATCGTTTTTCTTTCATCTGAAGCCTGAAACAGGAAAAACATTCCTACAGATAATGCCGAATTGTCTCTCCTTGTCAGTGGAGTAGGGAATGTTTTTTTAGCAAGCACTCACCCGAGTGCCAAAGAAGTCATGTTGCTTAGTAATGTCACTGACCAAAAAACGACAATCGCGGGCGCAGCATCATCAAACCACTTTTGCCAAACAGTTGTTGTTCCCTTCACTGTGAAAGGAATTTCACTCGTTAAAACTTTGTAAATAGTTTTGTGACTTCCATGTTAAAGTAGATTGCATATCACCTAAACGCTTTTAATAAATGGCTTGCGTTGTAAATAATAATTAAATTATCGAAACGAGAACATTTGTGTCTCTTCTTTGCGGTTATTGCAGAAGCCTTATGGGTTCTGCTGCAGTCACAGGGTTGCCATAGCAACAAGCGCCACAATGTCCAAATTTTGCGAAGTAGCCTCACTTTGGGGCCTGACTTCTGAGGCTTCTCATGTTGTCCCACAACTTTTCACGTGCTGTCAAACCTGGCACTCTTGACAGCCTCCAAAAACGACCCTGAAAAAGAGATTCAAAAACTCTTCTTTTTTGACCAAGTGTGTTGATTTGTGCAGCGGCGGGAGATAGGCTAACTTATTTACAAAACGATGAAGGTTAGTTTACTATGTGCGCTGTGTGTTTGACTTCTTGTGGAGATACGTTTTTGCATGTTAAAAAAATTGGCAAAGTTATTTACTTATTTCTTGTGTGGGCAAACCTTGTTCCTAAAAAACACTAATTTCCTCTGATTAAACACTGATTAAAAGCATGATTCATGTTTAGTAAAGGGACCAATTACTCTTCTAGGTTAAAAAAATTTCTAGATGACCCCTTGTAATATGGTTGGCCGAAAGGAAAGTGTCCGACTAGGTATTATTTTTACTTATGACGTTTAAGAACAACGCAAGATAACATCTATAAATGCTACTTGATTATTTGGTGGTACAACGTGCTCACATATAAAGCACAAATTCCCTCGTCATACAATTGTCACCATTAATATACGCACACCTTTTTATTTCGCAAGCTTTTGGTTTCGCGGCCATTTTGTTTTTTTGTTTTTGATTTTTTGGCTAAACGTTACATTTCCTTTAACAATCAATTCCTAGATTTAGTTTATTCGAAGAGTCCCGGTTTTCGTGCTAGCCTGAACAAAAATCGGACCAAAGGTTAATCCAGGTTTGTTTATCCTAATGAATAAGTGCTATATATGGTGAAGAACAAAGCGCTAGCTCTCTAAATGGTACGTAACATCGCGCAGCTGGGAGCGAAATCTATGGGAATTAACAGTAATTACGTATAGAAGACGGCCTCCCTAGACCCTTCCAATCGCTAAAACGTACCGTTTAAGAACACAAGGATGACAAAACACAACGACTAAGATATGTCCACGTTCATTTGAACTTTAATGTAAATACCCCCCGCAATCTTCACGTTAACTGAATAAGGACGTTTTGGTAACTCTTTAAATTTGGAATCATTATATTTTGAAACTTCAAAAGGTCACATGGTTTGTATGGGTTCCCTGTGAACATCGATCGAAAACCATGTTCAGCTAGCGATCCTCCTCCGTGGCGCGTGGATCGTACAGAATTGCTGAATTTCAGATCGGCTTGTTCCAAAATGGAACAAAAAATCGAATTTTGTAGACCAAATAACGCTTTACATTGGCTCAACGGAAAGCGACTCAAAGCTGAAAACACACCGAGGTCAAAAATCCTCTCCTATTGCTTAATTTCGTGACGGGAAAAAGGGCGTATATTGCCCAATCTTTACTGAATACTTCAAAGATTAACCCCTGGTAGATATAATGATGAATCAAGAAAACCGCAAGCCATAGCTAAATTATCATTTCAACTGATTTATTTCACTTTTAAATTAAGGCGCAATATCAAAAGAGGTCGCATAGTCAGAAGACATTGAGTGTTTAATCTTTCGACACAAACCAGATGATAAAACACCAGTTCAGAATCTTAGAGGGATTAAATTTGACTGACACACAATCATCCTTAAGGTTAATTATAGGTGTGTCACGTGACCCATAGCACATCGCGCTGAAACAAACGGAGGCGGAAGTTCTTATCTTACGGAAAATTTTTTGCTATTTCTGCTGAAACAAGTTTTAGGGCGCATTGTCAGTCCACTCAGGGAAGATTTGTAAACTTGAAATCTTGTGCGAATTATTTAAAACGTGAAAAAAACCTGGCTGCATCATGCACCCATAGTCTGTTACTTAACATGGGTCATTGTGTGCTTTGGCTAACACTTGATTTTAAGCGCAACAAAATGCGTCATATTCCTAGAAGTAATAAATAAAGTAACAAAGCCGACATTGTCAAACCCTAGCAAAAAGGAAGGGATTCCAGTAATAAAACAAAACCCTCAGAGGCTCTAAGGTGACTGATTTTCCTTTGATTTAAAACACAGCGAAAAACAACACGACCCGCGTTCCTCTCAGTTTTGGTGGTACATCCAGTAATATAACTAGAATTTTGGTCAGACTCGTTTGAACACTTACCAAATAGCAATCAAAAATAATGGTGGAATAAGCGTGTTAGTGTTCTCTCTCCTTCCCCCTAAACCGACACAATGTTGACTGATTTGGAATGATCCTGCTTGTATGTGTTTCTTTAGCCAACCTAAGAGAGGATAGAATGGGGATGCCTGATACTTATGATCAGGATCCATTACTGTTTCTGTTCTTTTTCATTTCACCTTTCTAAGAGACTGAATCCAGTCATTTTGGTTCGCATTCCCGGAACACTCGAAGACTGTTTAGACAAGTTACCGAGAATAAAGTGACATGAAGTGCCTCGCACGAAATTTCTTTTAACAATGATTAGTCTGCAAGATATTTCCATGTCGTGCTGCACGATTATGTGACCAACGGCACACACGTTTCCATTGCTGAGTCTAAAACAAAGAAAATTACGAAAACGGTTTGTTCCTGGTAATCTTTCCTTTTTCAGAATGCTTTAGTGGCTATTTTTTTTTTATTATTTAACCCAACTTTGCGTGCAAACCATAGAGATCTGTTTGAACTTGTAAACCTTTTATTAACCTTTCTGTATAAATTCCCCCAAAACAATCAGGCTTGAGCCAACTGAATTGGCAAGCGTTCTGTTTGTACTTGGCTAATCTGCGTTTTTACCGAGTATTGTTATTTGAGCAATGCAATACCAGTTATTTGCGTATTATCTCAAGTGTTAGTTTAACAGGAATTTACTGTCAAATAACATTTTGCAAGCACCCAACAAAGCATTTCACCTCTAGCTTGCTAAAGCTTTCAGTCCACGTAGGATAGAAACAAAAGAAACACTGTATTCATCGTACATTGAAGCCGAAAATGTGGAAATTAAACAACTTTCACATTCTTCACGTTGGCACATGTATGTACTAAAACAACCAGCCTCAGTTAGTCCACCCACCCATTCCCCCACCCCATATAGAAGATTTAACACTACCCCACCCCACGTAAAACATTTTAAAACAGAATAATTAAACTGATTCTCAAACGGACAGCGAAACACTTTGAACATTGATGTTCCCTGGGATTTGATAATAATAAGCTGAAACTAAACCTGATTGAAGTAACTTTCTGTGGCTGTAGGAACTTCGCTTTTTTATTCGTTCTTTTCAGTTGCGTTTTCGAATTCTTAAGTTCTTTTCTCTTTGAAAACCACTGATATTTCCACCTCTACAAAATGTATGCACGAAACTTTATCCTGTGTTAAATCCGTCAAGGTTGCTTCAAGACAAAAAGGCCATCAAAATGCGCTATGAAAACTTATATCGTCAGCAGCTCTCTTTGTTAAGTGGTACGTGTGACTTAAGGACTTGCACGAAAGCCAACGGAACTAAGAAAAATTGATGACGATTGAAATCTTTTACAATTTAAGCAATACTATAGTGGCTATTCCCTTTTTTAAAAGTCTGATTATTTCACTCAACTTTACGTGCAAAACAAAGAAAACTGCATGTTTAATCCGTTTAACTTCTTTTCAGTCTTTTAAGGTTTTTGGAGCTCACACAGCTTAAAATGACGCAAATTAAGTGACTTGGCAAGCGTTCAGTTTCTACTTAGCTCATTTGCGCTTTTACTATTGTTCTTTCAGCAATTTAATCCCTTTATTTGTATGCGATATCAAGTGTAGTCGTAGAGGAAGTATTGCAGCCATTATTAGGCAGTTCCCAAGCCCCGGGAGGACAAGGCATTGCATTTATTGCCACAGCTTTTAATCCACTCAAGATGGAAGCTGAAAAGAAACACTTTCACTGTAAATTGAAGTCAATACCGAGGAAATTGAACAACACATTCTTTGAATGGCAGTTGTATGTACAAACAACAAGTCTTAGTGACTCCACCAACCCCACGTTATATCTAACATTTTACTCCACCCCACCCATGTCGAACATTTAAAAGAGAATAATTAAACTGATTTTCAAAAGAGCAACGAAACACTTTAAATATTGCTATTCTCTGGAATTTGATATAACAAGCTGAAACCAGACCAACTAACATTTTGTTGTAGCACGTATTTTGCTTTCTTTCTTCGTTCCTCTGGGGCTTTGCGTTTTGGAATTCCAGGGTTGTCGTTGTTGTTGTTTTTTTTATCTGCGTAGAAAAAGCACAAATATTTCTACGTAGACAATATGTATGCATGAGACTTTATTTTGTGTGAAATCCATCAAAGCTGCTTTTAACATAAAAAATAAAGCTATTAAACTGTGCTAAAATAGCAACTTATATCGTCGGAAGCCCTTTATTTTTAAGCGCTACGCGATGAAAAGCCTTGCACGAAACAAATAGAATCACGAAAACTGTTTGTTTAACTCGATATTAATTACTGAAATCTTCCGCACTTTTTTTAACAATAGTACAGTGGCTACTTCTCTTTTTTAAAAAAGAGTGAGGAATTATTTAACTTTACTCGGCGTGCAAGCCATAGAAATCTGTATAAACCATTTCTGACCTAACCCTTTGTACCTTTCTAAGCCCCTAAAATCTAAACGTAGAAGCCTGAGAGGCTGAAAAATGACACAAAGTGCACTTGGCAAGCGTTTAGTTTGTACTGAGCTAATCTGCGCTTCTACTATTGTTCTTTGAGCAATACAATACCTTTGTGCGTGGGATATCAAGTTTTAATCAAACAGGAAGTATTGCAGCCATAAAAAAGCTCGTAGGCTCCGGACAGAGCATTTGCCCTATTGATTTGGCGACCTTTGAGTTCACGAAATATGGATCTTCTAAAACTCAGTCTTCCCTTGGTGTTTTTCTTATTCTTGGGAAGTATTGCTGCAACTGTGAAAGGTAAGAGTGTTATAATCACTGAAGCATGCTAACCTGCTCGGGGCTGGTGTAGTTTTATGAGATGGAACCGGGTAAATTTTTTTTGGGTCAGTGATGTTCACTTGTCAGATCGAACTGAGTGGTCCGTTAGTTTTGAAAAAGGTACGAAACTGAAATTCTAAAGAAATAGGAAGGATCCTTAGCTTTTCAGTTCATTTCAGTCAGGTTTCCTATTGATTTCGAAAGTGAAAATTTCATTACACGCCCCCTTTCTGGAAGATCACAGTTTCGTTACATCTCAAAAACGCAAAAAGATGAAACGTGCTAGGTACATGGTTGTCAAATTCGTTTATAAATATGGTCTTGCACTTTTTTAGTCTTTAATGATGATGCAGAGTGGGTTTCATGTCTTGCAACCTCCATTCTATGAAAAGCCCCCGTCATCGTAAAATCGTTCATACCAAGGTAAAAAATATTTCCGAGTTTTAACATCCCACAACTAAACAAGGTGAACATTATTTTGAAAAGATTAACAAACTGAAGACCGGGCAACTTTGCGAAGCTCGTGATTTGTTTCGTGTGGCACTGTTTTAGTTTCTGCTGAGTGCGCTGCCCTCTGAGTTCAAAAGAAAACAAAGAAGGTGGCATTGGACAAACTTTAAATGACATGTCAGTACCGTACGTGATTGCAGTGCTGTGATTAAAAATAAATGTCAGAAATATCGGGATAAGTCATAAGGTCTTATTGACAACTCGACACTTAACCTATTTAGTCCAAATTGTCTTCCTGTTGATCAAGCATGAGTTGTATGTCGTTATTTATTCCTTCCTTTGTTTTAGAGGCCTTAGGCAAAGGTCTCATTTGTTTTGAACAAAATAAGGTTATTTTTTCGACAAAAAAACTTCGTTTTCAAGAGACAACGCCCCTTTTAGGAAAATGTCTCTGTCAAACCGATCGTTCTATTTCGAAAACCTTTGTCATAAAACTAAGGAATAAAACTTAAAACACAGTTCGTGCCTTATTTCACGCAGCTCTGTCTGTTTGCCAAAAAATGGATAAGGGCTTCAACGGGCCCTGATCGACTTCTTCTCTTTCTTCTACGAGCACTCCTTCTCTTCATGACTGAACAAGGCGTTGGCAAGTTCTGAGCAAGGCATCTCTGACTTGATACAAGCATTTTACTTTTTATGTCGCTTTTTCACCCGTAGCAATGTGGCTGTGGATCGAAAACCACGGCTTAGACAGTGATGCTCTTCCGTGGCGCGTGGATCGTTCAGAATTGCTGAATTTCAGATCGCTTTGTTCCAACATGGAACAAAAAATCGAATCTTTGTAATAACGCTTTACATTGGCTCAACGAAAAGCGAGTCAAAGCTGGAAACACACCGGGGTCAAAAATCCTCTTCTATTGTTTAATTTCGTGATAGGAAATTATCTAAAGGGTGTATATTGCCCAATCCCTACTGAATACTTCAAAGATTAACCCCTGGTAGATATAATGATGAATCAAGAAAACCGCAAGCCATAGCTAAATTATCAATTCAACTGATTTATTTCACTTTTAAAGGCGCAATATCAAAAGAGGACGTACACTCAAAATACATTGACTGTTTAATCGTTCGACACAAACCAGATGATAAAACATCAGTTCAAAATCTTAGAGGGATTAAATTTGGCTGACACTCAATCATCTTTAAGGCTAATTATGGGTGTGTCACGTGACCCATAACACATTACGGTGAAACAAACGGAGGCGAAAGTTCTTTTTCCACGGACAATTTTTGGCTATTTCTGCTGATACAAGTTTTAGGGAGCATCGTCAGTCCATTCAGGGAGCATTTGTAATCTTTAAAAATTATTTAAAACGTGAAAAAATCCTGGCTGAATCATGCACCCATAGATGTTACTTAACAACTGCCATAAATTCGTGCAACGGCGTTTTAACAAGTAGGTTTATTTTAGTTTTAGATGAGCCTTGCCTGCGAAAATAACTTTCCAATGACGTCTATATTGAATCTAGGCTGCTACTTCCCGTGTAAATACTGAAATTATCGCTTGAAATCCTGTCAGAACACTCCGATGGAGATTCCTCTCTTGTGTCCGCCATGTTTATTTCCAACGAGGACGAGTTGCCGTAGTTTCGTATGAACAGCCCATTTTTAATTACGCAATCGCTTTTTGATTGGCTATTTCAAACCAATTCGCGGGAAAGGCTTATCTAAAAATAAATTTACTTGTGAAACTGCCATTTCACAGACGCAGTATGGAAGTTGTACGCTCCTGTATGGGCTCCTAATATGGGTCATTGTGTACTTTGGCTAACACTTGATTTTAAGCACAACAAAATGCGTCATATTCCTAGAAGTAACAAATAAAGTAATAAAGCCGACATTATCAAAACCTCAGCAAAAAGGAAGGGATTGCAGTAATAAAACAAAACCCTCAGAGGCTCTAAGGTGAGATTTTCCTTTGATTAAAAACATAGCGAAAACAACACGATCCGCGTTCCTCTCAGTTTTGGTGGCACATCCAGTAATATAACTAGAATTTTGGTCAGACTCGTTTGAACACTTACCAAATAGCAATCAAAAATAATGGTGGAATAAGCGTGTTAGTGTTCTCTCTCCTCCCCCTTAAACCAACACAATGTTGACTGATTTGGAACGATCCTGCTTGTATGTGTTTGTTTAGCCAACCTAAGAGAGGATAGAACATGGATATGCCTGATACTTCTGATCGGGATCCATTACTGTTTCTGTTCTTTTTCATTTCACCTTTCTCAGAGACTGAATTCAGTCATTTTGGTTCGCATTCCCGGAACACTCGAAGACTGTTTAGACAAGTTACCGAGAATAAAGTGGCATAAAGTGCCTTGCATGATATTTCTTTTACCAATGATTAGTCTGCAAGATATTTCCATGTCGTACTGCACGATTAATTGTGACCAACGGCACACACTTTTCCATTGCTCAGTCTAAAGCAAGGCAAATTACAAAAACGGTTTGTTCGTGGTAATCTTTCCTTTTTTAGAATGCTTTAGTGGCTATTTTGTTTTAAATTATTTAACCCGACTTTGCGTGCAAACCATAGAGATCTGTTTGAACTTTGTTAACCTCTCTGTTTAAACTCCCCCAAAACAGTCAGGCTTGAGCCAAATATAAGGGGCCTCAAGATGCACTGGCAAGCGTTCTGCTTGTACTTAGTTATAATCTGCGTTTGTACTATTGTTCTTTGAGCAATGCAATACCAGCCTTATTTGCGTATTATCTCAAGTGTTAGTTAAACAGGAATTTACTGTCAAATAACATTTCGCAAGCACCCGACAAAGCATTGCACCACTAGCTTGCTAAAGCTTTCAATCCACGTTGGATAGAAACAAAAGAGAAACTGTATTTCATCGTACAAAAAACTGTATTTCATTGTACATTGAAGCCAAGAATGTGGAAATTAAACAACTTTCACATTCTTCATGTTGGCACATGACCCACCCCTTCCCCCACCCCATATAGAAGATTTAACACTACCTCACCCCACCCCACGCAAAACATTTTAAAACAGAATAATTAATTAAAACTGATTCTCCAACGGACAGCGAAACACTTTGAATATTGATGTTTCCTGGGATTTGATAATAATAAGCTGAAACTAAACCTGATTGAAGTAACTTTCTGTTGCTCTAAGAACGTCGCTTTTTTATTCGTTCTTTTCAGCTGCGTTCTCGAATTCTTAGGTTCCTTTCCCTTTGAAAACCACTGATATTTCCACCTCGACAAAATGTATGAACGAAACTTTATTCTGTGTTTAATCCATCAAAGCTGCTTCAAGGCCAAAAGGCCATCAAAATGCGCTATGAATAACTTATATCGTCCGCAGCTCTCTTTGTTAAGTGGCACGTGTTACTTAAGGACTTACACGAAAGCAAGCGGAACTAAGAAAAATTGATGATGATTGAAATCTTTTACAATTTAAGCAATACTATAGTGGCTATCCGTTTTTTAAAAGTCTGATTATTTCACTCAACTTTACGTGCAAAACAAAGAAAACTGCATGTTTAATCCGTTTAACTTCTTTTCAGTCTTTTAAGGTTTTTGGAGCTCACACAGCTTAAAATGACGCAAAGTGACTTGGCAAGCGTTCAGTTCTACTTAGCTCATTTGCGCTTTTACTATTATTCTTTAAGCAATTTAATCCCTCTATTTGTATGCGATATCAAGTGTAGTCTTAGAGGAAGTATTGCAGCCATTATTAGGCAGTTCCCAAGCCCCGGGGGGACAAAGCATTGCATTTATTGCCACAGCTTTTAATCCACTCAAGATGGAAGCTGAGAAGAAACTCTTTCACTGTAAATTGAAGCCAACACATTCTTTGCAGTGGCAGTTGTATGTACAAACAACAAGTCTTAGTTACTCCACCAACCCCACGTTATATCTAACATTTTACCCCACCCCACCCATGTCGGACATTTAAAAGAGAATAATTAAACTGATTTTCAAAAGAACAACGAAACACTTTAAATATTGCTATTCTCTGGGATTTGATATAACAAGCTGAAACCAGACCAACTAACATTTTGTTGTTGTACGTATTTTGCTTTCTTTCTTCGTTCCTTGGGGGGCTTTGAGTTTTGGAATTCCAGGGTTTTTGTTGTTGTTGTTTTTTTTTATGTGCGTAGAAAAAGCACAAATATTTCCACGTAGACAATATGTATGCATGAGACTTCATTTTGTGTGAAATCCATCAAAGCTGCTTTTAACTTAAAAAATAAAGCTATTAAAATGTGCTAAAATAGCAACTTATATCGTCGGAAGCCCTTTATTTTTAAGCGCTACGCGATGAAAAGCCTTGCACGAAACAAATAGAATCACGAAAACTGTTTGTTTAACTGATATCAATTACTAACATCTTCCGCATTTTTTTTAACAATAGTACAGTGGCTACTTCTCTTTTTTAAAAAAGAGTGAGGAATTATTTAACTTAACTTTGCGTGCAAGCCATAGAAATCTGTATAAACCATTTCTGACCTAACCCTTTGTACCTTTCTAAGCCCCTAAAATCTAAACGTAGAAGCCTGAAAGGCTGAATAAAATGACACAAAGTGCACTTGGCAAGCGTTTAGTTTGTACTGAGCTAATCTGCGCTTCTACTATTGTTCTTTGAGCAATACAATACCTTTGTGCGTGAGATATCAAGTGTTAGTCGTCAAACAGGAGGTATTGCAGCCATAAAAAAGCTCGTAGGCTCCGGACAGAGCATTTACCCTATTGATTTGGCGACCTTTGAGTTCACGAAATATGGATCTTCTAAAACTCAGTCTTCCCTTGGTGTTTTTCTTATTCTTGGGAAGTATTGCTGCAACTGTGAAAGGTAAGAGTGTTATAATCACTGAAGCATGCTAACTTGCTCGGGGCTGGTGTAGTTTTATGAGATGAAACCGGGTAATTTTTTTTGGTCAGTGATGTTCACTTGTCATATCGAACTGAGTGGTCCGTTAGTTTTGAAAAAGGTACGAAACTGAAATTCTAAAGAAATAGGAAGGATCCTTAGCTTTTCAGTTCATTTCAATCAGGTTTCCTATTGATTTCGAAAGTGAAAATTTCATTAAACGCCCCCTTTCTGGAAGATCACAGTCTCGTTACATCTCAAAAACGCAAAACGATGAAACGTGCTAGGTACATGGTTGTCAAATTCGTTTATTAATATGGTCTTGCACTTGTTTAGTCTTTAATGATGATGCAGAGTGGGTTTCATGTCTTGCAACCTCCATTCTATGAAAAGCCCCCCCCCGTCATCGTAAAATCGTTCATACCAAGGTAAAAAATATTTCCTAGTTTTAACATCCCACAACTAAACAAGGTGAACATTATTTTGAAAAGATTAACAAACTGAAGACCGGGCAACTTTGCGAAGCTCGTGATTTGTTTCGTGTGGCACTGTTTTAGTTTCTGCTGAGTGCGCTGCCCTCTGAGTTCAAAAGAAAACAAAGAAGGTGGCATTGGACAAACTTTAAATGACATGTCAGTACCGTACGTGATTGCAGTGCTGTGATTAAAAATAAATGTCAGAAATATCGGGATAAGTCATAAGGTCTTATTGACAATGATGAGACACTTAACCTATTTAGTCCAAATTGTCTTCCTGTTGATCAAGCATGAGTTGTATGTCGTTATTTATTCCTTCCTTTGTTTTAGAGGCCTTAGGCAAAAGTCTCATTTGTTTTGAACAAAATAAGGTTATTTTTTCGACAAAAAAACTTCGTTTTCAAGAGACAACGCCCCTTTTAGGAAAATGTCTCTGTCAAACCGATCGTTCTATTTCGAAAACCTTTGTCATAAAACTAAGGAATAAAACTTAAAACACTGTTCGTGCCTTATTTCACGCAGCTCTGTCTGTTTGCCAAAAAATGGATAAGGGCTTCAACGGGCCCTGATCGACTTCTTCTCTTTCTTCTACGAGCACTCCTTCTCTTCATGACTGAACAAGGCGTTGGCAAGTTCTGAGCAAGGCATCTCTGACTTGATACAAGCATTTTCCTTTTTATGTCGCTTTTTCACCCGTAGCAATGTGGCTGTGGATCGAAAACCACGGTTCAGACAGTGATACTCTTCCGTGGCGCGTGGATCGTTCAGAATTGCTAAATTTCAGATCGGTTTGTTCCAACATGGAAAAAAAAATCGAATCTTTGTAAAAGAAATAACGGTTTACATTGGCTCAACGAAAAGCGAGTCAAAGCTGGAAACACACCGAGGTCAAAAATCCTCTTCTATTGTTTAATTTCGTGATGGGAAATTATCTAAAGGGAGTATATTGCCCAATCTCTACTGAATACTTCAAAGATTAACCCCTGGTAGATATAATGATGAATCAAGAAAACCGCAAGCCATAGCTAAATTATCAATTCAACTGATTTATTTCACTTTTAAAGGCGCAATATCAAAAGAGGACGTACACTCAAAACACATTGACTGTTTAATCGTTCGGCACAAACCAGATGATAAAACATCAGTTCAAAATCTTAGAGGGATTAAATTTGGCTGACACACAATCATCTTTAAGGCTAATTATAGGTGTGTCACGTGACCCATAACACATCGCGGTGAAACAAACGGAGGCGAAAGTTCTTTTTCCACGGACAATTTTTTGCTATTTCTGCTGATACAAGTTTTAGGGAGCATCGTCAGTCCATTCAGGGAGGATTTGTAATCTTTAAAAATTATTTAAAACGTGAAAAAATCCTGGCTGAATCATGCACCCATAGATGTTACTTAACAACTGCCATAAATTCGTGCAACGGCGTTTTAACAAGTAGGTTTATTTTAGTTTTAGATGAGCCTTGCCTGCGAAAATAACTTTCCAATGACGTCTATATTGAATCTAGGCTGCTACTTCCCGTGTAAATACTGAAATTATCGCTTGAAATCCTGTCAGAACACTCCGATGGAGATTCCTCTCTTGTGTCCGCCATGTTTATTTCCAACGAGGACGAGTTGCCGTAGTTTCGTATGAACAGCCCATTTTTAATTACGCAATCGCTTTTTGATTGGCTATTTCAAACCAATTCGCGGGAAAGGCTTATCTTAAAATAAATTTACTTGTGAAACTGCCATTTCACAGACGCAGTATGGAAGTTGTACGCTCCTGTATGGGCTCCTGATATGGGTCATTGTGTACTTTGGCTAACACTTGATTTTAAGCGCAACAAAATGCGTCATATTCCTAGAAGTAATAAATAAAGTAATAAAGCCGACATTATCAAACCTTAGCAAAAAGGAAGGGATTGCAGTAATAAAACAAAACCCTCAGAGGCTCTAAGGTGAGATTTTCCTTTGATTTAAAACACAGCGAAAAACAAAACGATAGGCGTTCCTCTCAGTTTTGGTGGCACATCCAGTAATATAACTAGAATTTTGGTCAGACTCGTTTGAACACTTACCAAATAGCAATCAAAAATAATGGTGGAATAAGCGTGTTAGTGTTCTCTCTCCTCCCCCCTAAACCGACACAATGTTGACTGATTTGGAACGATCCTGCTTGTATGTGTTTCTTTAGCCAACCTAAGAGAGGATAGAATGGATATGCCTGATACGTCTGATCGGGATCCATTACTGTTTCTGTTCTTTTTCATTTCACCTTTCTCAGAGACTGAATTCAGTCATTTTGGTTCGCATTCCCGGAACACTCGAAAACTGTTTAGATAAGTTACCGAGAATAAAGTGGCATAAAGTGTCTCGCATGATATTTCTTTTACCAATGATTAGTCTGCAAGATATATCCATGTCGTACTGCACGATTAATTGTGACCAACGGCACACACTTTTCCATTGCTGAGTCTAAAGCAAAGCAAATTACGAAAACGGTTTGTTCGCGGTAATCTTTCCTTTTTTTAGAATGCTTTAGTGGCTATTTTGTTTTAAATTATTTAACCTTACTTTGCGTGAAAACCATAGAGATCTGTTTGAACTTTTAATCCCTTTATTAACCTTTCTGTTTAAACTCCCCCAAAACAATCAGGCTTGAACCAACTATAAGGGGCCTCAAGCTACACTGGCAAGCGTTCTGCTTGTACCTAGCTAATCTGCGTTTATACTATTGTTCTTTGAGCAATGCAATACCAGCCTTATTTGCGTATTATCTAGTGTTAGTTAAACAGGAATTTACTGTCAAATAACATTCCGCAAGCACCCGGCAAAGCATTGCACCACTAGCTTGCTAAAGCTTTCAATCCACGTAGGATAGAAACAAAAGAGAAACTGTATTTCATCGTACATTGAAGCCAAGAATGTGGAAATTAAACAACTTTCACATTCTTCATGTTGGCACATGTATGTACTAAAACAACAAGCCTCATTTAGTCCACCCACCCCTTCCCCCACCCCATATAGAAGATTTAACACTACCCCACCCCACCCCACCCCACCCCACGCAAAACATTTTAAAACAGAATAATTAAACTGATTCTCAAACGGACAGCGAAACACTTTGAACATTGATGTTCCGTGGGATTTGATAATAATAAGCTGAAACTAAACCTGATTGAAGTAACTTTCTGTTGCTGTAGGAACTTCGCTTTTTTATTCGTTCTTTTCAGCTGCGTTTTCGAATTCTTAAGTTCTTTTCCCTTTGAAAACCACTGATATTTCCACCGCGACAAAATGTATGAACGAAACTTTATTCTGTGTTTAATCCATCAAAGCTGCTTCAAGACCAAAAGGCCATCAAAATGCGCTATGAATAACTTATATCGTCCGCAGCTCTCTTTGTTAAGTGGTACGTGTGACTGAAGGACTTACACGAAAGCAAGCGGAACTAAAAAAAACTGATGATGATTGAAATCTTTTACAATTTAAGCAATACTATAGTGGCTATTCCCTTTTTTAAAAGTCTGATTATTTCACTCAACTTTACGTGCAAAACAAAGAAAACTGCATGTTTAATCCGTTTAACTTCTTTTCAGTCTTTTGGTTTTTGGAGCTCACACAGCTTAAAATGACGCAACGTGACTTGGCAAGCGTTCAGTTTCTACTTAGCTCAATTGCGGTTTTACTATTGTTCTTTAAGCAATTTAATCCCTTTATTTGTATGCGATATCAAGTGTAGTCGTAGAGGAAGTATTGCAGCCATTATTAGGCAGTTCCGAAGCCCCGAGGGGACAGAGCATTGCATTTATTGCCACAGCTTTTAATCCACTCAAGATGGAAGCTGAAAGGAAACTCTTTCACTGTAAATTGAAGCCAACACCGAGGAAATTGATCAACACATTCTTTGCAGTGGCAGTTGTATGTACAAACAACAAGTCTTAGTTACTCCACCAACCCCGCGTTATGTCTAACATTTTACCCCACCCCACCCATGTCGAACATTTAAAAGAGAATAATTCAACTGATTTTCAAAAGAACAACGAAACACTTTAAATATTGCTATTCTCTGGGATTTGATATAACAAGCTGAAACCAGACCAACTAACATTTTGTTGTTTTACGTATTTTGCTTTCTTTATTCGTTCCTTGGGGGGCTTTGCGTTTTGGAATTCCAGGGTTGTTGTTGTTTTTTTTATCTGCGTAGAAAAAGCGCAAATATTTCCACGTAGACAATATGTATGCATGAGACTTTATTTTGTGTGAAATCCATCAAAGCTGCTTTTAAGATAAAGAATAAGGCTATTAAAATGTGCTAAAATAACAACTTATATTGTCGGAAGCCCTTTATTTTTAAGCGCTACGTGATTAAAAGCCTTGCACGAAACAAATGGAATCACGAAAACTATTTGTTTAACTGATATTAATTACTGAAATCTTCCGCATTTTTTTAAACTTAACTTTGCGTGCAAGCCATAGAAATCTGTATAAACCATTTCTGATCTAACCCTTTGTACCTTTCTAAGCCCCTAAAATCTAAACGTAGAAGCCTGAAAGGCTGAAAAAATGACACAAGGTGCACTTGGCAAGCGTTTAGTTTGTACTGAGCTAATCTGCGCTTCTACTATTGTTCTTTGAGCAATACAATACCTTTGTGCGTGGGATATCAAGTGTTAGTCAAACAGGAAGTATTGCAGCCATAAATAAGCTCGTAGGCTCCGGACAGAGCATTTACCCTATTGATTTGGCGACCTTTGAGTTCACGAAATATGGATCTTCTAAAACTCAGTCTTCCCTTGGTGTTTTTCTTATTCTTGGGAAGTATTGCTGCAACTGTGAAAGGTAAGAGTGTTATAATCACTGAAACATGTTAACTTGCTCGGCTGGTGTAGTTTTATGAGATGGAACCAGGTAAATTTTTTTGGTCAGTGATGTTCACTTGTCATATCGAACTGAGTGTTCCGTTAGTCTTGAAAAAGGTACGAAACTGAAATTCTAAAGAAATAGGAAGGATCCTTAGCTTTTCAGTTCATTTCAATCAGGTTTCCTATTGATTTCGAAAGGGAAAATTTCAATACACGCCTCCTTTCTGGAAAATCACAGTCTCGTTACATCTCAAAAACGCAAAAAGATGAAATGTGGTAGGTACATGGTTGTCAAATTCATTTTCAATATGGTCTTGCACTTTTTTAGTCTTTAATGATGATGCAGGGTGAGGGTTTCATGTCTTGCAACCTCTATTCTATGAAAAGCCGCCCGGCATCGTAAAATCGTTTATACCAAGGTAAAAAATATTTCCGAGTTTAACATCCCACAACTAAACAAGGTCAACATTATTTTGAAAAGATTAACAAACTGAAGACCGGGCAACTTTGCGAAGTTCGTGATTTGTTTCGTGTGGCACTGTTTTAGTTTCTGCTGAGTGCGCTGCCCTATGAGTTCAAAAGAAAACAAAGAAGGTGGCATTGGACAAACTTTAAATGACATGTCAGTACCGTACGTGATTGCAGTGCTGTGATTAAAAATAAATGTCAGAAATATCGGGATAAGTCATAAGGTCTTATTGACAATGATAAGACACTTAACCTATTTAGTCCAAATTGCCTTCCTGTTGATCAAGCATGAGTCGTATGTCCTTATTTCTTCCTTCCTTTGTTTTAGAGGCTTTAGGCAAAGGTCTCATTTGTTTTGAACAAAATAAGGTTATTTTTTCGACAAAAAAGCTTCGTTTTCAAGAGACAACGCCCCTTTTAGGAAAATGTCTCTGTCAAACTGATCGTTATGTTTCGAAAACCTTTGTCATAAAACTAAGGAATAGAACGTAAAACACAGTTCGTGCCTTATTTCACGCAGCTCTGTCTGTTTGCCAAAAAAATGGATAATGGCTTCAACGAGCCCTGATCGACTTTTTCTCTTTCTTCTACGAGCACTCCTTCTCTTCATGACTGAACAATGCGTTGGCAAGTTCTGAGCAAGGCACTCCTGACTTGATACAAGTATTTTCCTTTTTATGTCGCCTTTTCACCTGTAGCATGTGGCTTTTGAAGACTTGTTTGTCCATATTTCGTTATAGAAATGTAAATCTATAGAGGAATTATGAAATATCGAGGGCTTGTATCAAAATACATGCAGACGCCCCTCCCCCTTTTTTACCTCGCCATTTTTTTCTCTGTCTTCTAACTCATATCCCACTGAATACATTTTCAATCTTCTAACGCGATTGTATTACACACTCGCAGGGATCAATGTGCAGCGTGGAAAACTCAACGTAACGAAAACTCCCCAAGGATGGAACTGCAACAGCGGTTGTGACCCACCAGATCACTGCATATTACCACGCTGCACCAATGTGCCATTCCCTCAGACATTCAGTGGATCAGGGACGGTAAGTGTACTCGATCTAAGAAGTTGTGATGTCTTCCAGGTAATCCCAGGAGGTTATTGTGTACATTAACCGCGAAGCAGTTGAATTTAATAATGAACCCTGGGAATGTCAAGGAATGCACTTCGCTTTATACCCCCAGGGAATATGGCTTGGGCCTCAATCCCAAATTCACCCCGCGCCAAATCTCTGAGCAAGTTTTTAAATCCAAGATTCTTGTAATCTCCTTCGTCCAAGGAAATTTTAACCGAGTTTTGGAAGGGAGGGAGGTTAGGAACGTTCTCTTTCTTGTTATACGGTGATCTTCGCCATTTACTGTCGTATCTGCCTGTTTGCCTAAGTGGACACATGGGAGTAAACAGGAGAAGGGTAGTGTGAGGTCAAAACGGTGCATTTTGGTTTAAAACAAGGCGGTGCGTTTTTGTGGCGTTCTCAAGCCAAAAAATACGCAAATTTTGCAAACCTTGGGGGAGGGGTTAGCTTTAGCTATTACTGGGTTAATGCCACTCGAGGGTCCCTCCCACAGTCACCTGACAGATACCAAGGTCTGGGGTAGATGCATGTTGGAAGCATTAGAGAGTCATATGGGAGGGGTGGGTAGACGATTTTTGTTGAAAAAGGACTTAGGTATAGTAAGTGGGTATACCGGTTGTATACTTGGTGGAAAGGAGTGTGGATCTTTTTTGGCCAAAGGAAATTCAAATAATACGAAGAGGTTAAAGAGGTCATAGAGGAAAGAGAGACAAAATCACCCAAAATTGGAGGCTGCGAAACGGCTCAGGGACTGTGGACAATAGATGGCAGTGAGCTAGAGGTTTAATAGAGCAGAATCTAGAATGAATAAGAAAATTGAAGAACAAACAACCATTCTTGTTCTTACGGAAACGTTGCAGCTGTTTAGATTTTTGTGTATTTTTCCACAAATTATAGGTTCGAGTCTTTGTTTCTTTGAGTTATGAAGACGACTCCTCTACTGTTCATTCGCCTTCAGCTTGGTGGGCTACAAATATAAACACAGCAGAATTTGAGCTATGTACACGTACAGCAGAATCCACAAATAGGACAGTGATCAACTGGTTAGCGTTCCAAGACAAACCAGAGATGACACATGGAAGCGTTACTTTCAGTGGAATATGGACAACGGAAACCAAGTGTGAAAAAGTGGCCTTTTCTCAGGTGAGACAGTAATTTAAAAAACTGTTGTCAGGTTTGATGAATCCAAGTGTAGCGGAAAATGAACAAAAACCTGCTACCCAGTAGCTTTTATAAATAGTCACACTGTAGGATGATTCCAGCCGATGCAAAAAGCTAGCACTACCTTAAAAACATAAAAACAGCGCGCTCCAAAGCAAAGTATTGCTCAACAGCTTTTATTTGAATGCTCACACTGTAGGATGATTTCCACAGACGCAAAGGCTAGCACTACCCTGTACCACATAAAAACAGCGTGCCTCACAACAAAGCATCATTCGACAGCTTTTCTTTTTTGAATGCTCACACTTTAGGACGATTTTTACAGACGCAACAGCTAGGACTACCTTGTACCACATGAAAACAGTGCACCCCACAGCAAATTACTGCTCAATAGCGTTTATTTTAATAGTCACACTGTGGGATGATTTCCTCAGACGCAAAAGCTGGCATTACTTTGTACCACATTAAAACAGCGCACCCCAGAGCAAAGTTCCATTTAATTTATTTGAATGCTCACACTACAGGATTTCATCCACAGACACAACAGCTAGCACTACCTTAAACCACATACAAACAGCTCGTCCCACAGCAAAGTACTGCTCAACAGCTTTTATTTGAATGGCCATGCTACAGGATCTATGCAGAGACTCGGAAAGGCGAATGCGCCATAAAGCTCTGGAATATTAAACATAGAACCAATTTGTGACATTACCACACGACAGTCTTACATAGTCAGTATAGCTTGCAGCTTGCATTTTAGTAAGCACTTCTTAAGGAATTCGTTTTCGGTCTCAAATTTATAGTTGAAACTAATTCTTGAGCGCGTAACACACAGTACCACAATAAAACGTTCAACCCAGCTCAGAGAGAAATTGTTTTTGCAGAATTTCGTCAAGGAAGAAAAAGATAACACCACTTTGAACAGTATAAGAAACAGTAATATGCACAAGGAACTACCACTCAACATTCATTTGCGATGTTAACAATTTAATCCACCTGACTTAACAGTTACAACTTGTCCTTGAACAGAGTGTCAACAACACACAGGAAAGTACTACTGAACAGCTTTATATTTGAATGCTCACACTTCACGAATTCATCCACTGCCTCACAAGTTAGAACCTGACCTTGTACAGCATAACAAATAGCATCACAGAAAAATACTGCTCAATAGCTTTAAAGGATTTTATCCACGGACTTAAAAGTTAGAATCACCTTGTACAGCATAATAAACAGCCCCACAGGAAAGTGCTGCACAACTCAATACCTTTCATTTAAAGTTAGAACCACCTTGTACAGCATAACAAATAGCACCACAGAAAAGTACTACTCAGTAACTTTCACATATTCGGATTTCATCCACAAACGCAAAAGTTAGAACCACCTTGTACAGCATTAAAGAAACAGCATCACAGAAAAGTACTGCTCACAAGCCTTTACGCGAACGCCGTGACACTTAAAACGTGAAATGAAAAAGTACAGCATAATAAACAATACCACAGGAAAATACGGCTCAATTTTTTGTTTTCATTTCAATGGTCATTCTTTAGGATTTCATCCACAGACTGAAAAGTGGAGCGACCTTGTTCAGCTTTCTACACACTAGTACCACAGGAAAGTACTGCTCAGTAGCTTTGATTTGAATGGTTACACTTTAGGGTTTCATCCACAGACTCAAAAATTAGAACTTCCCTGTACAAAATCCACCTTGTACAGCATAACAAACAGTACCGCAGGAAAATACTGTTCAGTAGTGTTCACTTGAGAGATCAAAGTTTAGAAATTGAAATTGAAGCACAGGATAAAAAATGTTAGGACGATTTCCGCTCAACGTTCGAGCAGTAAGTGCAAAAATTAAGTTACCAAAAAAATACTTGCAGCACTGTCACATTTTGAGAACAGATAAGAAGAACTTATCGTTACTTTTGCTCCCAAGCTGACCCCGCGAGAGAAAATTGGATTTGAAGTTATCCATATTTCAATTAAAAAGACACTTCATGTCAGCTCAAAAAAAAATGGCGCCCGTTTTTAGCATACTTTTACGAGATTTGAAATTAATTTTCTTGAGCACTCTTGAGAATTTCATCGCGGGGTCACTTGGGCAAGTGAAGTAGATTGAGATGTTTCAAATAGCATTTAAAATGTTACCGTGCTATGAGTAGTTTTTTGGTAAATATTTTTTGCACTTATTGCTCGAACGTTGAGCGGAATCCGTCTTAAGCACCTTGTACGACATTGATAAACAACAACACAGGGAAGCGATCTGATTTAAATGGTCACACTTTAGGATTTCATCCCTAGACTTTAAACGTAGAACCTCCTTTGTACAGCATAATAACATTTTCACAGTAAAGTGCTGCTCTTCCGTGCCATTTGAATGACCACACTTGACATGTCATTACTACAGTAAAATACCACTTAAAAGCTTTCATCACACTTAACGATCTCATCCATAAACCATATTGTACAGGCATAACCGCATATATCAGAGGACAGTTAACCGGGCCAGATAGAAAAGCTGGACTGGACTCTGGACTGGACTCTGGACTGGACTTTGGACTGGACTCTGGACTGGACTTTGGACTGACTTTTATTGACTTGAAATGAACTTAATATTTTACTAATTAGTTGATAATTACAAATAAAGCGAAAAATTTTTTTCTGCATGAATATTTTTTCGGGACTAATTTGCAATTTTTTTTCTTTGCCTTGTGCCGTTATGCACGATTTAGATTTCTTCTGTAAAAGTTGTGCAGGAATTTTTTTTCGTATTTGCCCCCACCCCCCTCTTCCAAAAAAAAAATAAAAATAAAACAAAATGGTCCATCTCTTAAATAAAAACAACTAAATTTAATTATGAACCAGTTTTTAGAAACATTTTAACAATTTACCAGAAAACCCACGCTCCTCCACGATAGCGCGCAGCTCGCGCGATATAATTTTCGATCTGCGTGGAGCTTGTTAGTGAGTAAAAGACCTATTGTTTTCTTTTCTGGCTTGAAAGGTGTTGACAGATTGAAACCGGGGAGTAGAAGAACCGATTACTGCGCGGGTGACAGTACGTGGTATGCCAACAAAATAAAGACATAAAATGGGGAAAACATTGTAGTACTGTAGTACAGCGACTGTAGTACGTGTTTGATTTTCAAATTCGTTGGTAAATCGGCCATGTCCGATGTAAGAAAACTTCTGGTATCTGGCATGAGAACTGTCAGTGAAAAGACGCTTTGTTTTTTTTGAAATTCAATACTGGGAATATCTGGAATATACTGATAGGTAACTGACAGGCGCGTTAACAAGCATCAAATAACAATCGCGTACCGATCACACACGTACTATCCGGAATATCTATTACGGTATTCCCACGTTCAACTCTGCGTTTGCAAAAATAATGGATTGTGGAAGTAATGGTTTTCACGATGGAGATGAGAAGTCCACGCGTACATATGCAAGCGTTGTCCGTGGAGAGGATTCGTCGGCTCCGATGGCAAATTCGTGGTGGAGAAAATTGCAGCTTGAAAATGAAGACGAAGCCATCGTCCTGGCCACCTGAGGAACTCGATCGAGGATCTGGTAAAGGTACATGTACTCCATTTTAATGGAGTAAAATTCCTCTAGCTAATCTGTCTAAACACAAATTTTTGGAATAAGGCAACTGTTTATAACCCATTCTTGAATCGACTCGAATCCTCTGTGTGCAGTGACGATTCGAATCGATTCCTCCGAACTTTTCTGCCATCCTTGTTCGCCTTCTCGCGGTATTTTTCTAGGTGTCCCGCGAATCGACTTCCGTTTATTCGATTAAACTACAACACAGACGATTCGAGTCGATTCAAGAATGGGTTATAAACAGTTGCCTTATTCCAAAAATTTGTGTTCAGACAGATTAGCTAGAGGAATTAGTGAAGTACATGTACCTTTACCAGATCCTCGATCGGGTTCCTGGTGGCCAGGACGATGGCTTCATCTTCATTTTCAAGCTGCAATTTTCTCCACCACGAATTTGTCATCGGAGCCGACGAATCCTCTCCACGGACAACGCTAGCATATGTACGCGTGGACTTCTCATCTCCATCGTGAAAACCATTACTTCCACAATCCATTATTTTTGCAAACGCAGAGTTGAACGTGGGAATACCGTAATAGATAGTCCGGATAGTACGTGTGTGATCGGTACGCGATTGTTATTTGATGCTTGTTAACGCGCCTGTCAGTTACCTATCAGTATATTCCAGATATTCCCAGTATTGAATTTCAAAAAAAACAAAGCGTCTTTTCACTGACAGTTCTCATGCCAGATACCAGAAGTTTTCTTACATCGGACATGGCCGATTTACCAACGAATTTGAAAATCAAACACGTACTACAGTCGCTGTACTACAGTACTACAATGTTTTCCCCATTTTATGTCTTTATTTTGTTGGCATACCGCGTACTGTAACCCGCGCAGTAATCGGTTCTTCTACTCCCCGGTTTCAATCTGTCAACACCTTTCAAGCCAGAAAAGAAAACAATAGGTCTTTTACTCACTAACAGGCTCCTCGCAGATCGAAAATTATATCGCGCGAGCTGTGCGCTATCGTAGAGGAGCGTGGGTTTTCTGGTAAATTGTTAAAATGTTTCTAAAAACTGGTTCATAATTAAATTGAGTTGTTTTTATTTAAGGGATGGACCATTTTGTTTTATCAGTTTTTTTTTGGAAGAGGGGGGTGGGGGCAAATACGAAAAAAAATTCCTGCACAACTTTTACAGAAGAAATATAAATCGTGCATAACGGCACAAAGTTCATTTCAAGTCAATAAAAGTCAGTCCAAAATCCAGTCCGGAGTCCGGTCCAAAGTCCAGTCCACAGTCCAGTCCAGAGTCCAGTCCAGCTTTTCTATCTGGCCCAGTTAACCGTCGTAAGATTGCACCCACAGACTCAAAGCTTGGAGCGATCTTGTACCGCAAAAATGTTATTTTACACCTCAGTGTTTCTAATATGAGACACTGAAGCGCCACGCAAAAGCTTAAATGTTGAACGGTCTTAATTAGAAATTCCACCTTAGGCACTTTCAATCCCGTATTTTCGACGTATTTCGTTTAAGTTTTCCTCATCCCGTGATCCCGGAGCCAACAGAATTTTCACGCCGATCTGTCAGAGTTTTCTCTGCTTAATCCCGTTTCCCTTGAAAGTTTTGTCCCGTCCAGCAGTCCCTTACCCGTCAGAATCCTTATCTTGGCCGTGGTCCCGTTTTGGAGGTGCGAAAGTAGATCACAGATTTTAACGCTTTTCTGCATCCCTCATACAAGAAAGAATAGGCTACTCATCTCGGCCGTGGTATAAAATTCTTTAGCCGACCTCGCACTTCTCCTTGATTTAAGTCCTATACTAGCAAGACCTATAATATACCCTAGTGAGCTTTATCCTCTGAATATTTAATGCCCCATCGCGTGACACAAGACAAAAACCTCAAATAGGGAAGTGGAACACACTACGAGATAAGTTTTAAAATTAACCTAACGAGAGTTGACGCGTGCCAGCCTTCACAATGTTTCACTACGCCAACAAACAATATATCGTAAGCTCGTTTTTTGTGATCCATGTTAAACATAACAGGCTACTACTAATTGCAGTGGAAATCAGGAAAACCAAATTTGACCTTTACGGCTGATTGATTTCGACATTACGAAATGCTAAAAAGAGTTTACCTTTTCGGAAAGATTTATTATCGTGTTAGACAGAATTAACTCCGGCGAGCGGCTATGAATACACATTATAGTGATTTACTTTTTAACCTTGCCCTCGTAAATAGATGTTTCATAGTCAATTCGGTCAAATTTAATTTTATCTTTCGTTTTGAAGTTACCCAGTGTTGACCACCTGACAATGGCGGATTTTCAAAAAGCTCCGGAGTCGGCTACCAAAACATAATAATACCTCTTTTCTTGTCAAAGTGTTGAAGTAGGATAAGAAGAGTTCTTAAAAGACGAATGCAATTGACCTGCAGGTTAATCACTTTTATTATCCTCACGATTTCATCCCCGTACTCAAAAGGTAGAACCACTTCTTACAGCGTAACAACAGCACCATAGTAATGTACTGTTCAATAGCCGGATACTTTTGAATGGTCTCAAAAAAGTATTTCCTCCACAAGCACAAGATTTAAAGTAATTGTTATTTCCAAAAAAGTAAGATACAAGAGTCGGAGAACGTAAACATAAAGCCACACCCCCTCTCCCCCCGCCTCCCCACTTTTGACCCTCATCCAGCATCTCTCTACTTTTAACATTCAACTCAAATCCAACATCTGCATCTTTAGATCCTTCCGAATTACCTTTCATCTGTTCAGATGCCACTTTACATAACTTCCAGGTCAGGTTAAAAAGTTTACTAGGGCAATGTTTTGGAAAGCTAGCGATAGTTCATGTATCAGCATAATTTTATATATCTTTTTTCTCTGCATTGACACGATGGTCCACTAGAAAATTCAAATGTCCAACAAAAGTAAAAGATTTGTGTGTGATAAAATTATTGTTATTGGTTTTCAAATTTCGTTTGTATCGTCGGCTGACAGGACAAGATTTAAATTTTGTCCCCATTTTTAGCTGGGAACTCAAAAACTTTGGGCGAAAAACACTATTTTACATGATTCACGAAACATGATTCACTAAACACGTTTAAAAACGTTTGAATTTTTATTTTGATTCTGGAAGTTTACATGCTGTAGACCCAATTTGTTTTTCATTTGAATGGTCATTCTTTAGGATTTCATCCACAGACTCAAAAGTGGAACAACCTTGTTCAGCTTACTAAACACTAGTACCACAGGAAAGTACTGCTCAGTAGTTTTCATTTAAAAGGTCACGTTTCAGGATTTCATTCACAGACTCAAAACTACGAACCTTCTTGTTCAGTGTCACAGGAATTTAGTGCTTAATAGTTTTCATCTCAAGTGACACAAGCACAATGAGGATCAAAAATGTTAGAGCCACCTTGTACAGCGTAATGAACAGCATCACAGGAAAGTATTGCTTAGTAGCTTTGATTTAAATGGTCACACTTTAGGGTTTCATCCACAGACTCAAAAATTAGAACCACCTTGTAATGAACAGTACCACAGGAAAGTATTGCTCAGCAGCTTTCATTTGAGTTGTCACACTTAAGGATTTCATCCACAGACTCAAATGTTAAAACCACCTTGTACAGCATAATAAACAACACCACAGAAAAGTACTGCTCGGTAGCTTTGATTTGAATGGTCACACTCTAGAGTTTCATCCACACACTCAAAAATTAGAACTATCCTGTACAAAATCCACCTTGTACAGCATAACAAACAGCACCGCAGGAAAAACTGTTCAGTAGTGTTGACTTGAGAGTTCACAGTTTAGAAATTGAAATTGAAGCATAGAATAAAAAGTATTAAGCTCCTTGTACAACATAATAAACAGCAACACAGGGAAGCGATCTGATTTAAATGGTCACACTTTGCTTTAGGATTTCATCCCTAGACTTAAAACGTAGAACCTCCTTAGTACAGCGTAATAACATTTCCACAGTAAAGTGCTTGTCTTCCGTGCCATTTGAATGACCACACTTGACATGTCATTACTACAGTAAAATACCTACTTGACAGCTTTCATCACACTTAACGATCTCATCCTATAAATCATATTGTACAGGCATAACCGCATTATCAGAGGACAATATTGCACCCACAGACTCAAAGCTTGGAGCGACCTTGTAGTGCAAAATTGTTATTTTACACTTCAGTGTTTCTTATATGAGACACTGAAGCGCCACTCAACAGCTTGAATATTGTACGGTCTTAATTAGAAATTCCACCTTAGGCGCTTTCAATCCTGCATTTCGTTAAAGTTTTCCCCATCCCGTGATCCCGCAGCCAGCAGAAATTTCACCTCGATCTATCAGAGTTTTCTGGGCTTATGATGTTTTCCATGTTTTAATCCCGCTTCCCTTGAAAGTTTTGTCCCGTCCCGCAATCCCTCGCCCCTCAGAATCCTTATCTTGGTCGTGGTCCCGTTTTGGCGGGTGCGAATAGATCCCCCGTTCTCGACACAGATTTTAACGCTTTTCGGCATCCCTCATACAAGAAAGAATAGGCCACTCAACTCGGCCGTGGTATAAAATTCGGTAGCTGACCTCACATTTCTCCTTTATTTAAGTCCTATACTAACAAAACCTATAATATACCTTAGTGAGATTACATTATTACAGCCCCTGAATATTTTTAAAATGCCCCATCGCGTGACACAGATTGTGTCTTGTAGCGAAATGGTTACATGCAAGACAAAAAATAGGGAAGTGGAAAACACTACGAGATAAGTTTTAAAATTAAAATAACAAGAGTTGACGCGTGCCAGTGTTTACAATGTTTCACTTAACCAACAAGCAATCGTAAGCTCGTTTTTTGTGATCCATGTTAAACATAACAGGCTACTAATTGCAGTGGAAATCAGGAAAAACAAAATTTGACCTTACAAAATGTTAAAAAGAGTTTACCTTTTCGGAAAGATTTATTATCGTGTTAGACAGAATTAACTTCGGCGGGAGGCTATGAATACACCATATAGTGATTTACTTTTTAACCTTGCCCTCGTAAATGGATGTTTTATAGTCAATTTGGTCAAATTTAATTTTATCTTACGTTTTGAAGTTACCGAGTGTTGACCTGTAGGGCGGAATTTCATGTAGCTCCGGAGTCGGCTATCAAAACATAATAATCCCTTTTTTCTTGTCAAAGTGTTGTCAATAGACGAACGTCTATTGACCTGCAGGTTAATCAATTTTATTATCCTCACTATTTCATCCCCGTACTCAAAAGGTAGAACCACTTCTTACAGCGTAACATCAGCACCACTACTGCTCATTAGCTGGGAACGTTTGAATGGTCTCAAAAAAGTATTTTGTCCACAAACACAAAATTTAAAGTAATTGTTATTCCAAAAAAAAAAAAAAGATATACAAACAGCATGCTGATCCTTACAAGAGTAGAAAAAAGTCGGAGCTCATAAACAGAAAGCCGCACCCCCTCCCCCCGCCTCCCAACGTTTGACCCTAATCTAGCATCTCTCTACTTTTAACATTCAATTCGAATCCAACATCTGTATGTTTAAAGCCCTCCGAATTACCTTTCATCCATTCAGATGCCACTTTACATGTCTTTCAGGTCAGGTAAAAAACCTAACTAAAGTAGTGATTTGGTAAGCTAGTGATACTTGTTAATGCATGTTATTATCTCTTGTTCGCATATATATATTTTTCTTTAGATTGACGCGATTGTCCACTAGAAAATTCAAATGTCGAACAAAAGTAAAAGATTTGTGTGTGAACCAAGAATAATCTCGTGATAAAATTATTGTTATTGGTTTTCAAATGGCCGTTTGTATCGTCGACTGATGTATACAGGACAAGATTTTAATTTTGTCCCCGTTTTTAGCAGCTCAAAAACTTCAAAAAACGCTATTTTACATGATTCAGGTAAACATAAATCTAGTGTTTAACAACGTTTGAATTTTTATTTTGATTCTGAAAGTTTACACAATGCCAACATCAAATGGGCGAAAATTATTTTAAACTGGCGTTCCGCGTTAAAATAACTACAGATCACAAGAAAAATGACAAGTGAAAAACAGCTTGGACCCGTTGCGAACTTGCACAAATGTATGATTAATCTCTGACATGTCTTTTAAACAATTGTTTTGCAGAGCTTTGCTGGAAAACCTTCTGTGTTTATCACTTCTAAATACACTCGTAGCACAAAATCTGACGATGCCATGTACGCTTGGTTGGAAAATATCAGTTCTAAAGAATTTGAGCTTTGCATCAGGGAGTTCTTACCATTTGACGGAAAACATCAAGATACAACAGTGGTAAGTTGGAAGTTTAAGGTTAGACAACGCGAAAATTGTTTACCGTCTTATATTTAGTTTCCTTAAATCTGGACAACTAGAGATGGCGAAGTACCATTTTTTGTGCTGCGAAAACTCAGTGAAGCTTTTTTGCCGTCGTTTTCATGCTGCGTGTGGCGTTGCCGCGCAAAACCGGAGTTGCACGTTGGGTAGGAGTTTTGCACGTTGCGTTACATTTTTCGAGTTGCGTGATACATGTTGCGTGTCCAAATTTAGTTGCACGTGAGGTATCGTCACGCCACACTTTGGCTAAGAACGGAAGCACACTCTGGAATACTTTATCATACTGGGCAAGGTAGTAACAGAGTTACCTTCAACCTAAGTCTACTATTTGTAGAAAGCTCAACTAAAATATTTCAATTTTCCACAGGACTGGTTTGCATTCACCGGCAATGGGTCTGATCTCAATTTTACAATTACTGGAGAAGCAGTCTTCCCCAATACTGGCACACCCTCTGCTGAAGACAACTACGGCTTCTGTCAGGTAAATGACTGCTGTTTCCTGTAATGCCTGACCACGTTTTGCTTTCTCATGCAGCCTTTTGATTCTCAATTATGACGAACATCTCTATTCTCCTCAGAAAAGTTACATAATTGACAACAGATAGAAATTTATGACAAATCACAATCATCAGCAATATCTAAGCAAGAAAATAAATCCCTTTTTACAGCTTACTGTCACTACTTTAACTTCCTGTGTTAAGCTTAAAGCTTATTACTTGATTGATTGACTGACTGACTGACTGACTGACTGACTGTCTGACTGACTGACTGACTGACTGACTGACTGACTGACTGACTGGCTGACTCACTCACTCACTCACTGATTAGCTGGATGGTTGGCTGACTGACTGACTGACTGACTGACAGACTCATGACTAGCTGGCTGGTTTGCTGGCTGACTGACTGTCCTGGCGGATGACTGATTATTCATTGACTGGTTGACTGACTGACAGCTGACTGACTTAAACTGCCTGACTAACTGACTATATGACTGACTGACTAACTGAATGAATGACTGGTTGACTGAGAGATTGATTGACTGACTGACTGACTGACTGAGTGGAAGTCTGACTGACTGACTGACTGACAAGTGACTGATTTATTGACTGATTGTTTGATTTATCCATTGGTATGTACCTTGTAAGTATTTACATTTTTCCTGTGTTGTATGTTTAATTTAATTTATTTATTTATTGTTTCCAGCGAGTGCATTTTAATACCACCTTCTATGCCTCACCAGTCGTCCTTGTTTCTGTATACCACCAATATGACAGACAAGGAAAAAACTTTGTTCCTCCAGAAAACAACATAATCACGGCCTGGGTGGAGGTGAGATATCACCTGTTTTTCTATTGATAACCAGGCGTCTTCTTTATGAGGTTAAATTTTATTCACTAAATTTGCAATTAGTTAAATTGAGATAGCAGGAAAAAGAAATTTAAAAATCCGACCGTTTGGGTGTAACTTGAGGTGTAAAAGCTTTATCTTTATTGTATTTTTATTCAATCAGTTAATCTCTCAATGAACCAGTCAGCGTGAGTCAGCCAACCTCTCAAACATTCAGCCAGTCAGTCAACCAGCATCCTGTCAACCAGCAATATAGTAAACCAGCCAATTAGCCAAACAGTCAGTCAGTCAGTCAGTCAGTCATTCAGTCAGTCATCAGTCGGTCAATCAGTCAGTCAGTCAGTGAGTCAGTCAACCAGCCAGCCAACCAAACAGTCAGTCAGTCAGTCAGTCAGTAGTGAGTCAGTCAGGCGGGCAGGCAGTCAGTCACTCAGACAGTATATCAGTCAGACAGTCTTTCAGTCAGACAGCTATCAGTCAGTCAGTCAGTCAGTCAGTCAACCATCCAGCCAGGAAACCAGCCACACAGTCAGTCAGTCAGTCAGTCAGTCAGTCAGTCAGTCAGCCAGCCAATTAGTCAATGAATCAGTCATCAACCAATTATCTATTCCAAGACAATTTTTCTAAGAATTAGACCAAAACAACAACAGCAGCAACCCTAAATTAGCGCAACCAAGACATTTTAGGCTTTTAGGGCAACATGGTGCATGTTTAGTCTTAAATATAATGTGTTAACATTTTTTCTTCATGCAGGAAGTAGGCTTAAGGGATATGAAGATCTGTGTAAAGGATTTAATCGGATCAGGGAGCGGCCACGACCCCTTGACAGTCAGCTATGCTGTTATTGGAGGTTAGTTTTTCTCTTGTTTTGATATGATTAATATTTCACCTTGTAGACTGCCAAAGAACCGCGATTTGAATGAAAAAGGACTCTGTTCCATCTGTTCTTGATCTTGATATGAGCATACAATAAAGTTCGTCTTTCGTCAACGAACTACCGAATCGTGGGCTTTCAATATTATTAGATTGCTTTGCCTTGTAGTAAAAGATACTAGGTTAAACTGTTTTCTCATTGATGTAGCGGCTTTTAATTTATCAGTGAAGTAACGTAATGAGGCAAAAGTATTTATTTAACACTTGTTCATTGCCACAGATCTCAATCCTTGCCTCAACGTGCATTGTCCTCGTTTTGGAGTCTGCAACACTTACAGTGCGCATGACGCTCGCTGTGAATGTTTTGATCAATGTCCTTCCTATCAGGACCCAGTGTGCACTGCAAATGGAACAACATACGATAACAAATGCTGGCATGAGTTAAGCTACTGTAGAGGACTGGAGAACAATCTTGTATATCATCCGGGAAGTTGTGAGGGTAAGGGAGCCATTGGTAATGTCAGCACAGCTTGTAATAAGGCCTAAATGGACCCCTTTAAAGCTCTGTAATATCATGTCAATTTTTTATTGGCAGACATCTCGCAATTATGGACTATAAACTTAACGCCCGAGAAAAGTCAAATTAGAAAAAGTAGCAAAGAAACACTTGTCGGAATCGATATTGCCGACTATTGCCTTTACGGAGAAAAAAAATAGCTTCAACTTTACAGAATAATGCAATGGCAAAAGCATTGCCAACCTAAAATTACAACGAAGCGTTTTAATGCCGTTTGCCTTTATTAGAGAGTGTAACACAACGGGGAGGTTGTTTTCTTTTTTAAATAGATTTATTAAATGCAACAAGATAACAGACACACCCCTGTAACCAAAAGAAATGACAAAAGAGAAATAATATTGAATATTAACTACACCAGCGGTGCTTAAGAATGTCTCAAATAAGTGACACAGAACAACAAGAACACCAGAACAAAGTCTTGAACAAACTTGCCCTTCACGGGCGACCTCGTTGTCTTGAGGTTGCCTGTTAGAACGGAGATCGATTTTGAGGTGGATTTCAGTTTGTAATCAAAGTACAGTTTAACAACCAATATAAACCAATTAACTGTTTTCATGCTTTTTCTTGCCAAACAGGATTTCCAATTGTTCGAGGCCGAGTAGAACTCCTTCATGTTCCCAAATGGTCCGATTCAAGCTGTAAGACAGTGGCTTTCCCGCCATACCGCTTCTATCCCGATAAACGGGTGCATGTCCAAATCACCGTCAGTCACATCAGACTGAATGACTCCGTGACAGTCCACGACGCTGTCACTTCATGGACGGAAAAAATAAACCCAAAAAACTTTACTGTCTGTGCCATGCAATCTGGAAGAAAAGAAGAGAATTTCAATCCATTTGCGACCATTGATTGGGTTGCATATCAGGGAGCACCGCCTGAGGGATTGACGGGAACGATTCAACTGCAAAAATGGTGGTCTGGGACGAATTGCGCAGATGTAACTTTTCCCAAGGTAAGAATGGGACTGTTATTAACTCAAACCATTTCTCTGTTTCGTTATTTTGACATATTCTTAAAAAATCTAAAGGAAAAGCGTACATCACACTTTGACTGAATTTTAAAACACAACCACGGTTCTGTTCAATAAGTTAAATTGTACTTTAGGTGTATAATTCCAATCGATCGTCTTCCGACCTCCCTTTTTGAATGTTCGGGATTTCCGATGCAAACTTCGACCGACCTGATAATTCCACAATTGTATAACCTGTGCTAAGTGGTACAATGCCCCATGTATCTTGTGTGTACCTTAAATTTCTTGATTGTTTCGAATTACGACCTATATTACATGCGACTTGCCCCCATCGGCCACGTAGCTGAGTGGGTGGAGCATTAGTTACTAGTCTAAGTAGTAAAACGCTCAGTAGAAAATTAATGGCTTCGCTTTAGAACTGAAACTTGGACTACAGAGTTAATTCTCTGCTTGCCAGTTATCCAAATATTCGTAAACTATCATGTATCCTTATGACAAACTTCGAAATATGGACGAATGTGTATTTGAATATGGGCTGTCAGACAACTGTGGTTGAATTTAATGGTTAAGAATTTCACTGATTTTTCCAAACAATTCACTGATTTGATACTTCGAACTTTGAAGGACAAGTTCGCTGAGGCACCAGTAGTTCTTGTGACGTCAGAACATCTGAGGACTGGTAAGGAGTATGACGCTGCGCTTATCTGGGCAGAGGATGTAACAAAGGATTCATTTAAGGCCTGTCTTCGTGAAATGCAAAACTTCGACGGCAAGCATGAAGATATTGACGTGGTATGTTCCCAAATGACGCTATAAGTATTGTCAACAATGGCAATGGCATTATCAAAATGATCTAGTTACCAACCAACTTCCGAGAGTCGAGATTAATACCACATTCACTATGTGGTCAAAATAAACAGCATGGTCACCGCAACATACAATTGTTATAAGTAAAATTAAGTAAAATTTTTGGGGAAGGCGAGAACCGAGAATTAACCAGAAAAAGCCGGGTAGTTTGCGATAGTACCGTTTAATTTCTTGGGAAAATTTTCAATCCAAATTTGTCAGAGAAAAGTTTTGAGTTTCTTCCTTCTATATCAAATTGTCAACATATGAAAAAGGTTGTGTTTTAACAGGTTTTTAAGCTGTTGTTACTGTAGCAACAACAGTGGGCACTTTCAGTAATATAGAATGCTTAAATTTCTTTTCTTTTGGTATTCGACCTACTAAACCTTTGCCTAACTTTTGTTATTTGAAGCATTAATTAATGCTTTTTTTTTAATTCAAGAATTAATTTTTACTGGTCAACTCTTTATTTCAGCAGTATTCGCTCATGTTTTGAAACCTTTGATCAAAAAGATTTAGTGAAAAAGTAATGTGTGTAGATACAAGAAGCCACAAAATACTTCTCCAATTTTTGAAAAGAATTGCCTGTCTTTAGCTGACACTCCATGGGTAGTTTGGCTAGCTGTGCCGGTTCAGGCCAAACCTGGAGATGTCTTTTTCGATTCCTTGTAACATTCGCCCATTTATTGCTGTGATTTTTGTTCTTAGAATTGGTTTGCGTTCTCCAAGCTACACAAACCACTTTTTAGCGAGCATGGCACGATCAATTTTCCAAACACAAACCCACCAACAGATGATAACAACAACGCTTACTGCGAGGTGAGATATGAAGTTCTTTTTTTAAAGTACGCAGTCAACAAGCCTTGTCGCATAGTTTGCAACAAACGTAGCATCGAAAGCTGTAATATTCCATGACCTCCTGTACATGGTCTGATACTCTAACCACTGATCTACTGAACTGGAAGGCTAATGGCACACGCAAAATTCTAAATGGCACCGGCGGAATCCTGCTTAGCGTATAAATTCCAGGTGCATAATTTACAGACTTGGGGTCATGTTCCCCAGTTTATTGTGTAGTAGCAATTTACCTGGGATTCCTGTGGTACTGAACACCGTCGTAGAATTTTTGAGAATACTTGAAAAATGCCAAATCAATTTTTTTTTGCATTAAGGTGATTTAATCTCCTTTAAATGTAAACTTGAGCATATCAAAATGCCTGTTAGCCGCAAGAACCCAATTTGACCTGACAGAAAACATGAGAGAAGGTGAGAGGCAAAAAATGCCTTTAACAGATGCATGCAGTTAGTGAGATATGCTACGATTTGTTTTGTTTTCAGTTTGTTTTCTTTGCAAGAAACTACAACGCAACACCAACAGTACTACTTACAGCCAACCACAGCACAACGGCAAGTGGAAACTCGGCACCAGTTCACAACGGGATTACCACATGGATCGAGGTAAGATTTTGTTTCAGATCTATTGATTATTCACGGCCGGATTACCAAACTTTTAATTGATTATCATGATGAAAAGGAATTAAACGAAACTTTTGGAAATCTTGGACGTTTTCTTTGTTTAAAACTTTACTTTTTGGTGGTCGCAAAAAGACTAACTTTCCTTATTGAATTACACACTTTTGAAAGTATCAGCTAGGGAGCATCAAGTTATCCTTTTGTTTTTAGAACATGAATGCCTCTGGATTCAGAGCCTGCGTTAAGGAGTTGTACGAGACCAGATATGATCCGTTGTCAGTGAGCTACGCGGTCCTTACAGGTCAGTTAATACCGATACTTGATAATTTCATGAATGAATGAACAAACGAATGGGGTTGATGGATGATTTTAGTAGTTTCATGAATGAATGAACGAACGAACAAACGAAGAAATGATATCCGTAGATTGTATATTCACGGAAATATTTAAGAGCGCGGGAAAGTGGAAAAGGTTTGCTCAACTTGAAGGAAAGTACAAAGATTTTGGAAAGATAGACTTAAACCGCGGTATTATAATTGTAGCCACAAGACTTGCTTGCTCCAGTTACATAATATTGAATTTAGTTTTTAGTATTGCTTCACTTCTGCAGATACCTGTGATCCTAGATGGAGCTATTTCAATGGTTTCTGTTACTATACTAGCAAAACATGCACAAACTGGACCACAGCACTAAAAAAATGTCGCCAGGAAAACTCAGTCCTTGCTGACGTCACCAACAATGAGGAAAACGTCTATCTACAACATCGCCACAATGGCGAAAAATCCTGGCTGGGATTAAATGACATCTCCACAGAGGGAGACTTCATTTGGGCGAACCGCGGAGCTGGGAACTTTACAGCTTGGGCCAAAAACCAGCCGAACAATTTTGGAGAAGAAGACTGTGTACACGCGCTTGGTGTGGAACACAACTACAAATGGAATGACGTGAAATGCAGTGACTGTCATCAGTATACTTGCAAGAAAGGTGAGCTTCTATTAAAAACAATATTTCATGGGATTTCAGGGATTAAATCCGCTCAATGTTAATCTCTTTTGCTTCACAATGCCTCACCCTACATGTAGACGTTGACGTTTTTACTGTTTACTGGTGGTCTTTATCAGGAGATGAGCTTGCTAGTAACGCGCCGCCATTTGGTCCCCATGGTCGGCTGTGATTGGTCGATTTCGATCCTCGCTATTCTGGTCAGACGATGTTTTTCTGCCAGTCGGCTGCAATACCGGTGTCCTGATGTGTTCTTGCCCTTAAACGTCCACGTTTAAACATCCACTTTTGGTTCCCTTATTTCTGTTGGCTTTAATAGAGTGAATACTTAAGTGGATACATAAAGCTTCCTTCACTCTTCGAGTCCATATACTTTACCTAGTTCCTATCATCGATTACCATTGGTTCTTAGCCTGCGGCGCAGACAGACGTGTCACTCAAATCCTGGATATTCTCGCCCCTCTATTTGTTACGCAATTGGCGCTTGGTTGCGTGGTTATACAATTACAGCTGTCTAATAACTTTAAACTTTTTTGTACAGTTAGACAGCTGTAATCCGACACCTACACAGTGCACGCGCGTTAATAAGATACAAGTGAAAAGGTTCTTTTCTGCGTTTCTCCAATGAAAAAGAAAAGCTGATGGAACATAAGTATAGACTTTATTCAGCGTGTTTTAGGTATGGTCCCCGAAGGATTAAATGCGATAGGATGTATGTCATATCCCAGACGTTTTGAGTAAAAAGGTCTTTACATAGACTCAGTCTGATCTCACATTTTTCTTATTGATACGAGTGATAACTGGACTTAGTATCATACAGTTCAGATGAAATAACGATAGTTAAAAAGTTGAACTTTCTACTAAATTCTTTTGTTAACCTTGTCCTTTATCAGATCTAAACGAGTGCGAGACAGAGTCCAATTACTGCCATCAGCTTGCTACCTGTACAAATGAACGAGGATCTTATTCTTGCAAGTGCAACAGTGGATATGTCGGAGATGGCTTTGACTGCTATTATAGTTACGATGGTAAGAATTTTTAACAGCTTTTGTCGAAAACTTCATTCTAGTACCTTGCATGTGTGAAGTCTAAACGTCTGGTACTCCCATAAAGTCCACAGCGCTTTCTAGATTTCGGTGTGAATAATTAGTAGATTGCAATCCATGGTTTGTACGTGAAGCAGGGAAGTATGCGGAGTATGCGCAACCCTTGTTAGCGACGAAATGAATTCTAAAGCAACTAGTCCACGAATTTTAGCCAATTTAAACATTCACTAACGTAATGCTAGTACATTTTGTGTAGTGCAAGGAAATAACTGTCATAGTACAGACGTTATGGTCTGTTAAAACTAATGTTGTTTTAGCTATTCTGGTGATATCTTTAAAACTAATATTTTTGCAATTTTCCAATTGAAGGCTTGGGGCACTCAGCCATTCTTCAAAACAACGACAATTACCTGAGTACGTTAAGCAATTGGCTCAAACCCGTGGTCCAAAGTAAATCCTCTTACTGGAAGCGTTGCTGGCGTGCCTCCGTGGACGGATGGGCGGCATCCACTTTTCATTCTCGCTGTGATGGCAAGGGCCCTACGGTTACTATTGTCAAGGTTCAGCAATATATTTTCGGAGGGTACACCAGTACCTCATGGAGTAAGCTTATTTTTATTTTATTTTCATTTTAGTTAACCTAGTTACTTGTGAAAATCATTTGCTGGATATTCACCTGTTTGCAATGTAGTAATCCTTGGTAAGGTGAAGTTAGTCTGTTGTTTTTAACACCATATCTTCTGGGCTATAGTATGATACAACAAGATTTAGCAGACATTGACCATGTTCTACTGCGAATACGCGAGTCTGATCGGCTGAATCGTCGAAGTCTATTCGCTGATAGAAAACAATCGCAGCCTACTTTCTTGGAAAGAAAAATTGGTTTTATTTTCTTGTAAGGCGACTTTAACATGGCTGTTTCCCGCTTTAAATGTGGACGGGGTAAAAGGGGGAGTTGAAAGTGAACGGGAACAGAGCGTGAGAAAGAGGGGGCGGGAAGCTGGTACCAGTCAAGGTGACGGAAAGCGGGAGAAATTAAGGGAAAAAATTACAATATTGCGTAATGTTAAGCAATTGAAAGGAGCAAAAAGGAGGGAGCTGACAAAAATAGGACAGGAACCAGGAATGAATTATACGCGAAGGGGAATCTTATGGACCCCTGTCTCACCCCCTCCCGCCCACCCTCATAAAACCATTTACCCTTCTACTAAGACAATTAGACTACGAGGCCGAGTTGTATTCAACGAGGTGCTGCTGACTATTACGCGCAGAAAACTAGGACGAGTAGTCCAAAATTTCTACCAGACATGTAAATAGAATCTGGTAAAATTAAGTGACCGGCTGAGACAGATACAAGGTGCAAACATTTTTTTGCTGTTTATAATATTTACTTTAATTTGCTTGTGTCTGTTTTAAACAATTCACTGTATGAATAGCTTGGCTTTTTTCTGTGGTAAACGTGAGTGCTCTTAGGATTAAAATCAATAATTTAAAGAAAAACTTTTGTGAGGAATAAACATACAACGCTACCACTAAGTTGTTAAATTTGATTAAGACGAATCAGTAAATGTTTTCCAAAAAAAAAAACTCGAACTTTATACCAGATTTTTTTGTGTACCAAAACCAGTTCCCGATATAGACTATCACATGCTGCCTTTTTCCCGTCATTACACCAATACAGAGTAAGTAGACTGACTGTGTTGAATTTACTCCGCCGTTTTGTAATTTTGCTCCCAGGAATTTTAGAAAGCAATTGACAGATCAAGCTCTAAACATTTTCATGAACAACCGGTAATGTCAAAAAGTAACAACGTTTTAATCTTGTAAATCCCGTAAGCCGTAAGCCTGCAAATCAAGCTGAATTCTATGACTTTGCAAAACGTTAAACAGTCACAAAACCTGGAATCTCTCTTACTAACACCAAACCATGCCTCGTCCTCATTCAACTTCGTTAAGAGCAAAACTCAAAACAACGGCTTTGCTGCAGCTTCTGATCTGACAGGTTCATTTCACAGTGAGAGCAAGCGCTTTTCCACCCTAAACAATTACTTTGAAATTCAGAATCCGCTTCTCTTGCCAGAATAGAAACCAACATCACCACCCCAAATCTTATATTAACTAATAGTTGATACGTATATCTTTGGTGGACAAACTTTTGCGCTTTAAAACATTTCCTCTACAGCACATTGAACTTTTTTAAATAATTAAAGCGAAACTGCATTATTAGGTCCAGAAGATTCTTTCAAAAAGTAACAATGCAGTTGCAAATTCACACCTACCATGAATGAACCAAAAACAATGCAAATTAAAGCTGTCACCCTAAATGTTAGAGTTTTGAATGGGTCCATCAAAAGAAGGTCAACTTTTAGATGGCTACACAATCAAAACGCACATTTTTATTTTTTGCAAGAGACGTATAGCGATGAAAAATCAAAAGCGATCTGGGAAGCAGAATGGGGCGGAAAGATTTTCTCCAGTCACGGCACAAAACATAGCAAAGGCGTGATGATCTTATTCTATCCGAAATATGATATTGAGGTAGAAAGGTTTGAAAAGGATAACTGTGGAAGATTAGTTATTCTTGACACCAAAATTAACGGTTCAAACCTTATCTTGGTTAATGTTTACGCTCCAAACGAAATTGCACAACAGGTACATTTCTTTGAAAAGATCAACAACAAGCTTTCAAGTTACGCGGATGAAAATATTTTAATCGGAGGCGACTTTAACTGCCCCTTGACTGCCTTCGATAAAATAGACCAGTAGAAAATAAAAAAAAAAACAGTCATTGACAAGATCTCAAACCTTTTATCCAAATATTCGCTGCACGACATATGGCGCGAAACAAATATGAGTAAGAAAGAGTTTACCTGGAGAGATAAAGGTCATAAAGTACAGTGCAGACTAGATTACTTTCTAACAACTCCAAATCTTACTAAACTCACTCGGAATTGCGACAGTATTCACGCACCAGGATCGGATCACTGCGCGGTCAAGCTATTTATTCAATCAGAAGTCCTCAATAAGAAACCTGGCCCTGGATTCTGGAAATTCAACTGCTCGTTACTTGAGAATGAAGCGTATATCAACGAGCTTAAAGAAAACATTAAAGCATACAGAAAAAAATATGATTATCTAGAAGACAAAGGTCTGAAGTGGGACCTTTTGAAAATGAAAATGCGAAGTTTCACAATCGCATATACCAAAAAAAAAGCCAGAGAAAGAAAAGACAGAAAAAATACTACAAGAACAATTAAATAATTTGCTGGCACAGTCGGAGCATTGTAAAAATTATCCTGCTCTCAGAATAAAGATACAAACCGTGCAGTCGCGACTGAAACGAATAACAGAACAGAAAGTGAAAGGTGCGATGATGCGAAGCAAGGCAAGGTGGACTGAGTATGATGAAAAAAATACGAGATACTTTCTTAATTTGGAAAAACGAAAAGCGGAAAAGAAAAGGATTGTAGAATTATACCCAGAAGATGGTACAGTCACAGAGAACCAAGACACCATTCTTAAAGAAGAAGAAAAATTTTTCTAGTCTCTTTATGAGTCAAGCAATAATAATACAGAAACAACAGATAGCGAAGCCTTTTTCAAAGACGAAGTAATCAAACCACTAAGTGATGAGAGCGCAGACTTATGCGAAGGTCGAACATCTAAAAAATAATGCCGAAAGGTTTCAAAGGAAATGCAGAACGGAAAATCGCCAGGCTCAGACGGGAAGCCTTCTGGGAAGAAATTGGTGACGATGTAGTTGAAAGTATTAACTATGCCTTTGACAAAGGCGGAACTGTCTATCTGTCAAAAAGGGGCATCATAACACTCCTGCCAAAAAAAGATAAGCCCACTAACATACTCAACAATTTACGCCCAATTACCCTTTTGAACACCGACTATAAGATTGCAACAAAAGTGATAGCCAAAAGATTAGGGGAAGTACTCCTAGACATCATCTGTGCAAACCAGACTGGCTATGTAAAAAAGAGATACATTGGTGAAAATGTATGAGTACACAAAATACAAACAGTTGCCGGGTATCGCCGTTTTTGTCGACTTTAAAAAAGCTACCGACTCACTCGAAGGGGATTACCTAAACAAAAATCTGGACGTGTTCAATTTTAAAGGTGGGTAAAAGTTTTTTATAATGACATCTCAAGCTGCGTGATAAGTGACGGCTTCACCTCTCCCTTCTTTAACCTAAACCGCGGACTAAGGCAAGGTTGCAGGCCTCCTGTTCGTGCTTGGAATAGAACTGTTGAATCTTGCCATCCAAACGAATCCAAACATCAAAGGAATCAGCGTCGGTAACACGCAAATCAAAATCACGTTATACGCGGACGACACAAATCTCTTTCTAAAAGATAGAGACTCAGTTCAAGCGCTTCTTGAAACTTTAGAAAGTTTCAAAAAGTGCTCCGGCCTAGAGGTGAATAAAGCGAAGACAGAAGCTATGTGGCTTGGCTTGTGGGCAGAAAGAAAGGACACACCGTTCGGCTTCCGCTGGCCGAAAGACTCAGTATACTCTCTGGGTATCCACTTCACGAAAGAGAAACGCATAAGTGATGCGTTGAATTTCGAAAAGAAGTTAGAAGATTTACAAAAAATCATAAATTCTTGGAAAAGAAGGAAACTAACGCTTCTTGGGAGAATTAACATTGCTAAGTCGTTGGAACTTTCCAAACTAATTTACAACGCCTCGGTACTATCATTACCGGAGGAATTTGCTAAAAAAGTAGACAAAATTGTCTTCGATTTTGTCTGGGAAGGTAAACCCCACAAAATTAAAAAAACCACGCTGATCGGCGATAAAGACAAAGGTGGGCTTAAGATGATGGAGTTCGATTCCATGAACAAAGCTTTAAAGGCCTCGTGGGTGATTAGGTTTAAAAACGACATAAGCTCACCGTGGAAAATCATTCCAGATTACATGGCACATCACCTTGGTGGCTGCAGATTCCTTCTGTCATGCACATACAAAAGTAAAGAATTAACAGTAGACAATATTCCCCTTTTCTACCTCGAAGTATTAAAACACTGGGACCTGATCAACAAAGTCATGTCTAACTGTGATGAAGAAAAAGTAGACATAAGCGAAATTATAATATGGAACAATTCAGATGTGAAAATCAATGGAAAACCGATCTTCTATCGCTCTTGGTACCAGTGTGGTGTTGAAAAAGTAAAACACCTCTTAGACGACTGTGGTAATAACTTTCGTACATACGAGAATTAACATTGCTAAGTCGTTGGGACTTTCCAAACTAATTTACAACGCCTCGGTACTATCATTACCGGATGAATTTGCTAAAAAAGTAGACAAAATTAAAAACACGCTGATCGGCGATAAAGACAAAGGTGGGCTTAAGATGATGGAGTTCGATTCCATGAACAAAGCTTTAAAGGCCTCGTGGGTGAATAGGTGGAAAATCATTCCAGATTACATGGCACATCACCTTGGTGGCTTCAAATTCGTTCTGTCACGCACATACAAAAGTAAAGAATTAACACTAGACAATATTCCCCTTTTCTACCGCGAAGTATTAAAACACTGGGACCTGATCAACAAAGTCATGTCTAACTGTGATGATGAAAAAGTAGACATAAGCGAAATTATAATATGGAACAATTCAGATGTGAAAATCAATGGAAAACCGATCTTCTATCGCTCTTGGTACCAGTGTGGTGTTGAAAAAGTAAAACACCTCTTAGACGACTGTGGTAATAACTTTCGTACATACGAAAACTTTATTGATCGATACACAATCAAAACTAACTTTACAACATACTATGGCCTTTTACGCGCAGTTAGAAGCAAATGGAAACTTTCACTACTTGCCACGCAAAAACAAACTCCACGGCGAATTTTTCAATACTGAAGAGAACTTTTCTAACGCTGCCTTGCAAAAGATCGTCAACTATAAATTCGAACCACCAAGTAATGAAACACGAATTATCAGTTATGGAATAGATCCGTATGTCTGAATAAGCAAGCATCTATAAATGGCCTTTTACTGTCACTAAGAACGTAAAACTGGCAATGTTTCAATTCAAGATCAATCATAACATCATCTATACTAAAGATACGCTCAAAAAAGCCAATTTAACGTCAGATGATTTGTGTTATCTCTGTAAAAAAGAAAGACATACACTTGAACACATGCTGCTAAGATGCTCCCACGCAGTTAAATTCTGGAAAGAGTTTTACTCCTGGTGGTCACAAATCACCAAGGAAAACGTAACTCTACCTGATAGAACCCCTCTTTATGGACCTGTTCAACCTGGTAAACACCAACTGGTGCTAAGCTCAGCACTGCTAATAGCTAAGTATTTCATCTATAAATGCAGTCTAACAGAAGAGCTTTTACTTTTTAAGTTGTTTAAACTACAGTTCTATGATCATGGCATGACTGAAAGATATCTAGCTATCAAAAACAGATCTAACAGTACTTTTAACGAGAAATGGCAACCGTTCATAGTTAGCAACTTCATACCTCCCCATCAGTAACCAAATTAGAAACGCCCTCTGTATTGGCCTTTTTTTAGCATATGTTAGTGTATATATTGATGTAACAGTTAAATAATCTTTTTCTTTGTATTCATATATTTATTTATAAACTTTCTTTCGCTGTATTGTACTTCAGTTTATATTTAATAAAAAAAAAAATAAGTTAAAAAATAAAAAAAATTAAAAAAAAGGTCCAGAAGATATATTAAAAAAAAGATAACAGGTTGTGACCCTACGCAAAGAAACCGTGAAATATATGAAAAGTATAAACTATTGCTCCTAAGTTACTTACTGTAATTGCATCTAATTAGAAAGATATTCAATAAGACAAGTATTTAATTTGAGCAATTCCTTCACATTTTAAAGAATTTTTAATTCAGTGGTAATTTGACACTGCAATCTCTTTACTGCTTAATTCAGGAAATATAAGGCGTACCAAACTTTGCATCACTCACCAAAACACCAGCTGTGAGAGACGAGAGGGTGCTTTATTCGCAGACTAGTTAAACGATAATTATCAAGAATATGTCTCATTATTTGTTTCTTTCTTTTCTCATTAGCTTCAGGCTGTGGGTATCGGTATGACTCCAAAGCCTTCTTGTTTTCGTTGGTTAACAAGCCAGGATGGGCGCCGGTAAAATTATCTCAAACAGGACAATATAGTTATCGTAGATCCTATTCCACATACAGTTGCTCATCCTATGGGCCAACATTTGGAGCAGGACATGACTTTTGCATTTACAACTATGCATCATCCAATAGAAATTCTTACGCAAACCTTGGTTGCACCTACGCTCCGCCTCGTGGACATAGCTATGGGAGCTCATTTGCACAAACATTCCTAGCGGGAGGAAGTAATTATCACTTCCAACCAAATGAAGTTGAAACTTTTTATGAACAAACCTAAATTAAACGAAGGCTGGCTACGTCATTCAATACAACAATTTTAATTGTTTAACATCATAAGCTGAGACACTAAAAGCAACTTTACTAAAAACTTGATAGAATATATGCTATCGATAACTAACTCAATAATTTTAGACCAAAAACCATGATTGTGTAAGAAATTCACCATATTCATAAAACCTCTGTGTAAGTAGATTGGCGATAGTTTGTTCTTCTGGGATGTAGATTTTGCGACTTACTGTAGAAAGCTGGGTGCTCTTATATACTGTTCGGAGGGTTAAAAATCGTCCCCAAACAGTTCAGTCAAAATTTAATTCCGTGCACAGCAGTGCAACCAGTGAGTAGCTTCTTAACTTAACTGGGTTAACATAAATAACTGACTTTAAACAGGAGTTTGTAGCTGTATTAAAAATGTGACTAAAAATAGGGGACGCACTTGAAAGTAGCGTGACAGGCGAAACTGTCAAAGGATTCTATGGAGCGGTCTCTGTCGTCTAACATGTATTTTACGCTTTTTGCTTTGTGCAGTATTTGGTTCTACGTTTATAAACATTTAGGAAACTATTTTTTGCACCCTAGTTCTCATGCCTTCTCTTCCCGCTTACACCTTTGGGCAAATTGTAAGGTAAATTTGTTGTTTCCAGGACCTCGTTTGAGCTTAGCATCAAACCTGAAAGAAAAAGCATATCAGCTATAAACGTCTTTTCTACTAAGTAAGAACTTGCAATTGTTTCAAGTGCGTTCCCTAAGCTAGAAATATGATTGCATATGTGTAACATTTCACAGTGGAATCCATTAATACACCAAAGGGCATAAAAATTAAACATTAATTTGTTTAAAACAAACTCATGTGTAGAATGGAATGAGAACCAGAAAATTGATTTGGAAAGGTAGAAAACACAAATGAATCATGTATAGCAAACGATGAAAATTACCAAGACGGGTTGCATCGGGTTTTGCCTGGACACCAGAATTTGATTTTCGGGAGACAGATTTCATGAAAACATAAACTGAAATTTTCAGAGATATTAGAGTAATGTGACCAAGTCCGATCTTCTTGAACTAAAATAACATTGGAAAAGTGCATGGAATCAATTCTGATGGGTGCAGTAAAGAGGGCGTTTCTTTAGTGTTTAGTTAGGATTTTTAAAACTTAAGCAGCAGTATATTGTGACATGTTGTGTAACATGTTGTGATTACAAAGTTCATTTTAGGTATTCAATACCTAAAGTGTGAACTTTTGAACTTTAGAACTTTGTTTTTGCTTGTTACATGATTTTATGTCACTAATCTACTTTTGTTTGAACCGACAATCTTAATTTTAAAATAATTGTGGGGTTCTTGATATGAGGTGTAATCTTTAAGGGTGATAATGACATTTAAGGGTTATCAATTAAAGCGTTGATCTTTAGATTGAACCAGCGTAACTGGAGTTTGACGGATGCTCGTGGGTCGTCGGTGCAGGTCGTGGGTGTGGTTCGCGGGTGTGGGTACAGGTGGGAAGTTAAAAATGTTTAAGAATTAATAATAATTTAATAATAAATAATTAACAAGTAGTTTGGTCGATAATGAACTCGATTTGTAACTTAATAATGAATAGTCCACTGGAGTTAATAAATCATTGAAACTGCCCAGTTTTCGATACTGATACATGCATAAATTTTACTACGCCTTAGCTTACAGAGTTACTGGATAAGCTTACACTTCGAGTTAAGCCACTGACAAAAACAGCTTAAAATTATTGTAACGATGAGATAAACTGTAAAAAATGATATGCATTGTCACCGTAAAAATTATATTGGCGGATCACCTTAGGGGTAATTTAGACATCTGCAGTATATTTCTTTATTTACTCACCACCCCCCCCCACCTTAACTTGGCGTATTTTGCTGAGGGCATCCAACACTCGCCCTTAGCACTCGTCCTTGTCGTCGTGGTTTACAAGGTGATTCCACTAAGAAAAGCTACTGAGCAGCACTTTCTTGTAGCACTGTTTATTATGCTGTACAGGGTGGTTCTAACTTTTGACTCTTGGTTTGAAATCTCAATGTGTGACCATTCAAATGAAAGTTATTCGGCAGTACTTTCCTGTGGTGCTGTTTATTAGCGGAGCCAGCGCGCTAGCGCGTCAGCGGAGCTCCATTGCTAAGGAAATTTGGTAACCTGTCAAACCAAAATTTGGTAGTGACGTAATAGTCGCGTGACCGTCCGTCCGTACATCCGTACGTCCGTCCGTTCGCACCACAGGGCTACCAATGCACCTCATATACTGGATATAACCCTGTGCTGAATCCCGTGTGTTTTTGGCGCGAAATCGCATGTTGACCCGCGTTGTAGCAAAACAAACAAAGACAACAAAAGTCAAAAACAAATTTGTTAATGCAAAAAAAAAAAGTTCAAGGAACACTCAGTTGTCTTTTTGGTGGAAGGGGAAAAGTTCAATTTAGGCGAAAGAAATTTGGCGATAAAGTTCAGGCAAAAAGTTCAAATTTGCCTCGTCGGTTCTGTTCAAACTCGGTCTGCACACCACTTGAGTTCGCAGCTTTTCGCAGCGGTTTCGACGCCAAATATAGCAGAGCTAGTGCTTTTTGGTTTTTTTCTGTCCACAACCATGGTTTTTACGGCGTTTCGAACACATTTTGCAGGAAAAACACCAGCATTTTCACGCTGATAGGCAGCTTGTCACGAAGAAAGAAATAAGTATTAGAATTATCTCCAACTATAACGTTAAACGCCCATGGCCTAGTGGACTAGTCACCGGCATCTTACGCTGACGAGCCTGGTTCGACACTCAGCGGGAGCAGGTTTTTTTTTTCTTTGTTTTTTTTTTAATTTAACGACTTGAATGAGAGTATTTTCACAACTTAATAACTGCCAGCAAAAACAAAAGAAAAAAAAACAAAAAAAAAACAAAAAAAAAAACGGACAAAACAAAAAGGGGGGCTCCGCTTTTAGGCTTGGCTAAATCTATATATTATGCTATACAAGGTGGCTCTAACTTTTGAGTCTGTGGATGAAATCTTAAAGTATGACCATTTAAATGAAAACTATTCAGCAGTTATTATGCTGCACAAGGCGGTTCTAACTTTTGAGACTAAAGTGTGACCATTCAAATGAAAGCTATTGATAAGTACTTTCCTGTGGTGTTTTCAAGGTGATTCGTTCTTTATTATGCCGTACAAAGTGCGTTTCTCGAAAGCCCCGAAACCTTTCGGAAGGATTTTGGGCACGATCCTTTACCCTTTCTCAGCATGAAACTTTTCTATAAGATATACATTTCTTACTTTCAAAACAAATAAGAGCTTTGTAGAATGAGTGGATCATATTTGTACAAATGGCTTTTCGGCGTTTTCGAGAAACGCGCCCCTGTACAAGGTGGCTCTAACTTTTGAGTCTGCGAATAAAATCCTAAAGGGTGATCCCATTCACGTGAGAGCTACTGAGCAGTACTTTCTTGTGGTATTGTTTATTACGCTGTATAAGGTGGTTCTTAAACACCTTTGTAGAATGAGTGAATCATATTTTATAAATGGCTTTTTGGTGTTTTCAAGAAACTTGCCCCTTTGCCCCTGTTTACTCTGTTGTACAAAGTGGTTCTAACTTTTGAGTCTGTGGATGAAATCCTAAAGTGTAACCATTCAAATTAAAGCTACTGAGCAGTACTTTCCTGTGTTGTTTATTACGCTGTATAAGGTGGTTCTATAACAGCTTTTAGTCTTTTTCTACACTTTCTGTTGGTGAACATTTAACTGTAGTAAGATTTGACAAGTCGTAGATTTTGTTTCACTTCTTTGTACCATGCGTCTTTAAGCGTAAGTCAAGGCCACTCGAAAACGGCATGTACATAGACAACTGTACACAGACTTTCTGGAAAACCGTGAAATCTTTCTGCACGTAGCTAGGAAACAGTGTGCAAACGAAGAACCTTTCGTTTGGCTTTTTTGGTGCAATTGTCTACTATCATCGTACATTCCAAAAAGCGGCTGCTCTTGCAAATTGGCGCGAAAAGGGCGCTTCTTAGTTAAATTCATTTCTTAGAGTCATTCCTCATATACTAAATTCCGCATAGTTATGTCATTTTGTAAGTCATACCATATGCCATTCCTCCCTTTACCCTCAACGATAGCGCACGCACAACAGTGCCTTAAGCCTTGCTCAAAACACGCATAAGATGCAGTGATCATAAAAGTCGTCTATATTCTATCCTAACTGACATATTGTACGGTTCCTTTAGTGTTATGGCCACTTCATTTTGGCCGCAAGAAACACCTGGTCATTGCTACGACTACTATATTCGACTACGAGATCCAGTGACCCCTCTAAATCCCATTTATACAGCCAAAAGCCAAGAACAAGCCCGCGTAAAGATTGCCATTATATGCGTGTACGTTAAACCAGCAACACAGTCCACTCAGAATGTAAACATAAAATAGACTAGCTCAAGTATCCCTCAGCATTTCATTACAATACAGTGAAAACCGTTCGTGTTGAACATATGTTGTGGACCTGTGGTTCGGTTTGTCCTCATTGATACTTTAAATCCTTAGTATTGCCTGTTTGTTTTGTTTTTTTTTTTAGTGTGGTATTATCCTTCTTTCTCTGATAGACAAATTATAACATCCTTATTCAAACGGTGATCCCGTCAACTCTTCAAGCTCCAGCAGTGCTCAGCGTCAAATTTATCTTCATTAAAGGGGAGTTGATCACCGTAAGGAAAACTGCAATGACAACTTGTAATGGCAACTGCTTATAAGTATTCCACCTCCAAGTTTAATGAAATAAACTCCTCTCGCTTAGGTGTTAACCAACCACAATAAAGAAAATGTAATTTAATGGCAAAGGCCATTATTTTTATTAAAAAATACTACATGTATTTATATCGTGTAACTAGAATCTTCGTTTGCTTTCAATTGCTCCATAAACTTATGCACCGGCCAAATCGAAACTTCAAACATTCCCCCCCCGGGCATAACCCAGGCATTTGACTGTGCATCGTGCCCGGGGGGGGGGAATTTGAACGTTGCCTGGGAAGGGTGGGGAATTTTGATCCGAGGGGAGGGAACTAGAAACAAGCCAATCTTCAAAAGTTCAAATACCTAGGGGGTTGCCTGGGGGGGGGGGGGGGATGTTGAAGCTTCGTTTAGACCGGTACATTAAATGTCAAGAAAAATACGGTTTTCTTATGGGCTAGCTAATAAAATTTGTAACGAGCGGGAGTATAGCAAGGGCAACTTGAATAACTTAGCCCTATTTAGACCGGAGGATGGAAAAGGGGATTCAGCCCGCACGGACTTTGAATGTTTATAATATGAAAGGTAATTATAAAGCCACCAAACTTGGTGATTTTCCTACATTCTGACAAGCAGTTTTTTTCCTCGGAATTTTGATTTTCCGTCTTTTTCAGTCAAAAGAAAATTTAGCCTTCTTTCATTGACTTTGACCACTTTTTTGGTAAATGTTCTGATGCAAAAAATGCAAGAGGGCCGCTTTTTATGTGATTCAGACGCCATATGACGTCATCAGGTCATGTGGCGGATCTCAAAGGAAACACATTGGACGTACGTTCTGTACCTTAAGTGTCGTTTGTCATAGCTTAAAGTTAAGGATGAGGGCGGACTCTGCAGAATCCTTCCCCCCCCCCCGGTCCCGAAGAAGAACAAGAAAAAAGCCGTTAAGAAACAATTTAATTCAATTACAATTAAACTTATGGCAATTTACTGGTATCACATCAGAGTAAACAATGCTTCTTTCGTTGAAAATCTAACAATAATCTTTAAATTATGATCCAATAATTGCTTAGTTCTAGGCTGGCTTTTAGTAAACACAAGGCACTACATCTCGTAACTGGGTGACGAGACACGCTTTTTTTCTCCAACACTTTTTTCTAACGCATTCTAGCAGTTTGTCCACACTAATCCCGATAAATTTTCAAAGTCACCTTTTTTTACCCCATTTGACCTATAGTCTACACCAACGGATCTTTCTAAAACGCCTCACCCAAAATGGATATATTTGAAACAGCCGTCTTTCCGATTTTGAATGAGTGGCAAAAACAGATCTCTTCGAAACGTCTATGTCCAGGCGTATAACTGATGTCAGTGTTTCAGTTTCTTACGACAACAAAAAATATTTTGAGAACGATAGTGTGGATGGAAAACGTTTTTATGCGCTTTTTCGACAGCGAAAACAAAGTAGCTGACGAAAGCCAATTTTATGCTTTTATATGCCGGACTGGAAGTTCTGCGCCAGTAGACCTTTCTAGCTAGATTGCACTTTGGAGCATAACCTGAATTTAGGGAGAGATATTCCTTCGGGTTTTTGAACAATCAGCACAGCTAGCATACATGCTTGATTTAATCTTTCGCCGATAGTTGACAGTTATTTCCCGAAATGAAGGTGACTAGTGATTGATATTTACCAAGCTGCGAAGCGAATGCCTATCACTGTTCACCCACAATGATCATGAGGTGAATATTAACCGTTATCTTACACACGCCACACAAGCAAATAGCCTTCCCCAAACGTGTTTCTTTTTCTGACCCATGGGCAAAAAGGTGACCGCTGCTTTGCTCATCGCTTATTCGAGTTGCCAATCAGAGCGCGAGCAAAATACTGTTCACTTGCGTGGCATATAAATATACCGACATAAGGGACGAATCAAATTGCTTTTTTCTCTCTCTCATGTGTTATTTGCTAACAAAAAAATCGCAAAATTATATAACACATTATGAATACAATTAAGATGATAGCTTTTAAGCTTTTAACCAAACGACAATTATAATAATTTCTTGCACATCACAATACTAGTGATGATGCAAAATAAGAGACACATTCTTTGACGGCAATGATGATCACACCTAATTTTTTTTTTCAGTCTTTGGTGAAGTTAGAGTCATACTTGAACTACTATAAGGATAACTAATGCTCTATAATTACCGACTTTCTACCTTGCAGTTCGACTGGCGTATTCCAGAATAAGGAAAAACGGAATAAACATATTTGAACTCCATCCCATAACCCCTGTGGTCGACTAACTTAATTTAAGTCTCTAAACTGTTCCCGATCTGAGGGATTTGTTGTAATTTTTCTGTGTTCTTATAATGAATAATAACAATAACAAACCGTAATGGAAACAATTTAACTCACCCTCGAGTCATATAAAACGTTCATGGGCCAAACTTAGGCTCTTTGAAAACCTACCACAGCTACCGTATCTATGAGTCATATATACGTTATATTTCAGAATCTCCGACACTAGGATAACAGACCCATCACATTACTAGGATCTTTGAACTGTTCTTTGCTAGGGAAATGTCTGTAAATAATATAACATGGTAAATATTAATGGGATATTAGATTTTGTCCTAACGTAATTACAGTATTGTTTTGTATATCACAATACTAGTGATGTTGCAAACTATGTAACGTGAGCCCCTGGCCCGGGAGATTAGGAATCCACTCCCTGTGTTCTTGACATTAAATAAATTATCCCTATCCTTATCCTTTTTTTTTCCGGTGACAAAAGGTGACTAGTCCCTATAAGGTTTAACGCTTGATTTTACCTCTACTTCACAGTTACAATAACAGTACAGTTCTGTATTTGACGTTCTAGCTATAATCCTCCATGATACCGTCATGAAACGATCCTGTGTGGCTTCGTTGTGCAGTATTGACGCTCTATGAAGGAAAAAGGAACATAGAACGTTTACAAAGAGAGAACAGTATTAATGAACAAGAATACCCGAACGCTATTTGACCTTCCGAAAAACAAGAGAGTTGCTTTTGGGCAGCAAGATAAACGATAAAAGAATCGCATTTTGCTTAGAAATCATACGAAAGAAAGTCAACACAGTTTAATTTATAGCAGTAACGAATAGCGAATACAGACATGCCTTCCGAAAATCCGTGGCACGTTACGTTAACAATAGGGTGCTGTGCAATTTGGTTTTAAAAGCAAACAAAGTTTGTCCCTTCGGCATTAGTTTATTTCAACGTAAGTTGAACCGGGGGGGGACTAGGCTGAGTCCCCCCTTGATCCGTCCCTAATATATCCGCTGCATCTTCTCTCTCATCTATCAAGGAGGGCTCTCAATAAAGAGAATAAAACAAGTCTCGCTATAATAAAAGTAATGATCCCTGTCGCGCTGGTCATTTGCAAATGCGTTGAAGACTTTAATTCGGGACAACCGAACACGTATTCAGCTAGTGGCGAGGTGGAGGATTTGCATCCGGGACCTCCACATTAGAAGTCCGGAGCCCTGAGCACTAAACTCGCCGACAAAACTTCAGAAGAAGTAGAATGGCAAAACGACCTAGGATATAGTCTGTTTTTGCAAAAGATATGAAAAATAACTGTTCTTAACTATTTCAAAGTAACAAGTAATCGCAATGATTTGATGAATCTGGCTATCCATAGAAGCCCAAACGAATCCAACGGTCTCCCAGGGATTATCTGATTTGTCTAAAGGTTTTTTAATTTCACTACCAGTCTGACACCAGATTTAACACTCATGTAAAGAACAAACTCACAAAAGCAAACAAGTCTCTCCATGTGCTCAGGACGCTTAGAAGAGAGGAGTACAATCAATCAGAAATTGACTACCTTTTCAATTCTATAGTACTACCAAACATCTCATACGGGCTTGCGGTGTATGGAGCCGCTGAAGCTGAACTAACAACGATCCAGTGTTTTTTGGATAGGTGTAAGAAGCATAGGTATATCTCACATAGCATAGATATCCACGATCTTTTAGAAAAACAAGATAAGAAAATACGCACTAAAGTTATGGGCTTAGAGGGTCACCCGCTGTATAACATGTTGCCGGAGGTTAAGAACACCAAATACGAGCTTAGAAGAAAGTCGGCCATGAAACCTAAAATAAACACGAAGCGCTTCATGAGCTCCTTTATTAACCGCCTTACTTTTAAATACGTGTTAGCTGTTTTATTTCATTAGAATAATAGTGTTAGTTCATGTAATGTAGCTTGCTTTTTACCCTCATAATTTTTGGAACATAGGATATGTGTGTTTATCTTATGAAATAAAGACTTATTACTTTAATTACTTTTTACTTATTTATTACTACTGAGATAAATTTGTCAGATGGAAGTGCATTAACCATTTATGTTTCCTAGAGTAAAAACTTCGATGTGTTTCCAACTTTTGAGTCTGTGTATGAAGTCCTCGTTTAATAAGTGTGGCCATTCAAATGAAAGCCACTGAGCAGTTCTTTCCCGTGGTGCTGTTTGTTATGCTGTACAATACGGTTTTAAATATTGAGGCTGTGTATTTAATTCTCAAAAGTGTATTTAATCCTCATGTAAATGAGAGCTACTGAGCAGTGCTTTCCTGTGGTGTTGTTTATTAGGCTGTACAAGGTGGTTCTAACTTTTGTCTTTGGGTGAAATCCTAAAGTATGACAAGTCAAATGAAAGCTGTTGAGCAGTGCTTTCCTCTAGTGATCTTTGTTTTGCTGTTCAAGATGGTTCTAACGTTTAATTGAGACTGTGGACGAAATCACTTTAAAAAGTGTGACCATTCAAATGAAAGCAAGTGAGCAGTACTTTCCAGTGGTGTTTAACAGGCTGTGAAAGGTGGTGGGAGCTTTTGAGTCTGTGGATAAATTCCATAAGTAAGCCGATTCTAATAAACGCTACTGGGCATTACATTCCAGTGGTGCTGTTTATTAAGATAAACAAGGTGGTTTTAACTTTTACGGCCTTGAATGGAACGAAGTCCTTAAATGTGACCATTGAAATGAGAGCCAACGAACATTGCTTTGCTGCGGGACTAGTTTTTGTCCATATTATGTATATACCTTTGTATTTTGTATCCTTTAATGCAGACCCAAAGAAGCCTTTTTTACTAGGGACGCAGCCGTCATTCCATTCAGCACCTCCAACTGCGTGATACCCAAGCCAAGTTCTTTACTGGCCCACGCGGTAAGCTCAATCGACATCAGGAGTCAACGCCATAATGAGTCATTGCTTGATCCAGGTCAACTGATTCAGACGACAATTGCAACATCTCGCCAAGTTTTTCCTTAATTCGCTTTTCCAGGTTCTCTACAGTAAATCTGTCATTGTCTGGAGTCATTCGAATTTCTCGTGCAAGATGGCAGAACTTCAAACTTGTCCTGTACACAAACTGTTGAGTTGCTTCCCAGGTCTGCAGAAAAATCAAACGTATAAGTTCATGTTACTTATTAGTCTTATTCTGAGAGAATCTGTCCACTGTGGTGTACGACAATAACGTTAGCTGGGCATGTTTTACTTATTTTATTATTCGTAAGAATAAACAAATAAAGAAACAAGACAAGAGAGCGATGGTTATTTTATGTAAGGAAACAACCCTAAAAAAACAACAGAGGAGTGTGGTATCATGGATATAAGGCACGAACGTCATGCTATCCCACATATAAGGCACTAATGTGAAGGTAAGTGAGCACAAGTGAAGGGAAGTGAGTACAAATGAAGGAAAGTGAGTACAAATGAAGGAAAGCGAGTACAAGTGAAGGAAAGTGTGTGTTAGTGGAGGTATAAGTTGCGTTAATCAGTTGGTGTATATATTCATATAGGATTATAATGTTATTTAGTGCCTTATATGTGGGCTAGCATGACGTTCTTGCCCTATATATGGGCTAGCGTGACGTTTTTGCCTGGATATAAAGAATGACACCTGAGATAAGTTTCCCACCTGGTTAGCAAGGCACACTACTGGTTGATCACATGATACCAGCAGTTTCCCAAGAACAGACAGGATTTCGTCATGTGTAATGTCGACGTTCCTTTGTCGGCTAGTCTTCGGGTGACATCACTCTTGTCCTCTAGAAATCCTGCTCCTCGTACCGCTCCCAATTGTAATGACAAGGCTGGCAATCCAAGACTGTGCCTTTGAAGGGCTAAAGCATCAAGGAAGGAGTTTGCCGCACAGTAAGATGGCTGAACCGGATTTCCCCAAACCGTGACTAGAGAAGACATCAGCATAAACACGTCCAAAGGCTGATCCAGGGTATGGTCATGTAGATATTGAGCACTTCTGGCCTTACTCCCTAACATTAATTGGAGCTGGTCCGGACGAAGATGCAGGAAGTTGTCTGCTTCCTCAATGATTCCAGCCAAGTGAAATACACCTCTTATGATTCAATTTCGTGATCATGGCCTGCACGAACGATTCGTCTGAGAGATCCCCAGCAAATTTGTACACCGTCACTCCTTGTCTTTTAAGAAAAGCTAACGTGCGACGACCTTCAGCATTATGGCAACCCCGACGTGACGTCAACACAATATGTATGGCGCCCTTCTTACACATCCAGCGAGACAATGCCATACCAATACCACCAAATCCTCCCGTGATTATGTATGTGGCATTTGGTTTAAAGAGGTTCGCTGAATTTTGAAGACACATTGGTATCGGCTTTCTCGAAATATCGAAGACGAGTTGTTTACCCTTTCCCGTCAGACTTTTTCATTTAAAAAAAATACGCATTTTTTACCGTTAAAGCGGTTTTTTGAGTGCTCTGTTGCCAAATGCCACTAAACTTTGCATGCAACAAAAACGTTTTCTTACAGTTACGTTAGGCTAGATTTTGAACCAGCTGTTGTAAATTGTACAATATTTTGTTTTGACGCATGCGCAAGCTCAAATGCAAATACAAGAAAGCGAAGCATGATTTCTTTGCCACTTTAGAAACCCGTTGCAAATTCGCGTTCACGGTATTCCTTGCACATACGTACACATTAAAACTAAGAGTGAACATCGCTTTTGGTTTGTATTTGCATCTGTGTTTGTGTCGCAAGTGTGTTCCAGGCTTAGGTACTATTTCATCTGTTACTCACTGCATCGGTGCCGACATAAACGTGATTGGAATCATAAGGCAGGAACCTCACTGTTATCACTTGTAAGCTCATCTTGTTTCCCAAGTCCCTATCATAAGATTACAATTACAAAAAAGACTTGGTGTGCACAATAATACTAGAATTAGCCATTTGTACTCATTAAAGAAAAGAGGAGGCATGATCAGGGTGCTATAGGTTAAGCATTAATGTGCATGTTTCGATAACCTGTCTAGGTATGTCCGTCTAGTCCGTTTTGGGCGAGAGCAGTCCACAGAAAAAGTGAGTGTTATGGTAACACCGAAAAAGTGTAAATTTTTGCAGCTGTGTGAACACCAATTAAGTGTAAAAGTAACGCCAACATGGTGTACATTTACACCACAATAGTGTAAACCCCTAACAATTCTGTTTTGGATTGGGTAAAAAAACACCCCAACACAGTGTTATGTAGACGCGGAATTCAGGTAAGTTTACACCAAAAAAGTGTACTTGTGACACCCAAATGGTGTAAAACAACTTGCAGCTGTGTGCACACCAAAACAAGGTTAATTTACACCGGAGATAGTTTTACACTAAATTTGTGTAATACCCTCCACGTGTTATCTTAACACTGTTCTAGTGTACTACTTCAAAACTAAAATAAAAGATGCATGTGGGCTACTTAAACATTGTAATCATTGCTGCTGAAGGAGACAGACCACTAGTTTCCTACTCGTTTTATTTCACAGTGAATAATTATTTGGTATACTATACCTTAAAACAAAATGCGTCCAAAAATACGATTTTTTTGCCAAAAACAGTAAGTCTACATGTAGAAAAATAAACCTTTCAGTGCAACCGTGGAAACTCACTATAAATTACAAAGATGCTACTCTAATGCCTTAGAATTCAATAAAGTAGTGACACTGAGTAAGATAGTTATAAAAAATAAGAAAGCTACAAAGATTCCAGTCCAAACAGTGCATTAACTTCTGTATGCTTTCTTTTTGTTAACGCCCAAGTTGATGTGCCAAAATAATGAAAACCAAACCCATACAAAACTAAAAGGCCTTTCAAAAGGCATTTTGATTTAAAGTACTTTTCTAGTTGTTGTAGAAAAATGAAGTCAATAAACGCAGATTGAGTGAGTGATTTTGATGATAAACCACACCCAGTTCAGAAACCACCTCCATCTGATTCATCAATCCACTGAAAAAAAAAAGATAAAAATTAGTAATGCTATATTAATTACCCACTTCTATGCACCATGATTAGGCAATACTGAATGTCACTTATTCAAGTTTATTTCTTTTTGTGCCAAGATCTGGAAACAAACTTATTTTGGTCAGCTATATACAAAATTTAAAAAATACCACTACAGCTCTAAAAGAAAACAGCCCTCAGTAACACTTATTGTTCAGTTAGATGGAATACTCTGTCAGACAGTTGTACATACATGTACTGTATTGCTCAGTCTGTTAACCCTTTAAGCCCTAACAGTGACAGAAATGAAATTTCTCCTTACATAATCACTGCTTGTTCAAACACATTCTCGTCCCCAGAGCCCACGATCCTTTTGGTCTGCGCCAAGGATACGTAAGGATCGAGACCTCTGGCAGGGACCAGGTAACGCGCAAGCGCAATAGCTGCCCATTTTTGTAACCGATAGTAACCGTTATTGTTCAAATTTCTGAGGCTGCGCACAAAAGCCGGAAGTCCGTGATTCGCGGACTTCCTGCTTCGGTCCCTGCCAGAGGTCTCGATCCTTGGCGCAAACCAAAAGGATCGTGGGCTCTGGGGACGAGAATGGTTCAAACATTCAAGTTGTGAGAATGAAGAAGACAATCACCAAGGATGAGATGTATTGATATTATGACAAATTCTCCCTACTAGTTCCATAAGAAATGTATGGTGAACAGTAAGGAGAATATGTATTTCTATATCAGGGCTTAAAGGGTTAAGTGTAAAATACTTGGTCAGTATTGTATACCACTCAGTCAATTGAGCAAACCACCCAATAAGTTCACTCAGTTGTTAATACCACTAGATCAGTTATGTGGATCACTCAGTAAGTTGAGTAATATTACATACAGTCTTTGTACCACTTGGAAGAGCAGGGTGGACCACCAGTTTGACACTCAGTCAGTTGTGACTACATGTACCTGTCTTGTCTACTAAGTCAGTTATGTGCACCACTTAGAACACATAACTTTTACAACTGTGTTTCACTCAATCATTTATCACCCTGTGAGTTGTGTGCACCGCACTTGCTAACTTGAGAGTACCCCACAGTTACTTGATCAGTTGTGGCTACCACTCAGTCAGTTGTGTACACCACTGGGTCAGTTGTATCATTCAGGTCAGTTGTCAGTTGTGAGTAATGCTCCTTCAGCTGTGGAACCACTCAGTGAAATGTGTGGATAACTCCACACAACTCGCCTAGTGATACAACTGACTTAACAGCTGTAGTGAAAAAGACAACTGGCACAGGGGTACACAAAACCGACCGAGCAGTCTATACAATTGACCAGTTGGTATAAACAGCTGAGTGAAACGTATATTCAATTCAGTGAGTGACAACATGGCTTACTGAGTGGTATGCTGGACAGTTGTGTGTATCACTCAGTCAGTTTTGGACCACTCTATATGTAAACAACATTTGAAAAGGCTAGTGGAGATTTTTTTTGGTCAATTTTTTTAGCTTGAAAGTGCCTGAATTTTTGCATGTAGGCTTCAATGTATTCAGAGAACATACCCTGTTTTTTTCCTGCCGGTTTACACTTAGTTTTCCAGAAAAGGCCAAAAAATGAGGCCCCATCTTCTGTTTTCTTTTGTTAAAAACCTAAACAAAAGAAACCAATTAAGAGGCAATGTCCACTAAGACCGAGCGAAATCGAAAATATGTGGCACATGATGAAAAATCAAAATTCTCCGTTTTTCGCCCAGAGATACCTTAATGGTAGCTCTAGAAACGTCACAGGTGGCATTTTTTGTTGAGAAACTATTTTTAAACTTCAAAAAAAATAAAAAAACCCTTACGGCACTAGGTGTCTCTACAAACACTCCGAATAAACGCGAATCATACCTTAATTCTCGTAAACTTCGCTCTGTTTAATTCGCGTCGTGGAAAAATCCTGCTTTGAGCTTAGAAATTTGCTGTTGAAGAGTTTACAAGTAATTTGAGTCAAATTATTCTTTTGTGGATTAATTCTCAAGGTCATGGCAGGCTGCTGAAAACCACTAAAATTCGCTTGCTTTGAATTCTCAATTTGGCACAGTTTTTCAAGAGAAAGTTTCCCTCCCCGGTAAAACACCGAATCACTTGAAATTCAGAATTCTTGAAAGAGGAAGTGCCGTTCTTAAACCAGGTTTAAAAATTAGTTTCAGGCTTTTTATCAGCGCCGAGTACAAACGCTCTCAAAATCCCGATAATTACAACATTAACACGTCAACAATTGGCACATACCTCCGACCAAATAACCGAAAATGTGGATATTTCTTCTAGTTTGGTTGGTATTCGGTTGTAATCCACAGCGGAAAGGTAATGTCTAGCTCACCTGAATATGGTATTGTCTAAATGTCAGGTTCTGTGCGTAGTCTTTCATAATAACCATCTTGGCGTCCGGGGTCAACAACATCACTGAAGCATCGCGTATTGGCAATCAACCCAAATGACTTATTTCCATCGTACCTCCTTTTGTTAAAATCAAGAACCTTCAGGAATAAGGTGATTTTGCCTTATTTGAACTTCAAAACAGTTTTCTCCTATAAGACGTCTTTTCTTGATCTGTATCCGTTGCAAAACTTCGAAACGATAATTTCTTGCCGAAAGCTTACAAGCCAGTTTACTTTGAGTCACGCACCAAAATGTCACGCACTTGATTTACCTGACGTCGGGTTTGACCTTGGAGGGGAAAATGCACAGGAAACCCAAAAAAAAAACAAAAAACAAAAAAAAAACAAGCAAGCAAAAACAATGAAACAAAAGCAATGAAACAAAAACAAAGCAATGAGGACTTTGAAAACCTGTGGACCCAAGGACCGATAACGGTCAACTGCCGCTTGTAAGCCCTGGGCTTATACAACTTTGTAAGGGGTATTGGGTGGGCTTATAAACGGAAGGGGCTTATAAGTTTCGAAATGAGCCACAGCAGTGTTGATCGAAATACGTTTTCAATTTACCAGTTTTTAATTAACCTTTGAAACATCATAATAAATCGAATTCATTTCAATTTTAACAACAAAATCGAAACTGTAACAACACGAACGTAACCGGAACGTAACAAAACAGGAGCTCAGAGTTCATCTTCGCAGTGTCCTGTGAGAGTGCTTAATATTAAGGAAACAGGGAAAACTAGAGTGCGACTTATATCCGGGGGAGCTTATAACCGGATGTATTTTTTTGTTTACAGGTGGATGGGCCTATAACCGGGGGGGGGGCTTGTAAGCGGTTGGGCTTATAAGTGGCAGTTTACGGTATTTATGTGTTTATCCGTATCATTAGACGCAGTGAAGTCTTGCCAAAACCTTGCCTGTTACTAGGGCTTTGAAAAAGAAATTATTATGAGGTCTCTATGTATTGATCTTCAAAAATTGGCCAAGACAGGAGTAAGAATGTACAAATGTATGTTGAGTTTACTCAAGTCCTAACCTGAGGGGTGTGGCCAGGGGTGCCGGAACCCTCCTTTTCGTTCTTTATAAGCTTGTGAAACCATTTTATGGCAAACCTAGTGGATTACACTTTTATACATGAAACTCAAAATTAAGTTGAGTTTGAAACTGAACTCATGTTGAAACTCATCATGACAAGGAAGTCCTAATGTTCAGGGCTCTTTGACGCTTTCCGCCTGATCTTCTGAGCAGTGCAGGTGACGAAGGTCGAGAACCATCCTTGTGACGAATGGCTAACGCTCGAAACGTCAGCTTTCAATCTCTTCACGGTGGCTCAATGTACCTTATCAACTCAGTTGATAAATACAAAGTTTTGTGTTTCGCTTCCCCACCGATGCAGCACCACAGCTTCTCTAGAAACTAACTCTCTTGTTTGTCAGGTGACAGTTGGTTGTGCGATATTTCTCCGCCTTCTCACGGTTGAGGAGAACGAGCTCGGTTTCGCTTAGAGCACTGCTATGGACGGTAGACCATCAGATGACAGGGCCTTAGATTTCAGCGCAGATATTGGTCTTATAGGTTCCACGCCATATGCTCTTCATACACGGACGGATTCCTTCTTTGAAAACTGTATATTCGAGAGCATGCTCACACCATCGATCTTCCAAGTGGCAACTAAGGGGCTTGCAATGGGAGCGCACCGGATGACACTTAAGGATGGTTCTCGACCGGGATCTTGATATCGTGTCCGGAGTTTAGGAGGATAAATGTATCCGACTTAGTCTCCGCCGGCCTTGCGGTCGCAGGCTCCCTTCCCTCCATGGGGAGGGAAGGGAGCCAGGAGTTTGAACACCACGCCCAGCTCTGCTCCTAGTACTCCTGCGCAAACTATGGTGGCCCTGCAGTGCCCTGTAGTGGTAGCAGCCAGCGCTGTCTTGCCAGACGGCTGACTGTCTTCAGGGCTGGTATGGTAGTGTTAATCTGCTTAATGACGTCTGCCATCACAGCGAGGAATGCACGAAAGTGGGTATGAGAAAACAGTGTACTTACCAGAGCCCACTGGAAGGAAAACACCGATGTGTTGCAAAATAGCTTTGGACTCCGACTTGCCAATTCCACGTTCTGTTTTTCTCACTTTCCCGTTCGAGGCATACTTAGACAGCCCTGGTAGAACTCAACATGACCAACGTCGATTAGTTCCCTCTGCGCTACTCCCAGTTAAGAGTGATGGGCTGGGCAAATGGTCCATGTTAAGAATACTAATTAAAAATACTATTGCGCGTGCTAAAAGAAAACCAACGAAGCTCAGCTTCTGAGTGGATATCGCTGATTCCAACACTGTAAGTGTGACCCGAAAAGTCTTTTTTTGCAACTGGAACAGCAACTGCTTGTTCATATCACTTGTAAGAGGCGCAAACGCCTGCAACTAGTTTCTGAAAAGGATAGGTGACCTCTATTCGCAGCCAAGGGAGATGATGGTTTGATTGGCTATTGTATTCGGTGACAGGGGTCCTGACTGCGAGAACTCCAAAGAACCTATCCTTTTGCAATGGCGCGATATAGAGGAAGCGCTCTACAACTACTGCGTGTTAAATCTGGCGTTGTCCTTTTTTTTTTAACGAAAATTATCAGGTTTTGAACATATACTCAAAGCGGATCCGCACTTAAGACATTTTGTCTAGTTTCCAATAATGTCGCACCTGAAATTCTCACTCGCCTTATTTCCAACAAGAAAATTATTTCCGCAAATGGCAGCTTCTCGAGGCGCCTTCTTCGACGCAACACTGGTGGCTTGCAAATAATATTGAAATCCTTCACCGTGAAATTAATTAGACTGTGGGGAAAAATATCCTAAAATGCATTCACATTAGGGATTGTTCGCGTCTTGAAAAGTCGAACTCTGCAGTAAGATATATAAAAAATATATCAATGTTTGCTATTTTAGACTATGATCGGAAGCTAATACTTTCTGCTTCTAGTGAACACGTGACAATTTTTTCCTCTCGCCAGAAATGTACATCTATGTAATCTGCAACTTGTTTTGCACAGGTCAGAATTGTGTGGTGAATATGAAGTATCACTCTATTTTACTAGTCGAAAGATATTTCAGGCATAACTTCGGCGGGGTAACATCACACCAAACAGGAGGACGGAATGTGAGTAAACAAACGCAGTTGTAGCCAAGTGCTACGCATTGAAAACTCACGATTATAGAGAAAAGTAAACTTAATTCTTTTAGGGAACTTGTAAGAAACAAATGGATGCCTTTTTTGTTAACCTTCGATATGCTTTAGTTTAAATCATGGAAAAAAATTCAGCTATCTCTGCAGTTTGTTTTTACGTTGAGGTAGTCCGGCATCTGGGATGAAAACGGGAAACGGTCATTCCGGTCGAGTTGCTGAAACAAACGCCATCACTATTTACATCGCCTTCTATCTTGTACAATTTCTTTCATAGCTTAAGTTATTTCAGACGTCCTAATCTTTCGATTTTTTTTCCCATTTTTGCAATCCCATCACCAAAACCTATCCTGTGACTTGACCAGAACCCGTTGCGTGACAGACAAATTTAGTTAAATCAGACCATAATAACAGTGCGGTTTCTGAGATGAATGTGGAGATCACTGCAAGGTTATTTAGTTTCTTCAGTGAATTAACACTAAGAGATTTTAAAAATTCATTTGCCATTCGTTAAGGGATGTGAATGTGATGGCGGAATCGTTATTCATTAGTTGAAAGTCAATCTAGACATACCAGGAGATAACGGTCGATTCCACGCGTCAAGATGGCCCTTGGACAGTACACCTAAAACTTGACAAAACCTGGCATTTAAACAAAATCTTATTCAAGGTGAGCTAGATATGACCTTTATCCTGTACTTTTCATCCAAATACCAAAGGAAACAAGTTTTCGGCTATTCGGTCGGAGGCACGAGCCTATTGTTTGTACTGGTTGACAGGTTAATGTTGTGATTATCGGGATTTTGAGAGCGTTTGTACTCGGCGCTGATAAAAAGCCCGAAACTAATTTTTAAACCTGATTTTAGAATGGTATTTCGTCTTTCAAGAATTCTGAATTTCAAGTGATTTGGTGTTTTACCGGGGAGGAAAACTTTCTCTTGAAAAACTGTGCCAAATTGAGAATTCAAAGCAAGCGAATTTTAGTGATTTTCAGCAGCTCGCCATGACCTTGAAAACTAATTCGCAGATCTAAAACAGGACTCAATTACTTCATACACACTTCGGAAGCAAACTTCCACGTTTAAAATGGGGGCTTTCTGGGGTGCGAATCAAACAGAGCGAAGTTTACGAGAAGGTATGATACACGTTTATTTCGCGTGTTTACAAGACACGTGTGGCGTAAACGTGTTAAATTTTTTTTTCGGGCTTAAAAAATTTTTTTCAAGAAAAAAATTCCACCACGTTTCTTAGATTACCATAGGGTATCCGTGGAAAATTTGTGAGGGAATTTTATTTTTCATCATGTGCCGCCACTCGCTCGATGTTAGTGGACATTGCCTCTTAAATCCTTTGTTTCATGAAACAAAAGAACGAAATCAACAGAGCGACCAATGCTTTGTTAGATGTGTTTGGTCACTTGTGTATATTATTCAGTAAGTTGGATGTATCACTCAGTCTGTTCCTGTTTACAACTGTACAATGTAGGCAATGAGGGCCAAGACTCTACTACAGTACAATCTGACCCTCTGCTACTTTGATGGGAAAAAAATGGCAATGCTATTGTACTGTCTTTTCCCTCCTTGCAAGATTTGTGAGTTAATTTTGTCTGTCCTGTTTTGGCAAATTCTGATAAATAATCACTATCTTTGAAGAAGCACAGTCCAAGTAATGAGCGGGTAGTAGTCACTCAACATTGGAGTTAGTTAAAAGTGGAAAACCACTTTACACAACTGTGCAAGGCACACAGTGTCCTTCAGAGGGTGACATTAAATTCAAAATGAAAAGAGAAAGTAAAATATTTGTCGACTGATTTTTCTATTCTCATTTTTTTGTTCCGCTCTGACAAATTCTGATAAATAATCACCATCTTTGAAGGAGCACAGTCCAAGTAATGAGCAGAGTTTGTGCTGGTTTGTGGATATAAAATTCAAGGAGTATTCAAGGAGTATTCAAGCACCAAAAACTGAGTTTTCAAGGAGTGTTCATGGCAAGTTTACTTCGTCTTGCATTATCTTTTGATATGTTTTCATTGGTCAATAGCAACTTTAAAAAAGCTTCCCCCCCCCCCAGGATGTAAAATGCATTTTAAGGAAAATGACCACAAATGCAACATCATTATCAAGTCTGTAATAATTCATAAACAGGGATGCATAACAAGTTCATAGTTCTTATGGGACCAAAAGGCTTGTACATGTATGTGGTGAAGAAAACCAAACACATAATCCAATAAAGCAACACTATACCAAACAATAATCTCAACAATAATCTTAACAACAATATAGTCTGAAAGCAATGTTTGTGTTTTTGACTGAAAGTTGATGGCAGACACATACTGACAACAACACTGAGGTACAACAGGCTTTTGGAAAGGATAAAACTGTTATAATTCTGGCCCGAAATCTTTAAAACTCCTGAACACACAGAATGGCAGTAAAACATGATTTTAGTGTCTCTATCTGATCATGAAAATCGTCTGCAATAGGAACTGGTTTTGCAGAATCCATAACGCATGTTTGGTGTTTTGCTCCTTCCATATGAAACTTCAAAGCTGCTTGGCCTATACTTGCTTATTCAAACTCTCGGCAGCACAGCCTACAATAGGCAGCACGTTTATCATCTTTGACACCTTGTAACCAATCTTGTTACACAACGTCTACAAGCTAAATCAGAATTGAAAACACGTTCACCTCCGCCAGGCATTTCGATTCATGTTTAGACGAGTTTTCGTCCACTCACCCTAACTACGCATACAAGACGTACAAGATGGCTTCCACCTGATCACATAGTTAAGAAACTGATCCCAGAATGCAATGCACACAACACAGAATTCCACCCAGCATGTAACAGCACAGGCTGAGACGCATATTTTCGAAAATTCTGTCTCCGATTTTAAAATCTGTGCTCAATGTTTATATAATCTACGCTTTTCAAGCGCCCTTGAAGTCTAAAATTAAATTCCAGGGCTTTTCAAGGACTTCAAGGAGTAGGATGATCCCTGAATGAGCGGACAGAAGCCACTCAACATTGGAACTGGTTAAAAGCGGAAAACCACTTCACACAACTACACAAGGCACACTGTGTCCTTCAACGAGAGGGTGACATTGAATTCAAAATTTAAAAGTGAAAGTAAAAGATGTGTCAGTTAACCTTTCTATTCTGAATATTTCTGTGTTGCTTTGACAAATTCTCATAAAAAATCACCATCTTTGAAGGAACACAGTCCAAGTAATGAGCGGGCAACAGCCACTTAACATTGGAGCTGGTTAAAAGCGGAAAACCACTTTACACAACTATGCAAGGCACACTGTATCCTTCAGAGAGAGGGTGACATTGAATTCAAAATGAAAAGAGAAAGTAAAAGATTTGTCAGTTGATTTTTCTATTCTCATTTTTTCTGTTCTGCTCTGGCAAACTCTGATGAATAATCACCATCTTTGAAGGAGCACAGTCCAAGTAATGAGCGGGTAGAAGCGACATTGTCTTCAACGACTTTTGGCGCCAAAATGGTAAAACTGCATAAATTTTCGTACCGCCAAATTTCCATAAAATTATTCAAATTGTTATCTTAAAACTGACACGTTTTTGCCATCTGTATTCTTTATTTCGTACTAGGCTACTTTTCTCACGTTTCTTTTTGAAAGGTCATTAACTGTGTTTGGCGATATTTTGGACCACATTATTCAAATACAACAAAACTGCCGTTCATAAACAATCAAATTTATAACCGACTGCAAATGGCGCTCGTTTCGAACACCCGAAAAACCATTAATCGAACTGTTTCATTTTACTCACAAGAAAAGCATTTTGAAATTGGGCATTTGGAGATTTTGGCGTGATAATTATGGGGTTAAGAGTTGAGATACAATTTGAACAAAGCATGTCTTAATGACTTTCATGCTGCTGCTGTCAGAGCTACATAGTACTATAAAGTATGTATTCACTCGTTTTGACTTAAAATTACCAAATAAAGTCACTTACCGCGTGTCTTATTGATGGTATTGCAGTAGCAGGACATCAGGCAATGTCAGAAACCAGAATGTACTAGGAATAAACGACAGGCACACGAAAAGAATCGAAAATCGCTTGAAGCATGTGCTCCTCTCGTCATTCTGCGCTAGCGTGCGCACAGCACATCAAGAGCAGCGAGGCACCACTGACCGCAATAACTGTTGGGCAGTGGTAGACAATCCGCTCGCGAAAAAGGTAAAAAAAAAAACTATCATCTGCACTGACCATTAATATTTATTTCAATCCCTGCCGAAAAGAGAAATTATACATATGACACTCCCCTAAAGTGTGGCGTAATCCAATGTCCGCCACTGCTAGTGCAACTTGCATTCAGCTTGTCTCACCGGGGTTCACCGGGGCAATTTGCTATATTCGCTGCAACCCTTATTATCTTCCAGGCTTATGGTAAACCTTTTGCGCATTAGCTGCTCACGAAGACAAATAATCAGAATGTCCCCCGTATTATATTGTATTTAATGGCGGATTGGTTTTCAGATCTTATAAAAAGGTAGTTATTTTGAGCTATCCAAACCTATCTTGTCAGCTACCTTGTACAATATGTTCTATTTGATTATAAACTGATTTTGCAGCCCAGACGTCATATGTGGAGGTGATCTAGTCGTTTAAGTGAGTTGCCTGATCGATGCCCGACAAGAAAACGTAATTGACATTTGGTGTTACTTTACACCTTGTTCGTGATTGACTTGCACGATGCAGTGTTAAATACATACCAGCGGTGTTAAATCCTGAAAAAAACCTTGCAAGGTTTTTGCTACACAGCTTTAGTGTAAAAAAACACCAAGAAGGTGCTGCATCCTGATTCGATTACACCATTTTGGTGTTATCTAAAGCAAAATTGGTGTAATGCTGTAATTACACTCTGTCAGTGTCGTGGTAACGCGAATATCGTGTAAATTTATACCACTCTCGGTGTTATTTAGCACACTCGATTTTCCTGTGTCCCTAGAAGGATTAGGTCTGTCTAGGTCTGTCTGTCTAGTCTGGGCTATCCGGGTGAGAGTAGCGAGAAAGCTGGATTTCGAGACAAAACATTGCGCCATAATCTGCAAGGAAAACAGATTTCTAGTCTTGACAGCGGGGTATTGAAAATGGCCGGGTTCGAGTTAGCGGGGGTCAACTGTAACTAACCCATTTTACAGTTATCATAGGTCACTCTTACAGCAAAACAAACAAACAAACAAACAAAAACAAACAAACAAACAAACAAGACTGGCTTTCTCTTCTAGGCAACATATTTCCAGCCGTTCAAAACTATACATTCAACATAAACTTTTACACTTAGATTAAATATTTGAAACCATAACAGACCTAAACGGCGACTGAAGAGATATGGAAGGGCTTTTGATGAGCTTAATTTTTCCTCCGGGAACTAATGCTAAAATGAAAACAATCAGACTAACGAACTGTGCTATAAAACTTAAAGCTATTCACTCAAAAACTGTAACACGTTACATCTGCATACGTTTTTCATTCCTTTAAGGTACATCATTACTCAAAGCATAACGATGGTTTTTTTGTTTTTTAAATGTGAAAATAGGAAGGAGAAATGACCAAACCGACATAAAAAGAAGAAAAAGCAAGAACGTCATGACCAAGTAAGTATGCATGTATAGATGCTGCGCATGGCCCGTACGAAATTTCCACTGACCTAAATCAGACTCTGAGCCCACACTGTTTGCTTTGTCAAGCCCAACAACAGCCTATCGGAGAGAGAAACTATTGACATTAAATGACATAATTATTGCAAGAGCACTGAATATAAAAGCAACAAAATGGGAAAATGGATGAATATGCATTACCCAGAGGTAAATTGCAGCGTTTTCGTCCAAAGAAGCTAATTGGAAAGACAATCCTAACAGATCGTCTGCAACGGAACTAAACATGAAACAATGTCAGTTTAGCGGTGATAGCGGTACTGTAAACGAAAGCATGATCCACAAGAGACGGTAATGGAGCGGCATGAAAAAAAGAATAAGACTAAGAACGAGTGAATCTGCAGTGTTCTCCACATTTTTAGTGTCTGAATCCACCTTACTGAACTTTCAGGAATGCTAATTAACAACATCAAACTGTAGTTTATCTTCAAACTGTGGAGATTTCATGTAATATATCAAACACGAAAGCGTATTTCCTCAGGATATCTATCACCAGAAAGACTGGGAACGAAATTCGGGATACTGGTTATGCTGATGAAAAACTCTCGCGAGAATTTGATATAACTTGTCAAACAAGTCACTTAAGGGAGCCACATCGTAGCCTGCCACCAAGCTCACTTAGTGACTCTATATTTGCGCGAGTATCTTGGCGAAGGAGCGGCGATTTGTAAGCCGACGAGCGGAGCGAGCTGACGAGAAGAATTCCTCTCGCCGACTCGCTTCGCTAGCTAGCTAGCAACTGACTCCGCCGCCAAGTTATTCACGCGAATATAAACTCACTAAGGGGACTTTTTTGGAGTCTTGGTAAGAACTGTGCCGAAATGAAACTGTTAAGTACCCTTAACTGTAAACAAAGCTCCCAGAAGACAAAGAGGGAGTGATTAAGTGATTTTCTAAACTGGAGAACGAACCGTCATCAACTTTGATCGATTTTTCCAAGACACAAGGTAAGAAATTGAAAAAAAAATGGGTTGCAATACATTTCCATTTCACGGGGTGGGGGGGGGGGGGTGTTGGTAATCGCATATAAAAGTGACGGGGCTGCTTGTATTACGTTTTAAGTTTTAAAATTCGTAGTTTGGTTACCCTTTAGGGTACCCTGGGTGCCAGAGGCCTTTCTTGCGCGGTTTCCGGTTGCGGCTTGTATTCTCTATTAATACCGTCACCTTTTAGGTTTTGAGTTATGGCGGCACCTTTTAGGTTATTGAGCCGAAAAGTAGGACAGAAAGTGATCGTATTGTTTTAGAGTTGGTAAAAATCTATGCGAGCCACGCCTGTAAAACAGAATTAAAGCTGAACCATTACTTTTGGGTTTTTAAAGTTATTCCAAAAATTGGCGCATAAGCCCCACCGGGAATACAACCTTCGTAGTGCTAACTTAATGAATTATATATGAATTTGAGAAAGAACTGTCTTTTCACTTCCCAATACATTCAAAACTTTCCCTTTGCAGAAATTAACACTTCCTTCTTTTTAATTACTTTAGACTTTTTTTTTCCAAGAGTCTAACTTCAACTCTTGCGATAGGGTTTTAACTTTTCAGCCTGTGGGTGAAATCCTAAGACAGATTGGACTGCAGTAGTAGTTTCAGTGGTACATTCAATTTTCCCAAATTATAAAAACAATAAAATAAATAAATCAAAAGATAAATAATCAAATACATAAATAACAACATAAATGTAACAAAACAGCAACAACAGTTATTTTCTCCGCATGGCTCACCTGACATCATGTTTAATCCTCCAGAAGCCCTCGCACTAGACAAACAAAACACCAATAATTAGCTCCTTTTAGCCAATTAATGGCCAATAAAAATAGCCTTCGTACGTCCCTTGTTCAGTCTGCTCTACTCTGTCTGTCTGTCTGTCTGTCTGTCTCTGTCTGTCTGTCTGTCTGTTTGAATTGCTGTTTCCTCCTTTTCTTCGCACAACTGTACATGCAGTGTAGCTTGTTTGTTCGACTGCCTGCTCGCAAGGTCACTAGTGTGTCCACACTTTTGTTGGGGAGAGGGAGGGGGGGGGGGGGCTTTGGGGTGTAAGCTGTAATGTGTGAGGAGTACTTAGAAATTACTTCGAAAAGATGAAAATATATCAATTTTTGATTCTATGACACAACGTTGGAATAATATATTTTACACTTACAATAACGTTTAAAGCAGTTTGGTTTCTTATATTTATCGCACTTAAAATTCTTCGTTAACTCATAACTGCATTTATATCTGATAACATGTGGTTAGCTAATCTAGTGGTCTCTTTCTTGAGGTTGAAGCCGTTCAATTTTACTTTACTCTTGACTCTTCATTCAAATCAACTGAGTGCATTGTGGAATCCGTAAATCCTCGAATTAGCGCCCAGGGCACTTAATTCAAATTTAAGAAAATGCGGGGGGGGGCGCTTATTTCAAATTTAAGCGAAAGGGGGGGCGCTTATTTAATTACTCAATTACACCGTATAGCATTAGCGCGTAAACACCATAACCTGGGTATTAAAATAAAGTTGTTCATATAGTAGTCACAAACTGAAATGTACTAATTTGCAAATCCAGTCGTATCACTATAATCAGCGATAATGGTAGTTACGGTAACTGTAGTTTACCGAACGTACGTATTAGACATCAAATTCGATTTGATCCTCATCCTCATCCAAGTCGATCGATGATGTTAATATCCTTAGCAGCATACCTCTTCGTCAGACTGCGTCAGTCCCGCAAAAGGTTCCTCTCTCTCTTGGAGAACTACGTTGTGTAAGCCCTTTAGCTGGTCTAAGCTTGCTGCGCAAGGTTGGTTGGGTTTAAGGCAATGAATCAGCTGATCTTCACTGCCAGTCAGTGCTTGAATGAGTCGATAATCACATGGATCAACACTTCTGTTAACCTTTGTTGTCTGAAAAAAGAGGGGGTAGGGGTTGCTTACTCGAGGGGGGACGCTTATTTTAAATTTTGGTTGACGCGGGGAGCGCTTATTCGAAGGGGCGCTTATTCGAGGGTTGGGAAGGGGGGGGGGGCTAGTTCGTGGATTTACGGTACTGTTCTTCTCTCCTGAGAATGACTGTGTCCCAGCTTTACTGGGAATGGCCACGGTGTACATGTACTTAAAGTAAACACCGCGGGCTCGAAACCAGCATAGCCAAAATCAACTGGAATGCATAGGTAAGTTGATGACAATGGATATGAGGCCACTATGGCCTCAACACTGTTGCCTACAAAAATGGAGGGAACTCAAGGCTTAGAAGTTCGAAGCCGAACCTGGGTGGCCTGTGTGTTGCACGTTAGTTATCCCAGTTGGGGTACCATGTGTGTAGCGAAAATTAACCGCTCCTCTGAGTTCGTTGGCACGCTGTGTCTTGCAGAGCCGAGGCTGGGTAGCCTGTGCATTACAGACGTTACACTTCCCAGTTCCTTGGGTAGCTTTTGTGCTGCAGACGTAAAAAGGCGAATCTCCTGACAAACATCGGCCACTGATCTTAGTTTGTTGGGTACCCTGTTCGTCAAAAATGCCTTCATTGTGATAAATCGATTATAGCGCAATTCTAAAACAAGAAACATGTTTAGGCCATTTGACTTGGCTTGTAAAATGTTTATGTAAATAACATTTTCTTTGTTTACTTTCTTTCCATCTCGTTCAGCGTAACAATGCCTTGTCCTCTTTATCATTTCAGGAAGCAGAAGAATTTGAGAGGAGCTGGCTACTACTCGCTGATATTTATATCCAGGTACTAATGAAACAGGCCTTTAAATGAAAGCCATGAACTCAAGAATAGTGATGCTAGCAGGGCAAAGAAACGTCAGATGTTTTGGCGTACCCTAAACATGACAACACAAAACTTCGTCTAGTAAATGAAGAAGTTATGTCGGCGTATCAGCCCTCCTGTCCTCCTGATCTGTATGTTGTACCGTGGAATGTCGTGGACAAGTATTGTAATTTTCAGGGTAGATCTTAGAGAGTTTATCTCATTGTTACGAAAACTTAAGTTGTTCACATTTCTTAGCATGTAGAGTGAAGGTTTCGACTTTTTTTCAAAGTAGAGTCACAAAGGAGAAAACGAATCGAAGAGGACGAACTAATTGACAAATCTCAGACAAAGCCAACGCTTATAAAGCAAACGAAGAAACCTTAGCCTGTGTACAAAAGTCTCCTATTTTCTTTGCTTCACGCGTGAAGGTAAGGAAATATAGACGTCTGCATTAAGACTAAGAACCCTAAGAGTGTGTTTTATTTGGACATGTGGCAAAGTTTTATACGCCATTTGGCATAATGGGGAATAAAGGGTAACTGTTTTGCTATGTTTTCAGTCTGGCCAGTTTGACATGGCTGGCGATTTGCTAAAGAAGTGCCTTCAATACAACAAGTTCAGGAATACGTGTCATACTAAGCCTAATCTTCTAACAACCTCAGTGACATGAGTCGTATTGGTACTTTTTCATGTTGATACATGACTTTATTTTCCTTCTGTAAATTTCTGTTGACCAATTACCACTTTTCTCACATGCCTTTTTTTTTTAAATATTCAGCTAAATTTGATATCCAAGACATTCTAATTAAAAGTGAATGATAATGTTATTATGGCGAGATGTGCCTTATTACTACCGAATTAGTCCACTCGCCGAAGTGGAAAAACTAAAATGAAGGCGTATTTTCCGTGGGTTTTTTTTCACCTCAGTAACTTAACTTACGAAACGAAAACCATCGACCTAAAATTGGGAGAAATTGTTTGTTTATTTCTACTGTACTCTGAAGTGAGTTGTGAAAATTTATTTATTTATATGTGTTATTGACTAAATTTGCCATAAAACAAACACGACATTATATGTAATAGTCTCTTTAAAGAAACAGAGGCAAGGAAGCCATAAAGATCTATTACATGAGGATTTTCCGTTATAAAACTTAGCGACAGGTGTAACTGCTAATGTCAGGCGTTCGATCTTAGTGAACGTGTGACGTTAGCGTTTTTGTCAGGCGTTTAAGTCTTATGCAAGTCGCCCTTGCTGTGTTCTTGCAAACCACCTATAAGATAGATGTGTCAGTCTTGAAAATAATCTTTCTGAGCAACTGATCGTAGTTGGTTTAAACTCCATGAGTCATTTCAGTGTAACAGCAGAAATTAATACTGAAATACGCTCAACTCTTCAAGTGAAGTCACAGTGTACTGCCCTCTATTTCAAGTGCCGTAAAAGCTCTATTAAGTCCCTTCTCTATATTCTCTAATAAGCCTTAATACACTCTCCTCTACAATAAGCCCCCTAACTCCTTTGGGGCATCAGAAGTAATTAGACCTTCCTAATCTCTATTAAGTCACCCACTTTATCCTCAGTTGGTGTATCTTTCGTAAAAGCTAAAAAATGAAAATATGTTAAGTTGGCCGGCTTCATCGACAACAAGTAAGTTAACAGTGTTTTACTTTTGTGCAAAAAATTATTTTAAGAATAAATGCTTAAAGAGTTGAAATTACCCCCCCCCCCTCTCTCTCTCTCTCTCTCTCTCTCTATTAAGGCCCCCTCTCTTATAAGCCGCCCTCCCCCACCCCCTCCGTTCATGAGGCCCGAAATCAGAGTTTTCACGGTAGTTCTCTCCATTCCCTTTGCAGTCTTGCTGTAAGGCGTGGGAGTATATGGGTTACATCATGGAAAAAGAACAAGATTACAAAGGCGCTGCCAAAAATTACGAGAATGCCTGGATTTACGGCAACCAAAACAATCCCACAATTGGTAAATAATCCACTTATCTTACGACTTGTCATGTTACAAGTACAAAAGAACCAACGGGACATAATTAATTATAAAAATGTGGTCGCATTGTTAAGATGTGTGTTCGGGAGTACGGGTTGTCGGGATAACGTGGTTTTCGAATATGAAACTGACTGCCTAACCTAACAAGGTGACCGTGTTAACGGGATGGTTTTAATCTGGGGTTCCATCGTAATTAGTATCGTTTGTAGTGAGCGACCGGTCGGTCCCGATCCGGCAAAATGCAAGGTCTAAGAACAATCTGAATGAGGAGAATGAGTCTAGGGAGAGACGCTATACGCGTGCGAGGATCGCGCATTTCGATCCTGGCGAGTATCAGCGTTTTGGTGATTAAAATCTTAAGACAAGAAAGCGACCGATTGGTTGAGTTTGGGTGCATTGATATTTCAAGTTCAACTTTGTTTTCCAAAAATACACTAGTTATAACAAGACAAATGGTTGCGACAAATCTCAGATAGAAACCGTAAAAGGTGAACTTTACTGCTTGTACTCTGGACTGGGCATCCCATTAAACTGTCAGCAGTAGTAATGTAATGTAAGAATCAGACTGACTTAACTTCTCACAGAGGTTTGCTTTATTATCGTCACAGGTTATAGACTGGCGTTCAACTATCTCAAGGCAAAGCGCCTTGTAGACGCTATTGACGTTTGTCACAAGGTACTTATAACAATCCTAGTATGTATTTACGTCATCTTTAATGCCCTGTTGCACTTTTTGTAATGGTGGTGCTACCAGAACCAATGGTGTGCTTTGTACCAAATATACACTGTAACGAAAGAGGGGAGGCTCCGTCGAATCAGTTGTGGTGAGAGCTGTTTCAGTCTTTTCCTTAGAAAATGAGAAGGAACCGGACGTTTTCCATTAGCAATTGCTGCTAATGAAATGACAGATAAAACTCTTACGCCAAATTCGCGCATGTAGGAAACAATATCAGCATCAGTTAATGGACAATAATAAAGGTGTCGTACTGTTAGTATCATCCCAACAAAATAATACATTGCGATTCCATCATTCGAAGTTGAATTGACATATTATTTCAGTCAGGAAGTAGGGTATCTTGGGTCAAAATGCTTAAATGCAGTCAACGCAATTTTGCTATTCGTGTTTGGCCCAGGCCAATGGAAATCAACATTTTTATTAAACAACGTACACAGTATTGTTGAATCGGGCGTGTTAAACGCGTTTGGGTACCCGGTTGAATGATGTTTAACGATGATGAACGTTGCTAAATGATGTTAAACAAAGTTTGGTTGCCATTCAAAATTCGTACAACAAAGTGGTTTTACAAGTGTCGGATTATGTTGAAGCCGTTTGACCGGGGCCTTAATCCTTTAACCCAAACAGTGATGAAAATGAAATTTCTCTTTGTATTATCACTACTTGTTCAAACATTTAAGCAATGAGAAGAAAGAAAGTGATTACCAAGGATTAGATATCTTGATATTTAGACAAATTCGCCTTACTAGTTTCATAAGAAATGTATGGAAAATAGTAAAGAGAATATTCCTTTTTTATCAGGTCTTAAAGGGTTGAGTATTAACGTTTGATTTGTGTTTTAGGTTTTAAGCCAGCATCCAAACTACCCCAAGATCAGGAAAGAAATCTTGGATAAAGCGCGGTCAGCACTGAGGGTATAACTCGTTCCAGGCTTATCATTCTTGCTCTGCCACGCCACGCAGAGTGGTTTTTATTAACTGTTTATTTATGTCATCTATAATGTTCCAGACTAATAGATTGTGTGGAAATAGTTTTTCTTTCATCTGAAGCCTGAAACAGGAAAAACATCCCTACAAATAATGCCGAATTGTCTCTCCTTGTCAGTGGAGTAGGGAACGTTTTTTTAGCAAGCACTCACCCGAGTGCCAAAGAAGTCATGTTGCTTAGTAATGTCACTGACCAAAAAACGACAATCGCGGGCGCAGCATCATCAAACCACTTTTGCCAAACAGTTGTTGTTCCCTTCACTGTGAAAGGAATTTCACTCGTTAAAAGTTTGTAAATAGTTTTGTGACTTCCATGTTAAAGTAGATTGCATATCACCTAAACGCTTGTAATAAATGGCTTGCGTTGTAAATAATAATTAAATTATCGAAACAAGAACATTTGTGTCTCTTCTTTGCGGTTATTGCAGAAGCCTTATGGGTTCTGCTGCAGTCACACGGTTGCCATAGCAACAAGCGCCACCATGTCCAAATTTTGCGAAGTAGCCTCACTTTGGGGCCTGACTTCTGAGACTTCTCATGTTGTTCCACAACTTTTCACGCGCTGTCAAACCTGGTACTCTTGACAGCCTCCAAAAACGACCTTGAAAAAGAGATTCAAAAACTCTTCTGTTTTGACCAAGTGTGTTGATTTGTGCAGTGGCGGGAGATAGGCTAACTTATGCACAAAACGATGAAGGTTAGTTTAATATGTGCGCTGTGTGTTTGACTTCTTGTGGAGATACGTTTTTGCATGTTGAAAAAAAATTGGCAAAGTTACTTATTTACTTATTTCTTGTGTGGGCAAACCTTGTTCCTAAAAAACACTAATTTCCTCTGATTGAACACTGATTAAAAGCATGATTCATGTTTAGTAAAGGGACCAATTGCTCTTCTAGGTTAAAAAAATTTCTAGATGACCCCTTTTAATATGGTTGGCCGAAAGGAAAGTGTCCGACTAGGTATTATTTTTACTTATGTCGTTTAAGAACAACGCAAGATAACATCTATAAATGCTACTCGATTATTTGGTGGTACAACGTGCTCACATATAAAACACAAATTTCCTCGTCATACAATTGTCACCATTAATATACGCACACCTTTTAATTTCGCAAGCTTTTGGTTTCGCGGCCATTTTGTTTTTTTGTTTTCGTTTTTTTGGCTAAACGTTGCATTTCCTTTAGCAATCAATTCCTAGATTTAGTTTATTCGAAGAGTCCAGATTTTCGTGTTAGCCTGAACAAAAATCGGACCAAAGGTTAATCCAGGTTTGTTTATACTCCTAATGAATAAGTGCTATCATGGTGAAGAACAAAGCGCTAGCTCTCTTAATGGCACGTAACATCGCGCAGCTGGGGGTGAAATCTATGGGAATTAACAGTAATTACGTATAGAAGACGGCCTCCCTAGACCCTTCCAATCGCTAAAACTTACCGTTTCATAACACAAGGATGACAAAACACAACGACCAAGATATGTCCACGTTCATTTGAACTTTAATGTAAATATCTCCGACAATGTTCACGTTAACTGAATAAGGACGTTTTGGTAACTCTTTACATTTCGAATCATTATGTTTTGAAACTTCGAAAGGTGACATGGTTTGTATGGGTTCCCAGTGAACATCGATCGAACACCATGTTCAGACAGCGATCCTCTTCCGTGGCGCGTGGATCGTACAGAATTGCTGAATTTCAGATCGGCTTGTTCCAAAATGGAACAAAAAATCGAATTTTGTAAACCAAATAACGCTTTACATTGGCTCAACGGAAAGCGACTCAAAGCTGAAAACACACCGAGGTCAAAAATCCTCTCCTATTGCTTAATTTCGTGACGGGAAATGATCTAAAGGGCGTATATTGCCCAATCTCTACTGAATACTTCAAACATTAACCCCTGGTAGATATAATGATGAATCAAGAAAACCGCAAGCCATAGCTAAATTATCATTTCAACTGATTTATTTCACTTTTAAAGGCGCAATATATCAAAAGAGGTCGTATAGTCAGAAGACATTGAGTGTTAAATGGTTCGACACAAACCAGATGATAAAACACCTGTCCAGTTCAGAATCTTAGAGGGATTAAATTTGGCTGACACACAATCATCCTTAAGGTTAATTATAGGTGTGTCACGTGACCCATAGCACGTCGCGCTGAAACAAACGGAGGCGGAAGTTCTTTTTCTACGGAAAATTTTTTGCTATTTCTGCTGAAACAAGTTTTAGGGCGCATAGTCAGTCCACTCAGGGAAGATTTGTAAACTTGAAATCTTGTGCGAATTATTTAAAACGTGAAAAAATCCTGGCTGCGTCATGCCCTCATAGGTGTCATTGTGTGCTTTGGCTAGCACTTGATTTTAAGCGCAACAAAATGACTCATATTCCTAGAAGTAATAAATAAAGTAACAAAGCCGACATTGTCAAACCCTAGCAAAAAGGAAGGGATTCCAGTAATAAAACAAAACCCTCAGAGGCTCTAAGGAGACTGATTTTCCTTTGATTTAAAGCACAGCGAAAAACAACACGATCCGCGTTCCTCTCAGTTTTGGTGGTACATCCAGTAATATAACTAGAATTTTGGTCAGACTCGTTTGAACACTTACCAAATAGCAATAAAAAATAATGGTGGAATAAGCGTGTTAGTGTTCTCTCCCCTTCCCCCTAAACCGACACAATGTTGACTGATTTGGAATGATCCTGCTTGTATGTGTTTCTTTAGCCAACCTAAGAGAGGATAGAATGGGGATGCCTGATACTTATGATCAGGATCCATTACTGTTTCTGTACTCTTTCATTTCACCTTTCTAAGAGACTGAATCCAGTCATTTTGGTTCGCATTCCCGGAACACTCGAAGACTGTTTAGACAAGTTACCGAGAATAAAGTGACATGAAGTGCCTCGCATGATATTTCTTTTACCAATGATTAGTCTGCAAGATATTTCCATGTCGTGCTGCACGATTATGTGGCCAACGGCACACACGTTTCCATTGCTGAGTCTAAAGCAAAGCAAATCACGAAAACGGTTTGTTCCTGGTAATCTTTCCTTTTTCAGAATGCTTTAGTGGCTATTTCTTTTTTTTTTTTAATTATTTAACCTAACTTTGCGTGCAAACCATAGAGATCTGTTTGAACTTTTAAACCCTTTATTAACCTTTCTGTATAAATTCCCCCAAAACAATCAGGCTTGAGCCAACTGAATTGGCAAGCGTTCTGTTTGTACTTAGCTAATCTGCGTTTTTACCGACTATTGTTCTTTGAGCAATGCACTACCGGTTATTTGCGTATTATCTCAAGTGTTAGTTTAACAGGAATTTACTGTCAAATAACATTTTGCAAGCACCCGACAAAGCATTGCACCTCTAGGTTGCTAAAGCTTTCAGTCCACGTAGGATAGAAACAAAAGAAACACTGTATTTCATCGTACATTGAAGCCGAGAATGTGGAAATTAAACAACTTTCACATTCTTCACGTTGGCACATGCATGTACTGAAACAACCAGCCTCAGTTAGTCCACCCACCCATTCCCCCACCCCAGATAGAAGATTTAACACTACCCCACCCCACGTAAAACATTTTAAAACAGAATAATTAAACTGATTCTCAAACGGACAGCGAAACACTTTGAACATTGATGTTCCCTGGGATTGATAATAATAAGCTGAAACTAAACCTGATTGAAGTAACTTTCTGTGGCTGTAGGAACTTCGCTTTTTTATTCGTTCTTTTCAGTTGCGTTTTCGAATTCTGAAGTTCTTTTCCCTTTGAAAACCACTGATATTTCCACCTCGACAAAATGTATGCACGAAACTTTATCCTGTGTTAAATCCATCAAGGCTGCTTCAAGACAAAAAGGCCATCAAAATGCGCTATGAATAACTTATATCGTCAGCAGCTTTCTTTGTTAAGTGGTACGTGTGACTTAAGGACTTGCACGAAAGCAAACGGAACTAAGAAAAATTGATGACGATTGAAATAAGCAATACTATAGTGGCTAGTCCCTTTTTTTAAAAGTCTGATTATTTCACTCAACTTTACGTGCAAAACAAAGAAAACTGCATGTTTAATCCGTTTAACTTCTTTTCAGTCTTTTAAGGTTTTTGGAGCTCACACACCTTAGAGTGACGCAAATTAAGTGACTTGGCAAGCGTTCAGTTTCTACTTAGCTCATTTGCGCTTTTACTATTGTTCTTTAAGCAATTTAATCCCTTTATTTGTATGCGATATCAAGTGTGGTCGTAGAGGAAGTATTGCAGCCATTATTAGGCAGTTCCCAAGCCCCGGGAGGACAGAGCATTGCATTTATTGCCACAGCTTTTAATCCACTCAAGATAGAAGCTGAAAAGAAACTCTTTCACTGTAAATTGAAGCCAACACCGAGGAAATTGAACAACACATTCTTTGCAGTGGCAGTTGTATGTACAAACAACAAGTCTTAGTTACTCCACCAACCCCACGTTATGTCTAACATTTTACCCAACCCCACCCCACCCCACCCATGTCGAACATTTAAAAGAGAATAATTAAACTGATTTTCAAAAGAGCAACGAAACACTTTCAATATTGTTATTCTCTGGGATTTGATATAACAAGCTAAAACCAGACCAGCTAACATTTTGTTGTTGTACGTATTTTGCTTTCTTTATTCGTTCCTCGGGGGCTTTGCGTTTTGGAATTCCAGGGTTGTTGTTGTTTTTTTTTTATCTGCGTAGAAAAAGTACAAATATATATATGTCCACGTAGACAATATGTATGCATGAGACGTTATTTTGTGTGAAATCCATCAAAGCTGCTTTTAAGGTAAAAAATAAGGCTATTAAAATGTGCTAAAATAACAACTTATATCGTCGGAAGCCCTTTATTTTTAAGCGCTACGCGATTAAAAGCCTTGCACGAAACAAATGGAGTCACGAAAACTGTTTGTTTAACTGATATTAATTACTGAAATCTTCCGCATTTTTTTTAACAATAGTACAGTGGCTACTTTCTCTTTTTTTTTTTAAAAGTGAGGAATTATTTAACTTAACTTTGCGTGCAAGCCATAGAAATCTGTATAAACCATTTCTGACCTAACCCTTTGTACCTTTCTAAGCCCCTAAAATCTAAACGTAGAAGCCTGAAAGGCTGAAAACATTGACACAAAGTGCACTTGGCAAGCGTTTAGTTTGTACTGAGCTAATCTGCGCTTCTACTATTGTTCTTTGAGCAATACAATACCTTTGTGCGTGGGATATCAAGTGTTAGTCAAACAGGAAGTATTGCAGCCATAAAAAAGCTCGTAGGCTCCGGACAGAGCATTTACCCTATTGATTTCGCGACCTTTGAGTTCACGAAATATGGATCTCCTAAAACTCAGTCTTCCCTTGGTGTTTTTCTTATTCTTGGGAAGTATTGCTGCAACTGTGAAAGGTAAGAGTGTTATAAACACTGAGACATGTTAACTTGCTCGGCTGGTGTAGTTTTATGAGATGGAACCGGGTAATTTTTTTTGGTCAGTGATGTTCACTTGTCATATCGAACTGAGTGTTCCGTTAGTTTTGGAAAAGGTACGAAACTGAAATTCTAAAGAAATAGGAAGGATCCTTAGCTTTTCAGTTCATTTCAATCAGGTTTCCTGTTGATTTTGAAAGTGAAAATTTCATTACACGCCCCCTTTCTGGAAGATCACAGTCTCGTTACATCTCAAAATAGCAAAAAGATGAAACGTGCTAGGTACATGGTTGTCAAATCCGTTTATTAATATGGTCTTACACTTTTTTAGTCTTTAATGATGATGCAAAGTGAGGTTTTCATGTCTTTCAATCTCCATTCTATGTAAAAGCCCCCCGACATCGTAAAATCGTTCGTACCAAGGTAGAAAATATTTCCGAGTTTTATCATCCCACAACTAAACAAGGTCAACATTATTTTGAAAAGATTAACAAACTGAAGACCGGGCAACTTTCCGAAGTTCGTGATTTGTTTCGTGTGGCACTGCTTTAGTTTGTGCTGAGTGCGCTGCCCTCTGAGTTCAAAAGAAAACAAAGAAGGTGGCTTTGGACAAACTTTAAATGACATGTCAGTACCGTACGTGATTGCAGTGCTGTGATTAAAAATAAATGTCAGAAATATCGGGATAAGTCATAAGGTCTTATTGACAATGATGAGACACTTAACCTATTTAGTCCAAATTGTCTTCCTGTTGATCAAGCATGAGTTGCATGTCCTTATTTATTCCTTCCTTTGTTTTAGAGGCTTTAGGCAAAGGTCTCATTTGTTTTGAACAAAATAAGGTTATTTTTTCGACATAAAAGCTTCGTTTTCAAGAGACAACGCCCCTTTTAGGAAAATGTCTCTGTCAAACTGATCGTTCTATTTCAAAACCTTTGTCATAAAACTACGGAATAAAACTTAAAACACAGTTCGTGCCTTATTTCACGCAGCTTTGTCTGTTTGCCAAAAAAATGGATAAGGGCTTCAACGAGCCCTGATCGACTTTTTCTCTTTCTTCTACGAGCACTCCTTCTCTTCATGACTGAACAATGCGTTGGCAAGTTCTGAGCAAGGCATCTCTGACTTGATACAAGTAGTTTCCTGTTTATGTCGCTTTTTCACTCGTAGCAATGTGGCTTTTGAAGACTTGTTTGTCCATATTTTCGTTATCTATATTTCATAATTCGTCTATAGATTTACATTTCTATGGATAGAAATGTAAATCTATTGAGGAATTATGAAATATCGAGGGCTTGTATCAAAATACATGCAGACGCCCCTCCCCCTTTTTTACCTCGCCATTTTTTTCTCTGTCTTCTAACTCTATATCCCACTGACTACATTTTCAATCTTCTAACGCGATTGTATTAAACACTCGCAGGGATCAACGTGCAGCGTGGAAAACTCAACGTAACGAAAACTCCCCAAGGATGGAATTCGAACTGCAACAGCAGTTGTGACCCACCAGATCACTGCATATTACCACGCTGCACCAATGTGGCATTCCCTCAGACATTCAGTGGATCAGGGACGGTAGGTGTACTCGATCTAAGAAGTTGTGATGTCTTCTGGGTAGTCCCGGGGAGGTTATTGTGTACATTAACCGCGAAGCAGTTGAATTTAATAATGAACCCTGGGAATGTCAAGAAATGCACTTTGCTTTACCCCAGGGAATACGGCTCGGGCCTAAATCCCAAATTCACCCCGCGCCAAATCTCTGAGCAAGTTTGTAAATCCGAGATTCTTGTAATCTCCTTCGTCCAAGGAAATTTTAACCGAGTTTTGAAAGGGAGGGAGGTTAGGAACGTTCTCTTTCTTGTTATACCGTGATCTTCGCCATTTACTGTCGTATCTGCCTGTTGCCTAAGTGGACACATGGGAGTAAACAGGAGAAGGGTAGTGTGAGGTCAAAACGGTGCATTTTGGTTTAAAACAAGGCGGTGCGTTTTTGTGGCGTTCTCAAGCCAAAAAATACGCAAATTTGCCAACCTTGGGGGAGGGGTTAGCTTTAGCTATTACTGGGTTAATGCCACCCGAGGTTCCCTCCCACAGTCACCTGGCAGATACCAAGGTCTGGGGTAGATCCATGTTGGAAGCATTAGAGAGTCATATGGGAGGGGTGGGTAGTCGATTTTTGTTTAAAAAGGACTTAGGTCTAGTAAGTGGGTATACCGGTTGTATACTTGGTGGAAAGGATTGTGGAACTTTTTTGGCCAAAGGAAATTCAAATAATACGAAGAGGTTAAAGAGGTCATAGAGACAAGAGAGACAAAATCACCCAACATTGGAGGGTGCGAAACGGCTCAGGCACTGTGGACAATAGATTGCGGTGAGCTAGAGGTTTAATAGAGCAGAATCTAGAATGAATAAGAAAATTGAAAACAAACAACCAATCTTGTTCTTACGGAAACGTTGCAGCTGTTTAATGTTTGTGAATTTTTCCATAAATTATAGGTTCGAGTCTTTGTTTCTTTGAGTTATGAAGACGACTCCTCTACTGTTCATTCGCCTTCAGCTTGGTGGGCTACAAATATAAACACAGCAGAATTTGAGCTGTGTACACGTACAGCAGGATCCACAAATAGGACAGTGATCAATTGGTTAGCGTTCCAAGACAAACCAGAGATGACGCATGGAAGCGTTACTTTCAGTGAAATATGGACAACGGAAACCAAGTGTGAAAAAGTGGCCTTTTCTCAGGTGAGACAGTAAAACTATTGTCAGGTTTGATGAAACCAAGAGTAGCTGAAAATGAACAAAAACCTACTACCCAGTAGCTTTTATAAATAGTCACACTGTAGGATGATTCCAGCCGACGCAAAAGCTAGCACTACCTTGTACCACATGAACACAGCGCGCTACACAGCAAAGTATTGCTCAACAGCTTTTATTTGAATGCTCACAATGTAGGATGATTTCCACAGACGCAAAAGCTAGCACTACCCTGTACCACATAAAAACAGCGTGCCTCACAACAAAGCATTGCTCGACAGCTTTTTTTTTTAATGCTCACACTTTAGGACGATTTTTACAGACGCAACAACTAGGACTACCTTGTGCCACATGAAAACAGTGCGCCCCACAGCAAATTACGGCTCAATAGCGTTTATTTTAATAGTCACACTGTGGGATGATTTCCTCAGACGCAAAAGCTAGCATTACTTTGTACCACATTAAAACAGTGCACCCCAGAGCAAAGTTCCATTTAATTTATTTGAATGCTCACACTATAGGATTTCATCCACAGTCACAACAGCTAGCACTACCTTAAACCACATACAAACTGCTCGTCCCACAGCAAAGTACTGCTCAACAGCTGTTATTTGAATGGCCACGCTACAGAATCTATGCGGAGACTTGGAAAGACGAGTGCGCCATAAAGCTCTGGAATATTAAACATAGAACCAATTTGTGACAGTACCACACGACAGTCCTGCATAGTCAGTATAGCTTGCAGCTTGCATTTTAGTTCGGTCTCAGATTTATAGTTGAAACTAATTTTGAGCGCGTAACACACAGTACCACATTAAAACGTTCAACCCAGCTCAGAGAGAAATTGTTTTTGCAGAATTTCGTCGAGGAAGAAAAAGATAACACCACTTTGAAGAGTATAAGAAACAGTAATATGCACAAGGAACTACCACTCAACATTCATTTGCGATGTTAACAATTTAATCCACCTGACTTAAAAGTTACAACTTGTCCTTGAACAGAGTGTCAACAACACACAGGAAAGTACTACTGAACAGCTTTATATTTGAATGCTCACACTTCACGATTTCATCCACAGCCTCACAAGTTAGAACCTGACCTTGTACAGCATAACAAATAGCATCGCAGAAAAAATAGTGCTCAATAGCTTTCATTTAAGAGGTAACACTTGAAGGATTTTAATCACAGACTTAAAAGTTAGGATCACCTTTACAGCATAATAAACAGCACCACAGGAAAGTGCTGCACAACTCAATACCTTTCATTTAAAGTTAGAACCACCTTGTACAGCATAACAAATAGCACCACAGAAAAGTACTACTCATTACCTTTCAGTAACTTTCACATATTCGGATTTCATCCACAAACGCAAAAGTTAGAACCACCTTGTACAGCATTAAAGAAACAGCATCACAGAAAAGTACTGCTCACAAGCCTTTACGCGAACGCCGTGACACTTAAAACGTGAAATGAAAACGTACAGCATAATAAACCGGTACCACAGGAAAATACGGCTCAATTTTTTTTCATTTCAATGGTCATTCTTTAGGATTTCATCCACAGACTCAAAGGTGGAACGACCTTGTTCAGTTTTCTAAACACTAGCACCACAGGAAAGTACTGCTCAGTAGCTTTCATTTAAAAAGTCACGTTTCAGGATTTCATTCACAGACTCAAAACTACGAACCTTCTTGTTCAGTATCACAGGAATTTAGTGCTTAATAGTTTTCATCTCAAGTGACACTAGCACAAGGCCAGATAGAAAAGCTGGACTGGACTCTGGACTGGACTCTGGACTGGACTTTGGACTGGACTCTGGACTGGACTTTGGACTGACTTTTATTGACTTGAAATGAACTTAATATTTTACTAATTAGTTGATAATTACAAATAAAGCGAAAAATTTTTTTCTGCATGAATATTTTTTCGGGACTAATTTGCAATTTTTTTTCTTTGCCTTGTGCCGTTATGCACGATTTAGATTTCTTCTGTAAAAGTTGTGCAGGAATTTTTTTTCGTATTTGCCCCCACCCCCCTCTTCCAAAAAAAAAATAAAAATAAAACAAAATGGTCCATCTCTTAAATAAAAACAACTCAATTTAATTATGAACCAGTTTTTAGAAACATTTTAACAATTTACCAGAAAACCCACGCTCCTCCACGATAGCGCGCAGCTCGCGCGATATAATTTTCGATCTGCGTGGAGCTTGTTAGTGAGTAAAAGACCTATTGTTTTCTTTTCTGGCTTGAAAGGTGTTGACAGATTGAAACCGGGGAGTAGAAGAACCGATTACTGCGCGGGTGACAGTACGTGGTATGCCAACAAAATAAAGACATAAAATGGGGAAAACATTGTAGTACTGTAGTACAGCGACTGTAGTACGTGTTTGATTTTCAAATTCGTTGGTAAATCGGCCATGTCCGATGTAAGAAAACTTCTGGTATCTGGCATGAGAACTGTCAGTGAAAAGACGCTTTGTTTTTTTTGAAATTCAATACTGGGAATATCTGGAATATACTGATAGGTAACTGACAGGCGCGTTAACAAGCATCAAATAACAATCGCGTACCGATCACACACGTACTATCCGGAATATCTATTACGGTATTCCCACGTTCAACTCTGCGTTTGCAAAAATAATGGATTGTGGAAGTAATGGTTTTCACGATGGAGATGAGAAGTCCACGCGTACATATGCAAGCGTTGTCCGTGGAGAGGATTCGTCGGCTCCGATGGCAAATTCGTGGTGGAGAAAATTGCAGCTTGAAAATGAAGCCGAAGCCATCGTCCTGGCCACCTGAGGAACTCGATCGAGGATCTGGTAAAGGTACATGTACTCCATTTTAATGGAGTAAAATTCCTCTAGCTAATCTGTCTAAACACAAATTTTTGGAATAAGGCAACTGTTTATAACCCATTCTTGAATCGACTCGAATCCTCTGTGTGCAGTGACGATTCGAATCGATTCCTCCGAACTTTTCTGCCATCCTTGTTCGCCTTCTCGCGGTATTTTTCTAGGTGTCCCGCGAATCGACTTCCGTTTATTCGATTAAACTACAACACAGACGATTCGAGTCGATTCAAGAATGGGTTATAAACAGTTGCCTTATTCCAAAAATTTGTGTTCAGACAGATTAGCTAGAGGAATTAGTGAAGTACATGTACCTTTACCAGATCCTCGATCGGGTTCCTGGTGGCCAGGACGATGGCTTCATCTTCATTTTCAAGCTGCAATTTTCTCCACCACGAATTTGTCATCGGAGCCGACGAATCCTCTCCACGGACAACGCTAGCATATGTACGCGTGGACTTCTCATCTCCATCGTGAAAACCATTACTTCCACAATCCATTATTTTTGCAAACGCAGAGTTGAACGTGGGAATACCGTAATAGATAGTCCGGATAGTACGTGTGTGATCGGTACGCGATTGTTATTTGATGCTTGTTAACGCGCCTGTCAGTTACCTATCAGTATATTCCAGATATTCCCAGTATTGAATTTCAAAAAAAACAAAGCGTCTTTTCACTGACAGTTCTCATGCCAGATACCAGAAGTTTTCTTACATCGGACATGGCCGATTTACCAACGAATTTGAAAATCAAACACGTACTACAGTCGCTGTACTACAGTACTACAATGTTTTCCCCATTTTATGTCTTTATTTTGTTGGCATACCGCGTACTGTAACCCGCGCAGTAATCGGTTCTTCTACTCCCCGGTTTCAATCTGTCAACACCTTTCAAGCCAGAAAAGAAAACAATAGGTCTTTTACTCACTAACAGGCTCCTCGCAGATCGAAAATTATATCGCGCGAGCTGTGCGCTATCGTAGAGGAGCGTGGGTTTTCTGGTAAATTGTTAAAATGTTTCTAAAAACTGGTTCATAATTAAATTGAGTTGTTTTTATTTAAGGGATGGACCATTTTGTTTTATCAGTTTTTTTTTGGAAGAGGGGGGTGGGGGCAAATACGAAAAAAAATTCCTGCACAACTTTTACAGAAGAAATATAAATCGTGCATAACGGCACAAAGTTCATTTCAAGTCAATAAAAGTCAGTCCAAAATCCAGTCCGGAGTCCGGTCCAAAGTCCAGTCCACAGTCCAGTCCAGAGTCCAGTCCAGCTTTTCTATCTGGCCCTAGCACAATGAGGATCAAAAATGTTAGAACCACCTTGTACAGCGTAATGAACAGCACCACAGGAAAGCACTGCTCAGTAGCTTTCATTTGAATGGTCACACTCTAGGGTTTCATCCACACACTCAAAAATTAGAACTATCCTATACAAAATCCACCTTGTACAGCATAACAAACAGCACAGCAGGAAAAACTGTTTAGAAGTGTTCACTTGAGAGTTCACAGTTTAGAAATTGAAATTGAAGCACAGAATAAAAAATATTAAGCTCCTTGTACGACACTGATAAACAACAACACAGAGAAGCCGTCTGATTTAAATGGTCACATTTAGGATTTCATCCCTAGGCTTAAAACGTAGAACCTCCTTTGTACAGCATTATCACCACAGTAAAGTGCTGCTCTTCCGTGCCATTTGAATGACCACACTTGACATGTCATTGCTACAGTAAAATACCACTTAAATGATTTCATCACACTTAACAATCTCATCCATAAACCATATTGTACAGGCATAACCGCATATATCAGAGGACAGTTAACTGTCTTAAGATTGCACCCACAGACTCAAAGCTTGGAGCGACCTTGTACCGCAAAAGTGTTATTTTACACTTCAGTGTTTCTAATATGAGACACTGCAGCGCCACGCAAAAGCTTAAATGTTGAACGGTCTTAATTAGAAATTCCACCTTAGGCACTTTCAATCCCGCATTTTCGACGCATTTCGTTTAAGTTTTCCCCATCCCGATCACGCCGATCTGTCAGAGTTTTCTGTGTTTAATTAATCCCGTTTCCCTTCAAAGTTTTGTCCCGTCTGGCAGTCCCTTACCCGTCAGAATCCTTATCTTGGCCGTGGTCCCGTTTTGGCGGTGCGAAAGTAGATCACAGATTTTAACGCTTTTCTGCATCCCTCATACAAGAAAGAATAGGCTACTTATCTCGGCCGTGGTATAAAATTCTTTAGCCGACCTCGCACTTCCCCTTGGTTTAAGCCCTATACTAGCAAGTCCCATAATATACCCTAGTGAGCTTTATTCCCTGAATATTTAATGCCCCATCGCGTGACACAGATTGTGTCTTATAGCGAAATGGTTACATGAAAGACAAAATCCTCAAGTAGGGAAGTGGAAAACTTCACAAGATGAGTTTTCAAATTAATCTAACGAGAGTTGACGCGTGCCAGTGTTTACAATGTTTCACTTAGCCAACAAACAATCGTAAATGTTATGTTTCATTTGAAATATTTGTTTCATTTGTTTGAGTGGCACGCCTGTGAAATGGCTGGTCTGTCGTAAGGCAGTACCAAAGATAGCTCAAGCGCGTTGACCACTATAATCATCAATTTACATTTACATTTACAAGCTCGTTTTTGGTGATCCATGTTAAACATAACAGACTACTAATTGCAGTGGAAATCATGAAATTCAAATTTGACCTTTACTACTGATTGATTTCACATTACGAATAGTTAAAAAGATTTTACCTTTCAGTTCGGAAAGATTTATTATCGTGTTAGACAGAATTAACTCCGGTGAGCGGCTATGAATACACATTATAGTGATTTACTTTTTAACCTTGCCCTCGTAAATAGATGTTTCATAGTCAATTTGGTCAAATTTAATTTTATCTTACGTTTTGAAGTTACCCAGTGTTGACCTGACAAGGGCGGTTTTCAAAAAGCTCCGGAGTCGGCTACCAAAACATAATAATCCCTCTTTTCTTGTCAAAGTATTGTAGTAGGATAAGAAGAGTTCTTAAAAGACGAATGCTATTGACCTGCAGATTAATCACTTTTACTATCCTCACGATTTCATCCGCGTACTCAAAAGGTAGAACCACCTCTTGCAGCGTAACAACAGCACCACAGTAATGTACTGCTTAATAGCCGGATACTTTTGAATGGTCTCAAAAAAGTACTTCCTCCACAAGCACAAGATTTAAAGTAATTGTTATTTCCAAAAAAAAATAATAATAATAAGATACAAGAGTCAGAGCACGTAAACATATAGCCACACCCCTCTCCCCACGCCTCCGCACTTTTGACCCTCATCCAGCATCTCTGTACTTTTAACATTCAACTCGAATCCAACATCTGCATCTTTAGATCCCTCCGAATTACCTTTCATCTTTTCAGATGCCACTTTACATGACTTGTAGCCTCAGGTTAAAAAGTTTGCTAGGGCAGTGTTTTGGAAAGCTAGCGATAGTTCATGTATCAGCATAATTTTATATATCTTTTTTCTCTGCATTGACACGATGGTCCACTAGAAAATTCAAATGTCGAAGAAAAGTAAAAGATTTGTGTGTGATAAAATTATTGTTATTGGTTTCCAAATGGTCGTTTGTATCGTCGACTGATACTGAACACAGGACAAGATTTAAATTTTGTCCCCATTTTTAGCCGGGAACTAAAAAACTTTGGGCGAAAAACGCTATTTTACATGTCACGAAACGTGATTCACTAAACACGTTTAAAAACGTTTGAAGTTTTATTTTGATTCTGGAAGTTTACATGCTGTAAACTCAATTTGTTTTTCATTTGAATGGTCATTCTTTAGGATTTCATCCACAGACTAAAAAGCGGAACGACCTTGTTCAGCTTACTAAACACTAAGTACCACAGGGAAGTACTGCTCAGTAGCTTTCATTTAAAAGGTCACGCTTCAGGATTTCATTCACAGACTCAAAAATACGAACCTTCTTGTTCAGTATCACGGGAATTTAGTGCTTAATAGTTTTCATCTCAAGTGACACTAGCACAATGAGGATAAAAAATGTTAGAACCACCTTGTACAGCGTAATGAACAGCACCACAGGAAAGTACTGCTTAGTAGCTTTGATTTGAATGGTCACACTCTAGGGTTTCATCCACAGACTCCAAAATTAGAACTATTCTGTACAAAATCCACCTTGTACAGCATAACAAACAGCACCGCAGGAAAATACTGTTCAGTAGTGTTGACTTGAGAGTTCACAGTTTAGAAATTGAAATTGAAGCACAGAATAAAAAGTATTAAGCTCCTTGTACAACACTAGTAAACAGCAACACAGGGAAGCGATCAGCGGTCTGATTTAAATGGTCACACTTTGCTTTAGGATTTCATCCCTAGACTTAAAACGTAGAACCTTTGTATGGCATAATAACATTTCCACGGTAAAGTGCTGCTCTTCCGTGCCATTTGAATGACCACACTTGACATGTCATTACTAGAGTAAAATACTACTTAATAGCTTTCATCACACTTAACGATCTCATCCTATAAATCATATTGTACAGGCATAACCGCATTATCAGAGGACAGTACTGTCTTAAGATTGCATCCACAGACTCAAAGCTTGGAGCGACCTTGTAGTGCAAAATTGTTATTTTACACTTCAGTGTTTCTTATATGAGACACTGAAGCGCCACTCAACAGCTTAAATATTGAACGGTCTTAATTAGAAATACCACCGTAGGCACGTTCAATCCTGCATTTCGTTAAAGTTTTCCCCATCCGGTAATCCCGCAGCCAGCAGAAATTTCACCTCGATCTATCAGAGTTTTCTGGGCTTATGAAGTTTTCCGTGTTTTAATCCCGCTTCCCTTGAAAGTTTTGTCCCGTCCCGCAATCCCTCTCCCCTCAGAATCCTTATCTTGGTCGTGGTCCCGCTTTGCGGGTGCGAATAGATCCCACCGTTCTCGACACGCATATTTTAACGCTTTCTGCATCCCTCAAACAAGAAAGAAAAGGCCACTCATCTCGACCGTGGTACAAAATTCGGTAGCCGACCTCACATTTCTCCTTGATTTAAGTCCTATACTAACAAAACCTATAATATACCTTAGTGAGATTACATTATTACAGCCCCTGAATATTTTTAAAATGCCCCATCGCGTGACACAGATTGTGTCTTATAGCGAAATGGTTAGATGCAAGACCAAAACCTCAAATAGGGAAGTGGAAAACACTGCGAGATAAGTTTTAAAATCAACCTAACGAGAGTTGATGCGTGCCAGTGTTTACAATGTTTCACTTAGCCAGCAAACAATCGTAAGGTCGTTTTTTGTGATCCATGTTAAACATAACAGGCTACTAATTGCAGTGGAAATCAGGAAAAACAAAATTGACCTTTACTGCTGATCGATTTCGACATTACAAAATGTTAAAAAGAGTTTACCTTTTCGGAAAGATTTATTATCGTGTTAGACAGAATTAACTTCGGCGGGCGGCTATGAATACACCATATAGTGATTTACTTTTTACCCTTGCCCTCGTAAATAGATGTTTTACAGTCAATTTGGTCAAATTTTTATCTTACGTTTTGAAGTTACCCAGTGTTGACCTTTAGGGCGGAATTTCACATAGCTCCGGAGTCGGCTATCAAAACATAATAATCCCTCTTTTCTTGTCAAAGTGTTGTAGTAGGATAAGAAGAGTTGTTAAAAGACGAACGTCTATTGACCTGCAGGTTAATCAATTTTATTATCCTCACGATTTCATCCCCGTACTCAAAATGTAGACCCACTTATTCCAGCCTAACAACAGCACCACAGTAATGTACTGCTCATTAGCCGGGTACGTTTGAATCGTCTCAAAAAAGTATTTTGTCCACAAACACAAAATTTAAAGTAATTGTTATTTCAAAAAAAAAAGTATACAAACAGCATGCTGATCCTTACAAGAGTAGAAAAAAGTCGGAGCTCATAAACAGAAAGCCGCACCCCCTCCCCCCGCCTCCCTACGTTTGACCCTCATCTGGCATCTCTCTACTTTTAACATTCAACTCGAATCCAACATCTGTTTTTTTAAAGCCCTCTGAATTACCTTTCATCCGTTCAGATGCCACTTTACATGACTTTCAGGCCAGGTAAAAAACCTAACTAGAGTAGTGATTTGGTAAGCCAGTGATACTTGTTAATGCATGTTGTTATTATATATATATATATTTTTTCTTTAGATTGACGCGATTGTCCACTAGAAAATTTAAATGTCGAACAAAAGTAAAAGATTTGTGTGTGAACCAAGAATAATATCGTGATAAAATTATTGTTATTGGTTTTCAAATGGTCGTTTTTATCGTCGACTGATGTATACAGGACAAGATTTAATTTTGTCCCCCTTTTTTAGCAGCTCAAAAACTTCAAAAAACGCTATTTTACATGATTCAGGTAAACATAAATCTAGTGTTTAACAACGTTTGAATTTTTATTTTGATTCTGAAAGTTTACACACTGCGAACATCAAATGGGCGAAAATTGTTTTAAACTGGTGTTCGGCGTTAAAATAACTACAGTTCACAAGAAAAATGACAAGTGAAAAACAGCTTGGACCCGTTACGAACTTGCACAAATGTATGACTAATCTCTGACATGTCTTTTAAACAATTGTTTTGCAGAGCTTTGCTGGAAAACCTTCTGTGTTTATCACTTCTAAATACACTCGTAGCACAAAATCTGATGATGCCATGTACGCTTGGTTGGAAAATATCAGTTCTAAAGAATTTGAGCTTTGCATCAGGGAGTTCTTACCATTTGATGGAAAACATCACGATACAACAGTGGTAAGTTGGAAGTTTAAGGTTAGACAACGCGAAAATTGTTTACCGTCTTATATTTAGTTTCCTTAAATCTGGACAACTAGAGATGGCGAAGTACCATTTTTTGTGCTGCGAAAACTCAGTGAAGCTTTTTTGCCGTCGTTTTCCTGCTGCGTGTAGCGTTGCCGCGTAAAACCGGAGTTGGGCGTTGGGTAGGAGTTTTACATGTTGCGTTACATTTTTCGAGTTGCGTGATGCATGTTGCGTGTCCAAATTGAGTTGCACGTGAGGTATTGTCACGTCACACTTTGGCTAAGAACGGAAGCACACTCTGGAATACTTTATCATACTGGGCAAGGTAGTAACAGAGTTACCTTCAACTTAAGTCTATTATTCGTAGAAACCTCAACTAAAATATTTCAATTTTCCACAGGACTGGTTTGCATTCACAGGCAATGGTTCTGATCTCAATTTTACAATTACTGGAGAAGCAGTCTTCCCCAATACTGGCACACCCTCTGTTGAAGACAACTACGGCTTCTGTCAGGTAAATGACTGCTGTTTCCTGTAATGCCTGACCATGTTTTCCTTTCTCATTGAGCCTTTTGATTCTCAATTATGATGAACATCTCTATTCTCCTTACAAAAGTTACATATTGACAACAGATAGAAGTTTATGACAAATGACAATTATCAGCTAGGACTGATAACTGCATTGATTGTTACCATGGAATTAAACATTTTATTTTCGCAATATCCAAGCAAGAAAATAAATCCCTTTTTACAGCTTACTGTCACTACTTTAACTTCCTGTTTTAAGCCTAGGGCTTATTACTTATTCATCGATTGTCTGCCTGACTGATTGATTGACTGACTGACTGACTGACTGACTGACTGACTGACTGACTGACTGACTGACTCACTCACTCACTCACTCACTCACTGATTAGCTGGATAGTTGGCTGACTGACTGACTGACTCATGACTAGCTGGCTTGTTTCCTGGCTGACTGACTGTCCTGGCGGATGATTCATTATTCATTGACTGACAGCTGACTGACTTAAACTGCCTGACTAACTGACTATATTACTGACTGACTAACTGAATGAATGACTGGTTGACTGAAAGATTGATTGACTGACTGATTGACTGACTGAGTGGAAGTCTGACTGACTGACTGACAAGTGACTGATTTATTGACTGATTGTTTGATTTATCCATTGGTATGTACCTTGTAAGTATTTACATTTTTCCTGCATTGTATGTTTCTTTTAATTTATTTATTTCTTGTTTCCAGCGAGTGCATTTTAATACCACCTTCTATGCGTCACCAGTCGTCCTTGTTTCTGTACACCACCAATATGACAGACAAGCGAAAAGCTTTGTTCCTCCAGAAAACAACATAATCACGGCCTGGGTGGAGGTGAGATATCACCTGTTTTTCTATTGATAATCAGGCGTCTTCTTTATGAGGTTAAATTTTATTCGCTAAATTGGCAATTAGTTAAATTGAGATAGCAGGAAAAAGCAATTTAAAAATCCGACCGTTTGGGTATAACTTGAGGTGTACATGTAAAAGCTTTATCTTTATTGTATCTTTATTCAATCAGTCTATCAATGAAGCAGTCAGCCAGTCAGCCAACCTCTCAAACATTCAGCCAGTAAGTCAACCAGCATCCTGTCAACCAGCCATATAGTAAAGCAGCCAATTAGCCAAACAGTCAGTCAGTCAGTCAGTCAGTCAGTCAGTCAGTCAGTCGGTCAATCAGTCAGACAGACAGTGAGTCAGTCAACCAGCCAGCCAACCAAACAGTCAGTTGTCAGTCAGTCAGTCAGTCATTCAGTCAGTCAGGCAGTCAGTCAGGCAGTCAGTCACTCAGACAGTGTATCAGCCAGACAGTCTTTCAGTCAGACAGCTATCAGTCAGTCAGTCAGTCAACCATCCAGCCAGGAAACCAGCCAGACAGTCAGTCAGTCAGTCAGCCAACCAATTAGTCAATGAATCAGTCATCAACCAATTATCTATTCCAAGACAATTTTCCTAAAAAAATAAAGCAAAAACAACAACAACAACAACAACCCTAAATTAGCACAACCAAGACATTTTAGGCATTTAGGGCAACATGGTGCATGTTTAGTATTAAATATAATGTGTTAACACTTTTTCTTCATGCAGGAAGTAGGCTTAAGGGATATGAAGATCTGTGTAAAGGATTTAATCGGATCAGGGAGCGGCCACGACCCCTTGACAGTCAGCTATGCTGTTATTGGAGGTTAATTTTTTTCTTATTTTGATATTTGCAATTTGCATGAAAAAGGACTCTTTTCCATCTGTTCTTGGTCTTGATATGAGCATACAATAAAGTACGCCTTTCGTCAGCGAACTACCGAATCGTGGGCTTTCAATATTATTAGATGGCTTTGCCTTGTAGTAAAAGATACTAGGTTAAACTGTTTTCTCATTAATGTAGCGTCGTTTAATTTATAAGTGAAGTAACGTAATGAGGTAAAAGTATTAACACTTGTTCACTGCCACAGATCTCAATCCTTGCCTCAACGTGCATTGTCCTCGTTTTGGAGTCTGCAAGACTTACAGTGCCCATGACGCTCGCTGTGAATGTTTTGATCAATGTCCTTCCTATCAGGACCCAGTGTGCACTGCGAATGGAACAACATACGATAACAAATGCTGGCATGAGTTAAGCTACTGTAGAGGACTGGAGAACAACCTTGTCTATCATCCGGGAAGTTGTGAGGGTAAGGGCCGGAGCCATTGATAATGTCACCACAGCTTGTAATAAGGCCTAAATGAACCCCTTTAAAGCTCTGTAATACCATGTCAATTTTTTTATTGGCAGACATCTCGCAATTATGGACTATAAACTTAACGCCCGAGAAAAGTTAAATTAAAAAAAGTAGCAAAGAAGCATTTGTCGGAATCGATATTGCCGAGTGTTGCCTTTATGGACACAAAAAAAAGTTTCAACTTTACAGAATAATGCAATGGCAAAAGCATTGCCAACCTAAAATTACAACGAGGCTTTTTAATGTCTGTTGCCTTTATTAGAGAATGTAACACAACGGGGAGGTTGTTTTCTTTTTTAAATAGATTTATTAAATGCAACAAGATAACAGACAAACCCCTGTAACCGAAAGATATGAAAAAAGAGAAATGATACTGAATATAAAATACACCAGCGGTGCTTAAGAATGTGTCAAATAAGTGACACAGAACAACAAGAACACCAGAACAAAGTCTTTAACAAACTTACCCTTCACGGGCGACCTTGTTGTCTTGAGGTTGCCTGTTAGAACGGAGATCGATTTTGTGGTGGATTTCAGTTTGTAATCAAAGTACAGTTTAACAACGTACCAATATAAAGCAATTATTAATAACTGTTTTCATGCTTTTTCTTGCCAAACAGGATTTCCAATTGTTCGAGGCCGAGTAGAACTCCTCCATGTTCCAAAATGGTCCGATTCAAGCTGTAAGACAGTGGCTTTCCCGCCATACCGCTTCTATCCTGATAAACGGGTACATGTCCAAATCACCGTTAGTCACATCAGACTGAATGACTCCGTGACAGTCCACGACGCTGTCACTTCATGGACGGAAAAAATAAACCCTAAAAACTTTACTGTCTGTGCCATGCAATCTGGAAGAAAAGAAGAGAACTTCAATCCATTTGCGACCATTGATTGGGTTGCATATCAGGGAGCACTGCCAGAAGGATTGACGGGAACGATTCAACTGCAAAAATGGTGGTCTGGGACGAATTGCGCAGACTTAACTTTTCCCAAGGTAAGAATGGGATTCTTATTAACACAAACCATTTCTCTGTTTCGTTATTTTGACATATTCTTAAAACACCTAAGAGAAAAGCGTACATTACATTTAGAAAATTTTAAAACACAACCACGGTTCTGTTCGTTAAGTTGAATTGTACTTTAGGTGTATTATTCCAATCGATCGCCTTCCGACCTCCCTTTCTGAATGTTCGGGATTTCCGATGCAAACTTCGACCGACCTGATAATTCCACAATTGTATAACCTGTGCTACGTAATACAACGCCCCATGTACCCTGTGTGTACCTTAAATTTCTTAATGATTCTTTCGAATTACAACGTAAATTAGTCCATGCGCCTTGCTCCCATCGGCCACGTAGCTGAGTGGGCAGAGCATTAGTTACTAGTTTCAGTAGTAAAAGGCTCAGTAGAAATAAATGGCTTCCCTTTAGAACTGAAACTTGGACTGCAGAGTTAATTCTCTGCTTGCCCGTTAACCAAATAGTCGTAAGCTATCATGTATCCTTATGTCAACTTCGAATCAAAATATGGACGAATGTGTATTGAATATGGGCTGTCAGACAACTGTGGTTGCATTTAATGGTTAAGAATTTCACTGATTTTTCCAAACAATTCACTGATTTGATATTTCGAACATTGCAGGACAAGTTCGCTGAGGCACCTGTAGTTCTTGTGACGTCAGAACATCTGAGGACTGGTAAGGAGTATGACGCTGCGCTTATCTGGACAGAGGATGTAACAAAGGATTCATTTAAAGCCTGTCTTCGTGAAATGCAAAACTTCGACGGCAAGCATGAAGATATTGACGTGGTATGTTCCCAAGTGACGCTATAAGTATTGTCAGCAATGGCAATGGCATTATCAAAATGATCTAGTTACAAACTAACTTCCGAGAGTCGAGATTAATATCACATTCACTATGTGGCTAAAATAAACAGCATGGTCACTGCAACATACAACTGTTATAAGTAAAATTATGCAAAATTTTGGGGGAAGGCGAGAACCGAAAATTAGCCCCAAAACAGCAGGGTAGTTCGCAATAGTACTTGCTTAATTCCTTGGGAAAATTTTCAATCCAAATTTCTCAGAGAAAAGTTTTGAGTTTCTTCCTTCTATATCAAATTGTCAACATATGAAAAAGGCTGTGTTTTAACAGGTTTTCAAGCTGTTGTTACTGTAGAAACAACAGTGTGCACTTTCAGTGATATAGAATGCTTAAATTTCTTTTCTTTTAGTATTCGACCTACTAAACCTTTGCCTAACTTTTGTTATTTGAAGCATTAATTAATGTTTTCTTTTTAATTCAAGAATTAATTTTTACTGGACTACTCTTTATTTCAGCAGTATTCGCTCATGTTTTGAAACCTTTAATCACAAACATTTAGTGCAAAAGTAATGTGTACAGATACAAGAAGCCATAAAATACTTATCCAATTTTTGAAAAGAATTGCATGTCCTTAGCTGACACTCCATGGGTAGTTTGGCTAGCCGTGCGCATATATGCCGGTTCAGGCCAAACCTGGAGATGTCTTTTTCGATTCCTTGTAACATTCGTCTATTTATTGCTGTGATTTTTGTTCTTAGAATTGGTTTGCGTTCTCCAAGCTACACAAACCACTCTTTAGCGAGCATGGCACGATCAATTTTCCAAACACAAACCCACCAACAGATGAAGACAACAACGCTTACTGCCAGGTAAGAGATGAAGTTCTTTTTTTTAAAAGTACGCAGTCAACAAACCTTGTCGCATAGTTTGCAACAAATTGAGCATCGAAAGCTGTGATATTCCATGACCTCCTGTACATGGTCTGATACTCTAACCACTGAGCTACTGAACTGGAAGGCTAATGGCACCCGCAAAATTCTGAATTGCACCGGAGGAATCCTGCTTAGCGTATAAATTCCAGATGCATAATTTGCAGACTTGGGGTCATGTTCCCCAGTTTATTGTGTAGTAGCAATTTACCTGGGATTCCTGTGGTACTGAACACCATCATAGAATTTTTGAGAATATTTGGAAAACGCCAAATCATTTTTTTTTTGTGCATTAAATTGATTTAGTCTCCTTTCAATGTAAACTTGAGTATCATATCAAATTGCCGGTTAGCCGCAAGAACACGATTTGACCTGACAGAAATCATGAGAGAAGGCACACGCAGACCAGTTTATTGTAATTTAGGAACAAAAGATCTCAAATTCAGCGATTTATGGGGCATTTTTTTCGATCGTTTGAGTGAAACCGAGAACGACCGTTGCAAATTATTAACGAGGCCATCGCTTGGTCTGCCTGTGGAGAAGGGTACGAATGAGAGGCAAAAATACATTAAACAGATGCATGCAGTTGAGTGAGATATGCTACGATTTGTTTTGTTTTCAGTTTGTTTTATTTGCAAGAAACTACAACGCAACACCAACAGTACTACTTACAGCCAACCACAGCACAACGGCAAGTGGAAACTCGGCACCAGTTCACAACGGGATTACCACATGGATGGAGGTCAGATTTGGTGTTTGATCTATTGATTATTCACGGCCAGATTACGAAACTTTTAATTGATTATCATGATGAAAAGGAATTAAACGAAACTTTTGGAAATCTTGGACGTTTTCTTTGTTTGTAACTTTACTTTTTGGTGGTCGCAAAAAGACTAACTTCCTTTATTGAATTACACACTTTTGAAAGTATCAGCTAGGAAGCATCAAGTTATCCTTTTGTTTTTAGAACATGAATACCTCTGGATTCAGAGCCTGTGTGAAGGAGTTGTACGAGACCAGATATGATCCGTTGTCAGTGAGCTACGCGGTCCTTACAGGTCAGTTAATGCCGATACTTGATAATTTCATGAATGAATGAACGAACGAATGAGGTTGATGGATGTTTTTGATAATTTCATGAATGAATGAACGAACGAACAAACGAAGAAATGATATCCGTAGATTGTATATTAACGGAAATATTTAAGAGCGCGGGAAAGTGGAAAAGGTTTGCTCAACTTGAAGGAAAGTACAAAGATTTTGGAACTGGGGTAGACTTAAACCGCGGTATTATAATTGTAGCCACAAGACTTGCCTGCTCCAGTTACATAATATTGAATTTAATTTTTAGTATTGCTTCACTTTTGCAGATATTTGTGATCCTGGATGGAGCTATTTCAATGGTTTCTGTTACTATACCAGCAAAACATGCACAAACTGGACTTCAGCACTGAACAAATGCCGCCAAGAAAACTCAGTTCTTGTTGACGTCAACAACAATGAGGAAAACGTCTATCTACAACATCGCCACAATGGCGAAAAATCCTGGCTGGGATTAAATGACATCTCCACAGAGGGTGACTTCACTTGGGCGGACCGCGGAGCTGGGAACTTTACAGCTTGGGCCAAAAACCAACCCAACAATTTTGGAGAAGAAGACTGTGTACACGCGCTTGGTGTGGAACACAACTACAAATGGAATGACGTGAAATGCAATGACTGTCATCAGTATACTTGTAAGAAAGGTGAGCTTTTATTAAAAACAAAATTTCATGGGATTTCAGGGATTAAATCCGCTCAATGTTAATCTCGTTTGCTTCACGATGCCTGACTCTACATGTAGACGTTGACGTTTCGACTGTTTACTGGTGGTCTTTATCAGGAAATGAGCTTGCTAGTAACGCGCCGCCATTTTGTCCCCATGGTCGGCTGTGATTGGTCGATTTCGCTCCTCACTATTCTGGTCAAACGCTGTTTTTCTGCCAGTCGGCTGTAATACCGGTGTCCTGATGTGTTTCTTGGCCTTAAACGTCCACGTTTAAACATCCACTTTTGGTTCGTTTATTTCTGTTGGCTTTAATAGAGTGAATACTTATGTGGATACATAAAGCTTCCTTCACTCTTCGAGTCAATACACTTTACCTCGTTCCTATCATCGATTACCATTGGTTCTTAGCCTGCGGTGCAGACAGACGTGTCACTCAAATCCTGGATATTCTCCCCCCTCTATTTGTTACGCAATTGGCCCTCGGTTGCGTGGGTATGCAATTACAGCTGTCTAATAACTTTTTAAACTTTTTTGTAATTAGTCAGCTGTAATCCGACACCTACACTGCGCGCGCGTTAATAAGATGCACGTGAAAAGGTTCTTTTCTGCGTTTCTCCAATGAAAAAGAAAAGCTGATGGAACATAAGTATAGACTTTATCCAGTGTGTTTTAGGTATGGTCCCTAAAGGATTAAATGCGATAGAATGTATGTCATATCCCAGACGTTTTGAGTAAAAGGTCTTTACATAGACTCAGTCTGATCTCACATTTTTTTAATTGATACGAGTGATAACTGGACTTAGTATCATACAGTTCAGGTGTAATAAAGGTAGTTAAAAAGTTGAACTTTCTACTTAATCTTTTGTTAATCTTGTCCTTTATCAGATTTAACCGAGTGCACGACAGAGTCCAATTACTGTCATCAGCTTGCTACCTGTACTAATGAACGAGGATCTTATTCCTGCAAGTGCAACAGTGGATATGTCGGAGATGGCTTTGACTGCTATTATAGTTACGATGGTAAGAATTTTTAACAGCTTTTGTCGAAAACTTCATTCTAGTACCTTGCATGTGTGAAGTCTTACTTCTGGTATTCCTATAAAGTCCACAGCGCTTTCTAGTTTTCGGTGTGAATAATTAGTAGATTGCAATCCATGGTTTTTGAAGCAGGAGAGTAAGCGGAATATGCGCAACCCTTGTTAGCGATGAAATGAATTCTAAAGTAACTAGCCTGTTCCAGGTTCTCAGATAGTAGGGTCGGCGCGAATTTTAGCCAGTTTAAACATTCACTGATGTAATGCTAGTACATTTTGTGTAGTACAAGGAAATAACTGTCATGGTACAGACTTTACGGTCTGTTGAAACTAATGTTGTTTTAACTATTATGGTGATATCTTTAAAAATATTTTTGGGACTTTTCCAATTGAAGGCTTGGGGCACTCAGCTATTCTTCAAAACAACGACAATTACCTGAGCACGTTAAGCAATTGGCTCAAACCCGTGGTCCAAAGTAAATCCTCTTACTGGAAGCGTTGCTGGCGTGCCTCCGTGGACGGATGGGCGGCATCCACTTTTCATTCTCACTGTGATGGCAAGGGCCCTACAGTTACTATAGTCAAGGTTCAACAGTATATTTTCGGAGGGTACACCAGTACCTCATGGAGTAAGTATTTTTATTTATTTCATTTTCATTTTAATTAACCTATTTACTTGTGAAAATCATTTGCCACAGATTCACCTGTTTGCAATGTAGGATTTCCTTAGTAAGATGAAGTTAGTCTGTTGTTTTGAACAGCATATCTTCTGGGCCTGTTTGATATAACAGGATTTAGTAGCCAAATGTTCTGCTTCAAATTCGCGAATCTGACTGGCTGAATCGTCAAAGTCTATTCGCTGATAAAAAAAAACAATCGAGCGCTACTTTTTTGGAAACAAAATTCTTTTATTTTCTGGCAAATACGACTGATTATCGCTGATTCCCGCTCAAAATGAGGGGCAGAGTTACAAGGGGACGGGAAGTGTACGGGAAACGGGAAAAATGGGGGCAGAAAGCGAGTGCCCTAAGGCGGCGGGAAGCGGGAAAAGAGGGGGCCGGAAGCGGGTTCCCCAAGGTGGCGGGAAGTAGAAGAAATGGGCAAAAAATTACAGCATTGTGTAATCGAAAGAAGCGAAGAAGGAGCTGACAAAAAAAAGGACAGGAACCAGGAACAAATTATACGAGAAGAGGAATGTTATGTACCCTTGTCTCCCCCCCCCCCCTTCAATAACATCATTTAGCCCCTCTAGTAATACAATTAGTCTATGAGGCCGAGTTATCTTCAACGAGGCGCTGCCCATTATAATTAAGCACAGAATACTAGGACGAGTAGTCCAAATTTCTAGCAGACTTGTAAATAGAAACTGCTAACCGGTTGAGGCAGATTCAAGGTGCAAACCTTACTATTTCTTGCTGTTTATAACATTTCCTTTAATTTGCTTGTGTATGTTTTAAACAATTCACTGTATGAATAGCTTGGATTTTGTCTGTAGCACACGTGAGTGCTCTTAGGATAAAAAGGATTAAGTTTGAAGGAAAACTTTTGTGAGGAGTAAATACGTAACGCTGCCACTGAGTTGTAAATTTGACCTAGGAAAATCAGTAAATGTATTCGAATGCCAAAGAAACCCAAATGTAGTACCAGTATGAACATTTTGACTTTTTTTTTAGGTAGTAAATGTGAGTGCTCTTAGCATGAAAGGATTAATTTTGAGGGAAAACATTATACCAGCTTTTTTGTATACCACTGATAGGTCCTCGATATACACTATCACATGCTATTTTTTCCTCGTCGTTACAGAAACTTAGTGTAAGCGCACTGATTGTGTTGAATTTACCCCGTCTTTTTGTAAATTTGCTCCTAGGAAGTTTAGAAAGCAATTGACAGATCAAGCTCCAAACATTTTCATGAACAACGGTAATATTAAAAGGTAGCAAAGTTTTTATCTTACAAATCTCGCACGTCTTCAGCTTACAAATCAAGCTGAATTGTACTATGAATCGGCAAAATGTTGAATAGTCACAAAACCTGGAATCTCTCTTTTTAACACCAAACCAAGCCACATCCTCGTTCAACTTCAAATCAAAACAACGGTTTTGCTGCAGCTTCTGACAGGTTCATTTCACAGTGATAGCAAGCGCTTGATCCACCCTAAACAATTACTTTGAAATTCAGAATCCGCTTCTCTTCTTACCAGAATAAAAACCAACATCACCGCCACAAATCTTATGTTCACTGAATAGTTGATACGTATATCTTTTAAGTGGGCAAACTTTGCCCTTTAAAACATTTCCTCAACAGCACATTGAACTTTTTTTGATAATTAAAGCGAAACTGCATTATAACCTCCAGAAAATATAAAATAAGATAACAGCCGAGCTTTTTACCCAATGCAAAGAAACCGTGAAATATATGAAAAGTATAAACTACTGTACCTAAGTGACTTACTGTAGTGCATCTATTTGGAAGGACATTCAACAAGACAACTATTTAATTTGAGCAATTTCTTCACATTTTTAAGAACTTTTAATTCAGTGTTATTTGACACTGCAATCTCTTTACTGCTAAATTCAAGAAATCAAAGGCGTACCAAACTTTGCATCACTCACCAAAACACTGGCTGTGAGTGATGAGAGGGTGCTTTATTCGCAGATTTTAAACAATAATTATCAGGAATATGTCTCACTTTTTGTTTCTTTATTTTCTCATTAGCTTCCAGCTGTGTCGGGTATCGGTACGATTCCAAAGCCTTCTTGTTTTCGCTGGTTAACAAGCCAGGATGGGCGCCAGTAAAATTCTCTCAAACAGGACAATATAGCTATTATAGAGCTTATTCCACATACAGTTGCTTATCCCATGGGCCAACATTTGGAGGAGGACATGACTTTTATATTTCCAACTATGCATCATCCAATAGATATTCTTACACAAACTTTGGTTACACCTACGGCCCGCCTCGTGGATATAGCTATTCGAGCACATTCGCTCGAACATTTCTAGCGGGAACAAATTATAACTCCCAACCAGATGAGGTTGAGACTTTTTACGAACAAACCTAAAAAAGGAAACGAAGCGCAAGCGTCGAGTTTTAAGTCTCGGGTTACGGTCATTTAATATAACAACTTTAGCTGTTTGACATTATTGATAGTAGTGACATACTTTCGATAACTAACTCTTTAAATAAATTTATAAACAGGAGTTTGTAGCTGTAAGTGTGAATAAAAATAGGAAACACACTTGAAAGTCAAAATGTGACAGCGATTGCTTTTGTCGTGGGAATAGTGTGACATCCAGTATCCATTTGCGTGACGGGTAAAACTATCAAAGGATTCTATGGAGTGGTCGCTGTTCTCTAACATGTACTTTACGCAGTACTTTGTGTAGTGTTTGGCTCTACGTTTATAAACATTTAGGAAACTATTTTTTGCACCCTAGTTCTTATGCCCTCTCTTCCTGCTTACACCTTTGCGCAAATTTTTAAGGTAAATTTGTTGTTTCCAGGACCTTAATCGAGCATATCAGCTATAAACGTCTTTTCTACTGAGTAAGAACTTCAATTGGTTCAAGTGCGTTCCCTAAGCTAGAAATAATTTTGATTACACATGCGCAACATTTCACAGTGGAATCCCATTAATACATCAACGGGCAGAAAAAAAACTCTCAAGAGAAGCCAAAAATGAGTATGGGTTGTGTAGGTTACAAAAAATGGCCTCACTGGAGGACGAGGTGGTCTTTAAAGTCGGGTTTCCACTGTTAGTAGTTAAAATCAAGTACTGTAAAATTGCAATGTGAGCGCGTCTGCTTTATAGGCAACTGATGCGCAATGCCACCTGACACCTCTGATTGGTTGGTATGAGTGATGTGCAGTGAAAAGGGAAAACGTATCTTGTATTTTTTAAAGCAGTTTTTAAAGTGAGTGTCAAAAGTTGGCGCCACTTTTTTAACTAGTTAGAAGAAAAGCCAAAAGCAAGCGTTTTCTCGTGCTTGGCTTCAAAAATTTTAGGTTGTTCACTTCTGTTTTGATTTGAGAAATTAGTTTTTGTTTTCGTTCTTGATTCGTTTTGGTTTTACAGCAATCATGAACTGGTCACTGCTCTATAACTACTCTATGCATGAAAGCTTGGCCACCCGTGCGTCTTTTTAAGACCAATGCCAGTAGCAATGTGGTAAAATGATATGGATTATAGGGCTCTGTTTGTGTGGGGTACCGTCATTTACCACATTTAAACGAGCAATATATTTAACAATTATTCTACGAGGGCGCGCTGGATATCGAATGATAGATAACCAACGAGGCGCGTAGCGCCGAGTTGGTTATAATCATTTGATATCCAGCAAGCCCGAGTAGAATAATTGTTTTATTAAAAACTTAACCACTATTAAAAAAAAAACCAAGAAAGAACGGGAAAAATGAGAAAAGAAATTTAAACGGAACAAGAATCGCTCACATGACTGAACGAAAAAGGCGCCAAACCTTGCGAAGTGTTGCAGCGTTTCATTGCAAAGCTGAATGAATCAATGAAAACTGCTCGAAAGTGAACAAAGTAGCACACGTTTTGGAAAGAAATCTTCTAATTATTGACTCTGAAATATGGTACATGTTTGATTTTTCCTGAAACATTGTTGTTATCATCGTTCAAAGCGGATTGAAGCTGTACAATTTCACCATATTAGCTGCTGGAGTTGAAACTGAACAAGTTTGTAATCTGTTCGCACAACGGAGCCATCATGTGCGTGTTTCATCGAACTGAAGACAGAACAAATTTGAACTTGAAGAGGTAATTTCCATGCAGCTCAGAAGCAAGATTACTGTAGTGAGGAACATTAGAAGTCACCATCATAGTTTGTTAAATGCAAAGTGCAAAATGCAGTTGTTCCCGGTTTAGAGGTTGCGGATGGAATGGTAAGCTTAAAAACAACATTCAAACAACTGGAAAAGCGATTCAACTCCGTTTACATGGCATCCGATTTCTATCTGAGCATTTGGACCTGTTGGAACACAGAGCTACAACGAGTGCAGGTAAACCAGTGTCAATTTTGCGTGTTAAAGGCGAAAAAAATCTCGCCCTTCCTTCCTCAGTCTTGGTAGTTTGCCGCTGTATTTTTTTAGTACTTGTTTAGACTGCTTCATGATTTTCGCACCGACTCGCCATGAATGTGTGATAGTTTTTATTAAATGCTCCTGCTCCATTTCACTGTGTTTTATTTTATGTCTTGTCTTGTTATTTTGAAGTGGAAAGCTTTCCAGATAAAACCTACCGTGTTCAATGTCAGTGATCGACGTGACGATCGATGAAAGAAATTAATTGTAAACACGACTCTTAATGCTTTAAAAATTTCTGTTTCTGCACAGTTTCTTCAAACAATTTTGACTTGTGTTAGTCGACGCTGTTGGTGATGCTTGTACCCCAAATGACAACATTGTGTTTTCACCGTTTGAGCGTCAGGCGTTTCACAAGGACCCTAACAAACTATGTATTTTCTGAAAGCTTAATAATTGAAGATTACGAAAACGTATTTAGATAAAGAAAAAAGACAACTGTGTCGAAAATAGAGACTACGTTTTTAAAAAGTACATCGTTCACAAAATCGGTTCCGCTCCAGTCGAGAATGATCTGGAGAGAAAGACGAACATCGCGCCGAATTCTTCACACCTTTGTCTCAAAAACCGTGTCTCGGAATTTTTGTATCTGGCCTGGTTTATTTTCTGCACTCAGTTAAACTGTGAAGTTCGAAGAAACACCTCTCCTCTTTCTTTTACGGCTCATAACTTTTGAATGAAAGCAAAAAATAAAATTCGGAGACACGGTTTTGGTGTCAAATTATGTGGCAACATTGTCGCCAAATTTGAGCAAAAATGGTTGAAAACTCGTTGAACGCGAACTTAAAATGGTCGCCCAATTTCTTGAAAAATTAGTTTCGAGAAAAAAGCCAAAATATGATTTGGAAACTTTTTCCGGTCTAAGGAGATTAAAACACCTAGGTGTCAGGATAATTACCTGCGGTTGACAGAGGGGAGGCTCAACTTACCGCCTTACAACAATAGCACAAACATCCGACAAGAATGGTGTCAAATTCTTCGTGTTTTTATGTTGGAAAGCGACTTTCCAGACTTTCGTTGAGTACGAGTGCCGTTCAAAGGGTCTTCAAACGCAATAAACGGAAATTTTAAAGTCATAATATCACGTAGGCTGTAAAATGCCGAAGGCATCATCATTTGAGCTGGGTAAGACTACCCAAGCTGTCAGGACCTGAAAGGCGAAAGGAAAGGCGAAAGGAAAGCACATTGAAATCTGCGAAGAACCCGCCACGTGTTCGGCTCAAGATCTAAGAGAGAACATCCTGTCAGAAATGCGAGCAACTGGGAAAAAAATAAACTTCTTTATTACTGGAGACAAATTCCGTACTTTCCTGGACATGCCGTCTTTTGCGCCAAGTTGATTCTTTGATACATCTGGCTTTGTAGAAATGTTATGGAATTTGAATGGATGGATTGTTTTTCGCCGTTCGCGTTACGAAAAGCGAGCTGGTGGGGCTGGCAGTCGAAGCTTATCACACTGACAAGTGAGGAGTCAGGAAGCGCAAGTAATTCCTCAACGCTCGATCTTTTCTCTCTCTCTCTCTCTTTCACAGATATGATCGAAGCCACTTTGTAGACACACTCGAAATAAGCGGGAACTGCTACGCAATCGATCGCGAGTCAAAACATCGGGGCCCTGTTATGTCACATGCTATTTCCAGCGTTGTTGACAGATGACTGTCAACACATGATTAGAGAAAATTAATGCCACAAATCTTTTTTCGTCCATAACTTTGCGTAGAAACAATCTATTTTTCTGAAACATTTTGTAAAAGAGAGGTTTGAATAATATCTATCTGAAAATGACAGAAGTGTATTTTTCGAAAACATGGTCAATTTTGGGGTACCATGATACCTTAGTAATTTAAATTCGCTGCCAAGTGATTTTTCTCGGCCATTTTTCTCGTCGGGTTGCTCGCGAGGAAAAAAAACTTTCAGCTCACTTTGTTGTTGAGTGTTCATTGACCATATTTGTCGCAGCAGGTATATGAGCTGATAGCCTAGCTCCGTTCAGCCAATCAAAATGCTAGAAATCCAATATACCTAGTCCAGTTTTTAATAATAGCCTTTATTATTCAACAAATTGTCACTATGCCCATATATGGTAAGGAAGCTCTCAATATCTGTCATCCTACATGACAGATATCCTGCGATATACGTAAATGACCATATTTGGAAGTGCACTGCAGATTTTCTTTCATTACTTGTTTGGCGGCCATTTTGAAAAGCGAGGCAGTTTTAGCAGTGTTCTCCGTAAATTTTAACTCTCTGGAAGAAACTTTCCACGATTAAATGCTCTCAAAATGTCAACAAGTATGTGCTTCAGCTCACAAAGATATCCAGCGGTTGACTTGGAATTTTCATAGTGAGAACTCAACCAAGAAAATGCTATTGCGAAAGAAGCAGCACACTTGCTCACGGAAAGTTGTAAAGACTAAAGTTGAAAAGATTTTAATTCACAGGAAGAGGACTTATTTCGGTAAGGTAGCAATATTTTTTCCTTTGTCTTGTCATTTCCAAACATGAGTTTGTAAATAAGTCTTTTTAAGTGAACCTAGAACGGTAGTAAACTTCGATTTCTTGAAGTTCTGTTTTGATTTTTATTAAGCTTTATGTGTTACTAGTTTTTCTCGTTCTGAAAATGGTAGTCGATGGGAATTTGTTGAATAATAAAACAATTATCCTGCTCAATCTTGCGGAATATCCCCTGATTTAGCCAACTCGGCCTACGGCCTCGTCGGCTAAGTATCAGGTGATATTCCGCGCGATTTCGCAGGATAATTGTTATTGATTCGTTCAGCTGAATAGATCAAGAATTGGTCGCTCTCTTTTTTAAAGGCTAAAATATTAATCTGTATAAAACGAACTTATGTATAGAATGGAATGATAACCAGAAAATTGATTTGGAAAAGTAAAAAACACAAATGAATCAGGTATAGCAAACGATGAAAATTATCAAGACGGGTTGCATCGGGTTTTGATAGACGCCAGAATTCGAATTTCGGGAGACGGATTTGTATGAAAACATAAACTAACATTTTCAGAGATATTAAAATAATGTGACCAAGTCCGATCTTGTTGAACTAAAATACTGATTGGAAAAGTGCATGGAATCAATTCTGATCGGTCCAGTAAAAGAGGGCGTTTCTTGAGTGTTAAGTTATGTTTTTTCAAACTAAAACAACAGTATGTTGTGACATGTTGTGTAACACGCTGTGATTGCCTAAAATGAACTTTGTAATCACAACATGGAGTGCAATGAAAGCGCATCACATGATTTGTTTTGCTTCTTAATACATGATTTAATAATTGTGGGGTTATTTGATATGGGGTGTGATCTTTAAGAGTGATGTTGACATTTAAGGGTTATCAATTGAAGCGTTGATCTTTAGATTGAACTAGCGTAACTGGAGTTTGACGGATGTTCGCAGGTCGTTGGTCGTAGGTACAAGTCGTGGGTGTGGTTCGCAGGTGTGGTTACAGGTGGGAAGTTAAAAATGTTTAAGAATTAAGAATAGTTTAATAATAAATAATGAACAAGTAGTTTAGTCGATAATCAACTCAATTTGTAACGTAATAATGAATAGTCCACTGGAGTTAATAAATCATTGAAACCGCCCAGTTTCCGAGATTGATACATGCATACGTATAATGCATGCATAAATTTTACTTCGCCTTAACTTACAGAGTTACTGGATAAGCTTACATTTCGAGTTAAGCTACCGACAAAAACAATTTAAAATTATTGTAACGATAACATAAACTGTAAAAATGATATGTATTGGCACCGTAAAAATTATATTTGCGGATCATCTTCGGGTTAGTTTAGACATCTGCATTATATTTCTTTATTAACCCACCCCCTCCCACAACTTGACAAGGTGGCTCTAACTTTTGAGTCTGCGGATGAAATCCTAAAGGGTGGTCCCATTCACATGTGAATGTACGTTAAAGTACATGGAGGCTTTTCAGCTAAACCTTCTTATGTTGCAGTTTTCTTTTCCATTTAATTTTGACCAATAAAATTGGAAATCTATGAAAGGCGTCGAGTATAGCTTTATTTTGCCGCACTCATTGTTTTATAATTTTTCTTGAAGCCATTATTGGGTGCCAACAGTTGTCCGATGCCAAGGTTCAAGGTTTAATACTGGCAAGTTTGTGCATCACAATTAGAGCAAGAGGAAACAGCTGAGAAGATTTGTGCGTTAGCCATTTATCAACCCCCCTCCCCAGCCCTTAGGAAAAGTTCAGAAAAGAAAAGAAAAACCTAGATTGTCATGAATTACAAGTTCTTAAAATTATTGAGTAAATTTCTTGAAGTAAATACGGATATTCTGAAATCATTCTGTTCCACCATAGTTAATAAAAGAATCTGGTTATGAAGCTCGGCGAGGTCTTTTGTCTCATGTTTTTGTTACCGTTTTTAGTCTTGACCCTGCACAAACAACAATAGGTTTGAATTTTGCATGAGCAACGAACCAATAAAAATGTCACTGTTAAGTTATTCAGCCACAGTGTGCGAACATAAAACAAAAGATTGTGCAGGGTCGTAGAACTTTCAACATAAATTGCAGCACCTTTGTTTTGGCCTTTGAAACTTGTAAGGTTTCATAACCAGTCCCTCGAGTAACTGTGGTTCCACACTCAAAATGACAGACATTCTAAATCTTAAAAGCGCTTGTTTACTTCAAGACAAGCAAGCAAAAGTCGGTTAGTACAGAAAAAAAACAACCTATTGTATCCAAGTCATTTTATAGGCCTTACTTGACATATTATGAAGATAAAACCATTTATTATATTATCATAAAACGCGACTGGTGTCTGAGAACACGATAGAAATGTAGAAATCAGGCGCACATTTCTTATGCAGTCAGTTGTCACGTGACTCCATCTCCTTTTTCGCACTTCTGGATTGGGTGGCTGCAACCAAAGGTAAATATTAGCTCTCAGTGCCTATCACTGCTACACTGTGAGTTTTTTTTTTTTTGGTGTGTTTGAAAATCGAACACTTAAGAGCTCCTGACCAGAAATATCGAGAATCCCTCGACAGAAACGAAATTTCATATTCCATTTTATTTTACCAAAAATACCTCTTTGGTAAACTATTTTCAAAAATCATATTTAAAAGTTCATCCGCTTTTTGTTTTTTCCAAAATTTAAATAAGTTCGAAATACGGCTAGAAGCTCGCTTGCGCCCCCCAATCTCATACACAACAATGGAAATCGTTCCCGTTTTGTCATTTGGCTCATAAGTACATCATTCTTTCCTCTATCCAAAAATACAAAAATCGGATATAAATTGTATTTTTAGTCTGCTTGTTGACCTGTTGAAGATACTAACCTTGAAGGGTTCAAAGTCAAAGTGAAATTTGGGTCAACTTTAAAGGTTTATAACTGACCTAGCATATATTGTTCAGACCAAAAATACACATCAAGTGTAAGCTCAAGCATTCCTTTTCACTCTCCGAAAGTGTCGTTTTTGGCCCGCTAAAGGCGACTCGTCGAGAAAAAAAATTGTGCGGGGCATTTTGAGCATTTCGGTTTCCACTAAAGCAGTCATAAAACAAGGTTTCACTGGCTCATCGTTTTGAATAGGTAAAAGTAAAAATATATACTTTTCACTTAGAGGTAACTATGTTACTATGGCTTAGGGGCAGCGCGGTTGACTTGTCTACAATGCAAATTTATTTATATTATATAATGTAACAATATTATTTGATTGATCCAAACTGATAAACCAAAGATACTCTCACCTTAAGACACCATCTTGTGAAGCTCTTGGTTCAGGTTATCACTCCTTTTACCAGACTTATTGGCTGCAGTAGTCATGACAATTTGTAGATTGAAAAATCAAAAGTTACAACCACGTCAAACTATGCACTCCCTATTCAATTAGCATAAATGTGAGACATGAAATCTGAGCTTTTCGTGATAGGCACGATCACAGGCAGCCCAGACGAACAGGGGAACATTGAGCTGAAGGTAGGCACGATTTATTTCAAGATATCTCGATTCTTTTATCACCGGTTAGTCTGTAATAAATCTCTGCAAACCTTAGACTTAACGGGTTATATAAGCAGCGACGCTAACAAGCGGTTGCGTAATTTAAGAGAGCGGTGCAAGATTAACCGGAAATTAATTAAAGAGGACACAATAAGCAAAAGTAAACAAGATTTATTTCGTGAAGTAAAGATTTATTTCGGGCTATTACATATATTTTCACCCTTTTCTATTTTTAAATGAACTCTACTTACAACGCGTCTGGGCTGCCTGTGCTTTGATCGGTTTTAAAGGGACGTTTGAGTGCTATTTTAAGTCTCGTGGGACACATTCAGTTAACAAAAGCGCCACCACAAGAACAACTTGAAACCATTTCTTCTAGTACGCTGGTGTGGGGTACTTTTCTTCTAAGTTTCAAAGGAGGTATTTACTAGTCAAAACGCTGGCAGTGAAACTGAGAAAGTCCAAGTTTCCGGTTGCCGTTCTTTGCGAAAGCCATCAGCGCAGATGTCGTACTGGTAGTTTGGGTAGTTTTTTTTGCCTATTTTAGTTAATTTAGTTTACAGTTTAATTTTTTGTATTTAATTTGGCAAAATAAAATGGCTGTTGTTGTTGTTGTTGTTGTTACTGGTCGTACACAGTGAGATGATCCAGTTGAAACCTTTAGAGGATATCTTGTCTTGCTGTAGTCAAATTGGTTCATTTTATTTTATTTTTTTATGAGGGGAGGTATGCTAGGGGTCATTTGCAGATTCAGATATTTTATGGTCGGACCATTTATTTTAGAGGGGGTGGTTGGAAAAATAAGAAAAGTTTGATTTGGAAAGCTTTTGTACAAGTAACGCTGCAAAAAACAAGTGAATGCAAAGCTTTTTTGTCGCAAGAAGAAAGTAAAGAAAGTAGCTAATTCGGGAGAATTATGTATATCTTTTCCAATCGCTGCTAGGCCTTGCACCGTCGTAGGAAGGTGTGGAATGATACCTGTGCTGAAATCTCAACAGCCCTCTGAATCCTTAGGCTTTGAGTAGTAATGTGGGCTCATATAGACCCTAGGCCTCGTTTTGATGCGAGGCTTCTGATTGGTTGTTGGGTTGCCCCTAGTAACGGAAACCACTGCCCATAAGGATGGGGGGCTCAAGCGGAAGTCACATGACCGGAAGTGACCGGAAATGACGTCACCGGAACCGGAAGTCACGTGATTTAAGCGGGAAAACCGCTGACCAGGTGGAAAAATAGATCGTGGGCTCAGGATGGGGCAAAACCGCTGAGAAACGCGGGCTCAAAGTCCAAAGTCCAATTGGAGCATCGGGGGTGGGTATAAAAAGGCAACCGCAGGGGTGAGGTGGTAGTCATGAGCTTCTACATCACCCTTCTCAGTGATCAAGCACAAGGCACGGGGCAAAAATTTACCGCCCGACTGCCTCGTTCCCATTATTTGGTGGAAGATGATTGGGAAGTGGCCTTGGTTCATATCTCACATCCGGGTTTGAATCAACCATTGGAAGATCAAACCAAGCAGAATTGGACGCAAGAAGATAGTCAAAAACATTGGATGAAAACAGATATCAAATACATACCAAAACGTGCTGATGGAACGGCACCACTTAAAGTCACCAAACAAATCCATTTACCGCCAGGGTATTACCACAATTTGAAAGAAGCATGGATTGCCATCGCGTATGAAATGGAAAAACAACACATGGAAGTCATGATGGATATAACCAAAATGGACGTGGACGATCAAGCGAAACGACAACAACTAGCCGCTCTCAACCTGGCTCAACCCTATGTGAAAATCACGAATACGGGCGTTGCCCCTGAATTAGATTCGTTGTATGTACTCATACCGGCCAACATGGCATTTGAAATGGAATGGAAATTCGCTGGCCTGATGGGATTGGTCAAAGATGGAACGCCAACGGAACGTATCGTCCAGGAAAAAAATTATCTGGTGAAACATATCGTGGATTACGATGATCGCCATAAATGGGAAGCAACCGTTGGTCCTCCAAACAAATATCCACCTTTGGGTCACGTCTCCGTCAGCTTTACCCACCCCGATTTCGATTATTACTTCTTCTTGGGTCCGAATCTGAGTCGACAACCCTTTCCCACCACGCCAACGGTGAAACCGCAACAGGGACAACAACAATTGATGATTTACACGGATCTCGTTGCACCGAGCATTGTTGGAAATCAACAAAAAGGGTTTTTACGTACCTTGCACACAGCACGAAATGGAAAATTTACGGAGCATTACAAATTACGTAAAGGTCCGTAAAGCTGAAGAGATCGCTTTACGGACTTGTTATAAAGACGCGTAAAGTTGCGTAATTTGCAAATGCCGTAAAGTTCCGTAAAGTTAACTTAAATCCAACATAAAGATCACCTTTACGTCAACCTGCGTAAATTGCCTTAAAGGAAGTTTAAAGTTTATGTTTTTAATCAGCGGCCCTTTGATCCCCTGTGAACTGCAAGACCCAATCAATTTGAATTGTTGACTATGAATATGCCCCCTCTCTCGACCAGCAAATTAAAGTTTTTGTACTGTCTGATAAAACAAGTCGTCTTACATGATCAACCTCTTACTAACCAGCACAAGGCAGTACTGGGAACCACAATTAAAAAGTCTAGTATTTTCCACTTGGAGAAACAAGTTTTAGGAATCCATAAAAAAAACTACGTTGACTTCAATTTTCGAACACTAAAGGATCTTTGGTCATAGACTTAAAAGTAAAGGGTTTTTTAAGAATGACTTTCTCTGTTCACTTGGTGGGAATAAAGGGGAAAAGATTAACTCTGTTTTTTTATACAAATGAACTTTTGGTTTGGAAGACTTTAACATACATGTGCATATCCAAGCAAGACATGCTGCTAGCAAACAGATATTTGAAAAGAATGGTCCAACTTTTCAAAACTCACAATATTTATTCCTCTAAAATTTATTTTACAACCTAAGGTCATGGACAGTTTATAAATTTGAAATTTCAAAACAAATGTAAGTAGGCAATTGTAAAAAGAGAAAGTGTGACTGTAACTCCATACTTACAAGTTACATAGAATGTACACATTATTGATTAAAAAACTCCTTACCCCCCAAAAAAATAAAAGTTATAAAACTGAAATCCAAATGTAAGGAAACAATTTTTATTCGGATAAAAAGCTGTTCGTCGTGTCTAAAGGTCAGGACACACTAGGCGACAAGTCGCTGCAACACGTCGCGGCAACATGTAGCTGCGACATGTCGCCTTGTGAGACTTGGTGCATTCTTGCAACATTCCATTGACAGAATTTTGTCGCTGCAATGCGTCGCACAAATTCAACCCAGTTTGAATTTGTGCGACGCATAGCAGCTTTGCCTTGTGTCTAAAGGTCAGGACACACTAGGCGACAAGTCGCTGCAACACGTCGCGGCGACAAGTAGCTGCGACATGTCGCCTTGTGTGACTTGGTGCATTCTTGCAACATTCCATTGACAGAATTTTGTCGCTGCAATGCGTCACGCAAATTCAACCCAGTTTGAATTTGTGCGACGCATAGCAGCTTTGCGACAAAATATAAATTAACCAATGAGAACGGGTCATGTATTTTTGCCATATTAAATTGGAAAACTAGTCACATTCCCATTCTTCAAAATTCTCTACATGTGCAACAAACAATTGCCTTGTGGCAGCAACTTCTTTTGTTGTAGTATGTACAGAGCAACTTGTCCCAGAGGCCTGTTGCTGCGACTTGTCGCCTAGTGTGTCCCGACCTTAAAGCTGTATGTACAAATGTACATGTGAAAAGAAATTGTGGTTTCAGGAAATATCCATACCGACCAAAAGGTTACTTGAAATGGCTGAAAGGGGGTACGGAAGAGGGGTTTGAAGGTCAAAAGCCAAAACTTGGATACCTTGAAACTAAGCCATCCTCCAGGCTGCAAATAACAGTCGGTCATCAGACATTGGCTGACCAAAATTTGCTCATTCATGATCGACAAAATCTGAATTGTAGTCGGACATGATGTCTGGACAATTTTTGATCATAAATCAGAAGTGATAACTTGTAAGTGGTAAAATTCAATTCAACCTTTTGTTTTTGGTTGTGTCCGACCACAATTTTGTTTTGTCTGACCAAGATGGTGTCTTAGTCACTACTATTTTCAATATTTTGACCGGTCGAAAACGACACGTGACTGAACTAAAAATTGGTTTGGCCGGTCAACATGACCAGCAACTATCCAAAAATTATTTTGAGCCCTGTTAATAACTTAGCAGTGGTTTTACACAGTTATTCAAATTTAAGTTTCTGCCAGAGGCCATCGCAAGTTCTGTGGATGATAATGAATCAGACAGTACACAGTTATTCTTTCTGCTACACTGTACTCAGCAGATTGTTCGTTGAATTGGACTGACAATAAGCTTCTCAACTCCATCCATTTTCACAGACGAAGAAGCAAACTTGCAGTAACATCGCTGCACCGGCATGAAGTTTGCTGGTCCTGGTTGATTGAAACTTTGCAGCCTCCATACCTCAACAGGTCGACGGTAAAGCTCCTTCTGGGAGTCTTCTCTGTACCACTGAATACAAGCAAACACATGCTTCTTGTACTCGTCTCCAATTTTAATACAGTTAACAAATAAGAACTTTACAAAGCCAGGCCTGAGTGCTGCTGAAGGATTAATCTCCCCATTGTTTCCTGCCCATGAAGCCATGACTTTTGCTGATCGCAATGACCGGCACTCCAACTTTGAACCAATTTTTTCTCCTGCAAGATGAACAGAAACATACCGCCTTGATACTTCGCTAACCATGTTGAGCTCTATGTGCTTCTCAGGATACATCGCTTGATATGTTTCTACCAGTAACTGATGATCATCTGCGTCGAGGTGCATGAGCTTATAGGCACTTGGGAGAGTTATTGATGAAATTTCAGACCAATTGATACTTCCTAGGCTTGCGCTGGTTGCAATACTAAGCAACATGGATGATCCAACAGGCATACTTTCTACTGATAAAGAGTCGCGGTACTTGTTGAAGAAAGTACTAAAATGTTCACTAAAATCCTCAGGAAGGGCAACATTGGATACAAATTGTTCAGATAGGAACTTTCTCATCAGTTGAATTTCAATAGATCTATTGTTTGTGACAGTACTTCCAAGGACTCCATTGAAGCGCTCAAAGGCAAAGCACCAGAAGCTATAAACTGGGCCATAATCTTCAATACACTCCTTAAGATGGCAGTGAAGGTGCATATTTATTCTCACATAGTCCTTTCCATAAAGAGCCTCAAACTGGCGGCAGAATTTTAACAGAAGCATGTCAGCTTTGGTCAAATCGGCATGGGAGAGTGTTGGGACTGTGAGCAGGCGGCATGCCATGACGAATGTATGCCAACAGTTCAGGTGTTCCTCTGGCAACAGGCCATGAAGTGCATAGATTGAATAAATGAGAGTCCAGTTCTTCCACTGGGATGCCTTGTACCGCCCATGATTTGAAGAAATCTTGTGTGGTAATCTACCCACCCCAGTTCCCACATCAAGGCTGTGAATCCTTTCTTCAATAACTTTGAGTTTGGCCTTTGTCAAAAGGTCTTTGTCCAACCATAGCTGAAACATCATCTTAGCAGTTCCAAGGAACAAATTGTGCATAGGGTCAATGACAGTGAAACGTATGGCATCAAAGTATTCCAGTTCAAGAAGGACACTAAAGTAACAGCCATATTGAGTGGCAAGCTTCTCATGTGTTGTCTTGTTAACTGCTTTTTTGACCATTTCAGCGTATCTTCTATGCAAATCGTTACAACGCTTTGGCCAGTTCTCTCGGTCAAATCCTGAGAAGTCCCTGCCAGTTTTAACCGATCCAGGAAAGGGTTTAAAACACTTTGAGCAGCCACGTATTGCAGAGTGGCCTTTAAAGCCACACAGTTTCCTGGCAGCTGGAATGTCAGATGCCGCCAACAAAATTGCAGCTCGGTAAAGTAGAGGTATACAGCTTATGCTGCTTTCAAGACGCATTCCTTTCCATAGTGCTTTCATTTCATTTACCAGTGGTCTGAGGAAGGGATTAATGCTCTTAGGCATAGTTTCCATGTCCGGAATAATTCCGACCAGAATCACATTCTCCCATTTAAAGCGTTCCTCTCTTGGCAAGTTCATTAACACCAAGTAAATGACTCCAACGGACACATCGCTCCTTCTTGTATACGGCTGAAACCAATCTACATTTAGGGCAAAAGCTAGACTCCTGGGAGCATTCAGAAAATCCTCTCCATTGTATCTCAAAAAGTCCTTCCAGACCTGTCCATCATAAACATCACTGTAGAAACCGTCATTCACCTCTCTTTGACGCCACTGCTCACATTTCTCTGCAAAGTTTGGTCTCTTTAGCATTGTTTCAACTTGATTTATAACACTGTTAAAGCAGTAGACTTTATATGGATAGAAATGTTCTTTCCCACCAGACAAAACCACTCTTTGAGCTAGCTTAGCTCCACATTCTATTGCCCCTTTTCCTTTCTTGAATGCTTTGTGGGTGCAACTTTTTGCAACAATTCTTCCACCAATGCGCTGTGTGCAGTCTCCAGGATCATACAGAGATGAACATTTGGGGCAGACGACATATTTCACAAAATCATCACGATCAAGTTTCACTAGTTGACGTAAAACATACAGTGAAGTAGGGAACATGCTGCAAAATCTCACAAGGTAATCACATTGACATGTGACTCCAAGTAAGTGTAAAAATTGAAACATGAATCGTAGAAGCCATTCAAGACCATTGTCGCTAATTTTACAATTGGCCTGCCAGAGAAGTATGAAGAGAACAAACCACTGCAGCAATGATGTCAGCTTGTTAGTGATAGAAAACCTTTCATTTGGCTCTGGAAGGGGCTCTTTGTTGTTAATGTCTCTCAATATGTCATCAGGCAAATCTTCCCAAAACTCAGGTTCTTCTTGTAACTCATCCTCCTTATCTTCCTGCAAAAATCAACATTATATTAATTTTCATGCCATCAGTTCCAAAAGGTTCAAATACATGTAAGACATGTAAATCTATAATAATTATCACATGCAAACTTTTTCGTTCAATCACTTGCATGTAACACTGGTGGTCTGTTGATCAAAATACATTGCACAAATAACAAAACATGCAGTGAATTTCTTTTACAGATAATTTTGTTTATGCAGCTCAATTACATGTAAATGTGAGAACAGCTAATCATATTACGTGTAATTAACATTATTATTATCCTGCGAAATCATGAGAAATATTGTTATTTTGAGCAGGGCTCAAAATAATTTCCGGTCAGTTGCCGGTCATGTTGACTAGCCAAACAGATTTTAGCTCGGTCACATGTCTTTTCTGACCGGTCAAAAATATTGAACATAGCACTTACATGTAAAACTACCATTCGTTTCTGCTGTTCGTTCGATCATCTTTGTTTGCCTGGCATAAAAATACCAGCTATGTCTTCAATGTTTTTGGCTGCAACTTTTGTGAATAGATTGCTTTTTCAGTAATCATGCCCTTGTAAGATGTGATAGCGACAAGTCGATCAAAAAGTTATTAGAATTTAACTACACTTAAAGACAAATTGGTATCAAAATTTTTTTTTATTTTTCTTATCATCAGTTATCATTTTTAAAGCCATGTAGGTGACCGGTCAAAATGACCGGCAAACCAAAACTTTGTCTGGACAACTTGTCGTTTTGACCGGACATTGTCCGTTGACCGGCCGTTATTTTAAGCCCTGCTTAGCCATTGGGTGAAGCTGTCAGTCATGCTGGCTAAAATTAGACGATATTCAGAAAGAGTGAAGGGATAAAATAATTTTCTTTTATCATTCAAAAAAATATTCAATGCAACACATTGTTCACATCCAATATTTACATTGTACATGGTGTACTGTAGGAAGGAACTTTTTAGGTCACAATTTGCTGGTTTTCAGTAACCCCCACAGGTAAAGTACCAGTAAAACCAAAAAGTTAGTTGAGAATAAGGAAATTATTTTAAAGAGATGATAAGTAAACTTTGGAACAAGTTAAAATGAGTCAAATGAGGCAATTCCATGTGAGATTAATGTGAAAAATCCAGATTTTTAAAAAGTGGTTGGACATAAAATCATACCCTGTACTATATTGTTGACAAGTTATACATGAAGTACATAGAAAAATAAGTTTCAGTTTGCTTGTGATAGCAACGCATTCAGGGGGGTCTCCAAAGTAAGTGTTTATCATTTAATAATAAACAATGGGTGAGAGACAAATTATTTTAACTGGCTTTATAAAATTTGGAAATGATTTGTGTCTACAAACAGTTATATCAGAAGAAATACCTCAAAGGAGTTAACAGATAAAAAATCTAAATTTCACCCTGAACTTTTTAGAAAAATAGTTATTAACAAAGTAAATTTTGTTACGGATGTTACGTAACATCCGTAATGTTTACACAATCTTTTTCCATTCTTAAAGAAAGCAGTGTTTTAAAGAAGGAATGGATTATACCCACTGGAGTCCAGTATATGTCTGTGGGCTCAGATAGTTTGAGCATGCTCACGCTCAAAGATGGAACTGAGTATGTCCGTAACGGATTGTTTTTTGCTCTATTTTAAAATATAGGCCAGTCAAGTGGAAAACTTTTATAACTCAATTAATGCATCAGTATAGGCACAAACATGATAATCAATGCAACATTGGACAACCTCTTACTATTCTTTGCCTGTGCTAGATTAAAAATGACTCTAAATGTAACATCCGTAACTGTGGAAATGTGCCAAGATAGAATTTACTCAACCCAGTGTCTGTGCAATGTGAACAAGTTATCAAGAGCTCAAGCTTAAAGTATAAACAACCCTTCAAGTTAAGACCATTTTATTAGCTTGGAGCTGGCGACTAAATTGGAACCAAAGTCGCCAGCATGGCAACTAAAATTGAGAAGAAGGATTGAAAGCCTCAGAGCTAAATTTACATGTAGTTACTAAAATTTTTTAACTACATTGTAAGTGGCCACTAAGGAAAAAATAAACTTGGAGGGTTGATAAAATATTGTAATTATATGTCCAGTAGTGGATTCCGAATGTGGCTTGTAGAAATAAATGAAAGCATGGTATCATTGGGTTTCAAATAAAGAATATATGACCTGACTCTGTTATAATCTGTCTGTTTGTTTCAGCAATTGCAATGTATTTTCAGAGTTTTTCTACAACATTCATGTATCATGATTGAATTTATTTCATGGGTTAAAATTACAGAGTAGCCAACAAGCAAACAGAGAAAGAAACAAACCTCCATAGCTTCTTGTGATGAACATGTAGGAGTTTCTTCATTGGATACATTCTCTCTGGTTTCAAATTCTTCAGGGGTTGGATAATCTACATTATGTACAAGTAAAAACTGGTGAATATACAATCATGTATTAAGAAACTCTACATACAGCCTTAACTAATATCAGCAACCTTTCATTTAAAAAGTGAACACCTTGTAAAACACCTTGTAAACTTTTATCGTGAATTTATGCACCATTCACTTGATCAGAAATTTGTGGACCTTTTAATATGGAAAGCCCCATCCCCCCAGAACTTTTCTCAGGCAATGTACTAGATAAATCCCAGCGTATCCAATCAAACCAAAGCAGACCAAAAAATCAAACACCATTTATTGTTCGATCGGGTTTGGTAATCAAACATAATCAAACATCTATTTAGTCTCCCTCGCAGCCGTTTTTAGTGTCGTCACGCAACGATCCTCCCCACAAACGGCTGCTCACATTCGAACAACATTCCTTTCCCCTTGTTTCTTATGTGACCAATCACAGCACAGGAGATTGTAATCAACATGTTTGTTCCCGCGAATTCGATTGTTTCAGAGAAGAACATTTCGATGCGTTCCGAAAACGTTGGCAGTGTTTTTCAACGGAACCAAAAAGCGGTGCAATTCCATTACAAAATAATATTTTAGAACATTGTCAACGCGTTATTGAAACAGAGCGAAATATTTTCCAGTATTTTAAGGTTTTGCGGAACATTCAGATCAAACGTTGGAACTGAAGCAGCCATCGAGTAAATTAAGAAACATTTTTTATCCATTTTTAAAAGTTTTCGCAACGGATTAAATAACATTGCCAATTCACAGCAAAAAAAAGAGGGATGTTTTTGTTAACCTACCTACGGGTTTCGGAAAGTCTCTCCTGTATCAAGTCATTATCAAGTGGTATAGATCGGGAATTGTAAACATTTCAAGGCTTTCTGGGCTTTCCCATGGGCTTTCCCATGTCTTTCTCGACTCTTAATAACGTTTCGTTCTTGGAATTTCTCGATCCTTAAAGATTCCCTTCAATTCAGTTTGAAGCTCTTGAAGATAATCAGAGGCCGTTATCAGAGGCTGTTGTAAGCCGTCGATAGCACGCTTTGCAAACTGACAACTTGCTGGTCGCCGAATAGCAGATCACATTCACATCCAGACATGAACAAATCAGAATAATCGCCGGCACGGAAAATCGAAATGGTTCTCAACGCTTTCGTATTTAAGCTCAAAATTTGAAATGTATTGCTAACAACATCAAAATCCTCTTCGACATATAAATTTTGAACTGAGAACTCCAAGATAAAACACGCAATGCGATTGGTTAGATTACTTTGGCGCGCTCAGTTCCCGAAATATGGAAACCGAATGGTGATTGGTTGAAAGGGTGGAAAGGAATGTTGGTCGAATGTGAGCAGCCGTTTGTGGGGAGGATCGTTGCGTGACGACACTAAAAATGGCTGCAAGGGAGACTAACATCTATTTTGATGTGAGCTTGATTTTTAAACCAATTAAACACAATCAAAGGTTTTGTATGAGCAGGACCTATGTTAGACAAGAAAAGTGGCCAAAAAAAAAAAATACATGTATATTCTTTTATTTCAAAGCATAATAAAGTGTTGTTAACGATATTTGTAGTGTTTGTATTTATCAAAGCATCGAGATAGACGAGCAATAGCCTGTGTACAGCCGTCCTGCTTCCCTCAAAAAAATCGGGGAGGGAACGTCTGTGTTATGGTGTCGTTAATCGTGTTCCGGTGTCCTGCTGTTATCGATTTAAATTTTACATAAATTATTATATCGGATATCCGGATGACCGAATTTGAATCATGCGGTTCCAAATATAGCACAACAAACACAGGATATAAAACATCATTGAGCGCAAGAAACAAAACGCTAGATCAATAAAATGCAAGAAGCATAACGTTTAAAGCACAAAATCTACCGGTAATAACCAGCCTTCTTCGTTCTCCAAGTCAAGCTACAACAGTTTTCGGCAAAGCCAGACACTGTCATTCGCACAATACATAATTTGTGCAACAGTATTAGTTTAATAATGGCTGGGCCCGGAATCACAATTATTAAAAGTCATTCGCCTTCACGGATAAATTTAAAAGCTTGTCCTTCCAAACCAAACATTTTAAATCGAAATGAGCCAAAACAAACCGCACAAGCGAAAGATGTGGCAAATTACAGACTCATTTCACAGCGGTTTCAAACTACAGTGCAGAAATTTTCCAGACCACAGTCTTCAACAAACTACGGCTCTTTCCAACTTGTCCTGGTTTAAATAATACAGCTGTACTGCATATCATTTATTATTGTGCCCTTCAGGAACAAGTGAGACACAAAAGGCTGTAAAGTTTGAATGCTCGCCGCACGCTGAAATAATTTTGGAATGCCTCAAGCTATCGCCTGCATAAAATAAAGGCAATTATGAATGGTTTTTGTGTAAGGGCCAATCAGATCATTTTCCACACATTCCGGGAAAACCACCCGCCGCGGAACACGATTAACGACGCCATAACAAAGACGTTCCCTCCCCGATTTTTTGAGGGGAGCGGGACGCCTGTACACAGGCTATCGAGCAAGACAGTTTTACAAACGCAAATTTGTTACCATTGGAAACACAGCCAGTTGCCCTTGACAACAATGTCGTTTTGACGTCAAAACTTCGTCACCAAACTTTCTCAGTGCCTCACTCAACTGATAATCGTAGTAGTAATCCTCAACTCTCTTTGAAATTGAAAGGCTATTTAGCTTTGTTTCCTTGTTATTGTTTTGAAGTGACCATAGTCCTAGTTTTTCTCAAAGACAAGGTGCAAACCGGCAATTTGAATTAGAGGACAGTGTTTTTCCATTAAATTAAAGACCACACGCCAAACTTTTGGGACGTTTGAAGGAAAAAACGATTTTTTTAATCCAGAATGTCACTTGGCATTCTCTTGCCTCAAGCTATTCAATTATCAAGAGTCTGAGATGGACAGCTTTTTTATAAAGTATACAATATTAAAACGGTATTGTTATTTCGCAGTATAATTGTAAAATATCATATTTCTTTCTGCAATTTCCTGTGCTTTATTGTTGGCTTAGCTTAATTCAGTTGTACTTCCGGAGGAATCTCTCAGAACGAATCCCTTGAATTTTGCATGCTATATAAACAATTAGGTCTTAGCTGTTATTCTGTTCCACTGTATAGTTTGTTGGTTTTCATTTAAAGTTTTGAGAATTATAAGAGGTGTTATTTCCCACCCCACCCCCCCACCCCCCCTGACCGCCTCCCCTCGTTGGCCTACGACGCAAAGGGAATAACAGTCTTTTGCAAGCATCCCGTAAATGTTTGTAATAGTTGTCCACTTATATAGCTTACCTGTCGCATTTTCTCTCATTTCATCACCTGAGGAATCACTTGCTGCGAAAGGATCAGGGGCAGTAAAGGTCGCTCCTTGCTCACTAATTCGCGTATGAGACGATTCCGCGAAAAACAACTCTCTGTGCCTCGCATACTGACTTTTTGACAAATATTCACCACAATGATCACATAGAAACCTACGGTATCCGGACAACTCGCCCCCCAGACAATTAGCCCCAGACAACTAGCCCCCACTCTGGACGACTAGCCCCCACCTTCTGGACGACTAGCCCCCACCTTATGGACGACTAGCCCCCTACCTTATCCTGTGTTTATACTTTACTGTAGTTACTTTTACATTGTACTCTTCTTCGACAAACTGACACGCATTTTGCTTCGATCGTTAACATGGTCGCCATATTGAATACGAACTACTGGAACCCAGGCTATTGCGAGCCTGAAAGCTGAAGTTTTCTCTCAGCTCTAGATAAAGAGCTACTAAAGCTATTGCGTTCACAGAAATAAAAGATGAATCAAAACACCCATAACTTAGCATTGAAATTCACACTGAAAGCTTTCGTAAACTTGACCGCTTTCATGATCGACTTAAAATCATGAAGACTTTAATTCAACTCTCTCACGCGAAAGAACGAAACCGGGATCTTGCTTTCGCAAACTTGATCGCTTTCACACGCGTGCTTTTGTAATGGAACACCGAAAAGACCGGAAAAATCTCACCTTCGCAAGCCAAGAAAGCAAGACAAAAGACCGAAAAAATCTCACCTTCGCAAGCCAAGAAAGCTTTACTCAAAAGAGAATGGAAATGGAAATGGAATGAGGATGGAAATAAAAACTCTCACCTTCGCAAGGTAAAAAAACACGCGCGTGCCTTTACATTTTTAAACTTGACCATCACGTTAAATTAGCATTAATAGCTTTTTCTCTCGAAATTGAAGTGTTTTACTCAAAACCTTTCAAGTAAAACACGCGTGCTTTTGCAAAAGTGAAAAGACCGAAAAAATATCACCTTCGCAAGCCAAGAAAGCAAGACAAAAGAACTACAAAATCTCACCTTCGCAAGCCAAGAAAGCAAGACAAAAGACCGAAAAAATCTCACCTTCGCAAGCCAAGAAAGCTTTACTCAAAATGAAACACAGAAGACAATGGAAATAAAAACTCTCACCTTCGCAAGCTAAAAAAACACGCGCGTGCCTTTACATTTTTAAACTTGACCATCACGTTAAATTAGCAGTAATAGTTTTTTCTATAGAAATTAAAGAGTGTTTTACTCAAAACCTTCGCAAGCCAAGAAAGCAAGACAAAAGAACTACAAAATCCCACCTTCGCAAGCAAGCGCACTTCTTAATTAGTGATACATGTAATTATTAGCACGCCCAGGTGATAACTAACATAGTAAAACAACATTAACATAACATTAAGATGAATTTAATGTGATCCTATTGAATTAATTAATTATACGCGGTCGCGTATTTAAGAGCCGGTGGGCCGATGGTACATTCATTAGATCATTGATCCACCTTCGAGAATTTTCTCACGACTAAATCGAAAACCGCTCAATCTACTCAACGTTTTATCAACTCGCCATGGCTTCTGTCAGCGACAATTGCATCTTGTGCAAGGAACCCGTACGTGAAAGGCAGCAAGGCCTTCAGTGTGATGGCTGCTTAAAATGGAACCACAGGACATGTAACACCGGTGAGTACCAGCCCAATACTTTTTTGGGGGCGAGGGGATTGTTAAAAAGAGGGTGTTAGTATTTTTGACTGTTTTCAACTGGCCAAGTAATTTGTCACACGAGTTTTATCAATATCTGGTTTAAATCTTAGCTTAAATGCTACAATGTTGAAAAAAGAAAGGGTGGAAAAGGGGGTTAGCAAAGTGTTAGTCTCCATTTAGTAAAATCGGTCCGCCGTGTGTTTCATAGGTATTTCCCAAGAAGCCTATCGTGCTGCTGTGCGGGAAGGTGCCGACATCCCGTGGTACTGCGTATCATGTCTAGGAGACCCCGTTGCAGAGAGCACAAGAGACGGAGACAGTTCCGCAGACATCCTTGGGTCCGAGGAGTTTAACCCGCCTGTGGAGTCGTCAGAAGACAACTTTGATGATTCTACAGTCCAGTCCACCGTTGCAGAATCCGTAATCACAGAGCCTGAAATGTCGGTGTCTATAGTCCAGTCCACCGTTGCAGAATCCGTAACCACAGAGCCTGAAACGTCAGTGTCTGATCCCCCAGTCGAGCCAACTATTGACGAGTCAGCTATTGAGGGACCAACGCCTCAACCAGTGGTGACGGAAAACCAGCCGCTAACGTTCAAGATCGTGAAGGGTGCCAGCGAGAGGGGCAAACGAAAACTGATCGACAGCTGGGGATTCAGCTATAACGTTAAAAGGCAGCGCCTTACAGCTACAGACTGGCAATGCACTGTGCGACCTCAGGTAAGTTATTTGATCAGTTTACATTAATATGAAAAAGCGAGAGTTGGCAACAAAAACATGCAATGATACCTTTAGAAAACAATTTCCACTGCGTGGGATAGGCTAGGTGTATGAGATAAGAATCTTATATAATACTGAACGATTCTTTATGTGTATTTTTTTTTCATAGGGAAACCGTTGCAAGGCCACGGTTCTACAGAGATCCGGCAGCACATTCGAGATGGGGAAGAACAGTCACAATCATGCTGCTCCGATTGGAGGTAATTTGAATTACATTGTAGTTATTTAAGTTAACAATTATTTACCGAAGAGGAGGTGTCCAGTTAACAGGAAGATAAATTAAACCGAAGTGGATATTAATAGATAATTGCTTCCTGGCAATGATTACAATTTTTTCAGCGCATACTATTATGGGTAAATGCATGCTATTTGGGTAAATAAACTACGTCTATTTTTATGTTTAGGAATGATGGCCACAACGATTAAGTGCCAGGTTAAGAGTGAGGCAAAGAAAGACGTGTTTAAACCAGCATCAGTGGTCGTAAATGAAGTTCTGCTGAAAGAATTGACTGACGCTCCTTGTCCCGGCCTTCCCCGTGTAGACAGCCTTCAGAGAACGGCTAATCGAACCCGACAACAGCTGCGCCCACAAGACCCAAAAGACCTCGACTTCGACCTCCAAACAGAGCACATCCCAGACGGCTTCTTCAGAAAAGATGTTAAGGTAGGCACGGTACAGTCACGATAATTTTCCGGATAAGTTTCACAAATTCAAGTCCAAAAAGAAGCAAAAAAGACGAGTTGCGCTAAATAAAACTATAACGAAGTTACTTTAACTGAAATGAAAGAAGGATTCGTGCATCAGAAATGTTCATAGTACTTAAATTGAAACTTTTTGTTTTAGATCAAAGAACGACGTCATTTGATCCTTGCCTCAGACAAGCAGTTAGAGATTCTTCAAAAAGCGAAGACATGGTATATGGACGCAACGTTTAAACTCTGCCGCCGTCCGTTTACGCAGCCCCTCACACTTAACGCCTTCGTTAAGAACGATGACCATGTTAAGCAGGTGCCCCTTGTCTTCGCCGTCATGTCCGGGAAAAAAAAGCTAGACTACAAAGCAGTGCTAGAGGCCATCCTGTCCATCCTCCCTGATCAGCCGAAGGTAAAACGGGTCACAGTGGACTTCGAGAAGGCGATGTGGAGCGCGATGCGTCAGGTTCTACCAGATGTAGAGCTGAAAGGATGCTCCTTTCACTGGACACAAGCCCTATGGAGGAAGGTTAGCACATTTGATTTAACTTCAATTACATTACACAAAAAAAGACAAAATTTTTGTTCACTAGGGAATGGAGAAAGGATGAAACAAAGGATAATTTTTGACAAATAGATGGCGATGAAAGGAATTATTTATATCAGTTAGTTGGCTCTCCGTTAGAGTTCTTGAAGCAGCGTCGCGGTATTTTTAGTCATTTTTCGAAATAGTTGTTTTGCAATGTAGAATTGCACCAAAAAAGAAATAAAAAACCGAAACTAAACAAGGATAACATCGACTGACGAAAATTAAGACAGACAAATTTGCGAAATATTATAAGTTTGCCGATCGTAATCTGCCTTAATTTTCGTCAGTCGAATTTAACTTTGTTAAGTTTCGTGTTTTTTTTTTTGTTTGTGACGTAGCTCCTTTAACACTAAATCTCAATTGCTTTCAGGTTCAAGAGCTTGGTCTGCAAGAAGCGTATAAAAATGACCGTGGGACAAACGAGTTTCTCCGAAAGCTGATGGCGTTGCCCTACCTGCCAGCTGATAAGATCCCCAGGAGATTCCAACGCCTGAAACGAGAAGCGAGCATCCGTGCTGTCAAGAAAATGGTGAAGTACGTAGACGAAAACTGGATCAGCAGCGAGTTCTTCCCGCCAACCTCCTGGAGCGTATTCAAACAAGCTGTCAGGACGAACAACGACCTTGAGGGGTGGCATAACGGACTAAACCGACGAGCGAAAGGCAAAGCCCAGCTACCCCTCTACACTCTGATCAACCTTCTTCATGAGGAAGCTTTGCTGGTGAACCTTCAGATCAGACTGGTGTCTGACAAGCTGCTCAAGAGACACCAGCGTACGACTTACAAGAAAATGCAGAAACGGCTGTTCGCGCTATGGAAGCAATACGATGACGACGAGAAGAACGCAAGGGAATTACTGGAGGCCTGTGCTCACCTTGTTAAGCCAATAAATAGAGAAAATTAATAAAAGACAAACAACAAAGGCTCTACTGCAGCCAACAAAAACGGCTCCTTTAGGAGCCACCAACAATACAAAAGTCAACGACCAATGATTACTTTACCCAAGCGCGAGTATCCAACAATTTTGTTCCTGTTTCATAAAGTAGTTTTCATTTGCTTCATAACACATGCGAACACATGCAAAATTTCACGTCGCGGCTTGTGTGCGCCAGCGATACTTCTTTATAAAGAAACCGCAAAATGGCGTACGATTGATGGGAATGACGATGCGAAGTTTAGGAAGTAAATTGGGCAGAATTTTGACGCTGAAATTCGAATTTCCTTAGCGATTAGGACAAATAGCAGTCAAAAGTCTTATCTTTTCATAGGTTAAGCAAAACTAAACGTAAACTTTCCACTAAACATAATAATTTTGTCGCCAACATGATGCAACTTTATATTCGTGCTCGTGCCCTGCTATCGTAGAATGTTTGGACATCAAAAGCAAATCAGTATACGGTAAGCATAGGTAAATTTTATCTGACGTAGTGTTGGGGGCTAGTCGTCCATAAGGTGGGGGCTAGTCGTCCATAAGGTGGGGGCTAGTCGTCCAGAAGGTGGGGGCTAGTCGTCCAGAGTGGGGGCTAGTTGTCTGGGGCTAATTGTCCGGGGGGCGAGTTGTCTGACATTCAAACCTACAGGTGGATGCTCGGCGTCTTTTTCCACAAGTTCGGGGCATTTTAAACGGCTTTGGTTCGAAATTATTCAACTTAATGTCAAGTCTCGTCGTGAACTCGTGCTGTCTTTTGTCCTTTTCCTGTCGTTGTCCTTGGCAACAGCAGTTGTTTAGCCTCGCTTTCAATAAAAGACAAAAGATTTCGATCACGTGATATCCAAAGTAGCGTCCTTTTTCGATCACACATTTCGTAGCATCAACGCGGGAAGATTTGAGTTTTGTAAACGACCTGGCATCGAGTTTTAAGTATGTCTGTGAATCGAAACGATGAAGTCTCACTGTCTGACAGATACGTACTTCTGTTACAAAATGCAATCAAGGAGAGCCGTGAGTTGCGCGCCCAGGTTGCCACGAGGGAAGAAGAGAGGCAGGAAAGTGACTCCAAAATGGAGAGGTTGTTGAACAGAGTGGAAGAACTTTGCGAGAAAGTATCTTGCACGGAATCGAATTCCTCTGGCGGGAGAAAAAAAGGAAAAAGAACTGCTTCTGTGAAAGTGCCCTCACAATGCAGAGTAAGTTTCTTGTTATTGATTTGTGTCAAATAATCCCATGGTAAACATGTACAGGCTCGATCTCTTCATACATGTATGATCAAAAGGTACACGCAAGCGACTACCGAGAGGTTTAGGGAAATCTAGGTTACATCTTAAATAATAACATAAACAGCTAACTGCTTCGGTAGATAAGAACGAACATTTAAGAAAATGTTTCATTGGAGAATAACAAACATTCCTTCCCCGTGCTTTCTTTTGTCGTGACCGCCATTTTGAAAGTGACGAGTAACGCGTCACGTCACAATTATTTGCATGGAAAAAAATGGGGAGCTTTTCATAGACAGCCTGATACATTCAGAAGAAAAGTTTAGGAATATACATGTTCTATTTAATTTGGCGATATACGTTTTTTCAAAGAAAAGTGTATGTTCAATGTAAAATTGTGAAACTAGTTGTAAAATCTGGACTTTGGATCTTCCAAGTTGAACACAAGACCCAAACACCCTCTCAGGTGTACATCAGTTATTGCATTTTTCAAAATCATGTGAACTCTGAAGATCAAAACCAGACTAACTTTTTGTCTTTCATTAATCATGGTTATGACGAAAGTCAATGATGAATCTTGAAAAACTGAAACCATAAAAAAGGTCCAGTCAAAGTGGACTTTGTTTCCCGAAAGGATCACATAGATGATTGACAGCAATCAAAAATGAAAACCTTTAGTTGAGATTTTATTTCAAAGTTAACATGTTTTTGAAAACTGCAATAAAAAAATCTAACCTTGGATTTACATTTATAATGTCCCTTTTAGCATTTTGTGGCAAATCAAAAAAAGGATTTACAATTCTTTTTTTTAAGTGGCAGTCTATGTTCCACCAAAGCTTATATTCCAGGCATGCCAGCTAAAAAGCAGAGGAGTTTGGTGCATCAATTAAAATCTAAAGTTCTCACAGGGCTGTGCTTTAAGGGTGCCCAGTGCCTCAGGCGACTAACTTTTGTCTTTGCGCGACCACGTAATCTTATTTCTTTCATATAAGCTTTATGTTGGGCACTCTGGATCTCATAGTTTGGAACCTTTGGGCTCCTTGTAATTTTTATTAGAGCACAGCCTTGTCTCAATTGCATCTGTTGATTTCTTTGTTTGTTTTTTCAAGAATGATTTTCGCAAAATGTACAAGGCCTTGAAGCAGAACTCAGATTTTGTTGGATTCTCATTTGAAGGAGGGTAAGTTGACTTAAAATTTGATTAAATGTGAATGACAGAATCATCACATGGTTTTAATTTATGTACAGTATGAAAAAGCTCTTTGTTGTGGAAAAATGTGAAATAATGAAAAACTTTTAGTTTTTAGATCAGTAGAATCTATTAACAGTACTTGTATATTGACATGCAAGTGAATAAGCTCCTTAGCAAACATCACTTTAATATACAACTGTGCACAACATTCCAGTAAATATTTTTAGAGTTTAACTGTCAAAACTCTTCTAGTCTTATATTGTGTACAATTTATCTCTCTTTTTAGGTTGGCAAGTGAAGGCAATAGGGCTGTAATCACCAAAGTTGTTGAATCAATTTACAGTGACTATGGAGGAAAGGAACAGTGCCCATGGTCTTTTGAACAACTAAAAGGTATCTTAAACTGTGAGATTTCTGTTTGTCTTTCTATTATTCTGTGTTGAAGGCATAGGAATGTAAGCAGTCACTACGGCAATCAGTTGCAATGGGAACTTAGAAATTTGTCTTTTATTGGGTACCTGAAAAAAAAAAAGAAGCACATCACCTTTTACAAGCAGGGATGTTGTAAGGGCCACCTGCCAGCTCATTTCACTGGCTGAAAGAGAAATTTGAAATTTTAGAGCTGTGATGACCAGACAAGCCAGTTGGGCTTGTTACAGTCAAACCGGATGTTCTTTTGATGAAAACTTTGCAATGTTGCAGCACAATGTTCCAATATTGATTGACAGTTTGCTCGTTGCAACTTTCAATTCAAATTTGCCTGAACAAGTTGCCAAGTTCCGGTTTTCATTTTTCCGGTATGAAACATACAGCCTCTGTCTCAAAGAAGGATGAAATAATTGTCCTATGGTCTACTGCTTATCAACAGACTGCGATAAATTAGCAACAGGCTTAGTTGAAATCACCAAACTTGGTATTGCATGCTTAAAAATTTAAATTTGCACTGCAAGTTACGGCTTACGTTTGTAATAGGCCTTATCATGGTTTTCGATGCCATATTGATGAGTAGGCAAAGTGGGTAGAAATTACAGTGTTTGTATGGGAATCCGGCTGCAAATATCTTCTACAAAAATTGAATTCTAGACAATTTATAAATTGTAAAGTTAAGAGGCTTGGCAAAAGTTTTTCGACAAGTTTGAAGGTTGTCGCTTGGCTATAAAGCATTTAGTTACCTTTTTAATTTAACCATGTATTTTTTCCTGTGAACAGCGTCAATCATGCAAATGTATGGAAAATTAAAAACGTAACTGAATGCTTTCTAGCCTAGCTACATCTTTCAAACTTGGCAAATAAAAACTTTTGCCTCGCATCTTATCTTTACAATTCATAATTTTTCCAGTCAGAATACAATTTTTGTAGAAGATATTTGCTGTCGGATTCCCATACAAACACTGTAATTTCTACCTGCTTGTCAAAATGGCGTTGAAAACCGTGATATTAAAGGCCTATTTTGAAACGTAATCCCTAACTTAGCAATGTAAACTAAGCCTGTCACTTATTTCTCGCATTCTGTTGATGACTAGTCAAAGAAGGGGCAATTATGTTCTGTTTCTTTGAAACAAAGGTGGTACAACCTCGTTTTATACTGCAAAATGAAAACCGGAACTTACATGTAGCAACTTGCTCAAGCAAATTTGAATTGAAAGTTACAAGTTGCGACGAAACATTGCACCACAACATTGCAGAGTTCCCATCAAACAAACATCCGGTTTGACTGTAATGAGCCAGCTTAGTGTTTTCTTAACTACACCTCTACAAGGCTGTGATCCACCCTGTATGTTCCTTTCTATTCTCAGAATCAAGTAAGACATACTTCCGGTCACTGAGTGATGCAAAGACTAGAAGAACAATGTCAAAAACAAGTGATCACAAAACATCTTGTAGAAGACAAGCAAGGAAGAGAGATGTAAGTTTTAAAAGTCACTTTTAAAATATTGAAACCTGACAAAATGTGGTTTCATAGATTATAGGATATACCGTAAACACCCGCAGATAAGCCGCACCTGCAGATACATGTAAGCCACACCCTGAATTTAGCATCTCAAATTTCAGAAAAAAAGTTTTCCACAAGTAAATCAAAGAAAATCCAAAGTCGAGTCTTTCTAAGGAGTCTTCTCCATCGAAGATTAACTCACTAGACATTGAAACGGAAATATTTTAGTTTTACCCGCAATTTCAGGTCTTTAATATAATGAACACCAACTTTGACATATGGTGGATCTTTTAGTAAAGTAAACAAAGACAAAGTAAAGCGGGCGGAATTCATAGCAGGGGATTAACTAGAAGGGCAGAAATAGCACCCGGGAGAACAACAGATAGATACACCAGGAAATTTTCATTTGGAGTGATATTAATTGTGGCTGGTTTATTTGCTAGATGCATTGATGGCTGCTAAGCACTTTTATGCCCCGGCAGCAAAAAGTGCCCACAGTGCGAAAAAAATTCCAGTTGGCCAGACAAATAGACAAATTCAAATCCTAAAAAAGTAAAGCTCAGTAAATTGAGGCCTAACAACTCACATGCACTGCTCATTCCAAGATTTTACCTTTACTATGTGCACTTTTTGTTAAACAAGCCAAGCGAGTATGCTGAGTGGCTGCCAATGCATGGTTCAGATAAACAATCCACAATCTACAACACTTCTGATTGGTCCAAAGAAAAGTTCCCCATGGAACTATGAATATAATAAGTCATATAGTGTATATTGCAAGCAATATTATTAAGATGGTTTCCGCCCAACATTCAAGCAATACAGGCAAAAATAAAGTTACCAAAAAAACCTCTTAGCATGGTAACAGTTTAAGTACAGCTAACAAAAACCTGCCAAAAATTTAGCACTCAAGCTGACCCCACGCGAGAAAAATGGAATTGAAATTGTCAATATTCTGTTTAAAGCGTACATTTTCGGCCAGTTCAAAACAAAGTGGCACACGATTTAAAATTTTTACGAGGTTTGACTTTAATAATTTTCTCGAGAATGCTTTAGAATTTATTTACGGGGTCACTAAGACAAATGAATTTCGACAAGATCATTTAAAATTATACAAAATGTTGCCGTGCTATGAGTAGATTTTTGGTACTTAATTTTTGCACTCATTGCTCAAACTTTCAGCCGAATCCGTCTTAATACTTCAGTGTTGAGAAACAAGATGAATAGAGTAAAACGGTTGCAATCATCCAAGTTAACTAATAAATTGCTCTTTCTCAATCTCATAGAAACTTGGACACAGGTTATCCTCCCTTGCTAAAATAGACTGGAGCGAGCAAACAAAAGAAGAAGTAAAAGCAGCCCTCACATTGGAATATACAAGTTCAGACGAGAGCTCGTATGAGCAAGATTCCGACTCGGAAGTCCCACAACTACAATGCTACCAAGTTAAGCATTTAAAATGGGAGCGGGCAAGGTTAACAACCATAAAGCAGTCTTTGGATGAAGTTTACATGAAATCCCTTCCAAAACGGATCAGGCAATCCCTTGTGCCAAGAGTTCAACATACAGTTGACTCTGAAAGAGAACTACCTTCAAATGAGTTAGAATGGGCTATGAGAAGACCAGCACCAGCAGGAAGGGTTCTACCACTGTCGCGTAGGTCTGCTGTATCAGCCTCTTCTGCTAGTTCTGTATCTTCCAGAAGCCTCTCTTCCCCATTTGAAGATAGGGTCCTTGACCCAATACACCATAGTACTCCTCGTCGTTCAAGGCAAAACTAATACCACATTCACACTAAAGCTAAAACTTTTCTTCATAGAAATTGTTTAGATGTATTAACTTGATGTTTGTTAATGTGACACTTGACACATTGAAAACACAGCTGGGGCTATCTTGATAACTTTGAAAAAAGAAAGTCTTTTTGTTAATCTTGTTTAGCAAAACATGTTTTGTTAGTGTGAATAGGGTACAAGTTTTATATTCATTTGTAAGATGTGGTTTAACTACAATGATATATGAAAATGGTACAGTGTATGTGAATGATGTCGAGTTGACATATGTGGTTCAAAAAACAATGAATGCCGTGAGTAAGATACCTTGTACTGAGGTAGATGCCTATTTTTTAAACACTTCAAGAAAAATAATGTACAATGTAGCATGACCAAGTCAGTTGTATACTTTTATAGCTGGAAGTCAAATTGTCTGGCATTTTGTGAAGAAATAAGGGAAATATATATAGTAAAGCTGAGGTCATTTTATTAAGAATTAGGTTTATTTATAGTTTCAGTTCAATGGATTTGTAGCTGTTGTCATTTTTCTGGAATTGGTATTTAAGTTAAGTTCAAGTGTGCAAGAAACATTGGACAGTATCAGTTGTATCATAAGTTTTGTCTTTTAAGAAATTCAATCTGCAATACAATACTGTACATTATATTGTATGTTCCAGTTTCCTGTAGGTAATGAAGGCACATTTCATTTATAAGCTGGTTTAGTGACCAAGGCCCCTGTCTTCCCTGGGAGCTTGCAAGGATTTTTTTTAACTTATTGAATAAATAGCTAGAATTTTTACTTTCAGATGGAAAACATAATTTTAATCTCCTTGTAGATAGGATAAAAAAGTTTGTCATTTAGTCCTGGTAACTCATGTTTCTCTTGCAATAAACAAGTTATGGACAACAACTTGTGGCTCGTTTGTTTCTGTGCTCTTTATGGCAATACTTTGGGATCGATGCTCTACATATTGGAAAATTAGAAAATTTAAAACAAATTGTCACAGGGAAAAAGCAAATCTGGGGAAGATTAAGTACAGAACATGCGTTTTGCGTTTAGCCTCTTTTTTTAAATATGACAAAAACAGGATCAATTTTCCTCTTTCCTTTCCGGCAATTATGGGGCTATTATTTCCGTAAAGCAAAGAAAACCTGGCTATATCAGTGCCCTTAAAGAAGGTATAAAGGGCTCCTATAAGGTGCTTTACAGGGCTTTTCGACATCAGTAATGTACAGCTTTATGGACCTTTATTACGAAGTAAAGTTGCGTAAATGTAGCCCCTTACGGAGATTTATGGCGTACCATAAAGATGCGTATAGTTCAACTTTATGTCCCAGTAAAGGTGCCTAAAGTTCCGTATATACGGCCTTTACGGCACCTTTACGGCGGCCTTACGGAAAAGTAAAGTTGCCATTTCGTGCTGTGTTGGATGCCGGCAATACCGATCATCAATTTGATACCATGGAAGGGATGTATTTTCCTCTTGGCCAAACCATCTTTGACAGCATTGCCATGGACATTCAAACAGCCGATGGACAACCGGCTCCTTTCAAACAAGGCCGAACCATCCTCACTCTTCAACTCTCCAGAAAAAGTCAACGAACATGATAACTGCTTAGATTGCTTTAGTGAAGAACCGAGGAATAAAATGGCTTACCGCGATCCGTAGGTTTTGCTTCCTTGACTGCTTGCTTGACATTCTTGCTTGCTTGCTTGCTTGCTTGCTGGCCTGGGAGTGAAAACGGGGAGTGGAGGTGGTTTTTTTTATAGAGATCCTCGCAAAGTATTGTGGGCCATCTAGGTGATGACCGATCTAGGGGAGGACCGATCTAGGGAGGGGGGACATCACCTCGACAAAGTATTGTGGTCCATCTAGGTGATGACTGATCTAGGGGAGGACCGATCTAGGGAGGGGGGACATCACCTCGAGGTGAGTCATCCTATGGTCCTCAGGAGGGGGTGGGGGGACTCCCCTCCCCTCTCCTTAGATGGGCCATGATGCATTGCGTGGAATGGGGTATATAGGTCAAGCGAAGCCCCAGGACACCACACCTAGCTTTGAGTTCTGCCTGTGTTGACTTATGTTAGTTCATGTGGTGAAAAATGTCTAGAACTGTGTTGGGCTGCCTGGGCAGTGTGATTAATGTGAATGGAGACGAGGCGGTGGGAAGGAGAGTGCCACGGGAGCGAACCCATGTCGAGAGAGTGGCAATCAGAATGCACGAGAGAAGACAAGAGACGTGGAGACCTTTGAACCAGGAGCGTGTGGGGGCCTTTTTACAAATGTATTTGCTGGCGATGGTTTACGTGGAGAATGCGCACCGCAACGGGCGGCAACACGAAGCCTCCACGAAAATGTTGAACCGCACCCTGGTGAGACGGATCATCCCCTGGATCTACCAGAATCGGGCTTGGACCAGGGATGATAGTCAATGGCCGCTTTCATTGGACAACTTCCATGAACTTGACAGGCATTTGACTAGTCATCTCCCTCGTGTACGGGCAACCCATCAATGGCAAATGATCAGGGTGTATTTTGAGGAAGTGAAGAAACAGCAGCAGGAGGAGGAGTGGGAGGAGGAGGATGCTGGGGCAATGAACTATCTCCAATTCCGACAAACGGACGAATATTATAGAGACGTTGTTGATTTTTGTTGAGTTTTTATGTGAGTCAAGAAACATAACATTTTTGTAAGTGAAGTTTTTATTTTTTAATTAAAAAAGAGTTGATGTTTTTTACAAAGGGTTGTCCGTGTTCTTGCCACGCGGGTGGGGGTGCGCCTATTTACAAATTGGAAAAACTAAAAATTGAAAAATAAAAACTAAAAAATGGCTATGTACAGATTGAAAAATAAAAACTAAAACATTACAAATGAAAGTCTTCGAGTTCCAGGCGTAATTGATCAATGTTCTCGGGTAGACATAACGTGCGATTGAATAAGGCTTGAATTTCTGCTCGGGTTTGGTCGTCCACATCCCGGGATCCCACGATAGCACTGCTTTGATGAAGGGTGGGCTTTTTGGGTCCCCAAGGGACAAATTGACTGCCTGTGACCAGGGTGGCGGCATTCTCGTTGACTTGGTAGTAATGGTCCGAGCGGTACCATGATTGACTGGGGATGTCAAAGAGATAGACGGGTTTGCCTTGATCCATGGCCAATTGCACGGTCCAACCGGTGCCCCCTTTCACGCGTTTCTTATCCTGTTCCAAGATATCAAAGGCATAGAGGGTATGGGCTTTCTTGGCAATTTGATAATTGCGTTGCAGCAATTGCAGGGTGTAAAAATGACTGGGCATTCGTTTCCCTAGTTTCTCCGCCGCCTGGTGAAGATGAGGGTTGGCCAGCATGAGGACTTCCACGGTGGACGGGGTGATGAAAGTCGCTCGAGGATGGTTCGGGGGGACCAGGACTTCTACTTGCATCCCAAACTGTTTACCCAGTTGTTCGAAGAGTTCGTCCGTGCCTTTGGCGCCCCCGGTGTACACCACATGGCCATGACCAATTTGAAGTTCCAAGGCATCCACATCGTGTTCTCCGATCATGTCGATGTCGGGTGGCATTGCTTTGAGAATGAAGATCTAGAAACCAAGGGACCATCTTAAATAGGGACACCTGACCAATGGGAAGACAAGAGGTCCTTATAGGGTCATAACAAGCTGACCAATGGGAACACGAGAGGTCCTTATAGGGTCATGACAAGCTGACCAATGAGAGCCAAGGATCCAAGGTATAAAAAGGCATGGGCGGATGAAAATCTTGAGCACGATGTCAGTCGATCGGAAGAGAAAGCAAAGCGACCACCCTTCGGGGAAGAAGAAAAAGAAAGAGAATGTGGACTTTGATCCGGTGGTGCGCGAGGTGGTGGAAGACACCCGAGCTGCGGTGGAAGACATGATGAAAGAATTGAATGACATGGTGGAGCAATCGACACCTCAATTCACATTGACGCCCGTGTATGACACTGCGGAGGACAATGAAAGAAAGTCGGTGGACTATTTGGTATGCCCTTGCCATGACGTGCGTTTGGAGGCACGAGAATCTCAAAAGGGATGGAAGTATGTGAAATGTCCCATCCAACCGTGTTTGCTGTTTTGTGGGCAAGATCAAGCTCTGGAGTATATGAAAGCGGTGTATAGTCAACCTCATCTAGAAGTGCTGGACATGTGGACTTGTTTGCAATGCTTTTGCCGTGAACCCGCCACGTTGCAACAGAGTCATTCCACCCAGAACCCCGATCGCTTGTTTCTGACTTGTTCCAAGAAAAAGTGTGGCTTCTTCCGGTGGGCCGATCAACCGTTGGGTCCCAAGTACTGGAGCTGGTTTCATGACCATCCCTCCAAAAAAGACGATCTACTCGCTGAACCACCCAGCCGTGATGCTCAAGGGTATCCCAAGCGTGACGTGGACATCCCTGGCCCGCCCCCTCGAGTCCGAAGGAAAGAGGATCGACCCCTGACAGACTATGAGAAACAATTGTTGCGAGAGATTCAAGATCTCAAGAACCATCAAGAAATGATGGTAGCCCCAGCGCCACCACCCCCCAAGTACAGTGACAGTGTGGAGAACTGGCAGAAAAGCCTCGAGACGGTCACGTATGACGGTCTCTTTTAAAATGTATAAAGGAGAACGAATAAAATTGTTTTTTATCAATGTGCCCATGGAGTCTGCTGTGTGGATGTGTTATGCATGGGAGTCTGTCTTGTCCCTGGTGCAATGGCAATGCCATCAATCCCTTTGCCAAGTGTTATATGATCACCAACGCGGGGCCAAAATCCCCATTCCCCCTTGTCCCGAGGACACCCATCCTCTCCAGATCTTTGAAGAAACCCACGTGGACCGCAACCTGTATCGATGGGTGATGTTTGTCTTGTGGTTAAAAGCCCACCCGAACGCGTGGCGATGGTATCGAATCAATCAAAAGGCGCATCCCGACACCGTCCCCACCATACCGACCTTATGGGATGAATGCCAGAACGTATGGCCCCTCGAAAGAAAAACACACAATCATGGTTGACCCGTTACCACGACCCTCCAACCCCAGGGAGTTTAGGAGGCGTGCAACGGTTTGCCAAAGCCCACCGTCCCCCTTTGAAACAAGCCCAACGGGTCTTGGAACGGGATTTGGCCTACACCTTGCATAAACCGCGACGTCGTCGTTTTCCCACCGTCCCCGTGATCGTGGGAGGTTTAGATGATCAATGGGTGGCGGATTTAGTGGAAGTGCAACCCTTGGCCAAATATAATCGGGACCTACGATACTTGTTGACGGTAGTGGATGTCTTGTCCAAATACGCGTGGGTGCAACCCTTGAAAGACAAAACCGGCGTGGCCCTAGTGAAAGCCTTTGACAAGATTTTGAAACAAGGACGACGACACCCCAACCGATTGCAAACGGATCGAGGGAAAGAATATTATAACCGGACCTTTCAACGATGGCTTGACGAGCAAGGGATTCACCATTTTTCGACGGAAGGGGATGCGAAGGCCAGTGTGGTGGAACGATTTAACCGCACCTTGAAAGAACGGTTGTATCGTTATTTCACCGCGGCGAACACCTTACGCTTTGACGATGTCTTACCCGAGTTGGTGCAAGGGTACAATGCCACCCGTCATCGAAGTATTGGCATGGCCCCTCGAGACGTGACGTGGGACAACGAAGAAGCCGTGTGGAAACGATTGTATGGCCCACGATGGAAAGGCCAGAAAAAACCTAAATTCAAAGTAGGAGATCGGGTGCGTCTGAACAAGATTCACCGGACGTTTGAAAAAGGTTATCTCCCCGGTTGGACCGAAGAAGTGTTTGTGGTGCATCGTGTGATCCCGGGCTCCGTGCCCACGTATAAGATTCGCGAATGGGATGATACCCCCGTCCAAGGTACGTTTTATGAAGAGGATTTACAAAAAGTCCATGTGTCCGAGGTGTTTCGCATCGAAAAGGTACTTAAGCGACAAAAAGATCGTTGGTTGGTCAAGTGGAAAGGGTGGCCAGACAAGTACAATAGTTGGATTAGTAGCCAAGACGTGACGTCTCTCCAACCACCCAAGAGGAAAAAGACAAGGCCGCCCAACGAGACAAGCCCACCCAAAAGACGACGACGCGACTAAAAAATGACGTTCGTCCCCAACTCTTCGTTTTACGTGACGTTGATGAGTCATGCGAGTACCAAAGAGTTTCCTGGCAACAAAGCTCATCATTTCAGAAACCGATTGCCTAAACCCATTCGATTTATGGGGCGAGGATGGATGGTAGGCATGGTGAGCTTATCCTTACCCACCATTCCCGTGGTAGCGGAAGAAGGAGGAGTGGGCGATTCCCATCCTCTGTTGTACGTACGATGGCATGAACGGGTGTATTCCCAAGACGATCAAGGCAACGATCACTGGTGGCATCAACGTCGCGAACTCACTGTCTACGGACGAGATATGAGAAAGCAATTGCTCTCGTCGACGGGATCGCACTTTTTTAATCAACTGGTGTACCGTTACGAGCAAAGCCGTGCGAAACGAACCGCCCCCAAAAACAAATGGACAGAGGACAATGGCGTCAAATTGTACCCGACCTTTGAATGGACCTCCGAAGGGGATTTGTTGTTGAATACCACCAATGTGGATTACAAAGCTCAAGTGGCGCACGTGTCATGGGGCAGAACCTTGGCCCTGAAAATGGGATGGATCGAACAAGTGTCCCCCGGCCAGTATCGATTGGGACCGAATCTCTTGCAAGAATTTCAAGGCATTTCCACCATTCCCGCCCCGACGGATGTCCGCGATGCCGGCAACAAACCCATCTTTTGGAAAGTGGAGGGGGATTATGTGAAGTTGAGTCTATCGTGCCCTTGGCGGTTTGTGAATTTGAACGAGACCTTTCGTCCCTCGTCGGAATTTGCTCCGACGCGTCCTTTGCACGTGTATTGCAATGTAGGGACCAGTAGCATGGTAGGGGGTCGCATCACGGATCTCTTACGAGAAATCAAGTATCAGCCTCAAAATACCACGCACTTTGAACCTCGACATATTCAATATGTCCCAGTACGCAATGAAGTGGTACAAATCGTGGAAACCCAGATGGCCGAAATCAATGGGGATCTGGTGAAATTTGGCGAAGGCCGTGCCCTCCTCACCCTCCACTTTAAAAGGGACGTGGTGGTGTGAAGAAGACAAAATGTCGTTCTACGTGACGTTACCGAGTCATGCCAACCGACATGAATTTCCCCACAACCAAGCCAATTCCTTCAAGATTCGTTTACCTCAACCGTTACGGTTACCCGGGGGTTCATGGCAAGTGGGGTTGAGTGCCATTTCCTTACCGGATACCCGCGTGAATTTGTACGAGTTGGTGAAGAAAGACGGCTACATCCTATCGACGTCCTGGGAGATCACCTATCCCGCCCCGGGTAAAAGCGATGGCACCATGGCAGCGCGCATAGGCACGACGCAAACCGTCATCCAAGACGTCCAAGATTTGGATTGGGTGGTGGATGGCGTGAGTTTCATGAAAGTCACGATTGCCCACTTGGAACAACGACGCCACGAAACGGCGATTCAAGGAGGCCGGTTTGCCAACAATCAAGGCAAACACACCTACGTCAAGTTCAAGTGGGAAGGGGAGGATCTGCTCATCGACAACACCCATGTCTGCCATTGTGGCAACAAAACACCTGCCCTTACCATCTACACCAAGTTAGCGCTCAAGATGGGGTGGTTACGTAAAATTGACAGTGGGTGGATTTTGGGCCCGAACTTACAGCAAGAATTCCTGGGGGATCAAATCCCCGACATGACCAAGAACGGGGCTTGGAACGATCTGAACGACGAACACAGAAAGCCGGTCTTTTGGACGGTGCGTTCGTTTTTGCCGGATTATTTACAATTGAGCATGAGTTGTAATTGGCGTTTCACCAACTTGAATATGGCGTTTCGGGCGGTGGTGGGGGAACCCACGCGATCATTGCACGTGTACTCGGACGTGGCAGGCAGCACTGTGGTGGGCAATCGCGTGACCGATTTGTTGCGTGAAATCCAGTACAAGCGACAAGGACGAGGCACCCTGTACTTTGAACCGTTGCACATTCAATACATGGCTCTTCGTAACGAGGTGGTGGAAATCATTCACATTCAAGTGGCCGAAACGATTGGTACCGGAGGAGACTTGGTCAAGTTTGGTGACGGCCATACCATTGTCACGTTACACTTCAAAAAGGCATAAAAAAGAGAGAGACGAGAAGGGAACCCAAGTCAATCATCATGCCTCCGAAACGACGACGACGACGACAGCGTCCCCAAGCGGGGGAAGGGATCAACACGGTGATTGCGGGAATTCCTAAAGCCGCTTGGAAAATCACCAAAGGGATAGAAAAGTTGGCCAAAAAGAATACCAAAAAAGCGCATGTGAAACGCATGGAGGAAATTCGAAAAGGAAAACGAAAACGCTATGCAGGGGAATCGTTTAGGTGCAACCTCATGTGAGTATAAAAAGAAAACAAGGGTTGTGAAAACAAACAAACATGCCCAAGACAAGAGTGCGCCGAAGGAGACGAAGAAGGCAACTAGGGGGTCTCTTGCCCCTGGCTGCGCTGATTCCAGCCTTGATCGCTGGAGGGAAAGCCGTGGCGTTGGGTGCCGCGGGTGGTGCAGCGAGTTACTGGGCCAAAAAAGGGTTGGAAGCCGCCTTTCAGAAAAAACGACGATGATGACGGTATAAAAAGGGGGGTCACGTGAAGCCCAAACAAAAGTTTATCCCTGGTGAAGAAGAAGAAGACACCATGCGAGGGGGAAGTTTGACACGATTTCGGACAGACGAGTGGTATGATCAACAAGGCAAAGGGTTGGTAACGGATCTCTTGCGTGGGGGTTTCCAAGGCCTTAAAGTGCTACTATGATCAAAAAATCACTTTTATTTTTTCTTCGGATTTCGAAACTATGTTTATTAAACACTCCCCAAGCGAAATTATAAGCCTTAATTTTGAGAAGAAGACCGTTAATTTAAACTGCAATTTTCCGGTTTAATGGTCCGCCATTATTACACCAGAAAGGATACAATGACGTCATACACGCAAGAGCTGTACAATGTAGTGTGTGAACGCGGCTTACAAATTATGCAAAACACGAGTTTGAGAGTGTGAAAGCTCAAAACTCCCGTGCTGCATACTAAATAAGGCACTTTCACACACACTGCATTCTAAAACTCGTGTGTGAAAGATGTCATTGTATCCTTTCTGGTGTAATAATGGCGGACCATTAAAACGGAAAATTGCAGTTTAAATTAACGGTCTTCTTCTCAAAATTAAGGCTTATAATTTTGCTTGCGGAGTGTTTAATAAACATAGTTTCGAAATCCGAAGAAAAAATAAAAGTGATTTTTTGACCGTAGTAGCACTTTAAAAGCACGCGAAATCCTTTAAAATTGCCTAGTAAGATCAAGAGAGGATTGGAAACGGGCTTCACACGAGGTGTCAAACGCAAAGCCGAAGACGTCATTAAAAAAGAAATCACCAAACAAGCCAAGAAAGCTTTGAGTCATAAGAACGTGAAAGAAGCTGTGCGGGTAGCCAGTGCTTTGTTTCCCAAGCAAACCAAACGTGCGCGAGATATTTTGGGAGTCTAAAATGGAACCCGTGCCTTCACGACCTCGACGGATTCGTAGTGATCGAGGGTTGTCTCAATGGGGAGGACTGTATCCTTTTTGGAAACTCATGCGGCGACAACGTGGTGGATGGTTAAGTCCCGAGGTGATGAGACTGCCCGGGTTTGATTTGAGACAACGCTTAGCACGACGACGACGGTATAAAAACCCCTCACGACGACGGGGTGCCACCACTCGACGACGTTAAACATGCCTGACGTGAGTACGCAAACTGCCCCGGCTCACGCGCGTTCCGAAGGGACCGTCAACCCTGCGTTACGGCTTTTCAAGGTGCCGCCCACCGACATTAGCATCAATGCCTATCGCATGGTCACCATCCAACCCACCACCACGGGCATCAATCCCATGGAATTCATTGTGCCAGGGTTGGACGATTTTGTGGATTTGGGGCGCAGTTACTTTACCATGGAATTGAGATTGCAGAAAAGTACGAACGATGACTTGGTGGCCAATCAGAAATTGTGGCCGGTCAATAATTTGGCCCATTCCATCATCAAACAAATTGACTTGCATTTGAATGGCACGTTGATCAGTCCTCAATCCGACACCTATCATTACAAAGCTTACCTAGAAACCTTGCTGAATTATGACCGAGAAGATGGCAAGACCGTGTTAGGACCCCAAGGCTGGTACAATCAAGTGGATTCCCCACCCCAATGGACCGCCAACAATACCAACAGTGCTACACCGCATCAAAATTGGCGTGATCTCAGTGCCAATCACAAAGGGGCGTTTGCTGCGATGGTAACTGAAGTGGAAAAGTATGCTGGAGGTCTCACCCACAGTCTGGTGTTTACCCCGCACTTGGAAGTGTTTCACACCGGCAAATTGTTGGTGCCAGGCATCGAAATCAAGATGAAATTTCATTTCAATGGCCCGAACCTGTTTTTCAATGGCGTGGCTCTAGCAGGCCGATTGATGGAAGGCGATGTCAAACTACGGTTTCATCTCTGTCAACTGCGTTTGAATGACGCCATCTACCAGAGTTTGTCTGCCAAAAGACACAATGAAGGAGAAATCGCCTCCTACCCGACCGTCCGCAGTGAAATCCGGACCTTCAGCATGGAAGGCAACCTGACCCGTTTTGACATCCCCAACCTGTTTCGAAAAAGAATACCCGACCGATTGATTGTGGGGTTTGTTGGACAGCCGCGCCTTCAATGGAGATGTGACCCGAGATCCTTTCTGCTTCCAGAAATTTGGTCTGAGCTCGATCAAACAGATTGTCAAAGGAGAAGAATACCCTTATGAAACCCTACAATTGGTGCACAACAATGGCACCCGAGATAATCTAGGCTACTTCATTTTTCTGCAAGCCAGTGGCGCTTGGTGTAAAAAGAAAGGCAACATGGTGGAACTGCTCGATTGGGGCCAAGCTAAAAATTGTACCTTGTTCATGTTTGACAATGTGGCCAATGGATGTGCGGACAGTCAAATCCTCAACCCCAAGCAAACAGGCGATTTACAACTCGTCTTGGAATTTGGAGTCGCCCCCGGTACCAATATAACCGTCCTCGTGTATGGGGAATTTGAGAACTTGCTGGAGATTGACCAGAAGGGAGCCGTGTTGTACAACATTTTCCAACACTGAAAAAAGAAAGAAAAAAGAAGATGGAACGCGTTGCCTTGAATGATGTGCAGTTGGATTATTTAGCCCGAGACGACCCCCAATTGAAACGTTACTTTTACGGGACGGTGGCCTGTGATCGTTTACCCAAGAGTCCTGTCAAGACCATGTCACTAGGGTAAATTGTGAATACGGACCCGCACGATCAACCGGGACAACATTGGTTGGCGGTCTGGACGGATGGAAACGTGTGTGAAGTCCTCGACAGTTATGCCTTGCCGTTGGATACGTACGTGCAAGCCACTCCGTTACGAGATTGGATCGTGCAACATTGGAAGTATGTGGTGACCAATGGCAAGTCCCTACAAGCCATCTCAAGCAAGAGTTGTGGCGATTACGCCTTGTTGTACTTGAAAGCCAAAGCCCGTGGACGGACCTTGCAAGCGTTTTTAAATGAGTTTTCGGATCATGATTATGTAAGCAATGACCATCAAGCCGGTCAACGCCTTCAACAATTAATTGTAGGTCAAGAAGAGAGATGGTATCAACTCTGTTGTCATCCGTATCATCAACGGAATGGTTAAATAAAAAAAACATGTTGGAAAAAGTGTGTCGGAGTCGTAGCTCAGTTGGTAGAGCCTTTGGATCCCCGAAACAATAGGAGGTCGTGCGTGGGTTCGAGTCCCACCGACTCTAATAAAAAGGTGCCTTTTTTTTCATGGGTAGTCGTCCTCATCATGCAAACGGGGAAACCGTTTTGTTTTCATACCCCCTCCAGTATTTTGGTCGTGGGGCTTTCGGGATGTGGCAAAACCGTGTTTACGGAAAAACGCTTGTTAGACAACCCAGATTTGTTTGAAAGTCCCCCGACTCAAGTGCATTATTGTTATGGGGCCTGGCAAGATCGATTTCGAGGCATGCAAGATCAAGGGGTGGTGTTTCACGAAGGGATTCCCGATCATGATGCCTTAGTGCAATGGTTTCCTCAAGGACAGGGGTCCTCGTCTTGGATGATGAAATGGATGAAGGGAGTCACGATAAACGCGTGTTGGATTTATTCACCAAACATTCGCATCATCAAGGGGTGACGGTGCTGTACTTGTGCCAAGACATGTTTCCCGTGGGTCGCTATGCCAAAAGTATTTCCCGCAATGCCCATTACATTGTAGCGTTCAAGAATCCCCGAGATCAATTAGGGGTACGCAATGTCATGCTTCAATCGTTTCCGACCAGTTGGAAAGACACGTTGGAGACGTTTCATCAGGCCACCACGCGCCCTTATGGCTATTTGATGTTGGATTTACACCCCGCCTCCTCCGATCAACAACGGTTGTTGAGTCACCTGTTAAAAGACGAAGGATGGACTCGCACCTATCAAAAACGTCTATAAAGGCACGACACCCCTTTTGAACAGGAAAAAGAGTTAGCATGGCCGATGACCGTCAACCTCCGCCAGCGTACGACACGGTGGCCCCCGCCGGGGCCAGGGCGACCACCAGCAATCAAATGTCCCCAAGGGCCTTCCAAGATTTGTATTTGACGGGAGACCAAGGCCTTCTCGACGTCGCCATGGAGGAAATCCACCCCGATGCCCTCCATGAGTTTTTGTCAAATCTTCCCTCTCCCAGCACAGTCGCGGGGTGGCCCGATGTGGATGGTGCACCCCCTTTACAGACCTCTTCCCCATCCGGGGTAGGAAGTCCAGGATCATACCGTAGTATACAGACCACCCCGCCGTCTTCCCCGGACACTCCACCTAGTTGGGGAAGTGCAACCTTGACGCCTACTCCTCGAACAGCGAGAGGTGGTCGGACAGCAGCGGGTGCCGGGGGTGATGGTGGGGGACGTCGTGGCCCCAGGACTAGAGGTGGTGGACGTGGTGGTGCTGGTGGTGGTGGCGGTGGTGGTGGACGTGGCGGTGGTGGTGCTGGTGGCGGTGGTGGAGGTGGTGGTGGTGGTGGTGGTGGCGGTGGCCGTCGTGGTGGAAGACGGGGAGGACGAACCCCCACTTCACCTGCCTCCACCTCTCGAGGATCTTGGAGTCCTGGCAGACAGCCTCGTACCCTGGGTCAAGCGGATTTACAACGTCGTTTACGGATGATGTTACAAGATCAAGAACAATTGGCGCAAGGACGGGAAATTGCTAATGTTACCATGACCAATAGCATCGTGACCAGTTATAAACAGGGAGGAGCCCCCAGTGTGCAAACCTCTTCGTCCCGGGTATCGCAGTGATGAAAACCGTCGTGTCGTTATTGAATGGATCGAGACGTCCTGGCGTCCCCTTGCCACCAGAATTGTTACAACGTATGGATTCGTTGTATGCCTTTTACCATCAACAATGGTGGTGTTATTGCAAAATGTTGAATCATTTCAAGTGTTGCCATGCCTTGTCCAATGGACTGGCGTTACTCCTGATGACCGCCGGCATGATTGCCGGTCCCCTGTTGGACAACAGTACGTTGGTAGCATGTTTGGCCGCGGTGGGCACCGTGGTCAAAGGATGGACCGATTTTAAACAATACCGATTTAAAGTGGCCATGAATCGGTTTGCGTTTACCACCTATGCCAAAGCCTTGACCGAATTGAAAACCCATGTGCGGGGGGTTCCCTTGGAGGACCTGGAAGGATTTTTGATCAAGATGCAAACCTTGGATGATACCATTGTGGATTTCACCCCTCCGTTACCCAAACGGTGTGTCCAAGAGTACTACCGTCATTTTGTCTACCAACCCGTGGAAGCCCAATGCTATGTGGACGGATGTCCTCGTCCCTTGAGACCCAAAGGGTATTGGACAAATAAAAAGCCGCTCCCTCCCAGTCCTACACTCTTAGAACCATGGCCGTCCAACGAAGACGACGACGAAGAAAAAGAAGAAGAAAACGACAACAAGGCAGTGGCTGGTGGTCCGATTTAAAACGCAATACCCGTCAAGGCTATAAAGAGACGCGAGACCTCATCAAACAAAACAAAGCCCTTCAACGTGTATTGTCGCACTCATGGTATCCTTGAGGAGAAGACCACGACGACGACGACGTCGTCAACGAGGCGGTTTTTTAAACTTGTTGGTCCCAGCCATGGCGGGATTAGGGAAAGCCGTGGCCTTGGAAACGGATAAACGTATAAAACGCACGATTCAAAAAGCCAACTAACGGTATCGTCGCCGTCACCGCTAAGATGCAACGTCTTCGACGTCAATTACCGTTTTTACGGTCCATGTTACAAGAAGCCAATGGCTCCAAACGTCAAGAGTTGTTGCAACATGCCAATGCCGATCAAATCAATGCTGTGAGTGAATTGGTCTTGAACTTCTTAAAAAACAAGATTCCTGTGACCCCACCCATGCTGGCTAAACTTCAACCCTATAAAAAGGTGCTACGTGATTTGGGACGTCGTCGACATTCCGTGAAAAAAACGTCGTGCGTGGTTAGTCAAACAAAAAGGACGCGGGTTGTTTCAAGGACTACATCACGTGTTATGTCAATGTGTTCGTTAACGTGGATGTTACAAGACATGGAAAGGCTCTTATTGGAAGCATAAATATCACCTGTTTTGACAGCTGTCGTGCATTGGAAGACCTTTGCCCCGACCATGGACGAGGTCTACATGATTCCCCACCAGGACTTGGAACAACTCATTCAATATTACAAAGGAGAACTCACCGAAAATGCCTTGTTGAACAAAGCCGCTACGTTAGCCGCCAAAAAACATGTCTTGTTAGCCAACCCCCAATTGCCCCCAGCCCTGGTCAATGCTCAAACCAAACCCTTGAGTCAAGAATTAACCAAGTTAACCAAACGCATTCGTCAATTTCCCGGAGGCGTGGGGGTCGGGGCCCTGGGTGGCCCGCCAGGCGACGAAGGCGAGGAAGAGGCCGGGGATTTGGTGACCGGACCCGTGGAACAATGGTTGAAGCGCATGATAAAAGGCAGCCCGTCCACCCCCAAACCTCCCATTACCCCTGCCACCAAGAAAGGCAAAGGAGCAGCCACCACTAGTAAAATTCCCATTGTCAAGAAAGCCACCCCATCCACCAGTCGAGGGGATATCCGGTCGTGTTTAGAAGCCAATCGAGAACGTCGCAAGACCTTGGAAAAAAAGTTAGCCGAGAGTCCTTGGGGCAAAGGCAAAGGCAAAGGCAAAGGACCCGCGCGTGAAGTGGAACGATTGAAACCCTTACCCGGGTGGGAAGATTGGGCCCAAGGCAAAAAGTTACGACGTCGATCGATTGGATTACGACAGTGATTAAAGATGCCCACCAAGAGGAGGAGAAGGGGTATTAAACGCACCCAACGAGGAGGAGCCTTGGATGTCCAAAAATGGATCGTCAAAAATCGGCAAAGAATTTCATTGGCCTGGGTATCAGTACATGGGCCCTGGCACGCATTTAGCCAAACGTCTGAAACGGGGGGATCCCGGGATCAATCGCTTGGACCAGATTGCTAAACAACACGACATTGATTACAGCCGTGCCAAGAATTTGCAAGACAAATGGAAAGCCGATACCAAGATGATCCAAGCCATTGATCGCTTACCCGGCAAGAAAACCAAGACGGAACGCGTGGTCAAAAAAATCATGCAAGCCAAGAAACGTTTAAAATTGTAATTTAATGACACACTACTTGTTTTTGAGAATCCTACAGAACCCATTGTGGTGTAGACAAAAGGATCCACGTTGATAAACAATAAAACAATACAAATGTCAAAGCAGTCTCTTTTTTTTACGAAACAAAGTCCTCCAAATCAAAGCCAGAATCCTGCGGGCTCCATGGGTCCGTCGACATGTCACTTAACAAACCCTGTAAAGGGTCGTCCGATGGCGACGGCAAGTCACGAAGGTCCTCTAATAGATTGTCCAAAAATCCCCTCCCGTCGTCCCACATGTCACAAGAAGAAAGGGACGATTCGTCGCATGCAGAAGGATCCAGGGGATGAAGGTCCCCTGAATCCATGTCCGTTATCGTCATGGTCTCCGAGGCACGAGGTGACACGAGGTCTTTGTCCACAGAGTCCCAAAAGTCCTGCATAAAATCCTCCAACCTCACCGTAAGTGTCAGGGGCCCTAAGGCTTGGAGTTTCTCCGCCGTTCTCTCTCGTTCCGTTTGCCCTCTTGGTCTCCCTAAGAGGGCAGCGGCCTCACGCTTTTTCGCTCGAAATTGTGCGTGCCACCGTTGACCTGCTTCCGATTGACGACGTTGTCTTTGATAGGTCCGGAGTTGTTCTGCATGGGTGTCATAGTACCGTTTCTGGTATGCAGCTATTCGGTCGGAATGCCTGGCCTAATACCTGGCGCTGGTAGCCCGCGACTGCGCCCGTCGTCGGGCTTCTTTAGCATGGAGCTCTGCCAATGCACCGTAAACGTCGTCATCATCGTCGTCGTCGTCGTTGTCGTCGTCAAAGCTTACTAGGTGGGTCTTACGACGTTTCGCCCGATACCGTTGTTTCGAAGCGGCTACTCGGTCGGGATGTCTGGCCCGGTACCTGGCCCTGGAAGCCCGTCGCAGCGCCTGTCGTCGCTCTTCTTTCTCCCGGAGCTTCGTAAGTTCGTCGTAAACGTCATCGTCGTCGTTTGGTGGGTACGTCGTCGTCGTGGTGGTGGTGGGGCGTCGGTGGCACGTGCAACGACAGCATTGTTGGACCCGTTTTACGTGAGGCATCAGGAGAGGGTGGCGGTGCTGGCGGAGGTGTGAGAGGGCGTTTAAATTGGTACCTCCAATAGGGACAACAGAAATCCAACCCCTCCACGAACCAGTCGCAGGTCAGTTGGGGATAATGACCGGGGGTCCAATGTTGTTTCACGTAGGTGGCTCGTGCTGCCTGGGCTGCCTGGGCTGCCTGTCTCAGTCTCCTTCTCTCCTCTAACAGCTGCTCCCCAAACTCGCTGACTCCTAAGTCGAGCGTCAACTCCTCCTTCACTTTCTCTAAAATCTCCTCCACCTCGAGATCAACTTCAAAGTCTTCAAAAGCCTCTAGCAGCTTCTCATGGCGAGAGTCCATGTTGAGATGACTCACCTCGAGGTTCGATCTCTTTTATAGTGTCTCATTCGTTCCCCGCGTGGCATGATGGTCCCAACTAGAGAGGGGGGAGGGGGGTCCCCCCACCCCCTTCCCACCCCTCCCAGGGCACCCTGTGCCCTGCTTGATGATTGGTCCACCCCCTTCTCCCACGTGACCTTTATTTCTCTATAAAAAACGAGCACTGACCTCCAGCGAGTTCATCTGATCATGTCCTCTCAACCAGACGAGGAGGAACCAGGCCCAAGTGGCCTGACCGATGAAGAGATTTTGGCCATGCTACATCTGAACACCTCGGACTCTGAGAGAGAAGGCACACCCTCTCAATGCCTTGAAGAAAAACTGGGAGACAGTGACGACCTCTGTCAAGAGGCCTTGGATCGTTTCGAACGGCAACGTGCCTTTCAAACCCACCTCCTTGAACAAAGTGGGGGAGGTTTGGATGCCAGTGCGGAGGGCGCCTTCGAGTTTCAGATCGGCAATTATGTCGACCGTCGGAGCACGCGTATGGGGGTTTATGAACGTCATTTCAATACCCGTTTACGCCAAACGGGGAACTTGATTCCAGGTCAAAACATCACGGAAGCCCTACAAGATGGTTTACGTCGAGCGGTGAATCAAGTGTTAGCCACCACGCCTGACCTCGACGATCAAGATCGCCTCTACTTCACCATCGCTTCCAATCGCCTGCACAACAATTTTCAGGGCTGGGGATTACGTGCGGGTGAATGGCGTGAAGACAGAGAGCGTGTGGAGGCCCTGTTCCACCGTTTAGCGCAAGCCCTCAACAGCAATGAACAATTTGAAATGGATGACTCCTTTCAATTATCCATTACTCAAGTCCATCATGCCCCTCAGGGAACCGGCAGACCGCGTCGTGGCAAACCCGGCCACCCCACACTCTAAGTCTTAACGACTAACAAAAGGAGTGTCATCCGCATCCAAAATGACGATGAACTCTGTTGTGCCAGAGCCCTCGTGGTCGCCAAAGCTCGTCTGGACCAGCACCCAAAATGGAACAGCATTCGCCAAGGAAAATCCCTCCAAAAAGAATTGGCTCTCTTGCTCCATCACGAAGCCAAGGTGCCCTTCGGTCCTTGCAGTTACGAAGCGTTGACGGCCTTCAGTAAAGCTCCGTCCCTGGCCGGTTACCAGATTATTTTAGTGGATGCTCATCGGTCGTTCCACATCACCACCTATGGAGACCCCAAAGACAAATAATTGATTTTGCTGCACGACCATGACCATTACGATGTTATTACCCGTTTACCTGGATTTTTCGGGTCCAGTGACTTCTGTGCCTACTGCTGGAAACCCTACAATACCGAGGGAAAGCATCGCTGCACCAAACAAAAACGTCATTGCCGGGCCTGTTGCCAAAAAGAGTGCCCTGATTTTCTTCATGCTTACCCTCGACGTCTCAAAGCCACCCAACGTTGCCCCAGTTGTCATCGGGACTTTTTCGGAGACACTTGCTTCCAAGCACATCTCGTCAAGGACCACGCTGGCAAACCTGCGACCAACCTAGAGTCCTCCGTGTGCTTTCGTCGCCGTCGCTGTCCTAACTGTCTTAAACAGGACGTTGGATTACAACAGATTGCCAGACACCAATGCTACTACGTGGACTGCCCGTCTTGCCATGAGTACGTGCACGGTGAAACTCATCTTTGTTTTATTCAAAGAGCCCCCAAGCCTCAAGACAAGAAGAAGAGAAAGAGGAAACACCAAGGAGGTCCTCGCGCCAAACGAGGAGCAGCAGCCGCGGAGCCAGAAACCGCCCCAGAGGAGGAGGACGATGACCTGGCCCCCTTGCACTTGTTTTTTGATATTGAGGCCATGCAACCCGACGAACAACACGTTGCCAATCTCCTCGTGGCCGAAACCGAAGACAACGATCAACCTATTCGTTTCCCAGGCCCCTATTGTACCCGAGATTTTCTCGAATGGTTGGATACCCTCACGTTGAACGACACCCGACAAGTCAATGTACTCGCTCACAATTTCCAAGGATATGACGGGTACTTTGTCGTCCAGCAATACCATAGTGACAACCAGATCGTCCAGCAGCTCCGCAACGGGTGCAAACTGTTGGAAGTCAAACACGACCGGATCCGTTTCATCGATTCACTCAGTTTCTTCCAGATGCCTTTGTCCGCCTTTCCCAAAATCTTTGGATTAACGGAATTGAAAAAAGGTTACTTCCCCCACAAGTTCAATATCCCTAAACACCAAACGTACGTGGGCATTGTCCCGGCCCTCGATTACTACATGCCCGAAACCATGTCTCCCGAAGGCAAACAAGCCTTGGAAAAGTGGCATCAAGAACAACGCGAGAAGGAAGTGGTCTTTGACTTCCAGAAAGAATTGGTGGCCTACTGTGAATCAGATGTACGGCTCTTGAAACAAGGATGTCTGACTTTCAAACGATTGTTTGAAGCTCAAGCGGGGTTCAACCCCTTTGACCACATCACCATTGCTTCTGCCTGCAACATGGACTTACGCATGAATCGGATGATCCCTAACAGTATTGCCAGTGAACCCACCCTTGGTTGGAAGAAGAATAACGTCAATCAATCCAACGAGGCCATCGAATGGTTAGCCTGGTGCCAACAACACCAAGCCCCCCATATTCAACATGCGAAAAATGCCGGCGAGTATCGCATCCCTGGTACCAAGCTCCATGTGGACGGTTTCGATGTTACGACCCACACTATCTACGAATATCACGGTTGTTTCTGGCATGGATGTACTCGCTGTTTCCCCAACCGTCACGAAACACATCGACGCCACTGTTATCGCACCATGCAAGATGTCTACGAGACCACGCAACAAAGGACCAAACATTTAAGAGAACAAGGATACACGGTGGTGGAAATGTGGGGATGCGATTGGGCAAGTCTCAAAGACACCTCACTTGACATCCGTACGTTTGTAGCTAACCTTCAAAGCACAAAATCCCTCAATCCACGCGACGCTTTCTGTGGAGGACGTACCAATGCCGTGAAACTGTACCATCATGTCACATCCAGTCAAAAGATCCATTACATCGATGTCACCTCCTTGTACCCTTGGGTCAACAAAACCTCTGTCTACCCTAAAGGACATCCAACCTTTATTACACATCCGGGTCACACGGACATCCACCAGTACTTTGGGTTGATTCAGTCCCAAGTCCTCCCTCCACGTGAGCTGTACCATCCCGTCCTGCCTTACCGCTATGACAGCAAACTGCTCTTTCCACTCTGTGCGACGTGTGTGAAAGAAGAAATGGACAAACCCCTTCTAGACAGATCATATCATTGCCCTCACACGGATCAGCAACGTGCCCTGACAAGTACATGGTGCAGTCCCGAATTAGAGAAAGCCGTCGAGCTCGGGTACGAAGTCCAGTACATCTACGAAGTCTGGCATTTTGAAGAAACCTGTGAAGGACTCTTCGAAGACTACGTCAACACTTGGTTGAAAATCAAGCAAGAAGCCAGCGGGTGGCCCGCCGACGTACAAACAGAAGAACAAAAACAGACCTACATCCGAAACTACTACGAGCATGAAGGGATTCAGTTAGACTATGCCAACATCGAATACAACCCGGGACTGCGTACCCTGGCTAAAATGATGCTCAATTCCATGTGGGGTAAATTTGGACAACGTCTCAACAAGACCCAAGTCCAAGAATTTGATGACCCCCAAGCCTTTCATCGGTTTTTGGACACCGATAGCTTGGATGTACGTCACGTGTCCATTATCAATGATCAAATGGTGGAGGTCCAGTATCAACACGAAAAAGAAGACATCCCCGTCTCACCCAACCTCAACATCTTCATCGCCTGTTTCACGACCTGTAGAGCCCGTCTCAAACTCTACGAGGCCTTGGAACCCTTGGGAGAACGGGTCTTGTACTACGACACAGACTCCATCATCTACTACACAGACGAGGGACAACCCAACCCAGACTTGGGTCATTACCTCGGCGATTTTACGAGTGAATTGAAAAAGGACGACTACATCGTGGAATTCGTGTCGGGTGGCCCCAAGAACTATGGCTACCAAACCCACCAGGGTAAGGTAGAATGTAAAGTGCGGGGTTTTCGTCTCAACAGTGAGGGAAAAACCCAGTTAAATTACAGTGTGATGAGACAGAACGTGTTGGATGAAATCCAAAAGCCACTCCTGAAACCACGTGAGACCTCCGTCTACAAAACCCACCACATCGTGCGAAATCCTAAAACCTATCAACTGTACACGTATCCGCAAAAGAAAGAATACCAACTGGTGTACGATAAAAGAGTCATAGATGCCAAGACCTTCCACACCTATCCATACGGATACCAGTGAGAGACATTGCCAGCAAAAGCCAAGTCATTCCACGTATGAAGAGCATTTTGAGTTCCCAGTAAAGGACCCCCATGCAGTCGTCTGGATTGGAACTCTTTGTTAGACAATCAGTTGTAACACTCCCTTTGGAATAAATTATTTTTCCAACATGGCGTCCTTTTTTTTTTGGAGTCCAGGGACCACCCCCGATGCTCCAATTGGACTTTGGACTTTGAGCCCGCGTTTCTCATCGGTTTTGCCCCATCCTGAGCCCACGATCTATTTTTCCACCTGGTCAGCGGTTTTCCCGTTTAAATCACGTGACTTCCGGTTCCGGTGACGTCATTTCCGGTCACTTCCGGTCATGTGACTTCCGCTTGAGCCCCCCATCCTTATGGGCAGTGATTTCCGTTACTAGGGCAACCCAACAACCAATCAGAAGCCTCGCATCAAAACGAGGCCTAGGGGTCCATATGAGCCCACATTACTACTGCTTTGCCACACGGATCGAGTTCCAAACGGTTCCGGTTCTGATAGGTCTTCTGAAACTGCTATCCGTACCGTCAATTCGGTCCAGTAAAGGTCCGGTTTTTGGACCTGCAATGAGTAATTGCTATATGTGGAGAAGAACAAAGCGCTAGCTCTCTAAATGGGACGTAACATCGCGCAGGGGGCGAAATGTATGGGAATTAACTATAATTACTTAGACGGCCTCCCTAAACCCTTCCAATCGCTAAAAATTTACCGTTTAAGACCACAAGGATGACAAAACACAACGACTAAGATAAGTGAACTTTCATTTTGAACTCAAATGTAAATATCCTCCGAAATCTTTCATGTTAACTGAATGAGGACGTTTTATATTTTGAAACTACTAACGGTCACATGGCTTGTATGGGCGCCCTGCGAACATCGGTCGAAAACCATGTTCAGACAGCGAAAACCATGTTCAGACAGCGATCCTCTTCCTTGGCGCGTGGATCGTTCAGAATACTGAATTTAAGACTGGTTTGTTCCAAAATGGAACAAAACATCGAGTTTTTGTACACCAAATAACGCTTTACATTGGCTCAACGGAAAGCGTCTCAAAGCTGGAAACACACCGAGGTCAAAAATCCTCTTCTATTGTGTAATTCCGTGACGGGAAATTATTTTAAGGGCGTACCGATGATTGCCCAATCTCTACTGAATACTTCAAAGATTAACCCCTGGTAGATATAAGAATCAAGAAAACCACAAACCATAGCTAAGTTATCAATTCATTTGTTTTATTTCACTTTTAAGTAAATCTGGTTAAACTTTGGAGTGTAGCAGGAAAAAAAAATATTTGTATGAAAAAGGTGCATTATCAAAAGAGGTCGTACAGTCGTACAGAGCAATCCAAAGTGTTTCCTTCTTATCATGAATGGAAACGCAATGCATCAGAAGACGATGAGTGTTACATCGTTCGACACAAACCAGATGATAAAACACCATTTCAGAATCTTAGAGGGATTAAATTTGGCTGACACACAATCATCTTTAAGGCTAATAATAGGTGTGTCACGTGACCCATAGCACATCGCGCTGAAACAAGCGGAGGCGGAAGTTCTTTTTCTACGGTAGATTTTTTGCTATTTCTGCTGATACAAGTTTTAGGGAGCATCGTCATTCCATTGATTAAAAACAAGGAAGATTTGTAAACTTGAAATTTCGTGCGAGTTTAAAACGTGAAAAAAATTCTGGTTGAATCATGCACCCGTAGGTGTTATTACTTAACATGGGTCATTGTGTACTTTGGCTAACACTTGATTTTACGCGCAACTAAATGCGTCATATTCACCGTAGAACAACAATAAAGCCGAAATTATCAAACCTTAGCAAAAAAAGACCTCACAGGCACTAAATAAAACACGATCCGCGTTCTTTTTGGTTGCACATGTATGACGTATTCAGTAATATAATTACTATTTTGGTCAGACTCGTTGGTACACTTGCCACTTAGCAAATAGGAAAAAATGCCGGACACCAGCACTCAGAATAAGCGTGTTAGTGTTACAATAGTCTCTCTCCAGTCCCCCTCCCCCCCCCCTTCTCCCCTGAACCCACACAAAGTTAACGGAGTCGGGACGATCCTGCTTCTATCTGTTTATTTAGCCAACCTCAGAGATAATAGAGTGGGGATGCCTGATATTGCTGATCGGAATCCATTACTGTTTCTGTACTTTTTCATTTCACCTTTCAGAAACTGAATTCAGTGTCATTTCGGTTCGCATTCCCAGAACACTTAGAGTCTGTTTAGAGATGTTACTGAGGGCAAGGTGACATTACGTGCCTTGGAAGATATTTCTTTGCTTAATTTCATTTTGCACTGCACGATGATGTGACCAATGGCAAAACCTCTTCCAGTGCTAAGTGTAAAGCAAAGCGAATCACGAAAACGGTTTGTTCAAGTGTAATCTTTTCTTTTTCAGAATGCTTTAGTAGCTATTTCTGTTTTTATTTCTTTTTTTTTAATTATTTAACTTAGCTTTGCGTGCAAACCATAGAGATCTGTATGAACTTTTAAGCCCTTTGTTAACCTTTTTGTTTAAATTCCCCCAAAACAAACAGGTTGGAACCAGCTAAAAGGGGTCTTAAGCTGAATTGGCAAGTTGTTTTGTTTTTGTTTTTTGTTTTGTTTGTTTGCTTTTTTTTTGGCTAAACGTTGCATTTCCATTAGTCAATAAATTTCTAGATTTAGTTTTTTCAAAGAGTCCAGATTTTCTTGCTACCTGGAACAAAAATCGAACCAAAGGTTAATCCATGTTTGTTTACACTCTCAATGAGTAATTGCTATATATGGAGAAGAACAAAGCGTTAGCTCTCTAAATGGCACGTAACATCGCGCAGGGGGGAGAAATCTATGGGAATTAACTGTAATTACGTATAGAAGGCGGCCTCCCTAGACCCTTCAAATCGCTAAAATTTACCATTTATGACCACAAAGGATGACAAAACACAACGACTAAGATAAGTTAACGTTCATTTTGAACTCAAATGTAAATACCCTCCGCAATCTTTCATGTTAACTGAGTGAGGACGTTTTATATTTTGAAACTACTGGCAGTCACATTGCTTGTATGGGCGCCCTGTGAACATCGGTCGAAAACCATGTTCAGACAGCGATCCTCTTCCGGGGGGGCGTGGATCGTTCAGAATACTGAATTTAAGATTAGTTTGCTTCAAAATGGAAAAAAAAAATCGAATCTGTGTACACCAAATAACACTTTACATTGGCTTCGACTCAAAGCTGGGAACTGACACCGAGGTCAAAAATCCTCTTCTATTGTGTAATTTCGTGACGGGAAATTATTTAAAGGGCGTACATTGCCCAATCTCTACTGAATACTTCAAAGATTAACCCCTGGTAGATATAATGAATCATGAAGACCACAAGCCACAGCTAAATTATCAATTCAACTGATTTAGTTCACTTTCAAAGGCGCATTACCAAAAGAGGTCGCACAGTCAGAAGACATTGACTGTTATTAAATCGTTCGACACAAACCAGATGATAAAACACCATTTCAGAATCTTAGAGGGATTAAATTTGGCTGACACACAATCATCTTTAAGGCTAATTATAGGTGTGTCACGTGACCCATAGCAAATCGCGCTGAAACAAGCGGGGGCAGAAGTTCTTTTTCCACGGCAGATTTTTTGCTATTTCTGCTGAAACAAGTTTTAGGAAGCATCGTCAGCTCATTAATTTAAAACAGGGAAGATTTGTAAACTTGAAATTTCGTGCGAGTTTAAAACATGAAAAAAATCCTGGCTGAATCATGTACCCGTAGGTGACATTACTTAATATGGGTCATTGTGTACTTTGGCTAACACTTGATTTTACGCGCAACTAAATGCGTCATATTCATCGTAGAACAACAATAAAGCCGAAATTATCAAACCTTAGCAAAAAGGAGGGATTCCTGTAATTAAAAGAACCTCACAGGCACTAAGTTGCGATTTTACTTTGATTTAAACAGCTAAATACAACACGATCTGCGTTCTTTTTGGTTGCACATGTATGACGTATTCAGTAGTAGTATAAATCTACTAGCGTTCTATCACTAATGCTGTTCTCTGATTGGCTACGCTACTCACTATCTATTCTGTTGTAGATAGTGAGTAGAGTGTTTCCGCGCGTGGTGTGACCTATTTATATCATTTTTCAATAAAAACATGTAGTGTCTGCTGTTAAGTTTTGAACGTCTAGTAGATTTATATTAAAACAATTCGATTATTCGCTCTCCGTTTCTATGCGTGATAATTGATTGGGACTTCGGCCTCATCAACTTTAGTATCACGCGATAGAAATCTCGAGCTCATAATCTAATTGTTAAATATAACTACTATTTTGGTCGGACTCGTTGGTACATTTACGACTTAGCAAATAGGAAATAATGCTGGAAGACACCAGCACTCAGAATACGCGTGTTAGTGTTACAATTACAGTCTCTCTCCAGTCCCCCCCCCTCCCCTGAACCCACACAATGTTAACGGAGTCGGGACGATCCTGCTTTTATATGTTTCTTTAGCCAACCTAAGAGAGAATAGAGTGGGGATCGGCTGATACTTCTGACCGGAATCCATTACTGTTTCTGTACTTTTTCATTTCACCTTTCAGAAACTGTGACATTAAGTGCCTTGGAAGATATTTCTTTGCTTAATTTCATTTCGCACTGCACGATGATGTGACCAATGGCACAACCTTTTCCAGTGCTAAGTGTAAAGCAAAGCGAATCACGAAAACGGTTTGTTCAAGTGTAATCTTTTCTTTTTCAGAATGCTTTGGTGGCTATTTTTTCTTTTTCTTTTTTTTTTTGATTATTTGACTCAACTTAGCTTGCAAACCACAGAGATCTGTATGAACTTTTAAGCCCTTTGTTAACCTTTTTGTTTAAATTTCCCAAAAACAAACAGGTTGGAACCAGCTAAAAGGGGTCTTAAGCTGAATTGGCAAGTTGTTCTGTTTTTGTTTTTGTTCTTTGTTTGTTTGTTTTTTTTTTTTGGCTAAACGTTGCATTTCGCTTAGTCAATAAATTTAAAGATTTAGTTTATTCGAAGAGTCCAGATTTTCTTGCTACCTGGAACAAAACTCGGACCAACGGTTAATCCATGTTTGTTTACACTCCCAATGAGTAATTGCTATATATGGAGAAGAACAAAGCGCTAGCTCTCTAAATGGCACGTAACATCGCGCAGGGGGGCGAAATCTATGGGAATTAACTGTAATTACGTATAGAAGGCGGCCTCCCTAGACCCTTCCAGTCGCTAAAATCTACCGTTTAAGACCACAAAGGATCACAAAACACAACGACTAAGATAAGTTAACGTTCATTTTGAACTCAAATGTAAATATCCTCCGAAATCTTTCATGTTAACTGAATGAGGACGTTTTATATTTTGAAACTACTGACGGTCACATGGCTTGTATAGGCGCCCTGTGAACATCGGACGAAAACCATGTTCAGACAGCGATCCTCTTTCGTGGCACGTGGATCGAATTTTTGTACACCAAATAACGCTTTACATTGGCTCAACGGAAAGCGACTCAAAGCTGGAAACACATCGAGGTCAAAAATCATCTTCTACTGTGTAATTTCGTGACGGGAAATTAATTAAAGGGCGCACATTGCCCAATCTCTACTGAGTACTTCAAAGATTAACCCCTGGTAGATATAATGAATCAAGAAGACCGCAAGCCATAGCTAAATTATCAATTCAACTGATTTATTTCATTTTCAAAGGCGCATTATCAAAAGAGGTCGCACAGTCAGAAGACATTCAGTGTTAAATGGTTCAACACAAACCAGATGATAAAACACCAGTTCAGAATCTTAGAGGGATTAAATTTAGCTGACACACAATCATCTTTAAGGCTAACTATAGGTGTGTCACGTGGCCCATAGCACATCGCGCTGAAACAAAAGGAGGCGGATGTTCTTTTTCCACGGCAAATTTTTTGCTATTTCTGCTGAAACAAGTTTTAGGAAGCATCGTCAGCTCATTAATTTAAAACAGGGAAGATTGGTAAACTTGAAATTTCATGCGAGTTTAAAACATGAAAAAAATCCTGCCTGAATCATGCACCCGTAGGTGACATTATTTAATATGGGTCACTTTGTACTTTGGCTCACACTTGATTTTACGCACAACTAAGTGCGTCATATTCATCGTAGAACAACAATAAAACCGAAATTGTCAAACCTTAGCAAAAATAAGGGATTCCCGTATTAAAAACATCACAGGCTCTAAGGTGCAATTTTACTTTGATTTAAAAAGCTAAATACAACACGATCTGCGTTCTGTTTGGTTGCACATAACGTATATATTCAGTAAATATAACTACAATTTTGGTCAGACTCGTTGGTACACTTACCAACTAGCAAATAGGAAATAACGCCGGAAGACGCCACCACTCAGAATAAGCGTGATAGTGTTACGGCAGTCTAGAGCTCTCCTATCCCTGCTAACTCACACGATGTTAACGGATTCTGGAAGATCCTGCTTGTACATGTTTCTTTAGCCAGCCTAAGAGAGAATAGAGTGGGGATGCCTGATACGTCTGATCGGAATCCATTACTGTTTGTTGTTTTTTATTTTTTATTTTTTCTTTATTGGCTATTTCTGTTGTTTTTCTTTATTTTTTCAGTTTTTTTAACTCAACTTTGCGTGCAAACCATAGAGATCTGTATGACCTTTTAAACCCTTTACTAACCTTCTTGTTTAAATTCCCCCAAAACAAACAGGTTGGAACCAACTGAAAGGGGTCTTAAGCTCAATTGGCAAGCGTTCTGTTTGTACTTACCTAATCTCCGTTTTTACTATTGTTCTTTAAGCAATGCAATACGTTTATTTTGTGTATGATTCCAAATGTTAGTTAAACAGGAATTCACTGTCACATAACAGTTCGCACCTCTTGCTAAAACTTTCAGTCCACGTGAGATAGAAACCAAAGGGAAACTGTATTTCATCATATATTGAAGCCAAGAATGAGGAAATTAAAAATTCTTCACGTTGGCACCTGCACGTACTAAAACAACAAGCCTCAGTTAGTCCACCCACCCCTCCCCCTACCCCACCCCATGTAGAATCACAGATAGCCCAAGCTCTACGAGTTTGACCTTTGTACATAATGTCTACACTAGCGTAACGTAATTTGAGTTACGGTGGATATTGCATAATAGCGCACAATATAATGTTTTATATGGGGAAAAAATCCTGTCTATTGGCTTACTTGAACTCCATTGTTGGTCTCTTTGTGTGCCGTGTGGTTTTTGGGCGGATTTGAAATATGTATCTTCTCAACCCGAGCTCGACTCCCCTACCTTGGGTAGGTTAATATATAGAGAAGAAACCGTTGGAGCTGAAACTCCAAGGAATCGCTTCAAATTCGCCCATAAACCACACAGTGCACAAAGACACCAACGATGGAGTCCAGGTAAGCCATTTTTACGTCCAAAGGTCAAACTCGTAGAGCTTGGGCTACCTGTGGTAGGAGATTTAACTCCACCCCACTCCATGTAAAACATTTTAAAACAAAACAATTGAAATGTTTCTCAAAACAGACAGCGAAACCCTTTAAACATTGATGCTCCCTGGGATTTGATATTAATAATAAGCAAACACCAAACTGAGACTGAAATAACCTTCTGTTGCTGTACGAATTTTTGTTTTCGTATTCGTTCTTTCGTTGCGTTTTTGTTGAGCTTTTTTTTTCCCCTTTAAAAACCCCAAATATTTCCACCAGGCCCCAGTTGCTCAAAGCCTGAATAACTATATCCACTGGATAAATCACTATCCAGAAGATAAAATGTATTGGTTGGAGTGCATTTTATCCGCTGGATAGTGATTTATCAGGTGGATAAAGTTATCCAACCTTTGAACAACTGGGGCCAGACCAATATGTATCTACGAAACTTTATTTATTTAGTGTTAAGCTGTGAATCCATCAATGCTGCTTTTCAGATGAAAAGACTATTAGAATGTACTAAAATAACAACTTATGTCTTCGGCAGCCCTCTTTGCTAAGTGGTACCGCCGTGTGTCTTAAAGACTTGCACGAAAGCAAATGGAATAGCGGAAACTGTTTGTTCAACTGTTATGGTGATTAAATCGTTTATGTATAGTGGCTACTAATTTTATTAATGTCTTATTATTTCACTCAACTTTACTTGCAAACCAAAGAAAACTTTTTTTTTTAAATCCTTTCACCCCTCTTCGGCTATAGACCCTAATTTTTTGGATCCTGCACAGCTTACTGAATGACACAAACTGCACTTGGCAAGCGTTTAGTTTGTACTTAGCTAATATGCGATTTTACTTTCGTTCTTTGAGCAATACAATACCTTTATTTGTGTGTCATATCAAGTGTTAGTCATAGAGGAAGTATTGCAGCCATTGAGCAGTTTCCAAGCCCCGGAGAGCAGAGCATTGCACCTCTTGTAACAGCTTTCGATCCACTTAAGATGGAAGCTGAATGAAACCCTATTTCACTGTAAACTGAAGCCAACACCGAGGAAATTGAACAACACATTGTTTGCACAAACAACAAGTCTTAGTTACTGCACCCAACCAAGGCACGTTATGTCGAACATTTAGCCCATCCCACCCCACCCTACCCGTGTTGAACATTTAATAAGAGAATAATTAAACTGATCTTCAAAATGCAGCGAAACACTGTAAACATTTCTATTCTCTGGGATTTGATATAACAAACTGAAACCAAACCGACCGCACATAACGTTTTGTTGTTGTGCGTATTTTGCTTTCTTTATCCGTACTCCGGAGGCTTTGCGTTTTAGAATTCTAAAGTTGTTTTTCTTTCTGCATAGAAAAAGCACAAATATTCCACGTAGACAATATGTATGCATGATACTTTATTTTGTGTGAAATCCATCAAAGCTGCTTTTAAGATAAAAACTAAAGGCTATTAAAATGTGCTAAAATAACAACTTATATCGTCTGAATCCCCCTGTTTTTAAGCGCTACGTGATTAAAACCTTGCACGAAAGCAAATGGAATCACGAAAACTGTTTGTTCAACTGATATTAATAACTGAAATCTTCCGCATTTTTTAACAATACTGAAGTGGCAATTCCTCTTTTTAAAAGAAGTGAGGAATTATTCAACTTAACTTCGTGAGCAAACCATAGAATCAAATTTGCATAAACCATTTCTGACCTAACCCTTTGTACCTTTCTAAGCCCCTAAAATCTAAACGTAGAAGTCTGAAAAGCTGAAAAAATGACACAAAGTGCACTTGGCAAGCGTTTAGGTTGTACTGAACTAATCTGTACTTCTACTATTGTTCTTTGAGCAATACAATACCTTTGTGCGTGGGATATCAAGTGTTATTCAAACAGGAAGTATTGCAGCCATAAAAAAGCTCGTAGGCTCCGAACAGGGCATTTACCCTATTGATTTGGAAACCTTTGAGTTCACGAAATATGGATCTTCTAAAACTCAGTCTTCCCTTGGTGTTTTTCCTATTCTTGGGAAGTATTGCTGCAACTGTGAAAGGTAAGAGTGTGATAATCACTTAAACATGTTAACTTTCTCGGCTGGTGTAGTTTTATGAGATGGAACCAGGTAATTATAATTTTCTTTTGTCAGTGATGTTCATGCACTTGTCATATCGAACTGAGTGTTCTGTTCAGTAGTTTTGAAAAGGTACGAAACTGAAATTCTAAAGAGAGAGAAACGATCCTTACCTTTTCACCTCATTTCAATCAGTTTTGTTTTTGATTTCGAAAGTGAAAATTCCATTACACGCCCCCTTTCTGGAAGATCACAGTCTCGTTACATCTCAAAACGCAAAAAGATGAAACGTGCTGGTACATGGTTGTCAAAATCGTTTATTAACATGGTCTTTATCGTTAATTAGATATACGTTTTTAGCCTTTAGTGATGATTCAGAGTAAGGATTACATGTCTTCCAGTCTCCATTCTATCAAAAGCCCCCCCGCCCACTTCCCCTCCCCCCTAATCATAAAATCGTTTATGCCAAGGTCCAAAATATTTCCGGGTTTTTACCTCCCACAATTAAAACAAGGTTAACACTATTTTTATTAAAAGATTTGCAAACTAGTGAAGACCGGACAACTTTTCGAAGTTCGTGATTTGTTTTGTGTGGCACTGTTTAAATTTCTGCTAAGTGCGCTGCCCTCTGAGTTCAAAAGAAAACAAAGAAGGTGGCTTTGGACAAACTGTAAATGACATGTCAGTAGCGTACGTGATTGCAGCGCTGTGATTAAAAATAAACGTCATGAAATATCGGGATAAGTCATAAGGTCTTATTGACAATGATGAGAGACTTAACTTATTCAGCTATTTATATCAAGTCCAAATTGTCTTTCTTTTCATCAAGCATGAATTGTATGTCCTTAAATATTCCTACTTTTCTATTGTTATAGAGGCTTTAGGCAAAGGTCGCATTTGTTTTAAACAAAAAAGGTTATTTTTTGGACAAAAAAGCTTTCCTTTTCAAGGGACAACGCCCCTTTTAGGAGAATGCCTCTGTGAAACTGATCGTTCTATTTCGAAAGCTATTGACATAAAACCAAGGAATAAAAATTAAAACAAGGTTCGTGCCTTATTTCACGCAGCTCTGTATTTTTGCCAAAAAATGAATAAGGGCTTCAACACGCTCTGGTCGACATCTTCTCTTTCGTCTACAAGCACTCCTTCCAGTCTTCATAACTTATAAACAATGCCTTGGCAAGTTTTAAGCAAGGCATCTCTGACTTGACACCAGCATTTTCCTCTTTATGTCGCTTTTTCACCCGTAGCAATGTGTCTTCTAAAGACCTGTTTGTCCATATTTGGTTGTAGAAATGTAAATCTACAGATGAATTATTAAATTTTGAGGGCTTGTATTAAAATACATAATGACGCCCCTCCCCCTTTGTTACCTCGCCACTTTTTTCTCTCATCTAACTCTATATCCCACTGAATACATTTTCAATCTTCTAACGAGGCTGTATTAAACTGCAGGGATCAATGTGCAGCGTGGAAAATTCAACGTAACGAAAACTCCCCAAGGATGGACCTGCAACAGTGGTTGTGACCCACCAGATCACTGCATATTACCCCGCTGCACCAATGTGCCATTCCCTCAGACATTCAGTGGATCAGGGACGGTAAGCGTACTCGATCTAAGACGTTGTGATGTCTTCAGGGTAATCCCAGGGAGGTAACTGTGTGCAGTAACTGCGAAGCAGTTGAATTTAATAATGAATCCTGGCAATGTTAAGGAATGCACTTCGCTTAACCCCAGGGAATATATGGCATGCGTCTCAATCCCAAGGATTTTGTCCTTGATACCCTAATGAAGGCGGTGTTTGTCATAGCTTACAAATTCACCCCTCACCAAATCTCTGAGCAAGGTTGTAAAACCGAAATTCTTGTGACCTCTTTCGTCCAAGAAAATGTTAATCGAGATTTGGAAAGGAGGGAGGTTAGGAACATTCTCTCTCTTGTTATACCGAGACCTTAGCTATTTACCGTCGTATCTGCCAGTTTGCCTTAGTCGACACACGGGAGTAAACAGGGGAAGGGCATTGTGAGGTCAAAACGGTGCATTTTGGTTTAAAACAGGCGGTGCGTATTTGTGCAGTTCTCAATACGAAAATACGCAAATTAGCCAATCTTGGGGGAGGGGTTAGTTATAGCTACCAATGGGCTCATGCCACCCGAGATTCCCTCCCACAGTCACCTGGCAGGTACTAAGGTCTGGAGTAGATCCAAGTTGGAAGCATTAGAGAGTCATATGGGAGGGGTGGGTAGTCGATTTTGGTTTAAAAAGTCTTAGATCTAGTAAGTGGGCGAACAGTTGTATATTTGGTGGAAAGGATTATGGATCTTTTTTGGCCAAAGGAAATTCAGATAATACGAACAAGAGGTCATACAGTCAAGAGAGACAAAATCACCCAAAATTGGAGCGCGTGAAACGGCTGGGGGACTGTGGACAATAGATTGTGGTGACCTAGAGGTTTAATAGAGCGGAATTTACAATGAATGTAAAAATTGAAAAAGAAACAACCAATCTTGTTCTTATGGAAACGTTGCAGCTGTTTAATGTTTGTGTATTTTTCCATAAATTATAGGTTCGAGTCTTTGTATCTATGAGTTATGAAGACGACTCCTCTACTGTTCATTCGCCTTTAGCTTGGTGGGCGACAAATATAGACACAGCGGGATTTGAGCTGTGTTCACGTACAGCGGGATCGACAAATCGAACAGTGATAAATTGGCTAGCGTTCCAAGACAAACCAGAGATCACACATGGAAGCGTTACTTTCAGTGGAATATGGACAACGGAAACCAAGTGTGAAAAAGTGGCCTTTTCTCAGGTGAGATAGTGAACTGTTGTCAGGTTTGATAAAACCAAGAGTAGCTGAAAATGAACAAAAACGTGCTGCCCAATAGCTTTTATAAATAGTCATATTGTAGGATGGTTCCTTCTGACGCAAAAGCTAGCAGTACCTTGTACCACATAAAAACAGCGTGCCTCACAACAAAGCATTGCTCGACAGCTCTTTTTTTGAATGCTCACACTGTAGGACAATTTTTACGGACGTAAAAGCTAGGATTACCTTGTGCCACATGAAAACAGTGTGCCCCACAGCAAATTACTGCTCAATAGCGTTTATTTTAATAGTCACACTGTGGGATAATTTCCTCAGACGCAAAAGCTAGCATTACTTTGTACCACATTAAAACAGTGCACCCCAGAGCAAAGTTCTATTCAATTTATTTGAATTCTCACACTATAGGATTTCATCCACAGACATAACAGCTAGCACTACCTTAAACCACATACAAACAGCTCGTCCCACAGCAAAATACTGCTCAACGGCTTTTATTTGAATGGCCACGCTACAGGATCTATGCGGAGACTCGGAAAGGCGAATGCGCCATAAAGCTCTGGAATATTAAACATAGAACCAATTTGTGACAGTACCATACGACAGTCCTGCATAGTCAGTATAGCTTGCAGCTTGCATTTTAGTTCGGTCTCAAATTTATAGTTGAAACTAATTTTGAGCGCGTAACACACAGTACCACAATAAAACGTTTAACCCAGCTCAGAGAGAAATTGTTTTTTCAGAATTTCGTCGAGAAAGAAAAAGATAACACCAATTTGAACGTATAAGAAACAGTAATATGCACAAGGAACTACACTCAACATCCATTTGCGATGTTAACAATTTAATCCACCTGACTTAAAAGTTACAACTTGTCCTTGAACAGAGTGTCGACAACATACACGAAAGAACTACTGAACAGCTTTATATTTGAAAGCTCACACTTCACGATTTTATCCACAGCTTAACAAGTTAGAACCTGACCTTGTACAGCATAACAAATAGCATAACAGAAAAATACTGCTCAATAGCTTTCATTTAAGAGGTAACACTTGAAGGATTTTAATCACAGACTTAAAAGTTAGAATATAATCACCTTTACAGCATAATAAACAGCACCACATGAAAGTGCTGCACAACTCAATACCTTTCATTTAAAGTTAGAACCACCTTGTACAGCATACCAAATAGCACCACAGAAAAGTACTACTCAGTAACTTTCAGTAACTTTCACATATTCGGATTTCATCCGCAAACGCAAAAGTTAGAACCACCTTGTATAGCATTAAACAAACAGAAAAGTACTGCTCAGAAACCTTTACGTGAATGCCGTGACACTTAAAACGTGAAATGACCACGTACAGCATAATAAACAGTACCATAGGAAAATACGGCTCAATTTTTTTTTCATTTCAATGGTCATTCTTTAGGATTTCATCCACAGACTCAAACGTGGAACAACCTTGTTCAGGTTTCTAAACACTAGCACCACAGGGAAGTACTGCTCAGTAGCTTTCATTTAAAAGGTCACGTTTCAGGATTTCATTCACAGACTCAAAACTACGAACCTTCTTGTTCAGCATCACAGGAATTAAGTGCTTAATAGTTTTCATCTCAAGTGACACTAGCACAAATAGGATTTTATGCGTAGACTCAGAAATGTTAGAAACACCTTGTACAGCGTAATGAACAGCACCAGGGTAAAGTACTGCTCCGTAGCTTTGATTTGAATGGTCACACTTTAGGGTGTCATCCACAGACTCAAAAATTAGAACTTCCCTGTACAAAATCCACTTTGTACAGCATAACAAACAGCACCGCAGGAAAATACTGTTCAGTAGTGTTGACTTGAGAGTTCACAGCTTAGAAATTGAAATTGAAGCACAAAATAAAAAGTATTAAGTTCCTTGTACAACACTAATAAACAGCAACACAGGGAAGCGATCAGCGATCTGATTTAAATGGTCACACTTTGCTTTAGGATTTCATCCCTAGACTTAAAACGTAGAACCTCCTTTGTACAGCATGATAACATTTCCACAGTAAAGTGCTGCTCTTCCGTGCCATTTGAATGACCACACTTGACATGTCATTACTAGAGTAAAATACTACTTAATAGCTTTCATCACACTTAACGATCTCATCCTATAAATCATATTGTACAGGCATAACCGCATTATCAGAGGACAGTACTGTCTTAAGATTGCACCCACAGACTCAAAGCTTGGAGCGACCTTGTAGTGCAAAATTGTTATTTTACACTTCAGTGTTTCTTATATGAGACACTGAAGCGCCACTCAACAGCTTAAATCTTGAACGGTCTTAATTAGAAATTCCACCTTAGGCATATTCAATCCTGCATTTCGTTTAAGTTTTCCCCATACCGTGATCCCGCAGCCTGCAGAAATTTCACCTCCATCTATCAGAGTTTTCTGGGTTTCTGATGTTTTCCGTGTTTTAATCCCGCTTCCCTTGAAAGATTTGTCCCGTCCCGCAATCCCTCGCCCGTCAGAATCCTCATCTTGGTCGTGGTCCCGTTTTGGCGGGTGCGAATAGATCCCACCGTTCTCGACACAGATTTTAACGCTTTTCTGCATCCCTCAAACAAGAAAGAATAGGCCACTCATCTCGGCCGTGGTATAAGTTTCGGTAGCCGACCTCACATTTCTCCTTGATTTAAGTCCTATCAGTAACAAAACCTCTAATTTACCTTAGTGAGATTACATTTATTACAGCCCCTGAATGTTTTTAAAATGCCCCATCGCGTGACAGATTGTGTCTGATAGCGAAGTAGTTAGGATGCAAGAGAAAAACCTCAAATAGGGAAGTGGAAAACGCTACGAGATAAGTTTTAAAATTAACCTAAGGAGAGTTGACGCGTGCCAGTGTTTACAATGTTTCACTTAACCAAAAAACAATCGTAAGCTCGTTTTTGTGATCCATGTTAAACATAACAGGCTACTAATTGCAGTGGAAATCAGGAAAAACAAATTTGACCTTTACGGCTGATTGATTTCGACATTACAAAATGTTAAAAAGAGTTTACCTTTTCGGAAAGATTTATTAACGTGTTAGACAGAATTACCTTCGGCGGGCGGCTATGAATACACCATATAGAGATGTACTTTTTAACCTTGCCCTCGTAAATATATGTTTTATAGTCAATTTGGTCAAATTTAGTTTTATCTTACGTTTTGAAGTTACCGAGTGTTGACCTGTAGGGCGGAATTTCACATAGCTCTGGAGTCGGCTATCAAAGCATAATAATCCCTCTTTTCTTGTCAAAGTGTTGTAGTAGGATAAGAAGAGTTCTTAAAAGACGAACATCTATTGACCTGCAGGTTAACCAATTTTATTATAGTCACGATGTCAACCCCGTACTCAAAATGTAGAACCACTTCTTACAGCGTAACAACAGCACCCCTGTGATGTACTGCTCAATAGCCGGGTACGTTTAAACGGTCTCAAAAAAGTATTTTGTCCACAAACACAAAATTTAAAGTAATTGATATTTCAAAAAAAAAAGTATACAAACAGCATGCTGATCCTTACAAGAGTAGAAAAAAGTCGGAGCTCGTAAACAGAAAGCCGCACCCCCTCCCCCCGCCTCCCTACATTTGACCCTAATCTAGCATCTCTCTACTTTTAACATTCAACTCGAATCCAACATCTGTATCTTTAAAGCCCTCCGAATTACCTATCATCCGTTCAGATGCCACTTTACAGGACTTTCAGGTCAGGTACAAAACCTAACTAGAGTAGTGATTTGGTAAGCTAGTGATACTTATGCATGTTATTATTTTTTATATATATTTTTTTCTCTAGATTGACACGATTGTCCACTAGAAAATTCAAATGTCGAACAAAAGTAAAAGATTTGTGTGCCGGTGAACCAAGAATAATCTCGTGATAAAATTATTGTTATTGGTTTTCACTGAAATGGTCGTTTGTATCGTCGACTGATGTATACAGGACAAGATTTTAATTTTGTCCCCGTTTGTAACAGCTCAAAAACTTCAAAAAACGCTATTTTACATGATTCAGGTAAACATAAATCTAGTGTTTAACGACGTTTGAATTTTTATTTTGATTCTGAAAGTTTACACACTGCGAACATCAAATGGCGAAAATTATTTTAAACTGGCGTTCGGCGTTAAAATAACTACAGTTCACAAGAAAAATGACAAGTGAAAAACAGCTTGGACCCGTTGCGAACTTGCACAAATGTATGATTATCTCTGACATGCCTGTTAAACAATTGTTTTGCAGAGCTTTGCTGGAAAACCTTCTGTGTTTATCACTTCTAAATACACTCGTAGCACAAAATCTGATGATGCCATGTACGCTTGGTTGGAAAATATCAGTTCTAAAGAATTTGAGCCTTGCATCAGGGAGTTCTTACCATTTGACGGAAAACATCAAGATACAACAGTGGTAAGTTGGAAGTTTAAGGTTAGACAACGCGAAAATTGTTTACCATCTTATATTTAGTTTCCTTAAATCTGGACAACTAGAGATGGCGAAGTACCATTTTTTGTGCTGCAAAAACTCAGTGTAACTTTTTTGCCGTCGATTTCGTGCTGCGTGTAGCGTTGCCGCGCAAAACCGGAGTTGCGCGTTGGGTAGGAGTATTGCATGTTGCGTTACATTTTTCGAGTTTCGTGATGCATGTTGCGTGTCGAAATTTAGTTGCACTTGAGGTATCGCCACGTCACACTTTGGCTAAGAACGGAAGCACACTCTGGAATACTTCATCATACTGGGCAAGGTAGTAACAGAGTTACCTTCAACCTAAGTCTACTATTCGTAGAAAGCTCAACTAAAATATTTCAATTTTCCACAGGACTGGTTTGCATTCACCGGCAATGGGTCTGATCTCAATTTTACAATTACTGGAGAAGCAGTCTTCCCCAATACTGGCACACCCTCTGCTGAAGACAACTACGGCTTCTGTCAGGTAAATGACTGCTGTTTCCTTTAATGCCTGACCATGTTTTTCTTTCTCATGCAGCCTTTTGATTCTCAATTATGATGAACATCTCTGTTCTCCTCAGAAAAGTTACATATTGACAACAGATAGAAATTTATGACAAATCACAATCATCAGCTAGGACTGATAACTGCATTGATTGTTACCATGAAACTAAACATTTTATTTTCGCAATATCTAAGCAAGAAAATAAATCCCTTTTTACAGCTTACTGTCACTACTTTAACTTCCTGTGTTAAGCTTAAAGCTTATTACTTGATTGACTGACTGACTGACTGACTGACTGACTGTCTGACTGACTGACTGACTGACTGACTGACTCACTTACTCACTCACTCACTCACTCACTCACTCACTGATTAGCTGGATGGTTGGCTGACTGACTGACTGACTGACTTATGACTAGCTGGCTGGTTTGCTGGCTGACTGACTGTCCTGGCGGATGACTGATTATTCATTGACTGGTTGACTGACTGACAGCTGACTGACTTAAACTGCCTGACTAACTGACTATATGACTGACTGACTAACTGAATGAATGACTGGTTGACTGAGAGATTGATTGACTGACTTACTGACTGAGTGGAAGTCTGACTGACTGACTGACTGACTGACTGACTGACTGACTGACAAGTGACTGATTTGTTGACTAATTGTTTGATTTATCCATTGGTATGTCCCTTGTAAGTATTTACATTTTTCCTGTATTGTATGTTTATTTTAATTTATTTATTTCTCGTTTCCAGCGAGTGCATTTTAATACCAACTTCTATGCGTCACCAGTCGTCCTTGTTTCTGTACACCACCAATATGACAGACAAGCGAAAAACTTTGTTCCTCCAGAAAACAACATAATCACGGCCTGGGTGGAGGTGAGATATCACCTGTTTTTCTATCGATAACCAGGCGTCTTCTTTATGAGGTTAAATTTTATTCACTAAATTGGCAATTAGTTAAATTGAGATAGCAGGAAAAAGAAATTTAAAAATCCGACCGTTTGGGTGTAACTTGAGGTGTAAAAGCTTTATCTTTATTGTATCTTTATTCAATCAGTTAATCTCTCAATGAACCAGTCAGCCAGTCAGCCAACCTCTCAGACATTCAGCCAGTCAGTCAACCAGCATCCTGTCAACCAGCCATATAGTAAACCAGCCAATTAGCCAAACAGTCAGTCAATCAGTCAGTCAGTCAGTCATTAGTCGGTCAATCAGTCAGTCAGTCAGTCAGTGAGTCAGTCAGGCAGGCAGGCAGGCAGTCAGTCACTCAGACAGTCTATCAGTCAGACAGCCTTTCAGTCAGACAGCTATCAGTCAGTCAGTCAGTCAACCATCCAGCCAGGAAACCAGCCACACAGTCAGTCAGTCAGTCAGTCAGTCAGTCAGTCAGCCAGCCAGCCAATTAGTCAATGAATCAGTCATCAACCAATTATCTATTCCAAGACAATTTTTCTAAAAATTAAACCAAAACAACAACAACAGCAACCCTAAATTAGCGCAACCAAGACATTTTAGGCATTTAGGGCAACATGGTGCATGTTTAGTCTTAAATATAACGTGTTAACACTTTTTCTTCATGCAGGAAGTAGGCTTAAGGGATATGAAGATCTGTGTAAAGGATTTAATCGGATCAGGGAGCGGTCACGACCCCTTGACAGTCAGCTATGCTGTTATTGGAGGTTAGTTTTTTTCTTGTTTTGATATGATTAATATTTCACCTTGTAGACTGCTAAAGAACCGCGATCTGCATGAAAAAGGACTCTTTTCCACCTGTTCTTGATCTTGATATGAGCATACAATAAAGTACGTCTTTCGTCAGCAGCGAACTACCGAATCGTGGGCTTTCAATATTATTAGATGGCTTTGCCTTGTAGTAAAAGATACTTGGTTTAAACTGTTTTCTAATTAATGTAGCGGCTTTTAATTTATCAGTGAAGTAACGTAATGAGGTAAAAGTATTAACACTTTTTCATTGCCACAGATCTCAATCCTTGCCTCAACGTGCATTGTCCTCGTTTTGGAGTCTGCAAGACTTACAGTGCACATGACGCTCGCTGTGAATGTTTTGATCAATGTCCTTCCTATCAGGACCCAGTGTGCACTGCGAATGGAACAACATACGATAACAAATGCTGGCATGAGTTAAGCTACTGTAGAGGACTGGAGAACAACCTTGTCTATCACCCGGGAAGTTGTGAGGGTAAGGGAGCCATTGATAATGTCCCCACAGCGTGTAGTAAGGTCTAAATGAACCCCTTTAAAGCTCTGTAATACCATGTCAATTTTTTTATTGGCAGAATCTAGCAATTATGGACTATAAACTTAACGCCCGAGAAAAGTTAAATTAGAAAAAGTAGCAAAGAAGCATTTGTCGGAATCGATATTGCCGACTATTCCTTTTATGGACAAAAAAATAGTTTCAACTTTACATAATAATGCAATGGCAAAAGGCATTGCCAACCTAAAATTACAACGCGGCTTTTTAATGTCTGTTGCCTTTATGAGAGAGTGTAATACAACGGGGAGGTTGTTTTCTTTTTTAAATAGATTTATTAAATGCAACAAGATAACAGACACACCCCTGTAACCAAAAGAAATGACAAAAGAGAAATGATACTGAATATAAACTACACCAGCGGTGCTTAAGAATGTGTCAAATAAGTGACACAGAACAACAAGAACACCAGAACAAAGTCTTTAACAAACTTGCCCTTCACGGGCGACCTCGTTGTCTTGAGGTTGCCTGAGAGAACGGAGATCGATTTTGTGGTGGGTTTCAGTTTGTAAGCAAAGTACAGTTTAACAACCAATATAAACCAATTAACTGTTTTCATGCTTTTTCTTGCCAAACAGGATTTCCAATTGTTCGAGGCCGAGTAGAACTCCTCCAGGTTCCAAAATGGTCTGATTCAAGCTGTAAGACAGTGGCTTTCCCGCCATACCGCTTCTATCCTGATAAACGGGTGCATGTCCAAATCACCGTCAGTCACATCAGACTGAATGACTCCGTGACAGTCCACGACGCTGTCACTTCATGGACGGAAAAAATAAACCCAAAAAACTTTACTGTCTGTGTCATGCAATCTGGAAGAAAAGAAGAGAACTTCAATCCATTTGCGACCATTGATTGGGTTGCATATCAGGGAGCACCGCCCGAAGGATTGACGGGAACGACTCAACTGCAAAAGTGGTGGTCTGGAACGAATTGCGCAGATGTAACTTTTCCCAAGGTAGGAATGGGATTCTTATTCACACAAACCATTTCTCTGTTTCGTTATTTTGACATATTCTTAAAACTCCTAAGAGAAAAGCGTACATTACATTTAGAAAATTTTAAAACACAACCACGGTTCTGTTCGTTAAGTTGAATTGTACTTTAGGTGTATTATTCCAATCGATCGCCTTCCGACCTCCCTTTCTGAATGTTCGGGATTTCCGATGCAAACTTCGACCGACCTGATAATTCCACAATTGTATAACCTGTGCTACGTAATACAATGCCCCATGTAACCTGTGTGTACCTTAAATTTCTTAAGGATTGTTTCGAATTACAACGTAAATTAGTCCATGCGCGTTGCTCCCATCGGCCACGTAGCTGAGTGGGCAGAGCATTAGTTACTAGTCTCAGTAGTAAAACGCTCAGTAGAAATAAATGGCTTCCCTTTAGAACTGAAACTTGGACTGCAGAGTTAATTCTCTGCTTACCCGTTAACCAAATAATCGTATGCTATCATGTATCCTTATGTCAACTTCGAATCAAAATATGGACGAATGTGTATTGAATATGGGCTGTCAGACAACTGTGGTTGCATTTAATGGTTAACAATTTCACTGATTTTTCCAAACAATTCACTGATTTGATATTTCGAACATTGCAGGACAAGTTCGCTGAGGCGCCTGTAGTTCTTGTGACGTCAGAACATCCGAGGACTGGTAAGGAGTATGACGCTGCGCTTATCTGGACAGAGGATGTAACAAAGGATTCATTTAAAGCCTGTCTTCGTGAAATGCAAAACTTCGACGGCAAGCATGAAGATATTGACGTGGTATGTTCCCAAGTGACGCTATAAGTATTGTCAACAATGGCAATGGCATTATCAAAATGATCTAGTTACCAACTAACTTCCGAGCGTCGAGATTAATATCACATTCACTATGTGGCTAAAATAAACAGCATGGTCACTGCAACATACAATTGTTATAAGTAAAATTAAGCAAAATTTTTGGGGAAGGCGAGAACGGAAAATTAGCCCCAAAAAAGCCGGGTAGTTCGCAATAGTACTTGTTTAATTCCTTGGGAAAATTTTCAATCCAAATTTCTCTTAGAAAAGTTTTGAGTTTCTTCCTTCTATATCAAATTGTCAACATATGAAAAAGGCTGTGTTTTAACAGGTTTTCAAGCTGTTGTTACTGTAGAAACAACAGTGTGCACTTTCAGTAATATAGAATGCTTAAATTTCTTTTCTTTTGGTATTCGACCTACTAAACCTTTGCCTAACTTTTGTCATTTGAAGCATTAATTAATGTTTTCTTTTTAATTCAAGAATTAATTTTTACTGGACTACTCTTTATTTCAGCAGTATTCGCTCATGTTTTGAAACCTTTAATCACAAACATTTAGTGAAAAAGTAATGTGTACAGATACAAGAAGCCATAAAATACTTATCCAATTTTTGAAAAAAATTGCATGTCCTTAGCTGACACTCCATGGGTAGTTTGGCTAGCCGTGCGCATATATGCCGGTTCAGGCCAAACCTGGAGATGTTTTTTTCGATTCCTTGTAACATTCTTCCGTTTATCGCTGTGATTTTTGTTCTTAGAATTGGTTTGCTTTCTCCAAGCTACACAAACCACTCTTTAGCGATCATGGCACGATCAATTTTCCAAACACAAACCCACCAACAGATGAAGACAACAACGCTTACTGCCAGGTAAGAGAGGAAGTTCTTTTTTTTTTAAAGTACGCAGTCAACAAACCTTGTCGCATAGTTTGCAACAAATTGAGCATCGAAAGCTGTAATATTCCATGACCTCCTGTACGTGGTCTGATAATCTAACCACTGAGCTACTGAACTGGAAGGCTAATGGCACCCGCAAAATTCTAAGTTGCACCGGAGGAATCCTGCTTAGCGTATAAATTCCAGATGCATAATTTGCAGACTTGGAGTCATGTTCCCCAGTTTATTGTGTAGTAGCAATTTACCTGGGAGTCCTGTGGCACTGAACACCGTCATAGAATTTTTGAGAATATTTGGAAAACGCCAAATCATCTTTTTTTTTTGTGCATTAAAGTGATTTAGTCTCCTCTCAATGTAAACTTGAGTACCATAACAAATTGCCGGTTAGCTGCAAGAACACGATTTGACCTGACAGAAAACATGAGAGAAGGGTACGAATGAGAGGCAAAAAAATGCCTTAAACAGATGCATGCAGTTGAGTGAGATATGCTACGATTTGACGATTTGTTTTGTTTTCAGTTTGTTTTATTTGCAAGAAACTACAACGCAACACCAACAGTACTACTTACAGCCAACCACAGTACTACGGCAAGTGGAAACTCGGCACCAGCTCACAACGGGATTACCACCTGGATCGAGGTAAAAGTTTGTTTTAGATCTATTCATTATTCAAGGATTACGAAACTTTTAAATGGTTATCATGATGAAAAGAAACTAAACGAAACCTTTGGAAATCTTGGACGTTTTCTTTGCTTAAAATTTTACTTTTTGGTGATCACAAAAAGACTCATTCCTTTATTGAATAACACACTTTTGAAAGTATCAGCTAAGGAGCATCAAGTTATCTTTTTGTTTTTAGAACATGAATACCTCTGGCTTCAGAGCCTGTGTTAAGGAGCTTTACGGGACCAGATATGATCCGTTATCAGTGAGTTACGCGGTCCTTAAAGGTCAGTTAATACAGATACTTGATAGCTTCATGAATGAATAACAAACGAACGAACGAATGGATGGATGGATGGATGGATGGATGGATGGATGGATTCATGGATGTTTTTGATAATTTCATGAATGAATGAATGAATGAATGAACGAACGAACGAACGAACGAAGTGATAACCGTAGATTATATAGTCACGGAAATATATAAGAGCGCAGGAAAGTGGAAAAGGTTTGCTCAACTTGGAGGAAAGTGCAAAGATTTTGGAAAGATAGCCTTTAACCGCGGTATCATAATTTTAGCCACAAGACGAGCTTGCTCCAGTTACATAATATTAAATTCAATTTATAGTATTGTTTCACTTTTGCAGATATCTGTGATCCTGGATGGAGCTATTTCAATGGTTTCTGTTACTATACCAGCAAAACATGCACAAACTGGACTTCAGCACTGAACAAATGCCGCCAAGAAAACTCAGTTCTTGTTGACGTCAACAACAATGAAGAAAACGTCTATCTACAACATCGCCACAATGGCGAAAAATCCTGGCTGGGATTAAATGATATCTCCACAGAGGGAGACTTCACTTGGGCGGACAGCGGAGCTGGGAACTTTACAGCTTGGGCCAAAAACCAACCCAACAATTTTCGAGAAGAAGATTGTGTACACGCGCTCGGTGTGGAACACAACTACAAATGGAATGACGTGAAATGCAGTGACTGTCATCAGTATACTTGTAAGAAAGGTGAGCTCTTATTAAATATTTATAGGGACTCCAGGGATTAAATCTGTTCAATGTTAATCTGTTCCACGAAAGTACAATTATAATTATAGTATAACATCCTTTGCTTCACGATGCCTCACTCTACGTGTAGACGTTGACGTTTTGTCGGTTTAGTGGTGGTCTTTATCAGGAGATGAGCTCGACTAGTAACGCGCCGCCATTTTTGTCCCCATGTCGACTGTGATTGGTCAATTTCGATCCTCACTATTCTGGTCAGAAGCTGTTTTTCTGCCAGTCGGTTTTAATACCGGTGTCCTGATGTGTTTCTTGGCCTTAAACGTCCACGTTTAAACATCCACTTTTCTGTTGGCTTTAATAGAGTGAATATTAATATGTGGATAAATAAAGCTTCGTTGACTCTTCGAGTCAATATACTTTACCTTGTTCCTATCATCGGTTGCCATTGGTTGTTAGCCTGCGGCGCAGCCGAACGTGTCACTCAAAACCTGGATATTCTCGAGCCTCTATTTGTTGCGTAATTGGCGCTCGGTTGCGTGGGTGTCCAATTACAGCTGCCAATAACCTTTTTAAAACTTTTTTTTGTATTTAGACAGCTGTAATCCGACACCTACACTGCGCCTGCGTTAATAAGGTGCACTTGAAAAGGTTCTTTTCTGCGTTTCACCAATGAAAAAAAAAAGCTGATGGAACATAAGTACAGACTTTATTCAGCGTGTTTTAGGTATGTTCCCTAAAGTATTAAATGCGATAGAATGTATGTAATATCCTAGACGATTGATACGAGGGATAACTGGACTTAGTATCATGGTTCAAGTGCAATAAAGATAGTTAAAAAGTTGAAGTTTCTACTTAATTCTTTTGTTAATCTTGTCCTTTATCAGATCTAAACGAGTGCAAGACAGAGTCCAATTACTGCCATCAGCTTGCTACCTGTACAAATGAACGAGGATATTATTCCTGCAAGTGCAACAGTGGATATGTCGGAGATGGCTTTGACTGCTATTATAGTTACGATGGTAAGAATTTTTAACAGATTTTTGTCGAAAACTTCATTCTAGTAACTTGCATGTGTGAAGTCTAAACTTCTGATATTCCCATAAAGTCCACAGCGCTTTCTAGTTTTCGATGTGTATAATTAGTAGATTGCAATTCATGGTTTGTGAAGCAGGGAAGTAAGCGGAGTATGCGCAACCCTTGTTAACGATGAAATGAATTCTAAAGCAACTAGTCCGTGAGTTTTAGCCGATTTAAACATTCACTGATGTAATGCTAGCACATTTTGTGTAGTACAAGGAAATAACTGTCATGGTACAGATCTTATAGTCTGTTGAAACTAATGTTGATTTAACTATTATAGTGATATCTTTAAAACTAATATTTTGTAATTTTCCAATTGAAGGCTTGGGGCACTCAGCCATTCTTCAAAACACCGACAATTACCTGAGTACGTTAAGCAATTGGCTCAAACCCGTGGTCCAAAGTAAATCCTCTTACTGGAAGCGTTGCTGGCGTGCCTCCTTGGACGGATGGGCGTTATCCACTTTTCATTCTCGCTGTGATGGCAAGGGCCCTACGGTTACTATTATCAAGGTTCAACAATATATTTTCGGAGGGTACACCAGTACGTCATGGAGTAAGTTTTTTTTTTTTTTTTTTTATTTTCATTTTAAGTAACCTTAAATTTACTTGTGAAAATCATTTACATATTCACTGTATGAATAGTTTGGATTTTTTCTGTACAAACGTGAGTGCTCATAGGATTAAAAGGATTAATTTTGAAGGAAAACATTTGTGAGGAGTAAATATGCAACGCTACAACTGAGTTGTAAATTTGATCAAGGAAAATCAGTAAATGTATCCCAATGCCAAAGAAACCCAAATCTTGTGCCAGTATGAATGTTTTGATTTTTTTAATGTAGTAAACGTGAGCTCTCTTAGCTTGAAAGGATTAATTTTGAAGGAAAACATTTGTGAGGAGTAAATATGCAACGCTACCACTGAGTTGTTAAATTTGATTTAGAGGAATCAGTAAATTTGTTCGAAAGCCAAAGAAACAAACTTCATAACAGCTTTTTTGTAAACCAGAACCAGTTCTCGATATACCCTATCACATGCTATTCTTTCCCCGTCGTTACAGAAACTTAGGGTAAGCGGACTGACTCTGTTGAATTTACCCCACCTTTTTGTAATTTTGCTCCCAGGTATTGTAGAAAACAGTTGACAGGTAAAAGCTCTATACATATTCATGAACTACGGTAATATCAAAAAGTGGCAAAGATTTTATCTTGCAAATCTCGCAAGTCTTCGGCCTGCAAATCAAGCTAAATTCTATGACTTTGCAAAATGTTAAATAGTCACAAAACCTGGGATCTCTCCTTCTAACACCAAACCAAGCCGCATCCTCGTTCAACTTAGGTAGAGCAAAACTCAAAACAACGGTTTTGCTGCAGCTTCTGACAAGTTCATTTCACAGTGATAGCAAGCGCTTGATCTACCCTAAACAATAATCACCTTGAAATTCAGAATCCTCTTCTCTTAACAGAATAAAAACCAGCATCACCACCACAAATCTTATATCAACTAACAGTTGATACGTACATCTTTCGTGAGCAAACGTTTGCCCTTTAAAACGTTTCCTATAAAGCACATTGAACTTTTTTTAATAATTAAAGCGAAACCGCGTTATAAAGTCCATGAAATATAAAACAGATAACAGCTTGTGCCCCTATGCAAAGAAACCATGAAATATATGAAAAGTATAAACTATTGCACCTAAGTTACTTACTGTAGTGCATCTAATTGGAAAGACATTCAACAAGACAATTATTTTATTTGAGCAATTTCTACACAATATTAAAGAATTTTTAATTCAGTGGTTATTTGACACTGCAATCTCTTTACTGCTAAATTCAGGAAATCAAAGGCTTACCAAACTTTGCATCACTCACCAAAACACCAGCTGTGAGTGATGAGAGGGGGACTTTATTTGCAGAATTTAAACGATAATTATCAGGAATATGTCTCACTTTTCGTTTCTTTGTTTTCTCATTAGCTTCCAGCTGTGGGTATCGGTATGACTCCAAAGCCTTCTTGTTTTCGTTGGTGAACAAGCCAGGATGGGCGCCCGTAAAATTCTATCAAACGGGACAATATAGATCTTACAAGCGTTCCACATACAGTTGCTCATCCTATGGGCCAACATTTGGAGGAGGACATGACTTCTACATTTCCGACTATGCATCATCCAATAGAGGTTCTCACGCAAACCTTGGTTGGACCTACGGCCCGCCTAGTGCATATAGCTATGGGAGCTCATTCGCAGAAACATTCCTAGCTGGAGGAAGTAATTATTACTTCCAACCAAATGAGGTTGAAACTTTTTACGAACAAAATTAAAAAACCGAAGGCTCGCTTCGTTTTAACTCTTGGCTTATGCTAATTTATTATGCCAACTTTAACTGTTTGACATTATTGATAGTAGTGACATACTGCCGATAACTAACTCTTAAATAAAAATAATTTTGGCTGTGTAAGAAATTGATCATATTCTTGAAAGTGCCTGTCTGAATGGATTGGCGAAATTTTGCTCTTTTGGAATGAAAAGTTTGCGGTTTGGAAAGCTTGGTGCTCTTTTCTACTATGCGGAGGATTAGAAATCGCCCTCAAACAGTTCGCAAATTAAATATTTCGTATACGGGAGTGTGATCAGCTAGTAGCTTCTGGACTAGTTTAACTTAACATAGTTTGTAGGTGTAAGTGTGACTAAAAATAGGGTACACACTTGAAAGTCAAAATGTGACAGCGATTGCTTTTGTCGTGGGAATAGTGTGACATCCATTGTCCAATAGCGTGACGGGTGAAACTGTCAAAGCATTCTATGGAGCGGCCGCTGTTCCCTAACATGTATTTTGCGCTTTGCTTTGCGCAGTATTTGGCTCTACCGCGTTTATAAACACTTAGGAAACACCTTTGCGCAAATTTTCAAGGTAAATTTGTTGTTCGAGGACCTTGTTCGAGCATAACAGCTATAAACGTCTTTTCTAATAAGTAAGAACTTGCAATTGTTTCAAGTACGTTCCCTAAGCTAGAAATGTATGCATAACATTGCGTTCTGGAATCCCATTAATACATCAATGGGTATAAAAACTAATAAACTGCTCAACAGTCGTTTATTTTCTCAAAACTCTCAAGAAATGAGTGTGAATTGTGTAGGTTACAAAAAATGACCTTACTGGATGACGAGGTGGTCTTTAAAGTTGGGTGGCCACTGTAGTTTAAATCAAGTACTGTAAAATTGCAATATGAGCGCCCGTGCCTTTAGCTGTAGCAGTCGAGCTGTTCATGCATGATGACACCTGACATCGCTGATTGGTTGCTATGAGCGGTGTGCAGTGAAAAGGGAAACTTATCTTGTATTTTTTTAAAGTGGCCAAAATTTTATTAGAGCAGCTTTAAAGTGAGTGCCAAAAGTTGAGGCCACGTTTTTCAACCAGCTAGACTGAAAAGCCAAAAGCAAGCGTTTTACCGCGCTTGGCTTAATTAGGTTGTTCGCTTCTGTTATGATTTGCGAAATTCGTTTTGGTTTTGGTTTTTGATTTGTTTTGGTTTTACGACAATCATAAACTGCTCACTGCTCTATAACTACTCTATGCATGAAAGCTTGGCCAACCGTGCGTCCTTTTAAGATCAAGTAACAATGTTGTAAAATGATATGGATTATAGAATAAGGCCCTGTTTGTGTGGGGTACTGTCATTTACCACATTTAAACTTATATTAAATGCGTATTAAATATATATTAGCTTATATTCTTTCAGCTGAATAGATCAAGACTTGGCCGCTCTGTTTTTTAAAAGCTTAAATATTAATCTGTTTAAAACAAACTGTTGTATAGAATGGAATGAGAACTAGAAAATTGATTTGGAAAGGTAGAAAACACAAACCATGTATAGCAAACGATGAAAATTACCAAGACGGGTTGCATCGGGTTTTGCCTGGACGCCAGAATTCGATTTTTGGGAGACGGATTTGTATGAAAACATAAACTCAAATTTTCAGAGATATTAGAGTAATCTGACCGAGTCAGATCTTCTTGAACTAAAATAACAGTGGACACGTGCATGGAATCAATTCTGATCGGTCCAGTAAAAGAGGACGTTTAGTGTTAAGTTAGGATTTTTATAACTAAAACAACAGTATGTTGTGACATGTTGTGTAACATGTTGTGATTACAAAGTTCATTTTAGGTATTCAATACCTAAAGTGTGAACCTTGCTGAATCACATCATGGAGTGCAATGAAACGGCGCGTCTTGAGTTTTTTTTTCTTTTGTGTTTTTTTTTTTTGCTTCTTACATGATTTAATGTCACTGATCTCTTTTTGTTTGAAATCGACAACCTTAGTTAAATAATTGAGTGGGTACTTGTGATCTTTAAGGGTGATGTTGGCATTTAAGAGTTATCAATTTAAGCGTTGATCTTTAGATTGAACTAGCGTAACTGGAGTTTGACGGATGTTCGTGGGTCGTAGCTACAGGTCGTGGGTGTGGTTCGCGGGGGTGGGTACAGGTGGGAAGTTTAAAATGTTTAAGAATTAAATAGTGAAGGAGCAGTTTAGTTCATAATAAACTCGATTTGTAACTTAATAACGAATAGTCCACTGGAGTTAATAAACCATTGAAACCGCCCAGTTTCCGAGATTGATTCATACATACGTATAATGCATGCAAAAAGATTTACTTCGCCTCAACTTAAAGAGTTACTGGATAAGCTTACACTTCGAGTTAAGCTACTGAAAAAACAGTTTAAAATTATTGTAACGACAACATAAACCGGGTTACTTTAGACATCTGAATTATATTTCTTTATACACCCACTTCCTCCCCACCCCTCCCTCCCCCAACTTGACGTCTTTTGCTGAGGGCATCAAACAGTCGCCCTTAGCACGTCTTTGATGTCATAGTGTACAACTGGTGATTCAACTGAGAAAAGCTACTGAGCAGTACTTTCTTGCAGTACTGTTTCAGATATGCTGTGCAGGGTGATTCTAACTTTTGACTCTGGGTATGAAATCTTAGAGTGTGACCATTTAAATGAAAGCTGTTGAGCGGTTTCGTGTAGTGCTGTTTATTATGCTGTACAAGGTGGTTCTAACTTTTGAGTCTGAGGATGAGATCCTAAAGTGTTAAACAAAGCAGCAAGGCTGATCTGACTACGTAGAAAGATTTGACTCTGCAAGACATCAACACGACACTAATAGAACTTTAACAGAGCAGGGTTGCAGCCGTAGACAGCTGTTTCGCATCAGTACGGCATAGCAAGATGGCGAAAATGCCGTAAAAATACCCGTGCACTCTGTTAAAAGCCCTAAACAAGGACGCACGCCCACCAAATCACGCCATCACGTGTCTTGGAAAGGTCGAGAGTCCATTTAAATGAAAGCTACTGAGCAGTTTCGTGTAGTGATGTTTATAATGCGGTACAAGATGGTTCTAACGTTTGAGTCTGAGGATGAAACCCTAAAGTGTGATCACTCAAATGAAAGCCACTGAGCAGTACTTTCCTGTGGTGCTGTTTATTATACTGTCAAGATCAGATACCACCACAGCAGCTCTTTAAAACCTCTAATTTCATTGGTCCTTGGTATCCGCTCTATTGTTTTCAGGGCTAGGGTCCATTGTTCTGTTGTTTGTTCTACTGTTTTCTCAGCAAATCAGAGCTGCGTACCGTTTTCCGCCCACGTCAAGAGGGTTCTAACTTTTAAGTCTGTGGATGAGATCCTAGACTGTGACCATTTAATTGAAAGGTACTGAGCAGTTTCGCGTGGTGCTGTTTATTATGCGGTACAAGGTGGTTCTAACGTTTGAGTCTGTGGATGAAATCCTAAAGTGTGACCATTCAAATGAAAGCTACTGAGCAGTACTTTCCTGTGGTGCTGTTTATTATGCGGTACAAGGTGGTTCTAACGTTTGAGTCTGTGGATGAAATCCTAAAGTGTGACCACCCAAATGAAAGCTATTGAGCAGTACTTTCCCGTAGTGCTGTCAATTATGCCGTACAAGATGAGTTTCGCGAAAGCCCCGAAACTTTTGGGATCAATTTTGGGTACTATCTTTCACCCTGTATCCTGAAAATAAAGACATTTTTTAGCATCAAACTTTCCTATAAGTTATACATTTCTTCCTTTGAAGACATGTTAAAACAATAGCTTTGTAGAATGAGCGCATCATGTTTTACAAATGGCTTTTCGGGACCGAAATGTTTTAGGGCTTTTCAAGTAACGCGTCCGGCTGTTTGTTTGTACATTAGGTGCCGTTCTAACTTTGAAGTCTGTGGATGAGATCCTAAAGTGTGACCCCATTCACATGAAAGCTACTGAGCAGTACTTTCCTGCGGTACTGTTCATTAGGCTGTACAGCGACAAAGGAGGACGTTTCACCGGCATGCTTTGCGCGCCTAGTCAAAGCATATTATCAAAGCGTCTATCACGTGACCTTCTCATTTGTTGCATTTGCGAGTGGAGAGTTCTTCGAGGCGATGGAAATTGTTGATGGAAATTGCGTTCCTTTCTCTACAGCAGACTTGCTTTTTGTCCACTGTATTGATTCAAACGTTCAATTCGAATATTCCTTTAGTGGAGTAGCTTCTCTAAACCTAATAAGCGTGCTTGGACACGTGAGTTTCCCGTCAGATCTTCGCTCAAGACGGCTTGTGTTGTTTCTTTACACAAAGGAAATCAGGGATTGCTTAGAAAACAAGAGATCCCCGATTGTTTGTAGAGTGAAAGCAAGTTGTTTCTTTGAGGTAAGTCAAGTTTCCGTTCTCTTGTTCAACGTTTTCTCGTTTTCAGAGTCAAATATGCGGCAAATGTCGCGGCGATGTGTTCGTGAACCAGCTGAGTTCGAAATTTAGATTCTGTAACTTTCCTTCGTAGTAGCTCGAGTTTTTCACACGCTAAATGTCTTTTTAATGTTTATTAAGCATCCCTGGTTCGGTAATATGTAGGCTACAGCCTGTAATGACTTTGCAAAGGTTTTACAAGGTTTCAAATCGTAGCATTTCCTCGGTGAAAATGTGAAAATGGCGCCTATTTCGAGCACAATTTCAAACCGCCGTAACTTTCTAAAACCTGGAGACCTTAGGCGACCTAAGCGTTTGAAGAACGTTCAATGATCTAACTTTGCATAAAGGCGAGTTTTGTTTTTAGGTCTTAAGGGAAAACGGAACAATGGAGCAAAACGTAAGCCGACCAATCATTCCGAATGCAAAACGAAAGACCTAGCGATCCATGTAATATATGTTTGTGAAACAATTACGAGCTCTCTTCCCGAACAAATACTTCTTTGTCGCGGCTAAAATAACGAACAAAGACTAAAGTTTTCAAAAATTGAAAAGGTATTGTAGTAGCGGCTCATTGAAGCGAGATTCTTACCTGAGAAAACCAACCAAAAATGGCGGGAGGGCAACTTCGCGAACGCCATTTTGAACACAAATTCGCATAATTGACGGAGCGCGCAAAGCATGCCGGTGAAACGTCCTCCTTTTACAGCGACCTTCGTCTTTGGATAGAATGCTAAAGCGTTACCATTAAATTGAATGCTTATAGCTAATCTCCCTTGTATTGCAGTTTTCTTCGCCATTTAATTTTGAACAATAAAATTTGAAATTTATGATTTCCTTGAAAGGCGTCGAGTATAGCTTTACTGACGCACTTATTGTTTTACAAGTTTTTCTTGAAGTCATTATTAGGTGCCAACAGTGGTCTGGTGCAAGGTACAAGGTTTAGTACTAGCAAGTTTGCGAACCAAGAAATTAAAGCGAGAGGAAGTAGCTGAGAAGATTTGAGCTCTAGTCATTTACCAACCCGAGGGTTAGATTACGTCTTCGACGCAAGCTACAACACCCCTGCCCTTGGGAAAAGTTCAGAAAATAAAACAAGAAAAACCTTGATTGCCATGAACTATAAATTTGAGTAGATTTCGTGAAGTTTGCCTTTTTTGAGAATCTGGAATTTTTGAAATCAGTCTGTTCCACATTCAAAATGTCAGACATTCTAAATCTTTAAAACGCTTGTTTACTGGTTTTAATACAAGCAAACGTCGTTGAGTGCAAAAAAAAATGTCAACCAATTTCATAGTCATTTTATAGGAGTCCTACATTCGACCTGACAAATTACGAAGAAACCATCTATCATCCCCTCATCGTGTGACTGGCGTTTGAGAACACCTGACTCCATTTCCTTTTTCGAACTGTTCTGGATTTTGCTTATGTTGTTCGGTTCACATTTGCGATTACGCGACATAAGGATAAGCATAAGCTTAAGAAAAAGGAATTTTTTTCCTTATGCTTATGCTTATGCTTATGTTTATGTCACAAGAAAATATAACAACATGGAAAAGACGAATCAGAAAAACAATCGGCAAAGATAATAACTTTATTGGTTAACATAGCGCTAGTACAATAATGGTGGCGTGGCTGAACCAATTTTAAGTGCTTATTCGAACCAAAAAATTCATTTGGAAGAAATGCGCATTGATCTTGCTTGGAGATGCTAAAGTGAATTTATCTCGCACAATTTTGTGTCGTCAGCCTCTAATTGTTTATTTGCCAAATCGATATTCAAGACTTGAACTGGATGGAAGACGAAGTGTATTCATTTGGTAGAAAGGCGCAATTATCCCGCTGCTAATTGTGTGAAACTATAAGTAAATTGACAGGACTTGGACTGAGGCTAAAAGAAAAATAATTTGTGATATGTTTCAATCTTAGCCATGATTCAACGTTGAGCGATCGGTCGACTATTAAACTCATGATAAATCAGTTTTAAATTACTGCTCTGTTTGAATTCCAACATTTTGTTTTCATGTAAACATACTACAACAAATTTGCTCTTGCTGTTTTGATGTTAATTGGTCGTCTATTGAATCTTTCCGGCCTGAAAAGAAGAGTGCCCCGCCTTTTAAAACCAAACATTATGTCAAAGTAAAACGTTATTTATGTTAATACAGTGCGCCCATTATACTGTTCATACATGTTTGTTCTTCCGATTCTGGATTCCTATGTGTCGATAACAGCCCATCGTAGTATCGGCGGCGGTAGCGCCCGGATATAAATACCTCATCATTCCGACGTTAACTCCCTATTCCTTTTCGCCATCACAGCGTTTACATCTCTGGGAAAAACGTTTTCCCTCCCTCCGCTCCCACTGCAACTTCTGTCGGATTATCATCATGTAATGCATCATCGTACCCCAGCCAGGCGTGGCGCTTTTTTTCGCCCCACCTTTGCTGAACATGATATGCTATGTGGTATTTTATTGTCATCAGATGCTCTTTATGTATTTTCAATAAATCAGCCACAGCATACTTGTGGCCAAAAACTCCCACACTTAAGCAAATCTCTCTTGTATATCATATCGTCTTCAGAAAAACGAGTACGACCCTGCGCGGAGCTCTTTCTTTGCATCGAGTACAGTGTATCAACATAAAAACGTTTGTACTACTGATCGCTCAACGTGTTGATAAGCATGGTTGATCACTTAAGTTGGTGTAGTGAAAAGTGTGGGAATATATGTTGGCACTTACAGTTCATCATAGCAAATTAGTCGCGGATTGCAACTTTGTTGTCATCAACCTAGCGTTTGTTGAAAAGTCAATTTCAGTACTTAAAATTCATTTCATAAGGAAGTACAGGCGCTGGTTTTCAGTTCTCTTCGAAATTAGGCCGAAACTACAAATAGTGAAGATTGGATACTTTCGTACCCATGTCTAAAAACTTAAGACGATTTCCGCTCAACGTTCGAGCAGTAAGTGCAAAAATTAAGTTACCAAAAAAATACTTGCAGCACTGTCACATTTTGAGAACAGATAAGAAGGACTTATCGTTACTTTTGCTCCCAAGCGGACCCTGCGAGAGAAAATTGGATTTGAAGTTGTCCATATTTCAGTTAAAAAGACGCTTCATGTCAGTTCAAAACAAAATGGCGCCCGTTTTTAGCATACTTTTACGAGATTTGAAATTAATTTTCTTGAGAATGCTTGAGAATTTCATCGCGGGGTCACTTGGGTAAGTGAACTAGAGTGAGATGTTTCAAATAGCATTTAAAATGTTACCGTGCTATGAGTAGTTTTTTGGTAAATATTTTTTGCACTTATTGCTCGAACGTTGAGCGGAATCCGTCTTAACAAAACGGAATATTTATCGTATATTTTGTGAATTTAAAACGAAACAACAATCCAAGAAAAAGGTAGATAAGAAATAAACAACTTCTAAGCTGATTTGAAAGTAAATCAGGACCTCTAAAGTGTCTGAAATTCTCTCTGATTTGAATCAATAATTTTTGAAGTTGTCAAACAAATGGAAATTTGCTGCGAACTGAATGCAATGAAAGAATTGTTTTCGTACTCTGCAACTTATGAGGAGCCATGCACATTAGTTTTTCCTGTGTTATTTGGGATCATGATCATCAAGTGGACAATTTAAATTTATCTCTTAATTTAGCCAAATTTCATTTGGCACACTGTAACTCAGAACCTTTTATTTAGGACTATATATTAGTCACGGACGCCAAACTTAGAACTACCTTCATCAACATCACAGAAGAGTGAAAGTTTGTTGAAAAGAATCACTTGTAAATATGCCTCACATCGTTTTTTTTTTGAGGGGGAGGGGGGGGGGGGCGGTGGAACTAACCTTCCATCGCTTCTTTCATCATTTATACGGACATTTCTTTACGCCTTTCCACTCTTCACCTCTTACATTCACAGGTTCTTCTAAATACCATTTAGTCTTTTCTACACTTTCTGTTGGTTAACATTCAACTTTAGTAAGATTTGACAAGTCGTAGATTATGTTTCACTTGCTTCTTAGCTGTACCATGCGACCTAGCGTAAGTCAAGGCCACTCGCAAAAGTCATGACATAGACAACTAAACACAGACTTCCTGAAAAACCGTGAAATCTTTCCGCACGCAGCTAGGAAACAGTGTGCAAAAAGAAGAATCTTTCGTTTGGCTTTTTGGTGCAATGTAAGTATCATCGTACATCCCAAAAAGCGGCTGCTCTTGCAAAGGGCGCTTCTTAGTTAAATTTATTTCTTAGAGTCATTTCTCATAAACTAAATTCTGCATAATTATGTCATTTTGCAAGTCATACCATATGCCTTTCCTCCTTTTATCCTCGACGATAACGCACGCACAACAGTGACTTAAGTCTTGAACAAAACACGCATTAGATGCAGTGATCATGAAAGTCTTCTATATCCTGTCTTAGCAGATACATTGTACGGTTCCTTTAGTATTATGGCCACTTCATTTTGGCCGCAAGAAACACCTGGTCATTGCTTTATGCGACTACGAGACCCAGGGACCCCCTTAAATCCCAGTTATACAACCAAAAGCCAAGAAAATGCAAGCCCGCGTGAAAGTTGCCATTATATGCGTGTACGTTAACCCCAGCAACACAGTCACTCAGAATGTAAATATAAAATAGACTAGCTCAAGTATCCCTCAGCATTTCGTTACAATACAGTGAAAACCGTTCGTGTTGAACATATGTTGTGGACCTGTGGTTCGGTTTGTCGTCATTGATACTTTAAATCCTTATGTTGTGTGGCATTTTTTTCGCGAAGTAAGCTATCGCCGGTTTTTTTTTTTTTTTGTAGTGTGGTATTATCCTTCTTTCTCTGATAGACAAATTATGTCATCCTTATTCAAACGGTGACCCCGTTAACTCTTCAAGCTCCAGTAGTGCTCAGCGTCAAATTTATTCTCATTAAAGAGGAGTTGATCACCGTAAGACAACTTGTAATGGCAACTGCTTATAAGTATTCCACATCCAAGTTTAATGATATAAACTCCTCTTGCTTAGGTGTTAACCACGATAAAGAAAATGTAATTTAATGGCAAAGACCATTATAATTGCTCCATAAACTTATGCACCGGTCAAATCGAAACTTCAAACATTCCCCCCCCGGGCATACCTCGGGCATTTGACTGTGCATCGTGCCCGGGGAAGGGGGAATTATGAACGTTGCCTGGGAAGGATGGGGAATTTTGATCCGAGGCGAGGGAATTTAAACAAGCCAATGTTCAATAGTTCAAATACCTGGGGGTTGCCTGGGGCCAGGGATGGGGAGGGGGGGAATGTTGAAGCTTCGTTTAGACCGTTACATTAAATGTCAAGAAAAATACGGTTTTCTTCTGGGCTAGCTAATAAAATTTGTAACGAGCGGGAGTATAGCAAGGGCAAATTGAATAACTTAGCCCTATTTAGACCGGAGGGGGAGGGGGGAAGGGGATTCTGGCCGCACAGTCTTTCAACGTTTATAATATGCAAGGTAATTATAAAGCCACCAAACGTTGTGATTTTTCCTACATTCTGACAAGCAGTTTTTTTCCTCGGAATTTTGATTTTCCCTCTTTTTCAGTCAAAAGAAAATTTAGCCTTCTTTCATTGATTTTGACCACTTTTTTTGTAAATGTTCTGATGCAAAAAATGCAAGATGGCCGCTTCTTATGTGATTCATACGCCATATGACGTCATCAGGTCATGTGGCAGACCTCAAAGCAAACACATTGGACGTACGTTCTGGACCCTAAGTGTCGTTTGTCATAGCTTAAAGTTAAGGATGAGGGCGGACTCCGCGGAATTCCCCCCCCCCCCCCGGTCCTGAAGAAGAACAAGAAGAAAAAAGCCCGGTCTGAAGTCTGAACAGGGTTAAATAAGAAACAATTTAATTCAATTATACTTATGGCAAAATTCCTGGTATCACATCAGAGTAAACAATGCTTCTTCCATTGAAAATCTAACAATAATCATTAAATTAGGATCTAATAATTGTTTAGCTCTAGGCTGGTTTTTAGCAAACACAAGGCACTACATCTCGTAACTAGGTGATGAGACACGCTTTTTTTCTCCAACACTTTTTTCTAACGCATTGTAGCAGTGTTCACACTAATCCGGATAAATTTTCAAAGGCACCTTTTTTTTCCAATTTGACCTATCGTCTACACCAAGGGATCTTTCTAAAATGCCTCACCCAAAATGGATATATTTAAAAACGCCGTCCTTCCAATTTTGAATGAGTGGCAAAAACAGATCTCTTCGAAACGTCTACGTCAAGGCATATAGCTGATGTCAGTGTTTCAGTTTCTTACGACAACAAAAAATATTTCGAGAACAATAGTGTGGACGGAAAACGTTTTTATGCGCTTTTTTGACAGCGAAAACAAAATAGTTGACGAAAGCCAATTTTATGCTTTTATATGCCGGACTGGAAGTTCTGCGCCAGTAGATCTTTCCAGCTAGATTACACTTTGGAGCATAACCTGAATTTAGGGAGAGATATTCCTTCGGGTCTTTGAACAATCGGCACAGCTAGCATACATGTTTGATTTATCTTTCGCCGATGGTTGACAGTTATTCCCCGAAATGAAGGTGACTAGTGATGGATATTTACCAAGCCGCGAAGCGAATGCCTATCACTGTTCACCCACAATGATCATGAGGTGAATAACCGTTACGGTACACACGCCACACAAGTGAATAGCCTTCTCCAAACGTTTTTTTTTTCCTGACCAATGGGCTTCGCTCACCGCTAATTCGAGTAGCCAATCAGAGAGCACAAAAAACACTGTTCACTTGTCTGGTATATACGGGTGTTCAATATACCGACTTAGGGGACGAAACAAATTGCTTTTTTTCTCTCTCTCTCTCTCTCTCTCATGTGTTATTTACTAACAAAAAAAATCGCAAAATTATATAATACATTATAAATACAATTGAAATTATAGCCTTTAGCCAAACGACAATTATAGTAATTTCTTGCACATCACAATACTAGTGATGATGCTAAATATGACACAAATTCTCTGACGGCAATGATGACCACGCCTACCATTTTTTTTTCAGTCTTCGGTGAAGTTAGAGTCATACTTGAACTACTATTAAAGTAACTAATTCTCTATAATTACCGGCTTTCTACCTTGCAGTTCGACTGGCGTATTCCAGAATAAGGAAAAACGGAATAAACATATTTGAACTCTATCACATAACCCCTATGGTGGACTAACTAAATTTAAGTCTCTAAACTGTTCCCGATCTGAGGGATTTGTTGTAATTTTTCTGTGTTCTTATATATAGTAAATAATAACAATACCAAACCGTAATGGAAACAATCTAACTCACCCTAGAGTCATATAAAACGTTCGTGGGCCAATCTTTGGCTCTTTGAAAACCTACCACAGCTAGCGTACCTATGTAAGTCACATACACGTTATATTTCGGAATCTCCGACACTAGGATAACAGACCCATCACATTGCTAGGATCTTTGAACTGTTCTTTGCAAGGGAAATGTCTTTGAATAGTATAACATGGTAAATATTAATGGGATATTAGATTTTATCCTAAAGTAATTACAGTATTGTTTTGCATATCACAACACTAGTGATGTTGCAAACCATGAATCATGAGCCCCTGGCCAGGGAGATTGGGAAACCACTCCCTGTGTTCTTGACATTAAATAAATTATCCTTATCCTTATCCTTTCTTTTTCTGGTGACAAAAAGTGACTAGTCCCTTTATGGTTAAACACTTGATTTTACCTCTACTTGACAGTTACAATAACAGTACAGTTCTTTATTTGACGTTCTAGCTATAATTCTCCATGATACCGTCATGAAACGATCCTGTAAGGCTTTGTTGTGCAGTATTGACGCCCTATGAAGCAAAAAGGAACATAGAATGTTTACAAAGAGAGTACAGTATTGATGAAAAAGTATACCCGAACGCTAGTTGACCTTCCGAAAAACAAAAGAGTTGCTTTTGAGCAACAAGATAAACGGTAAAAGAATCGCATTTTGCTTACGAATCATACGAAAAGAAGGTCAACACAGTTTAACTGATAGCAGCAACGAATAGCGCATACAGACAATGCCTTCCGAAAATCCGTGGCACGTTAACAATAGGGTTCTGTACAATTTGGTTTTAGAAACAAACAAAGTTTGTCCCTTCGGCATTATTTTACTTCAACGTAAGTTGAAGGGGAGGGGCTGGGATGATTCCCCCCCCCCCCTTGATCCGTCACTGATAGCTGCGCTACATCTTCTCTCATCTATCAAGGAGGGCTCTCAATAAAGAGAATAAAGCAAGTCTTATTTATTCATAAAGTAATGATACCTGTCGCGCTGGCCATTTGCAAGTGCGCTGAGGACTTTAATTCGGAACAACCGAACACTTATTCAGCTAGCTGCTGTGTGGAGGATTTGCACTCGGGACCTCCACATTACAGTAAGTAAGTAAGTAAGTAAGTAGGTACTTTATTAAAATACTTTGCAGCTCATAGAGCTCAATTGCGTGTTCTACATTCTATTCTAAAATTTAAAATTTATAATGTCTAAAATCTAAAAATAATAATAATAGTTATAAAATTTAATAATACTAATAATTATTTTTATAATATCTAAAAACTATTACGCTAATAATGATAGCATTAAAAACCTAGTTATTCACTTTTTGCATTCACCAGAGAGCATGACGCCATAATAAAACTGTTTTTAAATCTGTTTGTCTTACACCGTGGCAAGTTAAAGGTGCGCGCGTGCCTTAAATTGTACTTACAATCATATAAGGGTGGCAAAAGTTTCTTAAGTTTGTGGTCGCTGTCGTTACAGATATTCTCAAAGGTGTGCTTGCAAATATCGTTGTGATGCTTCGCTACAGTTGGAAGGTTCACTAGCGCTAGAGCATGCTGATACTCAATGCCGGGGCAGATGATTCGCATCGCCCTCCTCTGAACGCGCTCTAATTCGTGCGTTAAGTAAGCCGGCAGAGAATAATGGAAGACAGGTGCGGCATAATCAATAACGGAACGCACACATGTGACGTAGAAAAGACAGAGATCTTTCTGAGAAACTCGGGCTCTTTTAAGCTGGATAAGAAAATAGAGCCTTTTGGCTGCCTTCTTTATCACTTCTGTGCTATGCGCGTTCCAAGATAGGTCGCTTGAAATGGTTACCCCTAAGAGTTTAGCGTCGCTAACAGCCTTTATACACTCTCCTCCGATAACTACAGGAGGGAACTCGCGACTGACTGCGGCGAACGAAATACGTAGCTCTTTACATTTGTCAATATTTAACTTGACTCTATTCCTGTTGGACCATTCAGCTACCTCGTCAGCTATCCTGATTGGAGCCCTGAGCACTAAACTCGCTGACAAAATTTCAGAAGACGTAAAGGGGCGAAACGACCCAGGTTTTAGTCAGTTTTTGTTAAAGATGTGAAAAAATAACTGGTCCTACCTATTTGAAAGTAACAAGTAGTCGCAATGATTTGATGAAGCTGGCTATCCATAGAAGCCCGGATGAATTCAACGGTGTCCCAGGGATTCTCTCCCTTATCTAAAGGTTTCTTAACCCTATTTAGCCTGGAGGGGGGGGGGGGCGGCACATTGTGCCCGCGCTGACTTTAACGAGTTAAAACTTTTAAACGGCTGGACGTATAATCACCAAAACTCGTGACTTTTCCTGAAATTTATTAGAGAAACTTTTCTTTTGCCAATGGCGTGTCTATGATGATTGACGTTTCCATAGCAACCGTTTACTCAGGAGGTGTTCTTACTATTTTTGGTCTTTTTCAGTCCTTTTTTTCAGTTTTTTCTCCTTCGTTTAAAAAAAGAAGCTAGTCCTTTACTTTTTTGCGCTTGTTTTGATTAAGTATGTTTCTTAGAACAAATTCATCTATTTTTCGATGGCGTCATTGTTAACTGTATGACTGCATGCTCGGGACTCAAAATGGCGATTCAAAATTCAAAATTCAAAAAACGTCATAATGGACACGTCATAGGCCCAATCTGTTACGCTAACGACGTACTATAAACATGTCAAGTTTCACCACAAGAGTGCGAATACTTTTCGAGATGTATAGGGGGGGCAGTTTGTGCCCCCCCAGGCTCAGAAACTCAAAACAAGCCCAGGCGAAATAGGGTTAATTTCAATACCAAGATAAATTTATCAGACGAAAGTACATTAATCATTTATAGTTCCTAACATAAAAACTTTGTTGTGTTTCCAACTTTTGAGTCTGTATGAAGTCCTAAAGTGTGACCCGGCCATTCGAATGAAAGCAGTATTTTGCAGTGGTGACGTTTAACAGGCTGTACAAGGTGGTGGGAGATTTTGAGTGTGTGGATAAATTCCATAAGTAGGCCGATTCTACTAAAAGCTAGTGAATAGTGCTTGCACTTCCCAGTGGTGCTGTTTATTGAGCTGTACGAGATGGTTCTAACTTTTTCGTCCTTGAATGGAAGGAAATCCTTTAATGTGACCATTCAAATGAGAGCAAACGAACATTTCTTTGCTGGAGTACTGGTTTGTGTCTATATTATGTGTATACCTTTGTATTTTGTACCTTTTAATGAGGACCCACAGTAGCCTTCTTTATTAGAGACGCAGCCGTCATTCCATTCAGCACCTCCAACTGCGTGATACCCAAGCCAAGTTCTTTACTGGCCCACGCGGTAAGCTCAATCGACATCATGGAGTCAACACCATAATGAATCATTGGCTGATTCAGGTCAATTGCTTCAGACGACAGTTGCAACATCTCTCCAAGTTTTCTCTTGATCCGCTTTTCTAGTTCCTCTGCAGTAAATCCGTCATTGTCTAATGCCATTCGAATGTCGCGTGCAAGATGGCGGAACCTCAAACTTGTCCTGTACACAAAGTGCTGAGTTTTTTCCCAGGTCTGCAGAAAAATAAAAACGTGTAGGTAATAATTTGACGTGAAAGAACTATAATAAGTTCATGTTCTTTAATAGTCTTATTCTGAGAGAACCTGTCAAGTGTTGTGTACGACAAAAACGTCAGCTGGTCATGTTTCGCTTATTTTTATTACTCGTAACTGACGAGAAAGCAATGGCCATATTTTCTAAGGAAAAAACAACAGACGAGAGTTGTATCATGGATATAAAGAATGAAACCTGAGATAAGTTTCCCACCTGGTTACCAAGGCACACTACTGGTTGATCACACGATACCAGCAGTTTTCCAAGAACAGACAGGATTTCGTCTATGTGTAATGTCGACGTTCCCTTGTCGGCTAGTCTTCGGGTGACATCACTCTTGTCCTCTAGAAATCCTGCACCTCGTACCGCTCCCAATTGTAACGACAAGGCTGGCAGTCCGAGACTGTGCCGATGAAGGGCTAAAGCATCCAGGAAGGAGTTTGCCGCACAGTAAGATGGCTGAACAGGATTTCCCCAAATCGTAACTAGAGAAGACATCAGCATGAACACGTCCAAAGGCTGATCCAGAGTATGGTCATGTAGATATTGAGCACCTCTGGCCTTACACCCTACCATTAACTGGAGCTGGTCCGGAAGAAGATGCAGAAAGTTGTCTGCTTCCTTAATGATTCCAGCCAAGTGAAATACACCTCTTATCGGTGGAATGCTGCTACTGTGATTTAATTTGGCGATCATGGTCTGCACGAAAGATTCATCCGAGAGATCTCCAGCAAATTCGTACACCGTCACTCCTTGACTTTTAAGAAAAGCTAACGTGCGACGACCTGCAGCATTATGGCAACCCCGACGTGACGTCAACACAATATGTCTGGCGCCCTTCTTACACATCCAGCGAGACAATGCCAGACCAATACCACCAAATCCTCCCGTGATTATGTATGTGGCATTTGGTTTAAAGAGGTTTGCCGAATTTTGCAGACATATTGGCATCGGCTCATTTGAGATATCGAAAACGATCTTTCCGATGTGTTCACCTTTGGACATCATTCTAAACGTTTCTTTAAATGCTGAGATGGGATGAACTGTTGTCTTTATTGGCTGAAGAGTGTTCTCCATGAGCAACTTTGATACTTGTTCAAAATTGTTTATAAATTTCTTTGGCTCCTCCCTCAGAAGGATGTCCACATGGCAAGAAAGATACGACTTGTTTTCAAGGAAGACCTGCATAGGGATTTGGGTGTTTTCCAGGATACCCCTCTTTCCAATTTCACAGAAACGACCACCATGTGCCAGGAGAGCAATACTTTTCTTCATCAATTCCCCATGAAGGGAGTTAAGAACAACATCCACACCTTTACCATCTGTCCAAATCAAAACATCTCGATAAAATTGCTCAGATCTGGAATCAGTGACATATTTAATGCCAATAGCTTCCTTGAGAAAGCGCCTCTTTTCTTCTGTTCCTGCGCTACAAATCACATTAGCTCCAACCATTCGGGCCACCTGTAGTGCCGCTAGTCCCACTCCTCCGCATGCAGAATGAACTAAGACCGTTTCGCCTTCTCTCAGACCAGCGCGTTCAACCAAACAGTAGAAAGCCGTAGTTAACACAATTCCAACTCCAGCACTCTCGGCCCAGTTGAGATTTTGCGGCTTGCGGGCTAAGTGTTCTTGGCTACACTTGATATGTGAAGCAAAACATGATTTTCCAAAAACAATAACTTCATCGCCAATTTCAAACTTTATGACAGAGTTTCCTTTATCTGCAACTAATCCTGAACACTCAAGACCGAATCCTTCTTTTCCATCCCCGCTTTCTAACTTGTCTAGCATTCCCATGGCCATCATGACGTCTTTGAAGTTTAGCCCAGCAGCTTTCACTTCAACTAGCACTTCATCATCTTTGAGAGGCAAAGTTTTAGCTGTGAGAAAATGCAGATCATCAACACTGCGTTTTGCATTCGAATCCATTTCGAAAAAGCCTATTTTCCACTGGTTAGCCTGGACTTCCTTGGATTCCGTGAGTGTAAATGGCAACACGCGAGGTACAAAGCATCTGTTCTGGTCAATGACAATCTCGTGGTCTGGAGGTGGGGCTGTCAGCAAATTACACAGATGTAACGCATTTCTTTCGGGGGAGTTTGCAGGATCGATGTGAACAGAGAATACTGGGAACTTGTGGATAGAGTTTCCAATTGCCCGAGTAAGTCCAACAGCAGCGGATTCTTCCACGTTTTGCCGTTGTTCCCCATCACCAGATGTGAGCACCCAAAGGCTTTTGACGTCTGAGATCATGTTTGCTTTCTGGAACAAGGTCAGCAGATTAGATAGATGTTCTGCTTTTGACAACGAGTGAAAATAAATAACAACCCTAGGATGGTACCCAGTTTTGTCATCTTCAAGGATTTCGTTTACTTCGTACATTCTTTGAACTCCTTTTGAATTCTTGAGATACTTTTCAAGCATCTGAGCTAGAGTGTGACCCTCTTTTGCAATGATTGTGAATTCCTTATCTTGCGACGGTAGCTTGCCTGGTACGATGGCATTCTCGTATTTATACCCTGCGATAACACTCGGGAAACTATCACGGGCAGCGGCTACACTGAGGACGTCAACAAAGCCATTTCTTTGCATGAAATCTTTCCACTTGTTGGTGGAAAGACAGAGATTCTCTGTGTTATCTTTGTGAAAGAACAATGATGAGAAGAACAAAAGCTCGGTAAGGTAGTTCAGCTGTGTAACTTCGTAAATTAGCAGGCAGCCTCTTGGGCACAATAATCGCTGAATTAGCGTCATGCTTACGTCAACATTTGCCACTGAATACAAAGAGTGCAAGCAAATTACAAGGTCAATGCTGCCTGGAATGAATCCTTGTTCGTCTGCACCTTTCCCTATGTCGAAATTCTTGTATTTGACAAAAGTGAAATCTTTGAGCTGTTGTTGGGCACTTTGAAGAATAGAATCTGATGGTGCAGAGAACGTGTATTCCAATTCTTGTTTCATTCCTTTATCTTTAATAGATGAAAGAACGTAACTGGATAGCTCAGCATTCCGATCACCAATCACAAGAACACGAATGACACTTCTCTCTTTAAACCCTTCATGGATTGCTTGTGCAATAGCAGGTGCACTGGCTTTGAGGTTAACTCTGATCGCAAACGAATTCCAGAGATATTCTTCCCAGCACTCCTTTGCTGGTTTCTGGTTCCTCTCTATATCAGGATTGTCTAAAATAACGGGAAGCACTTCCCCAATCTGCTGGATGGCATTTAACTCTGTCTCCATCTCAGGCAAAGCTTGCTTGATGTCTTGTATAATTTTCGGTACGTCCTCGTATGAAATGTTCTCCTCCATTACACTGATGCCGTTGCCATCAAACTTTGGAGTAGATTTAACAGCATGATGGACACAAACATCCCTCACAGCTGTCATTACGGGAATGTACTTTTCAGCTTTTGCAATGACCGCCATTTCTCCAGGACATTTTTCCTGAAGACACTCTTCACTCAGCTCTGTTTCAAGCTGCGCAAGATTAAGGCATGACTCCATGGATTGCAATGTGGTAGTATAAAGACACTTTTGAATATCGTGTCTAGTTTGCATATTTCGGATTGATCTCGCTCTAACTCCCTTTACCAAAGCCAAGATATTTCCACCTCTTGTTGCCAAGGTGACGTCACCGGTCATGAGTGTTCCATCACAGTCAATGACTGACGCATGAGCAACAAGGTCTTCTCTGGGAGGAACGGTCGGCACTTCCATCTGAAAGGAAGCTATCTCGATCGGGATGTAAAGCGATGTGCACGGGCCCAGTGCTGCAATGGCCACTTGGAGGCAGCCGTCAAGGATTGTTGTGTGGATTCGTTGCATACTATCAGGTACAGCTTCAAGATAACCGAGGGCTTCACCATCACCCAGAAAGACTTGCTTAACTACTTGGAAGGCAGGACCATACTCGAAACCATTCTTTTTAAGACGACCATAGAATTCTTTTTGGCTAATTGTTTCCTGGAGATTTTTGTGGATTTCCTCGATTTGGAGGTAATTTGACAGACCACCGCCTTGGTATGCTATCTCAGCTATGCAGTGGACTGAATCATTGCAGGTGACGTGAAGCTCGTTACCCTCTTTAACAAATCCTAAGCACACAGTTCCACTGACGATACCACTGCCTTCGTTTTCCTTGTCAGGCCACTTCAAAGTTTTGTTGAAGTTAATGTTCCTTAAAGCTGGATTCTCGTCTTCCTTGTACCACATTTCGAGAAGGTACTCAACATAACCAGCTCCTGGAAAGATCAATTGATTTTGAATGACATGATCTTTAAAGAATGGGTACTTGTCAAGGGACAGATTTCCCTTTTGACCTTTGAAACTCCTGTCCTCCGTCCCCAGCCGTCGCTTCTTTTTGTCTTCGGACTCTTTCCAATGAGACTGATGTTGCCATGGGTAGCTTGGTAGTGGCTGCCATTGGGCACATTTGGGTGCAATATTTTCCCATTTAATTGATTTCCCGGCCACATACAAGGACCCCAGTGCTTGAAGAAGGGAAACACGGTCATCTCTATTTCTTTGACAGGATGGTATGGTGTTGATACCACTGTCATTTCTCAAGTTGCCGGTGATCTGTCGTATGGACGAAAGCATCGTTACTGAAGAACCCAGTTCCAAGAACACGTCGGGTTGCTCCTCATTGATAATGCCCTCAATAGCACTTTGAAATTGAACTGGCTGTCGGATATTTTGCCACCAGTAATTCGTGCCAAACTCGGCATCATAGCGTCTTCCAGTGACGGTTGAGTAGAAAGGTACCTGTTTCAAGCGCGTTTTGGTCGTTACAACGCCGGCCATGGACCTTTCAAATGACACCTTGATGCCATCCATGTGGTGAGTATGAAAGGCGCATTGTACTCGAAGTTTCTTCGCATTGGTGGGATTTTCTTTTAAAAAACGCTCAATTTCTTTATTCTTGCCTGCGACTGTGATCGATCCTGGCCCATTAACAGCAGCAACATGTATGTCCTGATATTCAGTGCACGTTTTTTCAATTTCCTTTAAAGGTTTGCGAACAGCCGCCATACTACCAGTGCCTTTGAGGTGTCTTTGTGTGTTGCTTCGATGGTAAATAGCTGCTACGGCTTCTTCAACTGTTAGACCACCACACGCATAAGCGGCAGCTACCTCGCCAAGACTGTGTCCAACAACAGCATTGGGATGCACTCCCCAGTGATTCCATAGTTCAAACAATCCCACTTGGAAGAACAAAATGGCAGGCTGAGAGATGTCAATCTCATCAATAAGGTGATTTCCACCAGTTTTTGCTAGATCTTGAAATATCCCAGTTTCATGAATAAGTGATTTACCACTCATTTTCTTGAATATCGCATTGCATTCATTGACAGCGTTGCGAAAGACAGGCTCTGTAGAGTAGAGTTTACGACCCATCCCAGCCCACTGTTGTCCTTGACCAGGAAACACGAAACACACTTTTTGTGCTTTGGCTCTTGACGTTTGAGTGATTACCTTCTCTTCTCCGGAGTCGCCAGTTAAATACCTGCTGAGGAGGTCCCGGAAGCTAGAACCAGAGTTGGATACCACAGCTAGACGAGCATCGTGATGTCTTCGACGTGTAGACAGCCATGCTACGACGCTTAAGGCATCCAATGCGCTTGTAAATGGAATCCATTCCTTTACCAGGTCTTCAAGAGCATCCTTGGACTTGGCAGATAGAGGTATTATGATGTGCTCTCCAAATTTGTCCCCACCAAACGTCCAGTTGCATTTATGTAGCGCTTTATTAGCTTGTTTAGGAGGTTGTTCAAACACTGCATGAGCAAGAGCCCCAGCAAATCCAAAACTGTTGATTGCTACTCTGTGAAACGTTCCAGGCTTGAGAACTTCCAACTCTGTAACTACTTCAAGCTTAAGATTCTCGAAATCGATGTTTGGGTTGGGACTTTCAAAATTGATCGTGGGACAGAGAGTTTGTTTCTCCAACATTAGCGCCACCTTGATAGCTGCGGTAACCCCGGCAGCGCACTCATTGTGCCCAAAATTGCTCTTTACAGATCCGATCTTAAGAGGGGTCGTTCGGTGCAGACAAAATGTTTTACCAATTGCATCGGCCTCTATGGGGTCGCCAACGGGAGTTCCAGTACCATGTGCTTCTACGTAGTCCACTGATGACGGCGAAATGTTGCACCGCTGGTAGACCTCATTCATTACGTCCTGTTGAGCTGAAGTCGATGGTTTCGTAAGACTGCTACTGTAGCCACTTGCTGCTATTGCACTACTACGGATGACAGCGTAGATGTGGTCTCCATTGCTTACAGCTTGGTCTAAAGGTTTTAAAATTAATGTCCCCCATCCTTCGCTGCGCACATATCCCTTTGCAGTGTTTGAAAATGGGCAGCATTGTCCATCTGGTGACATCACACCAAGAGCACTGAATCCAACTGAGACATCTGGCAACAGTAAATTGTTACAGCCTCCTACCACTGCCACAGTGCATTCTTTGTTGCGAAGTGCACAGCAAGCAAGATGTAAAGCCGTCATAGAGGATGCACAAGCTGTGTCAACGGTGAGGCTAGGTCCTTTGAGATTGAAAACATAAGACAACCGATTGGCAGCGACACTGTGTGTTGTTCCAGTTAGACTGTACGCATCCATCATGTTAGAGTCGCAGGTGAGTATCGAGTAGTCCATCATTCCAATACCAACGAACACTCCACAGTCACCTTGGAGACCCCAGGGATCAATACCAGCGTCTTCAAAAGCTTCATATGTCACTTCTAATAGGTGCCTCTGCTGAGGGTCCATGGACGCAGCTTCACGAGGAGAAATTTTGAAAAATGTGTGATCAAATTTATCTATGTCGTCAATGAAACCACCACAGTTTGAAACCATTTTGCCGTTCTTACTATTTCCTCTCTCACAGAAGGTTTCCAGATTCCAGCGGTCCGATGGAATCTCAGTGACCACATGTCTACCGTTACTTATCACGTCCCAGAATTCCTCGGGGGAGTTAACATTACCAGGAAGACGACAACCTAAGCAGCGAAGGAAAAGACAGTAGTAATCTTGCCTGCATGGTTACACTGCGACGCCCAACAAATTTTCTTCTAAAATATATAGATGTAACTAAACCAGTTCCAAAAGCTCCAAAGTCAAGCTTTCAGCTGACTACGCGTGGAAAAAGAGAAACTCATAGTTGTTTTCACAATCTTTAAATAGCTATTGCTGTTTGCTAGCAATGCAATTCGACCCCTTGACTAGTACCACTCATAACCTGAGGTGTTATAAGCGTCAATTTTTATTTTGTATTCTCAAGAGTTACTATGATTAATTTAAGAAGGCAAGCTGAGTGTATTTAAAAAGCTTTCAAAGGTAAAGTAACTTATAGATGCATGGTTAGATTTAAACCTGAACAAGGGCAGTATATAAAACACATAGCAAACACACAAAAAGACACATCAAACATCGATGTTTCTGCTCTGATGTTGCAAACGAAAATAAAGATTTACATGGACTTAGATTTGTCAGGCTCGAATGGAAATGATTTCAACATTCAAGTTGAGCAATCTTTGGGGAGTTTCTGAACACAGCTGGGGGTATTTCATGTGTACCCGAGTCGGATCTGTGCCCGCCTGACTTACCTATACCCACAATGGCCACTTGTGCAGGGGTACATTCAGTTGTGTCTGGAGGCTCCTTCATCCTGATTTGTGTAACTTCTATAACTAACACCTTAAGACGGGCGAAAATAGTTAAAAACTATCGATCCAAAATTAAATACAAAGAATCTTGATATATCGGGACTGTCAAATTACGTCTCGAGTCTTTTGATTTCATTGCATAGACATTATCACGTCCCTTCGTTAAATTGGAAGCCTTGTATTTTAGTCGTACAGCAATTTTAACTGTCGAAAAGAAACCCATTAACACTGCTTTAAGCAACATTAGAACAGTGAAGTATCTAGCGCTCCAAAGCTATGCTCCTGACTATCTAAGTACACTGTAAACTTGAACGTTCTGTTCTAGCACTAAAAATGAGGCCGTTGCAGTGAGCCTGTAAAACACAGTACCCTTTTGGGGGGCTAAATTGACACTCATAAACAAGGCGATAATGGCCCTATTTTCAGGAGGTGGACCGCGCTAAAGGGCCAAATTGGTTGGGTATCACGGGGACTCTCGCTGTTATTGATGGCGTCGCGTTGTTTCAAATATGACCGAAATAGATGCACAGAGAGTGGAATCAGCCCTAGGGGGCACCAAGGATAATTTTCCATTTTGGGGCTGAAACAGATCTTTTGAATTCACAGTGTGGAAAGCTATAAAGCTACTCTTCTCTCTGGTTAATTTAGTTCACACAGAAAAATGTGATTTTTTTTTCTGATCAACTGCTGTTCACTGCTACTGTTACATGGACTCGAATGCTTATCAAAAAAACGTAAAACAATGTGAACTCTGCATATCTTCTAATGATAGTGAGCAAGGCCCAAGCATGAATTGCCACGACTTTGCGCATATAAATGAGAACTTTTTAGAAACTATATGCAAACGACAATGAGATTCTTCTGGGACCATTGCTTAGAGTTCTTTTTTTTCTTTTAAGAAATTTAATTATTGCTTTTCACGTCATGTCTTTAAAGTTCTAAAAATTCTTATATATTTTCTACATACCAGTGGAACAAAAATTCAAGCGAAATGTTGCGTCATTATACTGTTTGGAAAATTTGATCAAATCAGTCTTGGCAGGTCGAAACACAGGAATTGACAAAATGTCATTGAGCCAATATGTTAGCGTCACTTTTAAATTTTTAGCTATTGAAATTGATGTCCAAATGTCAATAATGCCTCAATAATGCCAAAGGAAGGTAGCATTTTTTAAACTTTGCTCTGAAGGGTACTTAATAGAGGCAAAGATTGTTCTAGTTGTTTCTTTTACTACCGTTAAACCTCTTTGTTTCTGATTCCTGTTCATGCAAGCAAGCTTATTTTGTCATATTGATGAAAAGCACGAATACATACGCCTTTCTACCCTCGGACGTACAAAGAGGGGGATGGGGGGGGGGGGGAGGGAGCCATCAAACTCATACAGCTTTTCTTGGATTTTTCCAACACGATTCTTTATCTGCACCTACCATTTTCAGTAGCTGTACGCATATCCCTAATTAGACACAAGTTTACTGAGAAACGGTTTACAAGATATGACGTCATAAGTGAAAGATGGTCAAGCCATTTTTGAATAAAAATACTTGTTCGTCACCTTTTTTAGGTGAAAAAAGCACAAAACAGTTTAATTATGCCATATTCTACATTTCTAGCATCAAAACTTTTCAATTTCTGCTATTTTTTATAATTTTGGCCAAAACCCAATATAGCGGCCAAGATAACGTCACAGAAACCCAAAATATATAGCACATCCCATGCTTTCTACTAGAGAGATATTCTAACACAGAGAAAATCCCAAGGGGGGTGCACGCCCCCTTGTACCCTAGTGGGGGTGTGACTTTGCAGTTTGTACGTCCGAGGGTTAATTCTGTCCAGCTGGCTTAAGTATCGAACCATTGTCATCTGGCATTGGCCAATTTAGTAGCTTTTTCTCTTTTATAGTTCTTTATGCAGGTATTAAGGTAAAGTAAAATACAGAGGTATTTTTGCAAAGGTTATGACTATGGGGGGAAAGCAGATCTTAGCGAGGTTTATTGGAATCCAACAAGAAAAATGTGGGTAACCACGCATTTTTCAGAAATAATTAAGCAACCACAATTCTTAAAAAGCTTTAAAATACTATACAGAAATTTAAGCTCAATTATCTCTGGAAAATGCGTCGTTACCCCCAACTTCCTTTTTGAATTCTGATAACCACGCAAAAAAAACCTTTGTATTAACAGGCACCGTTCTTAAGAACCCCGATTTCCTTGAACGAGACCCAAGATGCGTAGAAAGTACGTGCAGTAACAAATGGAATAATTTTGTATAATCTCGTCGAATCTCGGGTTTTAAAATCGACAAGTCACTGCTAAATAGATAAAGGCCCTCACCAGTGATTCTGGACTTCGTGTGTTCTATTTCCGTTCTTCTGACAAGATTCTTTGCTTCCTTTAGCATGCGTGCAATCTAAAGCTAGAGAGTCAATCGACTAGGTCTGTTGAAAAAATAAAATATAACTATTACTTGACTTAAGTAGTGAAACTAACAGAGGTAAATTTGTCATTTAATGGCCAGTTTTATATTCCTTTTTAAAGTGTATATGACAGATTTTTTTTTATTTGCTTGATAGAATCTACACAGTGTCCTGATATCAACAGCGAAAAAAATTTTTCGATATCGATTTTTCTTCCCCGCGTTTTAATCGTCTGAAAACCTGAAATTTCACTTCCGGTGGGGTACAAAACCGCGCAAGAGACTGGGAATGATTGTGACGTCAAAACAGGACCTCTTGTTTCGCGGCAAGCAAGTTTCTTTAGTTGTTTTCTTATGATTGTGGCAGTGTGACGGGATATTTTGAGTTTCTTTGACCTATTTAGAGTCAAAAAACTGCACCAGTCAAAGGAAATTTGCGAAAGCTTGAAGATAAACGTCTGTGAACGATAATCATGAGTTCTGGAAGCGATACGGAACATTCAGACGCGGAATCGATCGAGTCTCGCTCGCATATCTGCGAGACAGAACTCGACGAAGACGAGATAGACATTTACTTCTCAGATCCAGAAGGTCCCTACATGGATGAACCTCTTGCTGACGACGACTGGTTAGCTGAATATAACAGAGAAGTAGAAGAGAATGAAAGGAGAAACCAGGAGCTGCAAAACCGCTTCGACAGGATCGTTGGAACCGAGACTTGGTGAGTGTCCCGAAAGCGTCGATATCTCACTTCTAAATTATCAATCAGAAATTTGCCGACCATTGTAATCGAGATAAAAGTTGCCGATTAAAGGTGTATTTTTTAAAGTAAAAAATTCTGTGTTCCTTGTTTATTTCACAGGTGTTCATGTGGTTATTGTGCTCTAGATCGGCTTCAAAATCCCGGAGAATGCTTATGCTGCAAGGAAATAGAAAAGTGCGTGGAATCTCTTAGTAGTAGAGCTGTTCTGAATGAGGTGGAAGTAAGCCCCGAATGCATTACATTGCATCCAGGTTTTGGAGTCGTTTGCCTTAGCAGATGGTCTCTTCGATCAGCTGCGAGTAAATACAAAAGGATAGATGGAAGAAAGTATCGTCAGACTAATACGGAAGAAAAGTGAGTGAAGTTTTTGTTCGGTAGTGCCTATTTCTTTTTCGCTACTTGAGAATGCGTAACCGGTAGTTCCTCATTTGCGATATACATATTACTGTTTTGTTGTTATTTGGCTGGTTAGATGTTAGAAGCAGTTGGGAGAATCAGGTATGCCTGAAGCATTTGGTTTCTTGTTGCCTAAAACTAAAAAGAGAGTTTTTTTATTTGACTCAGCCCATGACAGACAGGGGTAAATATTTCAGCAGACATCCACCGGGGCCTACAGTAAATAATATGAAAGACATAATGATGGAAGAAAAAGTCATAATTATAGTATGAATTGTTCTGTTTTCTTTCTTTTTTTATAGATTTCTCCGTGGAGTAGCATATAGAGTGTTCACACAACTTGTGCATGGTTTTCTTGGAGGAAAGCGGATCCCATTGCCTGCATGTGCATACCACGCAATAAGGACTGGACTTTCGGGAGAGGATGAAGAATTTGTTGGTTATGAAGATAATGAATAACAGTAATTTTTAGTGTCATTCATGTTCCTGACATTCATGATTTTTTTAAGCTGCATAATTAGAGAAACACTGTCAATGTCAATTTTACATTTTATTTTACTTTTGACTTATATTGTCTTGCAAAGAACAGTCAATTGTACAGCACTTACATGTGTCATATTCAACAAAAATTGGTGATGAAAGTTATAAGTTTGACTTCAAGTGAATAACTTAACTTATTTACTTCCCTCGCATATTGCACTGTTCATTGTACTCAAAAGAATAAAAAATAATAAAAATTCAGAAGTCTTTGAAAGTACCTAAGTATAAGAGCAGTAATAATGTTCAGTCTAAAAGACAATGTCACACATTATTTTATTTTGGTTCCGCTCCCATAGCTGGGTACATACAGCTAGTAAAGCTTGCACATCACGGTTCTCAGGAATACAATAGCAATTTTCTGTGATGTGTATTCTTCTACATGTATACTACAAAGTAAAATGCACTTCTTGGAAACCAAATAATTCAAAGATTAGTCTCAAAATATTATGTTTGGCAGTGAATAGTTACACTGGCCACTTAGTTCACACTAGGGTTTGTAGTACACCAGAATAAACTAGACTGTACCAAAAAGACTGTTTTTGACACACAAAAAAATACAAATTTATGAGGAAAAAATGGCACGCAGACTCCACATAAGGCATGAAATCATTATGCCACAGGTCCATTGTCATTACTGCTTTGTTTTTCCTGGTTCCTTGGACAATCAAGCAGAAGGTTGTGACCTCTCATGGGTCTTTTGCAAGCAGTGCAATTTCTTGTTCTTCCTCTACTTGATGACTGTGATGCAGCTGCCTCTTGTGCAAGAACAACAGATACTGTGGCCAAAGAAAGGGAAATAAATTAGTAAAACTTTCAAGCTGATAAAATAATAATAATTTACGTTTTGCTCTTTATTATAGCGTTTCTTAACAGATTTTCAGTTTGGTTCACATTTGTGATGATTTTTAGATATAATCCATAACTGCTACACCAAATTATACAACACAGGGTTTATTTATCTATTTATTTCTTCGATTAGTTTTAGTGATAGCAATGTATATAGAGATATTTAATATGTAGAGCTTTTCATAAATAACAAAGAATAAAGGATACAAGGCTTTAGGTTACAAGTTGATAATAAATATCAAGGGAAAGAAAGGACTGTACTCTCAGAAGAATTGTAGGGAATCAAAACCTCTAAACCGAATACACCGCAGGTGCCCAGCATATAAGATTTTTGTGTAAGTAAGATGTCATTGTCACACAAGGGCAAAGGTGAGTTGCTAGGGGCACCGGGCACTGCTAGTGCACAGCCCTGGATGGAGCTACATACAGTGTACATGCTTAGAATAAATACATTATCCAGTTATTAACCGGCCGTCGCCATGGCGACCGCCGGTTTATAAAATGGACACGGTTTTTGGTGAAAGCAAGTTGGCTTAAAATACGAAGAAAGTGCTGTAAAGCTTGTGGTACGGGTACTCAAGAGCGGTACTGTCTTATACAAGACGCATGCGCATGTTAGTCTTCTGAATGTTACCTTCCTATGTTTTTGTCTTTTAATTTACAGTATTTAAGATATGAACGGCGAAGGGTTGTTTAAGTTTGGGGTTTTTTGTACAGTACAGCCCAAAAATAATGCACGCGCAAAAACTTCTTTTTGCGTCCGCAAGCCGAGAACTTCTTGCGGCTACTTGCAGGATGCCTGCACTTGAATACTGCAAGCCGCAAGAACGTCTTTGCGTTTAGAAGTTAAAACCGCAAGAACTTCTTTGTGGTAAGATATCTGGACCGCAAGTAAGCGCAAGAACGTCTTTGCCCTAACACCTTAAAAACCCGGAACCCGGAGAAGGTAAAAAAGAGACCACTTTATAGCGCAAGGCACGTTGGCTGCCTTTGTAACTTGCAATCAGTTGTTTATTTGGTCCCTTGTAAGTTTTTTTCTTCGGTTTTGAATTTTTTATCCGATAAAGAGTTCACTAGGTTCTGAATTTGACACTGGTCGCCTTCTATGTTATTTTTTAACGGCTAGGGAGAAACGAGACTCAAACGAAGCACACGTGTTATTGTTTATGTGTCCCGGAGTCCCAGACATGCGGTACGCTTAGCGGCGCGAAAGGTTTCGCTCGATTTATTTCACTTAAATGAGGAACAATGGCAAAGCACAGTCCATCAGTCACATTATTAAAGAACCGACATTCACCTGTTCAGTGTTGCTGTACTTCCATCAACATATTAAACTCGGACAAATACTTTTAATTAGTTGCGCTCACACGTGTGAGAAATGAACATGGTCACTCAGATAATAAGAAATAATACCCGAAGTCTTAATTGGAAAAACACATTATGTTTGTAAAAATAGTTCCACTCATTACGCTGAAGTCGATATCACATTTTAAATCTTCGAAGTAAACCAAAAAAGTCTGAAGGAAACTAAAACTCCGCGATCTGAAAGAAATTCGGCACGTCAATTCTAACCTGAGTAAACACAAATCTGCCGTATGCAAATTTGGTATGATTTGCTTGAATGACATTTTGTAACGCAATGCATGAGCAGTTCTCTAAGTCGTCAAGACAGCAAGCCCCGGGCAGCAAGCTGTGTCGAAAGGCGAATGTGTAGTTGAAATCATATGTCTATGCTATTTCTTCGAGTATCCCTTTTTTGCAGGGAAATTAAACTGGTAAAGATGCAGGGATTCTTGATGACTTCACCCACGCGATGGCATGACCTCCTGCATGTGTAAGTCTGGTCTTGTCTTGCCTGTCAAAGAAGAGTTCGCGCAGTTTGCCGCAATTATAGCTTTTGGACCTTTTTGTTTCTATTTCTTGGATGGAATGAAAAACTGAATTGAGTCAGTTCTGAGTTGAACCCGTATCACCGTATCTGAGACACGCTTAAAAAAATTGTTCATGTTTTGTCATGTGCCGGAGATCATGTTTACCGGGTGTTTATCTTGCAGTCGGAAAGCTGGCGGATATTCCATTTCGTGATGTGAATTTCCTTCGATACTTCGGTTGTTCGAACATTTGCTTCCTTGATTTTTTGATTAGCCTTGTGAACTTTCGCTTGACTTGGCGAATTGTCGCGCCAACACGCCAACACGACGAAAAATCGCTCGAAAGCTCGGTGATATTTCAAAGAGAATAGAGCGCGAGATTCGCTCTCATTACTTTTGCAATACCTCACACTAACACGAGCACTACAAGTTTCTTCGGCTGGACCCTCACTACTTCTTGCGCCTTCTTGCGGCTTGCGGTAACATTAGTAACTTCTTGCGGCTAGATTTTCAACTTCTTGCGTTTCGAATGTTCTTGCGGGTAAACTGCAAAAACCTAGCACTTTCACTTCTTGCGCGGGCTTGCGTGTTCTTGCGGCGCAAGAACTTCTTGCGCCACTTCTTGCGCGTGCATTATTTTTGATAGGATTGAATGCGAAAATAGGATTGAATGCGAAATTGACTGTGTTGTCTGATCTAGTTAGTGGCTATGGTGAAACTTTTTTTAGCGCAGGAGTTTTTTTTTATTGGGATTGACATTTTGAGGGGTGTAAAAATGTGGGAGTCAGAAGGATTTGTGAATGTCAGGACCATATCACGCTTCTGTGAATGTGATTTGCTTTGAAAGTTGCGTTTTGCGTGAGAGGCAGTTTCCCTTGGCGTTTTATGGGGGGGGGGGTGGTTTGCGAAGTGGATTGTAAGGTTTCTGATTGGCTAACTTGTATTTCGCAGCGGACAAAAAGGACAGTTGCGTTTTGCCGGCGTGGGCTAGGAAGAGAAGGAATTGGTACTAGTATGATGATGCAATATTAGTTGATTGCACATCAGTACATGATAGTTCTTGTGAACGGAGAGAAATGAGTGTTTATTTGAGGCGAGAAGTTGATACGAAGGAATCGTCATTAATAAGGAGTTTTTTTATTAATAACGCAGGTGTTACGAGTCTTTTTGCATTGAAAGAACGAAAATATCTGAATATTATCGACGGATTTGTGTGGTTTGCGTGTGGTGTTCGCTAAAGGCTACGAGCAGTCTCACTTTCCGTTTAGAGGTAGATAGTGAAGGAAAAGAAAAACAGGCGAGTGAGCGCGAAATCGATTGCGGCTCGACAGGCGCGTTAGCTTTCAAAGACGTGGGCGACTTTCGTCCCCGCTCGCTTGTTTACCTGGTTAGCGGGTTAGCAAACTGGATTTAAACATCACGTCATGAGATATCTTGACGTGCCCCATACTCTGACGATCTGCTCGAGCTCGTGTTTTTTGATTCTACTGCTATGTTCACTGTTTGTATTTAAGGTCTAGGCAGAACAGTAAATACTTCGTCGTCCCTGTGTGAGCATTCTCAGTTGTGGACGAATTCATATCGACATTCAACGTTTGAGTGATTTTGCGTTTTTCAGCACAAATAAAGCGATAAGAAAGATAAGCTGAGTCATCAGAGTTTAAACATTACGTCATCCAGTACCGCTATAGTCAAAATATTGTGTCACACAATCACACTTTTCCTCACGCCGGTTCGTAAAAAAAGAGGATCGCGCTAACATTTGTGAAACCTAGGGGTGGGGAGGGTCAGAATGGCCGGTTAAAATGCCCAATGGGCTTTCTTGTTTCTATATAAATTATACAAGAACAGAGAAGTTTGCTTACATGGAGTAGTTGGTGGAACATTTACTGCTGTCATTTTCTGCCTGGCCTGCCTTCGTTCCACTGCAACCTGTCTTTCTTCCTTTTCCAGCATGCTGTTCATCTGCAGTGGCGATTGTTCCCGAAGCTCATTTGTAGCAGTACCAAGCTGTTTTAAATTTTCAGCCTCCAAATAGGTCTGGTAAAACTCCTCAACATAATCTTAACAATATAAACAAACATTGGCTTTATTAAATTAAGAAAATAAATATATAAATACAATTTTTTTGCATGAATTTATAACAAATTGAGACTATAATCACTTAAGTTCAGAGATAAAAATAAGATGTTATCTTAGAGAACATAGATATGTACTGTATGTGACACAGAAGGCACTAGACAGGGAAAAGGGGAGGTTCATGAAACTGGGCAAGTCAGTGATCGACAAAAAAAGAAATTCAAGGAACACTCAGAAATCAATCCCTTTGGGTACATTTAGCATGTAGTTAACACTTTGTAATCCTGTGGTTACTGATAATAAAAGTTACAGTTTCTTACCAAAGTTTTGTTCAATTGTGATGTCTCTAATTGAAGCTTCCCCATTCTTGAACTTGGGGTAGATGACTCGAATTTGTTCAGAACCATTGGCATTCTTCTTGGTATCCCGCATCAAATTAAAATTGAAATGTATTGCTGCAAGGACATGCCTATTGTAAAGATTAATAAAAAGGTATATGAACACCAAGAAAAAATAACGTACATGTACATGTGGTTGTTCAAGAAAAACTCCCAGACCCACCGCTGAAAAAGCACATCACCCTCACAATAACAAAAATATCCATAATCCCCCTCCATGGTTGCCACAGACATGAGTTTTCAAAATTCCCTGACTTTTCCCTGACTTTTTCCTGATAAAAATATAATTTCCCTGACCAAAATTAATAAATACAAAATGTCAGATATAGTAGCGGCCTCCGGCCTCCCCTTACAGCCGTCCTTTCCACCCATTTATTTAAGACTGACAAGTTTTCAACAAATCGCAACAATTAGGGCATTTCCACGATGGTTTTAACAAAACAAAGAGACAAGAAAAAGGAGAGATCACAGTGACCTGAAATATTTCTTTCAGACATCAATGGTGTATGAAATTGTAATTCAATTTTCCCTGACTTTTCTTCAAAATGTCAGTTTTCCCTGACTCAGAATAAAATTTCCTGACTTTTTCCTGACCTTGAAGAATTTTGTTTTTCCCTGACCATTTCCTGACCTGTGGCAACCCTGCCCTCCCCCCCACTGGAAATGCTTGGAATGAAAATTATAGTAACAACTGCATGTTCATCAAAAGAAGTGTTGTGAAACAGTACTGCATTGCATGTAATCAATTATACTCACCTGCAAAACATTCCAGCAAAACTGTATGCAATCATTTTGGGGCAGAAATGGTTTAAAACAGAGTGGAAACCCTCTAGGCAGCTAGTTTGGGAGAGTGGAGATGCTTGCTTGATTCCACTTATTAACCTGGAGTTGGTTAGAGCAGCATATACCTTTCCATACACTGGCGAGTCTGCAATAAACCAAGCCAAAGGTGTAAGGTTTGGGTAGGTCACTGACTGTACATGTACATGCTGGGGGGCGGGGGGTTAGTTATGTGCCACCAAGGTTCTTAAATCCTGACCCTATTTAAGACAAATGACATTGAAAATTGATGCCCTTTTTGAGGCCCAGAAGCAGCACATACCTATATAGCTTAATAAAATATATGGGAGTACCCCCCTTCCAAGTAATGTACATGTACTTGTCCTGTATTTCTTTAAAGTGACATAGTACAATCAGAGTACTCAATTTACAATGGTGTAACTAATGTATATCTTAAGTGTGCTTGCTTTGAGTCCTGACTAAAGTGAATTAAAGTGAATTACATTGTACTTGTAAGGGAGGAGAACTAAAACTGTCAGGATGGATTTTTGGTAAGCTTATAATTTGCAACAAGTAAGAAAAAAAAAGCATCACAAGCACAAAACCAACAATGATTTGCGGCATTAGCAAAGGCATAAAAGAGACTAAGCTTTCAATTGCAAGGAACGTAAGAAAGGCGTGAGTATATAAACAATCTAAAGGTGAGAAAAAAAAACTTACCGAACGGCGTTTCATACGAAGGTCTCTGCTCGTTTCTTCCTCTGGTGCCTTTACCTGGTGAATGCTAGGCACTGGTAGAACGCCAATTTCATCTTTTTCAATCTTTGCTGTAATGTGTTTTCTTTGAAGGACAGCCGTACAAAGTCTTCGGGCGTGAAATGCACCGAACAGACAACCGAGTATTTGCTGGCAGTCCACTTTTCTTGCGAGTGGTACTGACGAAGGAAATCCATTTTCGTCTTCTTTTCACGGCTTCTGGTCTAGGATCGTCGTAGAAAGGTATTGGATGAATAGAAATACCTTTTTTCTCGTCTTTCGTGTTGCTACAGCCATAAACAACGCATTTTTGCACCATTCTTTCTCACAACAGTTTACACCAACACGAAAACAACTAGCGAAATGACCCAGAAACTTGCTTGCCGCGAAACAAGAGGTCCTGTTTTGACGTCACAATCATTCCCAGTCTCTTGCGCGGTTTTGTACCCCACCGGAAGTGAAATTTCACGTTTTTAGACGATTAAAACGCGGGGAAGAAAAATCGATATCAAAAAATTTTTTTCGCTGTTGATATCAGGACACTGTGTAGATTCTATCAAGCAAATAAAAAAAAATCTGTCATATACACTTTAAGCTCTGCTTTCGTTCAAATATCACAAGATTTCAGTTTTATTGACCATAAGAGGTTTCCTTGTGTTGCTATAAACTTGAATGATTGTGCAACCACTTATCATGCGTCAACCTACATTGTGATCGGGACTAATTTTCCTCAAAAAAGAAAAAAGGCCTGGTTTCGTAATGTTTTAAAGGCCAGCTCCCTTTCCTCTGTCTCAACTCCATATAACAGCTCCCTCAGCTATTTTTACTCGACATGAACTAAACACTAAACAACATTGATAACATCATGTTTATCATTCTTGGAGTCATTCGCGTTTATGATATTGGCTTTAGTGCTTTAGGTGTAGCCAGTGGAGTGTAAAGTCACACTGCACCCACAAAACAAACTATATGCAGCTTTCAAGAAGCCAGAGCGAGAAAACAAAGAGTCCAAAGCATAAGTTGTAACCTAATGGAAATTGTTTATTACCACGAGGTAAGATTTACCAGAGAAACAAATAAAGGCCACCTCTTGTATTTTCCGAAACTAATTTGATCAAACAAGTGTGTCAGTTACTTGGTGACCCTTCTTATTTGTAATTCAACCTTTATTGAGTTAACAAAATTATATTTATAATTACATTTACGGAAACTAAATTAAAAAAAAGGTGCATTAACAAGGAGAAGTGATAAGTAATGCAGCAATTTCAAACGAAATTGGAGTCGAACTTAGTAGCGCTGGTAGCCGGCTGGCAGCAAGTTCCTACTTGTATAAAATTTTCGGTTCGGAAGCAAGATTTCTTAAAGACTTTACGTACACTCTTTTTGTTGAAGTAATCGATTTCTATAGTTTTGAAAGGAACAGGAGAAAGCACAAAATAGGATAAATGGGAAAACAAACCTAAAATGTCTACCCAACGGAACACTTCTTGGTAGGTTGTAAAATTGACGGTAGCATCGTATTGACCTTTCCACGAAGAGAACCAAAACGCTTTATTCCTTTTAACCTTTCGATTCACGAACAAACTAGCAGACAAGCATACCATGGATACGATGCTTCATTTCTTAATTAAGTCGTTAAACTGAGGCAAGCTCAAGTTAAGATTTTTAAAGGAAGGAACTTACCTTTCATGAAAAAACGATGTACAAGCTGTTAGCGTTGGTTTCGAAAGGGCAACGTCTATAGTCTTTATTAATGTCGTGAAAGCTGCATAATGACGCATTTCTGACGCAATGTTTTTCATTTTCTCATGTTAATAAAGCCGTTGTGCAATCGCTTATGTAATCGCTTAGATCGGGCGCGCACGTTTAACGCATCACTGCATGTGTTAGCGTGCAGACGCGCAAATGACGTTACAAATGACACCAACGGAGAGACAACTTTCCTCTCACAATGGAAATTGCCAACTGAAACTGAAAATCTTTCATTAACTAGTTCAATGTGGATTTAACTGTTAAGCAAGTAATGGAACGTTGTGGCACATGTATAGAGCAAAATAAGCTAATAGAAAAGTCATAATCCTGATCGAGTTAGTCATCTAGATCTTTCACTGTTTGTCCAATCAAATTAAGCCATTTTAGATGCTATGACTCGAACCGTGCGTTTGCACCGTAAGCCAAATATTCTGTATTCAAGTGATGCGGTCTCGTTCAAACGTGCTACAAGACACAATTTTCAGGAAGCCCTGCATACCAAAACGAGACAGGCACTGTGAATCGTACCGTTATTACGTCCGGTAGTCGTGGGCTGTTATTGCTCGGACAACATGGAGGAGGCGGGGGGTGGGGGGGAGGGGGTTACCAGAGAGCTCAAAGAATCATTTTGCAGGTTGGACCATAAATCCCCGCCCCGACTCAGTGTTTAACAGAAAGGTCAAGAAGGCCTTTGTCGAGGTTTTAGTCGACTGGAAACCTGCATGCAGTATGTAAAACCTAGCATCCTATGCAGAGGTTGCAGGGCCCCTCTGAAGAGCACCTATTGGTGAAGAGGGCTCCTGCTAAAATATTATTATTATTATTATTATTATTATTATCATTATTAGAAAGACGTTCTTTCTTGACTAGCCAAAAAACGTCTGCGTAGGATGCTATGTCATGTGGTAAATCGATATCATCGTCATCAGTAAGTTAACTTTCATGTGATATTTAGAAAAGCTCCGCACCTAAGATGTTTGTTGTAAAAAATAAACAAATAACTTATGATAAACAAAGTGCTATAAAATGCCGGTATTAACAAATTTAAAAGGCACTTACCTTTCACGAGCCGCCACCAATATGTAGTAAATGCTCGTTGCGCTGCTAGAATTTTGCAGGCACTCAAAGGTTTTTCATCTAATAAATGTCTCCTTTTTAAACGTCGTGTCGGTTTCCAGAAGCCTTTCTAGAAATCATGACTTGCCGTGTCCATTTGCACGGAGTTAGTGAAGCATGTTGATCAACGCCCAACGTTTTGACGAAAGCGGAGACTTAATTGCATTCCGATCGTTTCATCAGAGAAACGAGCGGATCATTCAAGGATATTGATGAGGGCGGTTAAACGACTTTCAAGCTTGGCGTTTTTCCGTCAACCTGAAGTTCCAGTTGCAAAAACTGGATTCGTAACTTTGATGTGTCTTTTTATACATCTGCAACTCGCGCGATTCATACATTCACTGCATGGCAGAGTAAAACAATCTCAACTACTTCGCTCACTTTATCTTCTTCCCGCTCGAATGCCTACTCTTGGTCTCCCAGAGGATGTATTTCTGGTATTCCGAATTTACGACAGTAAAACAACTGTGAAAGTCATTTCCTCTTCCCGGCTAAATCTAGGAAGATCGAAGAGTCTCTGCTTGCAGGGTAGAAAAGAATGGGCAATCCGCCGTACCACTTAATATTGACCTTGTTTTCCGCTTAACGGACTCTTAACTAAGACATAATTTGAAGACCGTTTACGATGGCATTTATAAATCACACCTGTTAGTATTTAGGAAAAGTAGGGTTCGTGGCCAAGATGGTAAGTGCCCAACTCCTTGAGAAGGCGGTAGCATTTTGAACTCAACTGCCTTGCGGAATTCAATTTTGTTTGGCTAGTATTCTCTTTGTATGGATAACTATGGAAGCTAACTTGTGATAAAATCCCCCCCCCCCCCCCCAAAAAAAAAAACGAGGTTTTCTTACCGTTCGGAACAGTAGGCCAATGTTGTTATATAATTACTGCAAAAATACTGTTATAAATAAATAAATAAATAAATAAATAAATAAAGTATGGTAAAAAACACAGACACTTTGTGCACGATTTACAGAATTTAGCTGCGTTGAACAAATCAAGAATTCGACGCCATGCATAACAAAAGGAATCTTTTCCGCATGACCGGAAACGGTCATGAACTGACTTACTAGTCAGTGTTCATGGAAAAAGAGAGAATCTTCTCTTTGCTCGAATTTTTAGCAAAAAGCGATTTCCGTAAAGGAATGACCTTTTCTTTCTGGAGAGAAAATGAAGAAAAAAATCGGTGGCCAGTGTTGCTAAGACTCACTTACTCGACATGCACTAATGAAATCAATAAAACAGCTTAATAGCATTCAAATTATCTTCTGGCGTTTAAGTCATGATATTGACCTCATATAGGTGAAGGAATTGTAACCGAGTTATTCTGTTCTGCTTACTCGGCTGATAGCAGACTTCATTAGAAACTGGGATGTTATAAGCAGTGATGAGAGGGCAGTCTTAGAATTGAAATTTTATGATATCTAAGTCGTTTTGGTGTAGTCTGTGAAGCAAAAAGCACTGATAACAAGTGTATACAGAAGAACCTATAGATATAAATCGGTTGGCGTGTAAGTGAGAAACCAAATAACTAGATATTTGTGTCTACATCGAATGAGTTTAAATTGACTTGAATAAAATGCATGTCTGTTGTCTTGCTTTGGCTTGACGTAAAGGGAACGTCACCAAACTTCGTTCTCAGTAGTCAGTAAGCTAAGAGGCCGCACTTTGATAAACATTCTTGTACACAGTCATGCGTGTTGTTGGACCCTGTCAGCGCTCACGTAAAATGATTTGAGTGGTTTTTTGATTGAGTTACCCTCATCCACATCATAAAAGGAGACCAATATTCACTGTAGATACTGTAATATTACCATAACCATTCCCTAACAATAATGAAAAATCCCTTAGTATGTCAGATCAGAATCCCGAAAAGAAATTCGGTTTTGATTCTTTCAAGGCTATCCGAGTAAAACTCAGGAACGTGCCGTTGCCTGCGAGAATCCAAACTGTTTTTCTCCTTTCCTGGCGAAGCTTTCGCAAGCCAATTTGTTTTGTTTGTTTTTGTTTTTTTTTTTGCTGAGTCAACTGACGTGTGAGTCTCCTGTAGCTAGTCACAAAACACAATTCTGAAATATGCGGCAAGTTTATATGGAGAGGACTTACAATGGGCAAAAGTTACGGCATTTTTATAAATACGTGCTGAAAAGCTCTGCTGAAAAGATATTTTGACCAAAAGCCCGGCCGTTAAGTGAGAAACCAAATAACTAGATATTTGTGTCTACATCGAATGAGTTTAAATTGACTTGAATAAAATGCATGTATGTTGTCTTGCTTTGGCCTGACGTAAAGGGAACGTCACCAAACTTCGTTCTCAGTAGTCAGTAAGCTAAGAGGCCGCACTTTGATAAACATTCTTGTACGCAGTCATGCGTGTTGTTGGACCCTGTCAGCGCTCACGTAAAATGATTTAAGTAGTTTTTTGATTGAGTTACCCTCATCCACATCATAAAAGGAGACCAATATTCACTGTAGATACTGTAATATTACCATAACCATTCCCTAACAATAATGAAAAATCCCTTAGTATGTCAAATCAGAATCCCGAAAAGAAATTCGGTTTTGATTCTTTCAAGGCTATCCGAGTAAAAGTACCCAGGAACGTGCCGTTGCCTGCGAGAATCCAAACTGTTTTCTCCTTTCCTGGCGAAGCTTTCGCAAGCCAATTTGTTTTGTTTGTTTTTGTTTTTTTTTTGCTGAGTCAACTGACGTGCGAGTCTCCTAGCTGTAACTAGTCACAAAACACAATTCTGAAATATGCGGCAAGTTTATATGGAGAGGACTTACAATGGGCAAAAGTTAAGGCATTTTTATAAATACGTGCTGAAAAGCTCTGCTGAAAAGATATTTTGACCAAAAGCCCGGCCGTTAATGGGCAACCGTCGAAAAGATTCAAAAGCTGGTCACTTTTCGAGTGATAACCAATCGTCAGATCAGAAGGAAACTAGTGATTATGGGTTGTGTGAGATGTATACTTGAAGAATGGCATAGATATGACACGTACCGACACGACGGCTTGACTGGTGACCTCACATCTGATTTCCCGCCAAAAAGGCCGACTGGGAACGAGACCGCCGATACCACCCGTGAACGAAGACAGAGCCAGAGGGATACCAGTAGTGATGGACGTGTACAGCCATTACCGGTGCCATGTATAAAACTATGAAAACACCTCTTTGTGCCACGTACTCTCGCTACTTCCTTCCATTGATAAATTTTAAAAAAAGCCCAATTTCTGCCGGTCTAAAGCACGAAAATATGCGAAGTAAATTTGCTCCTGCCACAGGCAGCCCAAGCTCACGCCTCGAGAAAGTGGGGAATTTATAAATTACTTATGGTTCTCGAGTCGGGACGTGACCTTCGAGAGAGACCGGTATTGGGTTACAAGCAGCCGTTAACAATTTGAGACTTTGTATGGGGAATAAGATATCGTCGATTTCGAACGTGAAATAAAACTAAATTTCAACATTTTTTTAGTGAAATGAATAAAAATAACTAACCTCTTGCGTCTTTGTGTGTTTTTTGGGCTTATTTCATGAACGCAAGAGGTTAGTTATTTTTATTCATTTCACTAAAAAAATGTTGAAATTTAGTTTTATTTAACGTTCGAGATCGACGATATTTTATTCCCCACACAAAGTCTCAAATTGTTAACGGCCGCTTGTAACCCAACTGTCGTGACAAAGAAAGCCCAAAACGATAGAATAAGCCCCCAAAACACACAAAGACGCAAGAGGTAAGATAGCTTTATTCATTTCACTAAAAAGGTGTTGCAAGTGAGTTTTATTTCACGTTCGAAATCGACGATATTTTATTCCCCATACAAAGTCTCAAATTGTTAACGGCCGCTTGTAACCCAATACCGGTCTCTCTCGAAGGTCACGTCCCGACTCGAGAACCATAAATAATTTATAAATTCCTCGCTTTCTCGAGGCGTGAGCTTGGGCTGCCTGTGCTCCTGCAAGCATTGTTCCTGCTTTACAGAAATTGAGAAATTAGTAGTTGTTATTTGGTTATCCGGTTGTTGGGTACCTACGGCGTACTTGTTTCATTGGGAGACAACGTAGGAATACAGAAATAGAGTAAACATAACACGGAATGTTTGTCGCTCATTCATTCAATCGGTGCAACTTTGTACCATACAGATAAAGCTTGAAATAAGACTACGTACGGTGTTCGACTCATTCCCATTTAGATACTTTCGATATTGGGGCAAGAGGTGATGAAAGTGCAGAGCGCTTGCAGTGATCTGGGAGGCCCTGCGATTCCCGTCTCGAATCTCCTTTCGCTCCCAAAATCGAATAAATAGCAAAAATCTTCTAATCTTCTGGATACGAGTCTGAAACCATATTTCGTTGAATAAGGGAGGGGTTGTCCGAACACAAGAGGCCTGAAAAACAGCCGCCTTTTCACATTTTTTTCTTTTTTTTTTTTTAGGAAGGTTCGATATTGGCAAGCAAAAATTTAACATCTCCCTCTGCACTTCCAAGACAAAGATTATTCCGCGCCAGCAAATATACCCTTGCGGAACACCTGTTTTACAGGACATCTTCGACAACGCAGGGCACTCAGTAGGGGCGTCTGATTAGTTACTGGTCAATTGAAATTTTTTTCAACCAATTACAAATACGGAATGGGTAGCGCTACATCATCCGATACAACCACAAGCGGCCCAAACTCAAAATGAGAGAATACGATCGAGTTGCGAAATATGACCGCTGTAAGACTTTATATGGGAGATTCACTTTGGTTCTCAGAATGCTAGATGTGGAGTTTGGAATGTGAATGTGGAAATAAACTTTACTCACCTTAAAAACAGGGTTGTCTTTGTGTCTTGTGTGTAATTTGGGCGCAATTCGTGGCCGTTTCAGGCGGGGTTTCGATTCGCCTTTGTTCGCCCTTTTGTTTCTCCATGCACTTAAAACGAAGACCCCCTTCGCGATACAACCTTTTCTAGCTTGGTTCATCAAACGTTTCTCTAACTCCTAAGCAAACCCACAGTGTATACCCCAATACAGAAAGATGAGAAAACACAAACACACAGACAACGACGACTGTATTGCTGTATTGTTTATATACATAACTAGTACCATCACAAGTTTATAGTTTCACCGAGACGCTCACAGCGTAAATAAATAGACTCACAAAAGGACATAATTTATATTCCTTGTAAAGATTTACATCGCGTCAAAAGCTGGGTGTATGATTCTTCGTCAACTCAAGTACGGCCATATGGAATACAATACAAAACTCAAACGAAGGATTCCTTTGTTCAGATAATAACACATGTTACTGCATCGAGGAAGTAAAATTAGGCATTTATACCAAGTGTCTATTAATCAGTATTCAGTATGCCATGTACAACGAAAACTAACTGTGGTGATGGCAAAGGCCGTGTTCTTGAGCACGCTCATCCCAAACATCTTAATCACCGACGGGAATTGAACCCAGGACCTTCCTTACACCAGATAGATGCTGGGAGAATCGTGACAAGCCAGGTTCACTGCGGCACGCGCCCTGTATACATTTATAATATTTACCATCTTTTCTCATTTAATTTACAACCTTTTCAAAGCTCTCTTTTCACTATAAAGACCAGCTATAAAAAGGGATTCATGAGGAAAGCTTTACACAAACAACCAAATACCAGCTTGGTTTGTAGCTGCTCGCCTACCTTGCAGGTGATGAAGAAATACCGCACGGTAATGATTTTGCTCATTGTTTTCGGCAAAAGACTAACAATCAAACACAGACACGGAAGGGATAGTGTCCGTATTAAAGAGTTTATATGAACTTTGGTCTTTGTTGGGCCAAGTTAACTGGCCGCAATAGAGAGGTGTCCGTGTTGCAGAGGTGTCCCTAAGGAAAGGTTCAACTGTATATCGAGATTATATAAATACATGAATTGGAATTTTCTGGACTTTCACGATCACAGTACTACTTGAGTGTTAACCCGGTGTTTATCGAGGAAAAAAGTAATCGTGCGACAATTGTGCATGCATGTGTGTTGTATTTACAAGACGCTGTCGAGATAGCTAGCAAATCTGTCCAGTTCATCTCCAGATGCTTTGGCGAAAACGCTGCTAATTTTGTGAATTTCCACAGCTCCGCTTTCGTACACCAAGACCTGTTGATATGAGCGTAGATCACTGAATTTAGACACGGTAGTTTTGAATGGTGTCACTTTTCTAAATAAAACTGATCTACATAGCAAATAAAATGTGATATTCAGAGGGTCACGAGCGTGGGACAAAGAAACTAAATCGATGTATCAATTCCATGATGAAATGCTATAACTAGAGTACGGATCGAATGCCATAACCACCTAAGCAATTGTGACAGAAAATAAATAAATAAATAAATAAATAAACAAATAAATAAATAATTCTAGGACCGTACCAGCTCGGGATGCCTTCCTGGGATTCCGATTCCTGAAGCTGAATAATCGCTTGACAGTTCAAAACAGGTGACACTACAAGAAGAAATTATTGAATACAGCAGTTGAAAAGCAAAACAAAGACCAACTCATCTACTATCATTTTTGCTTTCTTACCAAAAAAAAAATAAATAAAAATAACAAAGATTTTGTCACACGCTGCAACTGTAATACGAGCCCATAACGGCGTCACGTTGCAAAACAACGATTACCACTTTGTACCCCCATATCAATAAGCATATTTGCCTCAATGGTCTCAATGTATTTCTTATGGTACAGGAAGGGGGAATTTACTTAACTTATATTACAATCATGACATGTATGTCTGATCTAGGAGTGACATGGTAAGGAGAAATTACATATTGGTCAGTCTGTAAGGGCTAAAACGATTAAAACAGCTTAACAATCTCGGAAAATGGAGAAGAAATAGTTTAAAGCTGGCAGTGACAGCCAACTTCTGAACTTGAAATTGTCCAAGAAAAAGACGGAGACTAAAAGCCTTCAACACTTACCGTCTATGTTTAAATTTCTCCACAGCAACTGGAAGGTGATCGCTCTTGAGTAAATCCCTGAGGTCAAAACCAGAGGTTAGAAATACACCAAATGACAGAAATCACAAAAACACCAAATGATGCACTGATTACGCTAGAATCAGTATAGTGCATATCGCTTAGGCATTGTTTTTGTGCCTGCACCTGACTGACCAAAAAGGCACCTTTACTCAGACTGGCTAAAGTATGAGGCAAATAGCGCAGAAATATTGCAGAATCTCTTTCAACCCATCAAGAAAAATCTATTCACAAATAAACAAGATACCACCTGACTTGTCATTAACTGAAAATAGAAATTAACTTGAGCGTTTATCACGTGGAGAAAAATTAGTTTTTGTCTCCATTAAGTTATACACCCCGACGCAGCCGTTATTAAGGGGCATTGCGTGACTGTTACGTAGGGGACAAACTGAGTAGCGTTGTGTGACGGCCACGTTGGAAACTAACTTAGTAGTGGCAGCAGTAGTGGGAGACCTCAAAAGAACTATGTCAAGGGCATTTTGTCAGCTCTGTTTATCACGTAGAGAAAAATTAGTTTTTGTCTCCACTAAGTTATACGCCCCCCCACGCAGCCGTTATTAAGGGGCATTGCGTGACTGTTACGTAGGGGATAAACTGAGTAGCGTTGTGTGACGGCCACGTTGGAAACTAACTTAGTACTGGTAGCAGTAGTGGGAGACCTCAAACGAACTATGTCAAGGGCATTTTGTCAGCTCTGTTTATCCCGTAGAGAAAAATTAGTTTTTGTTCCCATTAAGTTATACGCTCCCATGCAGCCGTTTACATTGAGGGGCATTGCGTGACTGTTACGCAAAGGACTAACTGAGTAGCGTTGTGTGACGGGCACGTTGGAAACTAACTTAGTAGTGGTAGCAATGTCGCGGGGGTTTTGTCACCTCTGTGCTCTGTGGGAAGGAGAGCGAACCACATTGAGTTTATAACGATTTTTCCAAGTTCCAAGCCACAACCGCAGAACTTGGAAACACTAGCCCAACGTTTTTCGAGTTGTAATCCATTTCCATCCTGGCCGTTCATTGCCAAAGACATTAATTAGTAATGGTAATTGGACTGAGTGGAGTGCAATTCAGGAGTAATCGGGCGAGTAATTTTAAATCGGCCGAGCGCGCAGCACGAGGACGATTTGAAATTACGAGCACGATTACCACTAAATTGTACGACACGAAGTCCAGTTACCAATTAATCGTATCCATAACAAAATGCGAGATGAGAAAATCTACGTGCCCTTCGGGGATATATTTTTAATTATCGGTTTTGCAAGCGTTGAAGAAATAGCTATAAAAAGAACCCATTTCAGTGCACCTGATTGTCGCGCGTGCAGCGTAGTTGTCCGATTACAGCTACCCAGTTATAAAAAGTTAAGATTGCACAGTTGTAATTGGACACCCACGTGATCGCCTCCAATTACGTATCAAATAGACGCGCAGAGAACCAATCACAATCGAGCGATTTGTTATAGATACGATGAGTAATAGTAATTGGACTGAGTGGAGTACAATTCATGGAGTAATCGGGCGAGTAGTTTTTTTTTAAATCGGCCGAGCACGTAACGCGAGGACGATTTGAAATTACGAGCACGATTACCCCTGAATTCTACGACACGAACTGACGAAGTCCAGTTACCAATTAATCGTATCTATAACAAAATGCGAGATTAGAAAATCTACGTGCACTTCGGGGATATAATTTAAATTATCAGTTTTGCAAGCAGTGGAGAAACAGCTATAAACAGAACCCATTTCAGTGCACCTGATTGACGCCCGCGCAGCGTAGTTGTCCGATTACAGCTATCCAATTACAAAAAGTTGAAATTGAACAGCTGTAATTGGACACCCACGTGATCACCCTCCAAATACGTATCAAATAGGCGCGCGTAGAACCAATCACAATCTAGCATTTTGTTATAGATACGATTTTAAAAATTACATAGTTTTACTGCACTATTATAGTGTCTGAAACTGGACGAATATTTTTAGGTTTTCATGTCATAGCACTTCTTTTGATTTCAAACTTTCACTCGTGTTAACACAAACGATGCGAAACCTTTTAATTATTTTTGTAGTAAGTCAAAGAAACCAGAACCTTTGTCTAATAGCATCTACCGAAAAACTCTATTGGGCTCCTCCTGTTTAAAGAGCCCTATATTACTTTAACTCTACAGAAACTAAAAAAATTAATTTCATCGTAGGTATAGGAGGAAAATGGCATTTTTGTGGAACAGCAGGTATATTTTTTTTATGCATCTTACTGGTTTTCTGAACTAACTCTTGTTGCACAAGTAAGCCTTACCAGACATGCAGATTAGAATTCGAATCCAGGACATAAAATACACTGGGTCTGCTGCGAGACCACTGTACTGATAAAATCTCACTGCCGCCCGTGGATGCTGGCCAACTGATCAGCGGTGACTCTACAAATACAAACAGGAAAAGAAGCTACTGATCAGTAAGGAATTGCAAGGATTTTTTAGCGATGGTTGTAATCAGGTCGCTGGTACAGACCTGGTAGAGAGTTTTAATTTCAGTAGTTATCTGTGTAGAATGATAACTGTCAGCTCAGGCACGTAGGGCCAGCTGTGGTACCACAGTTTGAAACGTGTGGTCAGAGAGTTTACCCGTTGTTAAGTATAATTTTTCCTTCGGCGCGTTTAATTTTTTCAGTTGCGTTTCATAACTCTCTACCAGGTCTGTTCACTGTGCCCCTGACGAGAATGACAGACCTTCTGAGCAGACTAAACAGTTTTCTCGTTATCATTCTATGCGGTATCTAACTTAAGTTTTGGTGAGCTCACTAAGATAGTTGTAAAAAGTTAATGCACATTTAATCTTCCATTTTTTTCGTTTTTTTTCTCAATGGCATTATCAAATCAATTTCTACTGATTTTATTTAAAGCCGCTCAGAAATACTTTTCTATATTCTGAACCAAATTGGCACTGTTTTTCTTCGTTTTAAAAAGGATAGGTGTATTCATCCATTTGTTGGGTCGCCGGGTTTGCGGGCGTTCGTGCTATTGGTCCATTTTCCGTTTGTTTGGCTGGCATTTCGCTCGTTCGATTGTCGGGTTTGTTCGTTCGTGCATGCGTTATCTTGTTCGTTCGTTCATTCACTGCTTTCGTTCGTTCATTTTGTGGCCTTTCATTCGGACATATGCCTTGTGCGTTCATTCATTGCCTTCAACCTTGAGCTTCCCTTCACGTGACTGTTTACTTGTTAACTCATAAATCATAAACCCGATCATAAAGTCCGAAATATATTAAGACCAAGAAGAGATTAGCATCTCTTGGGTTTTAATATCAGAGATAGCATACCACATATTTCAAAAAACAAAAAGTAATCACGTCGCAAGTAAGTTTCGTTGCACGTGAAAACCAAACGAGAAACACTAGGTACTAGTTCGTGAAGAGAATACGGTCACTTGAAGCCTGAAAACGTCATCTGCACGTACTATGTGCCTATTTTTCTGCTGCTTATAATAATTATGTTAAACTTTGTAGCCGTTTTCGCTGCTGTGTGCAGAGCCAGGTTTCTGAAACACAATCCGCCGGCGACGATTCGCTATGGTCACAAAAGAACAAGGTATAAATCTGGGCATCAAATGAGTGCGTGAGTGAGAAATGCCAACTTCCTAAAATTTCAACAATCATACAAAAGCAGAAGATTATCAGTTTTCCTTCACTGATTTGTCATTATAGCTGACTTATGACGCGCAAATAATGAACTAGAAAAACGTTTGTACAAGGCCCTTTTGCGGACCCAGCTGGGTGGAACATGCGATGCAATAAAACAATTTTTCCATTCTCTCTCGTTGGACATTCATGAGCTCATAGCCAACGCGCCTCGTTCGCTAAATTATGCTGTGTACGACGAGATGGAATAATTGTTTTAGCATATACCACACCAGTAGGATAGCCAGCAAAAAATGGTTCCAATTTTTCTGAGAAACGAGGAAAAACTCGCTCGCGAAACCCAGAACAATGCTGGGAGATGAATAGAAGATACCATCCCGAGTTTGAGTAGCCAATCAGAGCGCGGGAAAAACACTATCCACTGGTTTGGTATATACAAGAGAGTTCCCAACCAAAATGATGGGATAAAGCCCGTTAATAATGGGAAAGTACATGGTTAACGTGTTCTGAAGAAGTGCATTAGCATTTCACTTGTATCTTTCCTATTGCCTCTTGTGTCCAGGTAAAAATACCAACCATTCTTTAAGTTGAACAGCCATAGATTACCACTCTCACTTCCTGCCTGATAGCAAAGCAAAACAAAGCAAAAAGGAAATCAAAAGTGGCAATTACAACGGCAGAGCTTCCAACAGCAGAGCTTCTCAGAAAGAAGGTAACGAAAACAAGGGGACGAGCAACTGTAAAATTTACTGCCAATCTGACAATTTTACGTGGGACAAGTATTACAGATACGGGGCCTTATTGGTTCGAACCATTACATACGTTACCTAGCAATATGTTCTGGTCATATAAAGTGTTCTGATCACACCCTCTTAGTTAGAAGTACTAAAAACTGTTTTTGAGGATGACATTACAATAGAATTTCATGAATCAAGTCGATTGCTTACCAGCATACAAGGTAACTGCCAAGGAGATAAATCAAGGGCTGTAATCCGTACTACGTTTTCTGGAAGAGAAAAAGAAATCAAACCAACAAATCAAAATATATCTAACGGACTAAGAATGATCACTTCGTCTGCTGCAAAGGTAAGAAATTTTTGTAACGTTTGTCGTAACTTGATGAAGGTTAGAAAAACCTCAATTCTAAACGGTCTATTGTGAACGGATTGATTACCCGGGAAGGGGGCGGGGGGGTACTCCCGTCAATTTACAATAGGTAAATAGGTGTATTCCACAAACGTTCTCAGACCTTGACCCCATCTAAGGATTAAAACTTCCAAAAATGATACCTCCTGAACAGGACGTTTTTATTTCTTCTCTTTTGTAAAATCACCTTAACGGGTAGTTCAGTTCAAATAAACTATACCTTTGTTTTGTTTAGTGGGGCAATTTTATCTAATACCAAAGAAGAACGATATCTAAGGATCACACTGGGATCACAATACCAAAAAGGTGCAAACTGGAAACCCTATTTAAGGAGCGAGAAGCTTAAAAACCATACCCTCTTCCGCGGCACATACCTTTATAGCTTATATACGGGAGTACCCCCCCCCCCCTCCGGGAATGATTACAAATTACTTATACTCTCCTTACCAATATCAGGTCTGTGCACTTTCGGTGGAGCTCGACCACCATGCCTTTCACAGTGGAGAACATAACCCTAAAAAAGAGAGGCGAACATAATAAGTAGGCACAGTGGGATAAACACATCGTATTTCTTTTAAGACATTTTGCAAAGGAAGGATTTTATCAATCGAGTTCCTGTTCCTTATATCGTGTAGACTAGGATTGGGATTATCGTAAAACAGGAGTTAACTTGAACACACTTTTTTTTAATCAACTGAGTTATTTACCCTTTCCCGTCAGACTATTTTTTTAAAAAAAAACGCATTTTTTACCGTTAAAGCGGTTTTTTGAGTGCGCTGTTGCCAAATGCCTCTAAAATTTGTATGCGACAAAAACGTTTTCTTACAGTTAGGCTAGATTTTGAACCAGTTTCTGTTTTAAATTGTACACAATTTTGTTTTGCGCATGCCCAAGCGCAAATGCAAATACAAGAAAGCGAAGCGTGATTTCTTTGCCACTTTAGAAACCCGTTGCAAATTCGCGTACATGGTATTCCTTGCACTGACGTATACATTAAAACTACGAGTGAACATCGCTTGCCTTTTGGTTTGTATTTGCATCCGCGTTTGTCTCGCAAGTGTGTTCCAGGCTTAGGTACTATTTCAGCAGTTACTCACCGCATCGGTGCCGACATAAACGTGATTTGGATCATGAGGCAGGAACCTCACTGTTAGCGCTTGTAAACTCATCTTGTTTCCCAAGTCCCTATCATAAGATTACAATTACAAAAAAGACTTGGTGTGCACAATAATACTAGAATTAGCCATTTGTACTCCTTAACAAAAAGAGGAGGCATGATCAGAGTGCTAGAAGTTAAGCATTAATATGCATCTTTCGATAATCTGTCTAGGTATGCCCATCTCATATTCTCGTCCCCAGAGCTACGTAGCTTTTTTTTAAATTACGTCTCTTGTAGCTCTGGTAACGGCCCAAATTTTATTTTTTTGGGGGGGTTGGCAGATTCAAACTGTTTGTGCATAACGTTTTATTTCCGGTTGAATTAATCAGGGCATTAATTAATATATTAACTTGATCAAATTCCACGCAAAAATGTGGCTTAGGGCAGATGAAGCGACCAAATTTTCCTGTTTGGTTGAGTACGTAAGAGTTCAAAGTGTTAGAGCTAAATGCCAGCGATTCTTTTCTCGCTTGAGCATTTTCCACAAAACTGAAGCTTGTCCATGAATAAACTTACTGTCTCATCAACTTTTGATATGACCTCTTGATATCGATGTTTAAAAACTTGGGCGCCAAATGCTTCTGAAGATTTTCGATGGGGTCAAACGTAATACAGTGTAGCATTTAGTGGCGAAACGATAACTACACAGTTGACATTCTCACACAACAGAAACCAGACGAATGTAATAACTGTACAATTCAGTATAACGCAAATGCAATACCTTTATTCGGGCAAGATACAAATCCAAAACCCCTGAGCAAAATACAGGGACAATCGTTCTTCTGAACAACTACGGCAAGAAAGGCAGCTTCTTAATTTTGTTCCTTTTAAAGCTTCAGGTTTTCCTCTAATTGCAGGAAATTTAGAGGGTCCCGAACAGCTTTTAGTCGATCTAACACCACGACTCGATCGATAAGAATTCAAATTTCTCGGTTGTTGTCAGAATTGTCATGCCCAGAGCTCCACGGACGAGAATAGAGCAGGCGCAATAGCACCTTAACGAATTTAAAATGCGCTACTGGATCTCGTGAATTTCACGACATCCGGTAATAGCTGATACCAGACCCCTACGATCCCACCGCTGACCGAACAGATCGTAGGCTCTGGGAATGAGAATGTGTCCGTCTAGTCCATTTTGGTTGAGAGCAGTCCTTAGAAGGATTAGGTCTGTCTAGGTCTGTCTGTCTAGTCTGGGCTATCCGGGTGAGAGTAGTGAGAAAGCTGGATTTCGATTCAAAACATTGCGCCATAATCTGCAAGGAAAACAGATTTCTGGTCTTGACAGCGGAGCATTTAAAATGGCCGGGTTCGAGTTAGCAGGGGTCAACTGTAACTAACTCATTTTACAGTTATCATAGGTCACTCTTACAGCAAAACAAACAAACAAACAAACAAACAAAAACAAACAAACAAACAAACAAACAAGACTGGCTTTCTATTCGAGGCAACATATTTCTAGCTGTTTAAAACTACATTCAACATAAACTTTTATACTTAGATTAAATATTTGAAACCATAACAGACCTAAACGGCGACTGAAGAGATATTGAAGAGCTTTTGATGAGCTTAATTTTTCCTCCGGGAGATAATCCTAAAATGAAAACAATAATCAGTGACGAAATGTCTGTGCTATGTACCTTAAAGCTATTCACTCAAAAACTGTGACACGTTACGTTTACATACGTTTTTCATTCATTTGAGGGACATCATTACTCAAAGCACAACGGAGTTTTTTTTAAATGTGAAAATAAGAAGGAGAAATGACCAAACCGACATTAAAAGAAGAAAAAGTGAGAACGTCAGGACCATGTTAGTCTGCCTGTATAAATAATGCGCATGGCCCGTTTGAATTTCCACTGACCTAAATCCGACTCTGAGCCCGCACTGTTTGCTTTGTCAAGCTCAACAACAACCTAACAGAGAGAGAAAAAGTTTGACATCGAATGACATAATTATTGCAGGAACATTGAATATAAAAGCAACAAAATGGGGAAATGATGAAACATGCATTACCCAGAGGTAAATTGCAGCGTTTTCTTCTAAAGAAGCTAATTGGAAAGACAATCCTAACATATCGTCTGCAACGGAACAAAACATGAAACAGTGTCAGTTCAGCGGTGATAGCGGCAAACGACAGCATGTTCCACACGAGACGGTAATGGAGCGGCATGAAAAGAGAATAAGACTAAGAACGAGTGAATCTGCAGTGTTTTAGTGTTTGACCCACCTTACTGAACCTTTAGGAATGCTTATTAACAACATCAAACAGTAGTAGTTTATCTTCAAACTGTGTCTATCACCAAATAAACTGAGAACGAAATTCGGGATATTGGATATGCTGACGAAAAACTCTCGCGTGCATCTGATGTTGTCAAACAAGATACTTAAGGAAGCCACGTCGTAGCCTGCGAGCCAGCTCATTTAGTGAGTTTATATTTGCGCGAGTATCATGGCGGCAGAGCCACGATGTGCGAGCCGGCGAGAAGAATTTTCCTCACCGACTTTGGGTTTCCTTTGATTGCAATATGTCTTAAGGTTTTTAAAGTAATACAAATTAAATAATTGGTGCATAAGCCCTTTCAAAACTGGGCATGCCAACTTAATGGATTATAACTGACTTTGAGAAAAAACTCTCTTTTCACTTCACAATGGATTCAAAACTTTTCCTTTGCAGATATTAACCTCCCGACTTTTAACTTTAGACTTGCTTTCCAAGAGTCTATCTTCAACTTTTGCAATATGGTTTTAAATTTTCAGCTTTTGAATGAAATCCCAAGACAGATTGGACGCCACTAGCACTCTCAGTGGTGCACTCAATTTTCCCAAATTATAACCAAATGTTACCAAACAGCAACAACAGATGTTTTATCCGCATGGCTTACCTGACATTACGTTTAATCCTCCAGAAGCCCTCGCACTAGACAAACAAAACCCAATACATTACAGGTAGCTCCTTTTTGCCAATTAATGGCCAATAAAAACAGCCCTCGTACGTCTCTTGTTCATTCCGCTCTACTGTCTGTCTGTCTGTCTGTCTGTCTGTCTGTCTGTCTGTCTGTCTGTCTGTCTGTTTGTCTGTCTGTTTGTTGTTTTCTCCTTTGCTTCGTACAAATGTAAATGCAATTTAGCTTGTGTGTTCGTCCGCCCGCTCGCAAGTTCGCTAGTGCCGTGGCCACATTTTTATCGATGCTGTGGGGTGTAAGCTGTAATGTGTGAGGAGTAAGTAGAAATTACTTTGAAAAGATAAATATATTTATATATCAATTTTTGATTGGTTAATAGCTATGACATAACGTCAGAATAATATATTTAACAATTACAATAACGTTTACAGCATTTTGGTTACTTGTATATATCGCACTTATAATTCTTCGCTAACTCATTACTACATTTATTGTTATTCAGCGACGCAAAAGTTAATAAAAAAAGAAAGTTTACATTCATTCTTTACCTCGTCGCAGCTGAAATGTCTTGCAAGAGAAGTCTGTGATTAGAAGATTAGATACAGTAAGAAAAGAGGAGATTTATTCATTTCACCCATTTCATTTTAGTAAGCAAATCATTTAATCTTATTTCTGATAACGTGTGGTTAGCTTTTAATTCAACAGAATTCATTTAAACGTTATACAAAATTAGTTAAAAATTCATATTTAAAAAAACAGGCAAATCTTGTCCAGATCAGTTTACATTCTGAAGATTCAAAAAACACTTTATATTTATCTGTTATCCTATATCATAGCACGTATCTCAATTTTAAGTTAGCTTTTAGCAGTCATGCATGTGTGCTTAAACCAAAACACTCACAAGTGTGCACACACATGTACAGCAATAATTGTGGGCCACTCTTGATTGGCGCATTGGTTGAGGTACACACCTTTGTATAAGTATCGCTCACCTGTCTCCTGGCATAACCAATGGTAACAAAGACACAACTGGGCTGAGATGGCTTTCATCTTTCCTCAAAACGCCAGCTGTGGAGATTACAAAATTAAGGCGATAAACTTTGGCGCCTATACAAATTGTAAGTAACTTCTGATCTGTTCCCTAAATGCACTTAAAGTTTAGTCTCCTTCGCTTGCAATCTTCTCCAAACCCAGCCCGGCACTTGACGAAAAGCAAGGTTCTGAGTGGCAGAAACTTAAGGAGTCTTAACCATGCCTTCTCTGTCTCAAAGTGTGATAAGCAGAGGAATACCAGCCTGTTACCCATGCTCTATCACCAATTTTCTCTATCGTTGAAAATCGAGTTCAACAATATCATTAATTCAAAGGGAGATTACTCTTGTTTTCCTATCATTTCGTGTACAATGGTTGTAAGTCACGGACCAAGAAAATTAATCCATTAGAGAAAATGACAACTTCAGAGAAAAATCAATTTTTTTACGCGAAATCATACACTATATAAATTATGATCTTTAGTAAATCAGAGCTTGGTGTCTGTGTTTCCACTGTACAAACATGTTGCATCGTCTACATTATACGTAGGTCCAACTTTTTGTAACAGACGATTTACAGTAACAAGGCGTTTAAACAATCACCTAATCATCAAGTCAATCGTACGACGTGCACTTCACAGCTCACCTGTGCTAAACGTTGGGGGTCGTAAGATTACTTCACTGTCTCCAACGGAAATTCTGGACGTAAAGTGCATCGACGAAGGTTCCCTTAAATCCCAGGCCACAAGGGATCCGTCATTCTGCAAGACACATCCATTAGTATTTTTCTATTTCATCTGTCCCGCAAATAACCGCAACGACAACGACGATGATGATGATGATGACGATGACGATGAGGAGGAAGAAGAGGAGGATGAGGATGAGGATGAGGATGAGGATGAGGATGAGGATGAGGATGAGGATGAGGATGAGGATGAGGATGAGGAGGATGATGATGATGATGATGATGATGATGATGATGATGATGATGATGATGATGATGATGATTACTGTTAAAATTTCATGCAATTTTTACACTGGCTCTCACACAAGATAACATGAAGCTTACCAAGCCAGCAAATGCTAAATGCGCTTTAGATGGACTCAAACAACAACATCTCGGAGTAGACGCGCAGATCAAAACTCTGGGAAAAGAAACAACTTAGTTAGTTATCACAACCACATTCACAGTCTTATATCAATTAGCACTAGACCTTGAGAGCAGAAGAAATCCTATACGGCTGTTAACTTCGATACCGACCGTTAGATTGGACTAAGAGTACAAGATTGACTACGAGTAAGAATCTCGAACTTTAAACCAGTGGTGTTTCCAGAGTCCTCAATCCTTCGTGTTGTTTACCAGGAAAGAAGGATGCTCTAGGGACAAGATTGGTATGTGACGTGATAAACTGATGTTGACTGGACGTATTAGTACTAAATCTCGTACTCGTAATCAGATCAAAGGC